>CM056056.1:132257127-132857127 GCA_029574335.1 Rana kukunoris | reverse complement strand
TTAAACGATTGAAATAAAACTAATACTGTAGAAAGAAAAAATGTATGTATATATTCACAAATGATGCAAAACCAAAGTGGAGAGAATAGCTCTTCTCTACATGTGAAAACATGAGTGAGTCTCTGAACGTGGTGGAGTCTGATGTGAAAAAAGAAAAAAAAAAGAAAAATTGGGCCTTAGGCACTGGTGCTGGTGCCACAACACTGCAACCCCTCACAGATACTGTAATTGGAGCTCAGCAAAGAGCCTCATGCAAAGTATTGCATCAACATTTTTTATTATACGCCCCTGTTAAACAAGGGCAGAAAAATTGGGACTTAGGCACTGGTGGCGGTGCCCAGAACCAACAATGTTCTTACAAGCTATCAGCAAGATCATTGAGGAGGAAAAGGATATTCAGTCAGCATAACAGGACAGTCACTCAGCATCAGTATAGGCAGTCTCCAAGGGATCCGACATTTAAAAAAACGTAAAATTGTGAAATCCTTCGCGCTAAAAACAATCAATGTGACTATATAACAATGCTCAGATTGCAGCAAAAACTAATAGTGTTTACTATACACAAGTGAAGCATAAATATAAAAGTGAATTTGCGCAAAAAAACACACATCAATCCATATCAAACATAAGTGATATAAATATAAATATAGTGAAAAAGTAGAAAAAATCAATTAAATAGAATAGAAAAGTCCATATGTGTTGGAAAAGTCCATGTAATGCAAGCGTGCAGTGCACAAAAATAACTTTCAGTGAAGCTGTAAAGCTGGCGATAAAGTGCTAGTGCTCCTCCGTGCATTCAGCCTCTCAGGCCTCTCATCTTAGTGGCATATATAAATGCCGTGATAATAAGTCGTGCCACTCCCAACACACAGCCTCACAGGCCTCTCACCTCCAAGTAGAACAATATAAGCCTCCAAACAAATCCTCTGGGTAAATTCAAAGATAGTGGGCGACACCAGGAGCTATTCAATCATCTCTATGTCTTGTAGTACCCCTTCGCTGTATCAATGCATATGAATCTAAGGCCCATCCTTATCTATAGATTCATATGTATTGATACAGCGAAGGGGTACTACAAGACATAGAGATGATTGAATAGCTCCTGGTGTCGCCCACTATCTTTGAATTTACCCAGAGGATTTGTTTGGAGGCTTATATTGTTCTACTTGGAGGTGAGAGGCCTGTGAGGCTGTGTGTTGGGAGTGGCACGACTTATTATCACGGCATTTATATATGCCACTAAGGTGAGAGGCCTGAGAGGCTGAATGCACGGAGGAGCACTAGCACTTTATCGCCAGCTTTACAGCTTCACTGAAAGTTATTTTTGTGCACTGCACGCTTGCATTACATGGACTTTTCCAACACATATGGACTTTTCTATTCTATTTAATTGATTTTTTCTACTTTTTCACTATATTTATATTTATATCACTTATGTTTGATATGGATTGATGTGTGTTTTTTTGCGCAAATTCACTTTTATATTTATTTAAAAAAACGTATTCAGTTACATCAGCATCAGGTGCTTGGTAGCTGGTGGTGATCCAATCCTGTTTCATTTTTATGAAGGTAAGTCGATCGATGGGGATCTGTTGGAGAGGCCCACCCTGTGATCGGTCACAAAGCCTCCAGTAGCACTGAATGTGCATTCTGAAAGAACGCTGGATGCAGGACAAGCCAGTAGCTCAATTGCGTACTGTGCAAGCTCTGGCCAGTGATCCATCCTCAAGACCCAGCAATCCAGAGGATTTTTGGTGGGAAAGGTGTCCAAGTCTGACCTTGCCCCTAGGTCAGGGGTCCTCAAACTACGGCCCTCCAGTTGTTCAGAAACTACAATTCCCATCATACCTAGTCACTTCAGTGAATGTCAGAGTCTTGCAAAGCCTCATGGGATGTGTAGTTCCGCAACAGCTGGAGGGCCATAGTTTGAAGATCCCTGCCCTAGGTATTCCAGCGACATGTAAAACAGACGCTGGCGATGGTTGCTGGAACCGGTCATACCTTGGGGCTGCGGACTAAAAAATTGTCTGAACGCATCGGTCAGACGGCCACCTTCTCCACCGCTCCTTCTGTGACTCACCAAAGCCTCAGCAACACGTTGTCCAGGACCAGGATTTGGTAACCCCCAGTCTCTGGGAACGCATTGCACACACCTTTCTGCAAGGCCTCCCAAAGATGTTTCAACTTCTGCTCCCTCTGCGACGGCAAGATAAGGTCCCCAACCTTACCCTTGTAATGTGGATCAAGGACAGTTGCCAGCCAATAATGATCCCTCTCCTTGATAGCACGAATACGAGGATCCTTACGCAGGCTTTGCAGGATCAGGGAGGCCATGCAGCGTAGGTTTGCTGAGGCATTCGGGACAGAGTCCTCTGGGTCACTGAGGACGTCAGGATCCGCACTACCTCATCCCAGCCATGTAAAAATCCATGGGTTCCTTGGAAAAGTAATTGATCCCTTGAAGACTGCTGCTGATGCTGAGTGCTAGGCTCCACATCCATGCTGATACAATCTTCCTCCTCCTCCTCGTCCTCTTCCTCTGTGCTAGGTGGGCAAGCAGGACCACTGTCTGGATAAAGGGGGCATTGAGAGGTAAGGAAGTCCTCCTCTTCCTCCCTTTGTTCTGCCTCAAGGGCCCTGTCTATTATTCCACATAGCGTGTGCTCCAACATGTGAATAAGAGGGACAGTCTCACTGATGCATGCACTGTCACTGATTACCATCCTCGTGGCCTCCTCAAATGGTGACAGAACAGTGCATGCATCCCTGATCAAGGCCCACTGGCGTGGGGGAAAAAAAAACAAGCTCCCCTGACCCAGTTCTGCTGCCATATTGGCACAGATACTCATTGATGGCCCTCTGCTGCATGTGCAGCCGCTGTAGCATGGTGGGCATGGTGGGCATGTCACAGATTAGGCGGTTCTTGGGCAGGTTGTATTCTCTTTGGAGGTCTGTCAGCCGAGGACTGGCATTGGCACCTGCCTCAGGACATCCTGTAAGCCCGGGTACCTGCCCAAGAACTGCTGCACCACCAAATTCAGAACATGAGCAAAACAAGGCACATGGGTCAGTTGTCCCTGTCGCAGTGCAGAGAGGAGGTTGGTGCCATTGTCGCTAACCACCATTCCTGGCTTAAGCTGGAGTGGCGTCAACCACCTCTGAGCCTGCCCCTGCAGAGCTGCCAGAACATCTGCCCAGTGTGTCTCCTGTCTCCTAAGCACACCAGCTTTAGCACAGCATGGCATCTCTTTGTCTGCATTCCTGCGTAGCCCCTCGTATACCTAGGGAGCACTGCTGCTTCCGAGGACACATCAGCACAGGAAGAGGCCACAGAGGAGGGGGTGGAGGAGAGAGGTGTGTCACAACCAGTAGTAGTATTTTGGAGGCATGGTGGTGGAACAACCTCCAACACTACTGTACCTTGCACTGCGTCCTTCCCAGCTGCCATCAGAGTCACCTAATGCGCCGTGAAAGAGAGGTAACGTCCCTGTCCATGTCTCCTGGACCATGAGTCAGTGGTAATATACACCTTACCACTGACTGCCCTGTCCAGTGAGGCATGGACATTGCCTTCCACATGGGGGTAAAGAGCCGGAATCGCCTTCCGTGAGAAAAAGTGGCATTTGGGAACTTGCCACTAAGTACCGCACATTCCACAAACTTACGGAAGGGGGCAAAATCTACCAACTGAAAAGGCAGCAGTTGAAGTGCTAGCAATTTCGCTAAGCTAGCATTCAACCGCTGGGCATGTGGATGGCTGGGAGAGTACTTCTTTGGGCGCTGCAGCAGCTGGGGCAGGGAAATTTGTCTGGTACAATCTGTCATCGGTGTACCGATAGTAGATTGTTTGCATGTACTACTAGGTTGTGACACACCTAATTCTACACCTTCAGTCCTATCAGTGCAGGCTTGAGAGAGGACTGAGGGTATAGTGGGGTTGGAGATCCCAGCTGATGAGGGGCAAAGGGAGGTCCGCTTTGTTCTTTTGTGTGGGTCTTTAAGGTATGCTTGCCAACCAACTGCATGGCAGGTGATGTTTTTGCCACGCGAGATACGCTTGAGACATATGTTGCAAATAGCAATGGTGCGATCTGATGCACATGTCTCAAAAAAGGCCCACACCAAAGAACTTTTGCAGTAACGCTGAGACACAGCAGCGCCCCGGAACAGGCATAGCTCTGCATTGTAATGCAGTTGGTGTGCTGCCCTTAAGCTGGCCCCTGGAGGGCATCCTGCCTCGTTGGAGATGTGCCTGTGCCTCCTCCTCCTCCTCCACATCCTCCTCCTCTCTCTTATCAGGCACCCACGTACAGTCAGTGACCTTATCATCCCCTCCCTCCTCATCACTGTCGAAAACCTGGCAGTATGCTGCAGCTGTGGGAACATGACTGCCAGATTGCTGTCCTTCTTGGGCACCCCCTCTCTCTGGGCTCACATTACTGCCTTCCTCTATCTGTGTTCCATCATCGGAGCCTTCAAAACGCTGCGCATCCTCATGCAACATGTACCCAACACTGTGTTGAAACAGATCGGGGGACTCCTCAGGAGGACATGGTGGGACTAGGGAAGGAGTTAGTGATGCCATTGAGCAGAGGGAAGAGGACGCCCTGGCAGCTACTTTGCCAGACAAAGTAAGCTCAGCCTGGGTGAGAGAGGATGAGGAGGATGAGGACGGCTTGGTCATCCACTATACCAAGTTTTCTGCATGTTGAGGCTCAACACGGCCAGCTCTCGAAAACAAGAAAGATTTTGTCCAACGGCCGCGTGCTGAAGAGGATGCACCGTGTCCACGACCATCACTGTTGCCTCTAGACGCAGAGGCTGCTTGCCCTCGTGACTCTCTGCCTCTCCTTGTTGCCCTTCCAGACATTATAATGGCCTGCAGAGGACAAAGTCAGTACACACACCTCATAGCTTTAGGTGCAAAGTACACACACCTCATAGCTTTAGGTGCAAACTGCAGAGGACACGTGCAGTACACACCAAGTAGGTTTATGTGCAAACTACTGAGCACACTTGCAGTACACACAAAGTAGGTTTAGGTGCAAACTAATGAGCACACTTGCAGTATACACCAAGTAGGTTTAGGTGCAAACTACTGAGCACACTTGCAGTATACACCAAGTGGGTTTAGGTGCAAAGTAATGAGCACACTTGCAGTATACACCAAGTGGGTTTAGGTGCAAAATAATGAGCACACTTGCAGTATATACCAAGTGGGTTTAGGTGCAAAGTAATGAGCACACTTGCAGTATACACCAAGTAGGTTTAGGTGCAAAGTAATGAGCAAACTTGCAGTATACACCAAGTGGGTTTAGGTGCAAAGTAAGAAGCACACTTGCAGTATACACCAAGTGGGTTTAGGTGCAAACTAATAAGCACACTTGCAGTATACACCAAGTGGGTTTAGATGCAAAGTAAGAAGTACACTTGCAGTAGGATTCTGACGAACCACCGGGGATCGAGGTTACTGGACACTGAAGGATTGACTCCTCTTTCAGTCCGTACCTGGGCGACGTTAAGAAACTTTACTTAGGAGGGGGTTCCTCCGTAACGGCAATCAAAGAGGACCTGTGGCAGAGGTGTCTCCCTGAATTCATTCTAGAAGAGTCTGTGGCAGAGACATCTTTCTAAAGTTCCGAGCAGTGGCGGCCCGCCCATAGGGACGCACGGGCGCCGCCCCCCCTCCCGCAGTCACAAAAAAAAAAAACGGGCCCTTTAAGAACTTTCATTTTAGCCGAAGTTTTGGCGGCCGTCTATAGAGGGCGCTGCAGCGCCACCCCCTCTCAATGCATTGAACGTGTGTTATTGTTGCCAGCTGCCTGGTCTATTCATATACCGGACATGGGTCACCGGTTACCTGAATAGCGGCAGCTGGTTGGCTGAGGGGAACTGCCTATCAAAGCCAGCGGCTCTGATAGGCTTTTCCAGTACCGCCCTCCAGCTCTCGGAAGTCTATACTCGGAGCGCAGGCAACCTGCGGTCCTTGCATAAGACTGACGGCCGTTTCAGCCAATCAGGTTCCCGGATTCTGGTTATCAGGAACCTGATTGGCTGAAGCTTCTCCACGGTGGCAGAAGACATCGAGGGAGGACATGGAAGCGTCAAGTAAGTGTTTTTTTTACAGGGAAAGGGGCATCATGGGGCACAGTGGCATCATGGGGCACAGTGGTGACAAAGGGCACAGAGGCGACAATGAGCACAGTGGCATGGGGCACAGTGGTGACAATTAAGGGGCACAGTGGTGACAATTGATGGCACAGTGACTGCATATGATGGCATGGCACAGTGGTGACAATTGATGGCACAGTGACTGCATTTGATGGCATGGCACAGTGGTGACAATTGATGGGCACAGTAGCTGCGTTTGATGGCATGGCACAGTGGTGACAATTGATGGCACAGTGGTGGCGTTTGATGGCATGGCACAGTAGGGACAATTGATGGCACAGTGACTGCATATGATGGCATGGCACAGTGGTGACAATTGATGACACAGTGACTGCGTTTGATGGCATGGCACAGTGGTGACAATTGATGGGCACAGTAGCTGTGTTTGATGGCATGGCACAGTGGTGACAATTGATGGCACAGTGGTGGCGTTTGATGGCATGGCACAGTGGTGACAATTGATGGCACAGTGGTGGCGTTTGATGGCATGGCACAGTGGTGACAATTGATGGCACAGTGGCTGCATTTGGTGGCATGGCACAGTGGTGACAATTGATGGCACAGTTGCTGTGTTGCATGGCACAGTGGTGACAGTTGATGGCACAGTGGCTGTGTTGCATGGCACAGTGGCTGCATTTGATGGCATGGCACAGTGGTGACAATTGATGGCACAGTAGCTGTGTTTGATGGCATGGCACAGTGGTGACAATTGATGGCACAGTGGCTGCATTTGGTGGCATGGCACAGTGGTGACAATTGATGGCACAGTTTCTGTGTTTGATGGCATGGCACAGTGGTGACAATTGATGGCACAGTGGCTGCATTTGGTGACATGGCACAGTGGTGACAAATGATGGCACAGTTTCTGTGTTTGATGGCATGGCACAGTGATGACAATTGATGGCACAGTGGCTGCATTTGGTGGCATGGCACAGTGGCTGCATGTGATGGGCACAGTGAGGCTGCAATATTTTTTTTTTGTTTGCGCCCCCCAAAAATGTTGAGCACCAGCCGCCACTGGTTCCGAGTGATACTCTGGCTGCCAGGTCAGTGAGAGAGGCCTGTCCAGGTGCGCTATACCCACTTCAGCTGGTGTGGCGAAGAAATTTAAGTGTGGTCGGAAGCAGGACTGTTTCCATATTGATGCCTGAATCTGCTGTTCTCCTTACAACCTTCATCTATCTGTTTCTTTCATCACCTGTTAACTTTTTTAACCCGGCTGGGTAATAAAGAGCACATATAAAAGAGACATTCTCCTTGTGCACATTTCTCTACTGCTGCTGTATGCATTGTTCACCCTAGACATTTCACCAGAGCCATGAGGTAACATGCCATCCCATTAATTCTCAGCAGCCCCTCCGGGGGTATCGCTACACACAGGATCGGTGAGCAGCCACTGGCCAACCATACACTACAATTACTAGCAGAGACACAGATTTTCCGGCTAGGCACACTTTGTCATTGCATGTATACATTTTAAGGGACACTGCCAACAAGCATTCCAAAGCAAGGTGTTGGGCCCCAATGAGCTGTCCAGCAGAGGGTTTGGAGCAGTGTACTACTGATTGCTGCTGTGATTATCACCTGTAGCCTCCCTCCCCCCAATTAGGCTACCCAATGCAGGTTTAAAACTGGGTTTACATTAAAAAGCGTTTTTTCATTAAACCCAGTGGGTTTCTTTAATTACACCAGTGATGTTAGTGTGGCAATAGAACAGACAGCTATACACATGAGCCGAAATACACCCCTGCTCCTGTCAAACCAACCAACCACTGGTCTATTGAGCATTCACTGATTGCAGCCTGTTAATTATATTGGTTAACTACTGGAATACTACCACTTGCTGTTGATTGTTGAGAACCTAGCCAGTCAAATCTCAATTTTCTGAATTATCACTGTACAGTCTTTTTTTACCTCCATCTAGTTGCAATATACTTTGCCACTACTCAAATACTTTGATGACATTTTCTGGTGTATATGTACTACTGTGTTTTGGGATATGCTCTCTATATACATACACTATATTACCAAAAGTATTGGGACACCTGCCTTTTTACACTGAGGCATTCGGGACAGAGTCCTCTGGGTCACTGAGGACGTCAGGATCCGCACTACCTCATCCCAGCCATGTAAAAATCCATGGGTTCCTTGGAAAAGTAATTGATCCCTTGAAGACTGCTGCTGATGCTGAGTGCTAGGCTCCACATCCATGCTGATACAATCTTCCTCCTCCTCCTCGTCCTCTTCCTCTGTGCTAGGTGGGCAAGCAGGACCACTGTCTGGATAAAGGGGGCATTGAGAGGTAAGGAAGTCCTCCTCTTCCTCCCTTTGTTCTGCCTCAAGGGCCCTGTCTATTATTCCACATAGCGTGTGCTCCAACATGTGAATAAGAGGGACAGTCTCACTGATGCATGCACTGTCACTGATTACCATCCTCGTGGCCTCCTCAAATGGTGACAGAACAGTGCATGCATCCCTGATCAAGGCCCACTGGCGTGGGGGAAAAAAAAACAAGCTCCCCTGACCCAGTTCTGCTGCCATATTGGCACAGATACTCATTGATGGCCCTCTGCTGCATGTGCAGCCGCTGTAGCATGGTGGGCATGGTGGGCATGTCACAGATTAGGCGGTTCTTGGGCAGGTTGTATTCTCTTTGGAGGTCTGTCAGCCGAGGACTGGCATTGGCACCTGCCTCAGGACATCCTGTAAGCCCGGGTACCTGCCCAAGAACTGCTGCACCACCAAATTCAGAACATGAGCAAAACAAGGCACATGGGTCAGTTGTCCCTGTCGCAGTGCAGAGAGGAGGTTGGTGCCATTGTCGCTAACCACCATTCCTGGCTTAAGCTGGAGTGGCGTCAACCACCTCTGAGCCTGCCCCTGCAGAGCTGCCAGAACATCTGCCCAGTGTGTCTCCTGTCTCCTAAGCACACCAGCTTTAGCACAGCATGGCATCTCTTTGTCTGCATTCCTGCGTAGCCCCTCGTATACCTAGGGAGCACTGCTGCTTCCGAGGACACATCAGCACAGGAAGAGGCCACAGAGGAGGGGGTGGAGGAGAGAGGTGTGTCACAACCAGTAGTAGTATTTTGGAGGCATGGTGGTGGAACAACCTCCAACACTACTGTACCTTGCACTGCGTCCTTCCCAGCTGCCATCAGAGTCACCTAATGCGCCGTGAAAGAGAGGTAACGTCCCTGTCCATGTCTCCTGGACCATGAGTCAGTGGTAATATACACCTTACCACTGACTGCCCTGTCCAGTGAGGCATGGACATTGCCTTCCACATGGGGGTAAAGAGCCGGAATCGCCTTCCGTGAGAAAAAGTGGCATTTGGGAACTTGCCACTAAGTACCGCACATTCCACAAACTTACGGAAGGGGGCAAAATCTACCAACTGAAAAGGCAGCAGTTGAAGTGCTAGCAATTTCGCTAAGCTAGCATTCAACCGCTGGGCATGTGGATGGCTGGGAGAGTACTTCTTTGGGCGCTGCAGCAGCTGGGGCAGGGAAATTTGTCTGGTACAATCTGTCATCGGTGTACCGATAGTAGATTGTTTGCATGTACTACTAGGTTGTGACACACCTAATTCTACACCTTCAGTCCTATCAGTGCAGGCTTGAGAGAGGACTGAGGGTATAGTGGGGTTGGAGATCCCAGCTGATGAGGGGCAAAGGGAGGTCCGCTTTGTTCTTTTGTGTGGGTCTTTAAGGTATGCTTGCCAACCAACTGCATGGCAGGTGATGTTTTTGCCACGCGAGATACGCTTGAGACATATGTTGCAAATAGCAATGGTGCGATCTGATGCACATGTCTCAAAAAAGGCCCACACCAAAGAACTTTTGCAGTAACGCTGAGACACAGCAGCGCCCCGGAACAGGCATAGCTCTGCATTGTAATGCAGTTGGTGTGCTGCCCTTAAGCTGGCCCCTGGAGGGCATCCTGCCTCGTTGGAGATGTGCCTGTGCCTCCTCCTCCTCCTCCACATCCTCCTCCTCTCTCTTATCAGGCACCCACGTACAGTCAGTGACCTTATCATCCCCTCCCTCCTCATCACTGTCGAAAACCTGGCAGTATGCTGCAGCTGTGGGAACATGACTGCCAGATTGCTGTCCTTCTTGGGCACCCCCTCTCTCTGGGCTCACATTACTGCCTTCCTCTATCTGTGTTCCATCATCGGAGCCTTCAAAACGCTGCGCATCCTCATGCAACATGTACCCAACACTGTGTTGAAACAGATCGGGGGACTCCTCAGGAGGACATGGTGGGACTAGGGAAGGAGTTAGTGATGCCATTGAGCAGAGGGAAGAGGACGCCCTGGCAGCTACTTTGCCAGACAAAGTAAGCTCAGCCTGGGTGAGAGAGGATGAGGAGGATGAGGACGGCTTGGTCATCCACTATACCAAGTTTTCTGCATGTTGAGGCTCAACACGGCCAGCTCCCGAAAACAAGAAAGATTTTGTCCAACGGCCGCGTGCTGAAGAGGATGCACCGTGTCCACGACCATCACTGTTGCCTCTAGACGCAGAGGCTGCTTGCCCTCGTGACTCTCTGCCTCTCCTTGTTGCCCTTCCAGACATTATAATGGCCTGCAGAGGACAAAGTCAGTACACACACCTCATAGCTTTAGGTGCAAAGTACACACACCTCATAGCTTTAGGTGCAAACTGCAGAGGACACGTGCAGTACACACCAAGTAGGTTTATGTGCAAACTACTGAGCACACTTGCAGTACACACAAAGTAGGTTTAGGTGCAAACTAATGAGCACACTTGCAGTATACACCAAGTAGGTTTAGGTGCAAACTACTGAGCACACTTGCAGTATACACCAAGTGGGTTTAGGTGCAAAGTAATGAGCACACTTGCAGTATACACCAAGTGGGTTTAGGTGCAAAATAATGAGCACACTTGCAGTATATACCAAGTGGGTTTAGGTGCAAAGTAATGAGCACACTTGCAGTATACACCAAGTAGGTTTAGGTGCAAAGTAATGAGCAAACTTGCAGTATACACCAAGTGGGTTTAGGTGCAAAGTAAGAAGCACACTTGCAGTATACACCAAGTGGGTTTAGGTGCAAACTAATAAGCACACTTGCAGTATACACCAAGTGGGTTTAGATGCAAAGTAAGAAGTACACTTGCAGTAGGATTCTGACGAACCACCGGGGATCGAGGTTACTGGACACTGAAGGATTGACTCCTCTTTCAGTCCGTACCTGGGCGACGTTAAGAAACTTTACTTAGGAGGGGGTTCCTCCGTAACGGCAATCAAAGAGGACCTGTGGCAGAGGTGTCTCCCTGAATTCATTCTAGAAGAGTCTGTGGCAGAGACATCTTTCTAAAGTTCCGAGCAGTGGCGGCCCGCCCATAGGGACGCACGGGCGCCACCCCCCCTCCCGCAGTCACAAAAAAAAAAAAACGGGCCCTTTAAGAACTTTCATTTTAGCCGAAGTTTTGGCGGCCGTCTATAGAGGGCGCTGCAGCGCCACCCCCTCTCAATGCATTGAACGTGTGTTATTGTTGCCAGCTGCCTGGTCTATTCATATACCGGACATGGGTCACCGGTTACCTGAATAGCGGCAGCTGGTTGGCTGAGGGGAACTGCCTATCAAAGCCAGCGGCTCTGATAGGCTTTTCCAGTACCGCCCTCCAGCTCTCGGAAGTCTATACTCGGAGCGCAGGCAACCTGCGGTCCTTGCATAAGACTGACGGCCGTTTCAGCCAATCAGGTTCCCGGATTCTGGTTATCAGGAACCTGATTGGCTGAAGCTTCTCCACGGTGGCAGAAGACATCGAGGGAGGACATGGAAGCGTCAAGTAAGTGTTTTTTTTACAGGGAAAGGGGCATCATGGGGCACAGTGGCATCATGGGGCACAGTGGTGACAAAGGGCACAGAGGCGACAATGAGCACAGTGGCATGGGGCACAGTGGTGACAATTAAGGGGCACAGTGGTGACAATTGATGGCACAGTGACTGCATATGATGGCATGGCACAGTGGTGACAATTGATGGCACAGTGACTGCATTTGATGGCATGGCACAGTGGTGACAATTGATGGGCACAGTAGCTGCGTTTGATGGCATGGCACAGTGGTGACAATTGATGGCACAGTGGTGGCGTTTGATGGCATGGCACAGTAGGGACAATTGATGGCACAGTGACTGCATATGATGGCATGGCACAGTGGTGACAATTGATGACACAGTGACTGCGTTTGATGGCATGGCACAGTGGTGACAATTGATGGGCACAGTAGCTGTGTTTGATGGCATGGCACAGTGGTGACAATTGATGGCACAGTGGTGGCGTTTGATGGCATGGCACAGTGGTGACAATTGATGGCACAGTGGTGGCGTTTGATGGCATGGCACAGTGGTGACAATTGATGGCACAGTGGCTGCATTTGGTGGCATGGCACAGTGGTGACAATTGATGGCACAGTTGCTGTGTTGCATGGCACAGTGGTGACAGTTGATGGCACAGTGGCTGTGTTGCATGGCACAGTGGCTGCATTTGATGGCATGGCACAGTGGTGACAATTGATGGCACAGTAGCTGTGTTTGATGGCATGGCACAGTGGTGACAATTGATGGCACAGTGGCTGCATTTGGTGGCATGGCACAGTGGTGAACAATTGATGGCACAGTTTCTGTGTTTGATGGCATGGCACAGTGGTGACAATTGATGGCACAGTGGCTGCATTTGGTGACATGGCACAGTGGTGACAAATGATGGCACAGTTTCTGTGTTTGATGGCATGGCACAGTGATGACAATTGATGGCACAGTGGCTGCATTTGGTGGCATGGCACAGTGGCTGCATGTGATGGGCACAGTGAGGCTGCAATATTTTTTTTTTGTTTGCGCCCCCCAAAAATGTTGAGCACCAGCCGCCACTGGTTCCGAGTGATACTCTGGCTGCCAGGTCAGTGAGAGAGGCCTGTCCAGGTGCGCTATACCCACTTCAGCTGGTGTGGCGAAGAAATTTAAGTGTGGTCGGAAGCAGGACTGTTTCCATATTGATGCCTGAATCTGCTGTTCTCCTTACAACCTTCATCTATCTGTTTCTTTCATCACCTGTTAACTTTTTTAACCCGGCTGGGTAATAAAGAGCACATATAAAAGAGACATTCTCCTTGTGCACATTTCTCTACTGCTGCTGTATGCATTGTTCACCCTAGACATTTCACCAGAGCCATGAGGTAACATGCCATCCCATTAATTCTCAGCAGCCCCTCCGGGGGTATCGCTACACACAGGATCGGTGAGCAGCCACTGGCCAACCATACACTACAATTACTAGCAGAGACACAGATTTTCCGGCTAGGCACACTTTGTCATTGCATGTATACATTTTAAGGGACACTGCCAACAAGCATTCCAAAGCAAGGTGTTGGGCCCCAATGAGCTGTCCAGCAGAGGGTTTGGAGCAGTGTACTACTGATTGCTGCTGTGATTATCACCTGTAGCCTCCCTCCCCCCAATTAGGCTACCCAATGCAGGTTTAAAACTGGGTTTACATTAAAAAGCGTTTTTTCATTAAACCCAGTGGGTTTCTTTAATTACACCAGTGATGTTAGTGTGGCAATAGAACAGACAGCTATACACATGAGCCGAAATACACCCCTGCTCCTGTCAAACCAACCAACCACTGGTCTATTGAGCATTCACTGATTGCAGCCTGTTAATTATATTGGTTAACTACTGGAATACTACCACTTGCTGTTGATTGTTGAGAACCAAGCCAGTCAAATCTCAATTTTCTGAATTATCACTGTACAGTCTTTTTTTACCTCCATCTAGTTGCAATATACTTTGCCACTACTCAAATACTTTGATGACATTTTCTGGTGTATATGTACTACTGTGTTTTGGGATATGCTCTCTATATACATACACTATATTACCAAAAGTATTGGGACACCTGCCTTTTTACACACACACACACACATGAACTTTAATGGTATCCCAGTCTTAGTCCGTAGGAATCAATATTGAGTTGGCCCTCCTTTTTCCGCTATAACAGCTTCAAATCTTCTGGGAATGCTGTTCACAAGGTTTAGGAGTGTGTTTATGGGAATGTTTGACCATTCTTTCAGAAGCATATTTGTGAGGTCAGTCACTGATGTTATACGAGAAGGCCTGGCTCCCATTCTCTGCTCTAATTCGTCCCAAAGATGTTCTGTCAGGTTGAGGTCAGGACTCTTTATAGACCTTTCTTTGTGCACTGGTGCGCAGTCATGTTTGAACAGGAAGGGGTCATCCCCAAAGTGTTCCCACAAAGTTTGGAGTGTGAAATTGTCCACAATGTCTTGGTAGGCTGACACCTCACAAATTCCCTTCACTGGAACCAAGTGGCCAAGCCCAACCCCTGAAAAACAACCCCACACCATAACCCCCCCCACACCAAAAAATTTGGACCAGTGCGCAAAGAAAGGTCCATAAAGACATGAAAGAGCGAGGCCTGTGGTGGGTGTTGACCTAGACCTGTGACTGCAAACACACACATATGTAAAGGGGAGCTGGAGAGGCTCTATTGTTTTGGCTCTGAGGAAGAGGTTTCGCCCTCGTAACGCGTAAGCCATAATTTTATGCCGTCTGGACTGCCCGGCGATCTGGTCCCAGTCGAAGACATTTGAAGATATCTATTTCCATTGACGGAGTGGTGTAAATGCTAGCTTTTTAACTTGTTTGTCAGTAGTCATTATCTCTGTACATTTTAATTAAACCTTTCTATTGGTAATGCACAAGGTCAGTGCGCCCTTCTTTTCCTTTTGTTTATTTTCATCCAACATCAGTACCTGACTCCCCAAATACGCTTCTGGAAGAATGGTCAAACATTTGCATAGACACACTCCTAAACCTTGTGGACAGCCTTCCCAGAAGAGTTGCAGCTGTTATAGCTGCAAAGGGTGGGCCGACTCAATATTGAACCCTACTGACCAAGACTGGGATGCCATTAAAGTTCATGTGCATGCAAAGGTAGGCGTCCCAATACTTTTGGTTATATTGTGTATGTATATCAGCAACTCTACCCTCACCCAGCCAGGTGTGTCAGAGAGTACAGAGCTGATCACAGAGTCATGGGAACAGGAACAGAGGACCCAATACATCAAGCGGCTCCTTCGAGGGTAAGTGCTACACTTACGATTCCTAGTACAAATACTGCTGCATTAACCATCAGTCAAATTCTCAGGTAATTTTTCAACTACACGTTTCAGATCAAACTGCTTTTGGTATACAGAAGTACATAATTATATAATAAATACCAAATCCAAATAATAATACGCTTTAAACTGATTATTAAATTTCATAAATTTTTGCTGTAGAAGCCCTTTGTCTGTTAACACTGTGACGATCACATAAAAACATATAAATTGAATATTGTCCTTGTTACTTTGCCAAAAGATTCCAGCAGTCTACTTCTTAGAAGGCTGTACCTTAATACCATGTGTAGTCACATGAAAACAAATGGCAGTGGTGTTACAAGCCATACAAAAGACTGTCTTGGAGTGACATGAATCTGCATCTGATTTCCTCATTGCGGGCTTACCATGCCTTGTTCCATGTGCAATACAAGGGGAAAGGAACACAAAAGCAGGGTAACATACAAAACAATACAAAGGCATGTATATGAGGCCACGTACACACAAGCAGACCAAACCGACAGAGGCGGCTCTCTAATTAGGCAAATTAGGCGGTTGCCTTAGGCCTCGCAGCCGCCTAATTTGCCCATACCGCAACCTCGCTGATTCGCCAGGACCGTGCTGCAACGATCCGATCTCACGGGAGTCCCGGCGAATCAGTCTTGCAATCCTCGCGGGTCGTGCGGGTCTCCATTCCCGCATGCTGTGAGCTCCACTCCGTCTACTGTCCCTGCGGCTTGTGCGGGATGTCTTTATTCCCGCATGCCGCCACTGTACATTGCAGCCGCCAGCCAGCATCTCTCCCCTGACACACGTGCACTGCGGAGGGCACTTAGTGGCACGAACTGAACCCGGGAAGGAGACACACCACCACCTGCACCGAGAGCACGCTGGTTAAAAGTAAGTCTTACAGAGGAGGGGGGTGGGAAGTGAAGAAGCGGGTGAGGGAGGGGGGGACAAGCAGAGTAGAGTCCCGGCTCCATCTACCACCCCAATCCCATTTCAGCTCTATCATCCATCTCCTGATACCATCCCAGCTCCATCTATTCCCCCTCAATCCGATCCCATCTCCATTTACCACCTCGATCCCATCTCAGATGTATCCATCTTCCCAATCCCATCCCAGTTTCATTAATCCCCCCCCCCGATCTCATCCCTGGTTCATCCACCCTACCCCAATCCCATCCCAGTTTGATCCATCCCCGCCGATCCCATCCCAGGTCCATCCACCCTACCCCAATCCCATCCCAGTTTCATCCACCCCCCCGATCCCATCCCAGGTCCATCCACCCTACCCCAATCCCATCCCAGTTTCATCCATCCCCCCCGATCCCATCCCAGGTTCATCCACCCTACCCCAATCCCATCCCAGTTTCATCCACCCCCCCTGATCCCATCCCAGGTCCATCCACCCTACCCCAATCCCATCTCATCTCCCGATACCATCCCGGCTCGATCTACTCCCCCCAATCCGATCCTGGCTCCATCTACCACCTCAATCCCATCTCAGCTCTATCCATCCCCCCGATTCCATCCCAGGTTCATCCACCTCACCCAAATTCCACCCAGCTCCTTCCATCCCCCAGACCATCCCGGCTCCATCCATCCTCCCTGATCCCATCCAGGCTCCATCTACCACCCAGATCCCATGTCAGCTCCATCATCCATCCCCCCCATCTCATCCCAGGTCCATCCACCCTACCCTAATCCCATCCCAGCTTCATCCATCCCCCCTGATCCCATCCCAGGTCCATCCACCTCACCCCAATTCCAGTGGTGGCCCGCCCATAGGAGGTGCCCAGGCGACGCCCCCACTCCTGTAGGCAAAAAAAAAAAAAATGATAAAAAAATGTCCTTTAATAAAATAAGATTGATCGCCGGCCACCATTTCCCTATGAAGCGCCACGTCAATGCAATCTTTAGATTGCAGACGTGGGGCTTAATTTGCAGGCTTTTATCCTGCCTTATGGGCGCATTGCAAAGCGCTGAAGAGCTTCCTGTGTGTCCGGATCCACTATGGGCGCCGGAAGCATTACTATTGCTGTTACTTCTGGCCCGGATTCGTCTTACAGATGAAAACCGGAAGTGACGTCATGCGGCAGCTCCGTCCTTTACACTGCCTGAGCAGAGCTGCCAAGGTAAACCGATGGGATGTCATTGCTTGCCTCGTCTTTCATTGAATTGTCATGGATTGAAATTCTAGTGATCGCCCCAAAGTCATCAGCGGTGCACTGCCTGATCCCCCACCCATCCACCTCGGAGCCTGTTATTGTAGTTAGACTGCTGGGACCCTGTAGTTCTCCATCTTCTCTTGGGGCTGGTGGAGAAGATGGAGATTGGGGAAATACAAGTCCCAGCAGGTTATACATACAATAAGGCTCTGAGGTGGATGGGTGTGGATTGCATGCACTGTGAGCCCAGGAGAAGATGGAGAACTACAAGTCCCAGCAGGTTATAATATAAGGCTCCTAGGTGGATGGGTGTCCGAACATCCATCCACCTCAGAGCCTTATATTATAACCTGCTGGGACTTGTAGTTCTCCATCTTCTCCTGAGGCTCAGGTGCATGCAATCCACCATCTATGGGACTACAAGTCCCAGCAGTGAGAAAAACTGGACAAAAATGGTGGATTGCATGCACCTGAGCCCCAGGAGAAGATGGAGAACTACAAGTCCCAGCAGGTTATAATATAAAGCTCCGAGGTGGATGGATGGCTGCGTTTGATGGCATGGCACAGTGGTGACAATTTATTGGCACAGTGGTGACAATTGATGGCACAGTGACTGCATTTGATGGCATGGCACAGTGGCGACAATTGATGGGCACAGTGACTGTGTTTGATGGCATGGCACAGTGACTGCATTTGATGGCATGGCACAGTGGTGACAATTGATGTCACAGTGGCTGCATTTGATGGCAAGGCACAGTGGTGACAATTGATGGCACAGTGACTGTGTTTGATGGCATGGCACAGTGACTGCATTTGATGGCATGGCACAGTGGTGACAACTGATGGCACAGTGGCTGCATTTGATGGCATGGCACAGTGGTGACAATTGATGGCACAGTGGCTGTGTTTGATGGCATGGCACAGTGGTGACAATTGATGGCACAGTGGCTGCATTTGATGGCTATGCACAGTGGTGACAATTGATGGCACAGTGACTGCATTTGATGGCATGGCACCGTGGTGACAATTGATGGCACAGTGGCTGCATTTGATGGCATGGCACAGTGGTGACAATTGATGGCACAGTGGCTGTGTTTGATGGCATGGCACAGTGGTGACAATTGATGGCACAGTGGCTGCATTTTATGGCATTGCACAGTGGTGACAACTGATGGCACAGTGGCTGCATTTGATGGCATGGCACAGTGGTGACAATTGATGGCACAGTGGCTTTGTTTGATGGCATGGCACAGTGGTGACAATTGATGGCACAGTGGCTGCATTTGATGGCATTGCACAGTGGTGACAATTGATGGCACAGTGACTGCATTTGATGGCATGGCACAGTGGTGACAATTGATGGCACAGTGACTGCATTTGATGGCATGGCACAGTGGTGACAATTAATGGCACAGTGGCTCCATTTTATGGGCACAGTAAGGCTGGATTTTTTTATTTTTTTCCGTTTACGCCCCCCCCCCCAAAAAAAAATAAATAATTTGAGCACCAGCCGCCACTGCCAAATTCCACCCAGCTCCTTCCATCCCCCAAACCATCCCAGCTCCATCCATCGTCCCCAATCCCATCTCCATCTACCACCCCGATCCAATCTCAGCTCCATCATCCATGTCCCGATACCATACCGGCTCCATCTATTTCCCCCCCCAATCCGATCCTGGCTCCATCTACCACCTCAATCCCATCTCAGCTCTATCCATCCCCCATCTTATCCCAGGTCCATCCACCCTACCCAAATCTTATCCCAGCTCCTTCCATCCCCCAAACCATCCCAGCTCCATCCATCCTCCCTGATCCCATCCCGGCTCCATCTACCACCCCGATCCCATCTCAGTCCCTGATTTCGAGGGACTGCCCCTGATTTGGAACAATGTCCCTCTGTCCCTCTTTCCTCCTCATTTGTCCCTCATTTTGGTCTGATCTATATAGATGCATATAAAATGCACTTTTTATCTTTCAAAAAGTGTTTCCTGGTGCTAAACCTTTCATCCAATTTCTAAATTGCTGCATTTGTAAATTTCAAAAGCTAGTATAAAGGGATATAGTAGCGGTAAAAAGAACTCATGGGTTTACTCAATCATTTTTTGTATAATTCTCCTTTAGGGGGTGTAGCAGGGTGCGTTCTATGCCAACATACTTTTGCTAATAGGTGTTCCTCATTATCATTTTAAAAAGTTGAGAGGTATGCAGGTAATGCCTAATTTGGCTTCAAATTCTGTGCAGACTTCTAGGAAAAGTACTAGCAGTTTCTCTACCAGTGTTGCATGATGGAAAAAGATGTAACTCTTTGAATGACCATGGGCTGGGACCTTTACCCCCCAAGCCTAGGCCTGAGAGGAGTAATGCTGAGTTGCTGTTTCTCTGGGCCTGCTGCCTGGACAGGCCTATGTGACTAGACCTGGAGTTTAGGCTCACAATTGGCCTTGCCTCCATGCAGGGAGGCAGGATGCAGAATGGAGTCCCAGAGGATGATCCTATGGGACATATCATATCTACAGGGTTTTTACAGTTGAACCCTTATGAGTAGAGGCTGGTTGACTCATACTGGAGAAAAATATTCTATCCCCCATCTGCTGAAGGCATGTTTATCCTGACTTGACGTCTCTTAAGCCACGTACACACAACTGAGAAACTTGACGGGCGAAACACATTGTTTTCCCCGTCGAGTTCCTTGTTTGGCTGTCAAAAAACTTGTCGAGCCAAATTTTCCCATTGCCCGTCGAGGAAATAGAGAACATGCTTTCTTTTTGTCTCGACGAGTTCCTCAACAGTTTTCTCGGCGAAAAGTGTACACACGACCGGTTTCCTCGGCAGAATACGTCTCCCATTGAGTTTCTTGCTGAATTCTGCCGAGGAAACCGGTCGTGTGTACGCGGCCTTACATGTACAGCAGAAAGGAGTCCAGGGGTTATTTGAAACCTTAGGGTTCCTCAAGCATATTACAGAGGTTCTTTAATGGATGATTGATTTCAAAATTTGGTGTTACCTGCAGCATTCTGTAGCCAACACCACTTGGCAGATTTACCAACAAGACATCAACAATCTTTTTAGCTAACTGTAAGGGAGGCATTCTGAACACAACTGTAGCATCCTCTAGTGCTAGAATTGTAGATAGGTTTTTGGTGTTTGAGTGTAGGTAAAACATTTTCCAGGCTTGGCTGGCAGCCAAGTTTGTCTTTGTTTTGTCCTGGGTTGGGCAGAAATCCAGGGAGAGCTGGATAAATCACAGGCAGCATCACTGAGACCCCCCCCCCCCACTTCTCAAATGTTCTGGTACCTTCTAGAAGAATGGAAGGGGAGGTAAGGTGGAGCTGCCTGGAGTATGTTGAGGGCCAACTTGGATTGGCAGGGGGCAGACCTTTGATGCAAGAAATAAATTACATCTTTCATTCAAGAAAGCGAGTGGTACCCAGTCTTTACAAACCCTCAAACACATGCCAACGTTTCATCCCTGGGGTAAATGCAATGTCCCAGAAGTCATAGGGGTGCTAAAAAAACAGTCTAAGAGCACCTGTCTTTGGCCCTGGAATAAAATACATTTGACGATGCTGCATTTTTTTTATGTTGTATGCCATTTGCGTTATAGTGCTTGAAATTCTTGTGCATTTTGGTGTTAAACTGCATTATCAGAATGCAGCTTGGTCCACAATTCACACCATGGAGAATGAAGACTGATACACTTAAGCAGCCTTGAGAACACACTTCCTTGCAGTAGAAAGGGCATTAAATATCAACCTGTGCTATGTATACATCCATGACAGCTGTCTTTTACCATAAGGATGAACAGGGCCTGTCCTGTGTAGCCTCAAATTAATTAGAACTTATGTACTGTGTCTCAAGCGAATCGATACCTAGAAACAATCAAGCAAGTCATATAATACATACAAAAAACAGTGACTGAGTGACATCTTGTGGAACCATTTGCAAATTACACTATCATGACTTCACAAGTCGAGAAACAGCCTTTTGTAGAGTTTTGAAAAAGTAAATTGATTGCAAGTGTTCTCTAATTTGACATATTGGAGAAATGGGGCAGTGGCATTGTCCAATCAGAGAACGCTTTGCATTCATGAAGGTAATGCAAATGGTTCTCTGAACGATAACTGTGTCAAGTGAGAAACCTTCTGTATTCACTACCAAGAGGGCTGCCACTTGGCACAGGACCTAGAAGGTAGTCAGTGCTACAACAAATCACTGTTGTAGCACTACTATAGTAATTTTCAGCTCCCCCAGGGAACAGCCAGGATATGGCACATGCGTATATACACTAGTCCTAGCTGGACCAATGTTACTATGCAAAAAAAAGCCAAACCTGGATTTTAGCTTTACGTAACACTCAGCTTAGGTTCACACCGATGCTGCTGCATGACGATGCATTTTTCTTTTCTTTTTGTTTGTTTCTGTAGTGCAACTTTGCACCTTTTTGACACATTTTTCATGCTTCATGCTTGTTTTGTGTGAGAAGGAGAGTGGATTTCATATACAAAACTCAGCCAAAAACTCACTAGAAATGCATGTGCATGCGTTTTACAAAAATGTTTGGTGTGTTTTCTTTGAAGTCTACTGCACCAAACAAGTACTTGCACCTTTTTCGACCCCTTCCCCACTGATCTGCCCATAGCGTCGGCAGTAAATCGCTGCTATTCTTAATGCCGACGCTATGGGCGGATTTGCGGCGCATTTCGGCCGCTAGCGAGGTGCTTTTAACCCCTGCTAGCGGCCAAGAAAGGGTTAAAACCGCCCGCAATGCGCTGCTGAACGGGCTTTCACACTGGAGACAATAGAGCAGCTGTTTAAGGGTGGATTGCAGGCGCTATTTTTAACGCTATAGCGCCTGCAATACGCCCTCAGTGTAAAGGGTCTTAATTTGCTGCAGCTGCACTGTATTGATCTGAATGGGAACTATAGAGAATAATGTAATTATACATTGTTGTGCAGTGCTGCGCAACAGCAAAAGCAGGAGAAAATTCACTAGTGTGAACGGGGTTGTATACTGTGGGTCTTGTCCCTACCCCAGCTACTAACTGGACAGTGAAAGGAGAAGAAGCAGACTGAGGAGCTCACCTCTCTGTCCCTCTACTTTCTTCTCTTATCAGCATGTTCCTTGTTAGCACATGAGCACTGTAGCACAATTAATTGGCTCATGCTGCTACTCACTGCCCCGTTTGAGCTTTTCTGTACAGGGACTGCAAGAGGCTGAACCCAAGCCAAATTCAAGTATGTACACTGCTTGTGTAGCGGTTGGTTGCTAGTTACTAACATCCACGCATATTCACCCTGCTGTCAAACATCCATACGTCACACTTGTAGACAATGAAAAGTCTTTTGCTTTGTTTTGTTTTATTTGGGGGATTGAACTTGTTTGGGGGAAGGTATATGGGATGTCCATAGGATAAATTGGTATTTGCAATGCTATAGCGGCCCCCGATTTACATTAAAAAATGTCATAGTGGTTTACTCATTAATTTGAAAATGTTATAGCAATTATGCTTTACATTTCCTTGGATAGAACAGAAATGGTGGACTATATTATGTACTCTTCCTGCAGACTTCTCCTCCTGCACATCACTTTCCTGTCACAGCATTAGACATCCTGTCCCACCATCTTGAGCTGACTAGGCCTCACTCTGAATAAGTTCTAGGCGTAGTTTCACTTGATGATTCTTAATAGGCCAGGGGCTTGTAGTACCCCTTCTTGGCAGCCTTGAACATTAGTTGGAAAGTATATTTGATGATGGATTACTGATCCCAGCAAGCCTGACTTTCAAATTCTGCGCCCTCAGGCCACAACCACTTGGCGCAAAACTCCACAGTCTCTCCTCTGGCTCTGCACCCAACTCCCCTGGCATGCCTCTTCCAGATCTTCACTGTGCTTCACTCAAAGACTCCTGCCCTGAGTCCTTCCTGAAAGATTTACCCGGACCGTGTGGACCTACTGCTTCTCCAGCTCCTGTTCCAGGACACCTTTCCATGACCATGTAAGTAGAGACTCCCTCCCAGCTCCTGAGCTCCTCCGTCTGAGTCGCATCCTCGTGCATGCAGCCTAGTACTTCATCCTTTAGTTCACCCAGTCGACAACTCCCCCCCAGCAGGCTGACCATGAGTATGTGAGATTGTGAAGCCAGATTAATGTTGTTATATCACTGCTGTTGTAAATAGGTTTTTGACACCATCTAGTGGTTGAAATGTGGAATGGACTTGATTATTGCTGTCAATTTAAGATTAATGGGAGGTGTTATCTTAACAAGTTACCTTTGAACTCTCAGGGCCGAACTGCATGCTGGGTGAGGGTATAAAAGGCTGGGCAGCCATTTTCTAGCCCTCTCTGATGCTGGGTGCATGATCTGACTGTAGAGATCCGTGGAGGTGTGCACAGAGCAAGACCTACCTCGTGCAGAGCAGAACAACCATCGGTGTTCGACTTACCACAGTGTGCTGGAAGAAGGAGTGTGACGGAGCTGAGTGACGGTTCGGTTTGTTTTGCGGAACGTAGCAGTGCGGCTGTACTACTTGGAAGCAGGACCGAGATCGCCGGAGCAGAGATCCACAAGTCCCCAGGCCTGGTTTGGTGAGAGGGCTTTTTGCCCGGAACTTTGTAGTGATTGTTACTTACTAGACTGCCTCTAGAGTGTTACTGGGACCTGTAGTCCCACGAAACAGTTCAGCTGATAGAGCTACATGTGCTTACGCCTCAAGCCTGAAGCGGTTGCGTAGTGACTGCCAGTGGAAGGTGTGCTGATAGGAAAGAGTGCACAGACACCAGTCATAAAAGGAAACAACAGTTTATGGTGCCTCACTCTATTTGTTTAACCAGAAGAACCCCTGGATTATAATCTTTACTTAATCAATTGCTGGCAGAAGAAAGAAGATCAAAGATAGACTATTCTTGTTGCAAGGCCTTGCAGTACTACTATCATTTACTAATACTGAGAAAGGGTGTACATATTGTATAGAGGTGATAAGGTTGTGAGCTGCTGTGCTGTACCGCAGAGGACCCCTAAACTAAGTATTTCTCAATCGTTTCTTATAGGGTAATAACAGGTACGGGTGGTCCGCCAATAGGCAAATTCCTTGGTATCCAACCCGGGAGCATCTTGCTGTACAGCACAGGGGTTCCCAGCTACGGCTGGGTGTATGTACCTTATATTTTGTGTTCATTGTGGGGTCGTTGGTTTAACATTTTCTACAGTAAAAGAATAGACCTGTTACACAAAAGCTGGTGTCAAAGTTGTTTTCCTCGTTCGTGACTTCGCTGTATCCTGAAGAGCCCACCTCAGTACACGGCTTACAACTTGGCGTAGTCGGCAGGATACAGCGACCGTTATGGAGGGGAACGCAGCACAAGGCCAGCTTGCCCCTAATGCCATGCCCGCCCCAGTAGGATACATCCCCGTAGGGGCGCTGCTGCGTCATCTGCCAAAGTATGACGGCCAAAACATGACGTTGCAGGACTGGACTGAAAGGGTGCGGAGTGCAGTTAGAATGTGTAACCTGACCCCTGAACTGCAGGCAGAGGTTGCGTTGGGAGCTCTCGAGGGTGACATCAGACGGGCAGTGATGGTAAGACCCGAAACCGAGAGGGACACCCTAGAGAAAATACTCTCCCTGCTGGAGAGAGCACTAGGAGGCCGTGCTAAAGTAGTGCAGCTGCAAAGCCACTTCTTCAACCGACCACAAAAAGAGGGTGAGACCCTGATGCAGTACTCTAATGCCCTACAGGAGACACTCAATGAAATACAGCGGCGGGACCCTGAGGCCATGGGAGCCTTCCGGGAGGTAGATCAGCTATTAAGAGATCAGTTCATAGTAGGGCTCTCTAACAAGTCCTTACAGGACAAGCTGCAAGAGATGACCCGGACGGCGGCCGACGTGACATTTTACAGCGTCTACCTAGCCGCCGTGGAGAGAGAAGAAGAGCCCATGCCTGTGATGGCAAGAGTAGTGAGTAGCATCCATGCTATGGAATGTCAGTCTGCATCTAAAGACTCTGACTCCTTAAAGGATACGGTCCAGGCCCTGCGGGCAGAATTGAAAGAACTCCGGCTGGAAGTGTCCCAGATAAAGTCAGGATCGCCCCGGCCCCCGGAAATGAACCCAGTACACCACACCACTCCATCCAGAATAACTCAGGTGCGGGGGCACATCAAAAGAGGACCCCTCTGTTGGGTTTGTCGACAGTACGGCCATATAGCCAGAGAGTGCCCAGAACAAATGAAGTCCGAGCTGGCGTTAAACTTCCGACTGCCGCAGTAGCTGGGCGTACTGCGGCAGTACATCAGAAGCTAGGCCCTATGCGTGAGGGACATGACTTGTATGCCAGCAGCCCCATTATGGAAGCCGAATTGGAAGGCCAGAAGGTACGCTGCTTAGTTGATACAGGGTCAGAGTGTACCCTTATGCCCCTGGAATTCTTTGAAAGGTACTTCCGGCATATGATGGAGCCCGAAGACGGGAGCGTCATCAGGCTGACTGCTGCTGATAACCGAGAGATGGACGTCCGAGGGATAGTATGGATGCGGGTCCGATTGTTTGGGCAAGACATTGGCAAGAAGGGGGTCGTGCTGGTGGACCATCCGTCTCGAAAAGGAATGGACGTGACCCTAGGTATGAATGTATTGAGGGATCTAGACCATCAACTCTATGCCAAAGAAGGGCCGAAGTATTGGCAACGGGCCACCACACACCGGCCGACCCAGAAAGTTTTATAACAGATGGTGAGGAGCTGTAGTCTGCAGAAGAGTAACATGTCCGGTCGGCCCATTGGAGATGTGAAGGTGCCGCGGAGGACCCCGGTGAAGATTCCACCTCGACAAGAGCGAATCTTGATGCTGCCGGTGGGGGCTGGATGACGATTGAACAGACTGGAGGTCCTGATTGAGCCCTCTTATCAAGAGGAAACACAGACTCGCCCACTGGTAGCCCGGGCCCTCGCCATTGTGAAAGATGGGTGTGTGCCTGTACGCTGCCTCAATGTTGAAGACGGTGAGCTGACCATTCCCGGAAACACTCTGCTGGCCAAAGTCTTTGTGTCCGAAGGAAATGTCTCTCGACGACGGAGTTTCATGCTACAGCCTGATGGGAGATCAGCCTGGACCTATGCTATAGAGGCTCAACAAAGGGAGGCCCCGACGAAGGAGTGGAATGGTCGAGTGATCATGGACCGAATGGGGGTGGATTGTAAGACTCTGACTCCCGGACGACAAAAGTTGTTGGAAGACACCCTCTGGGAATTTCAAGAGGCATTTTCGCGACACCATGAGGACTTCGGGTGCGCTTCCGCCATTGAACACGAAATCCCCACCAATCCGGCACCAATCAGGGAACGTTACCGACAAATCCCACCTAAAATGTACCAGGAGGTGAAGGATATGGTAGCCAGCATGTTGGAAAACAGGGTGATCCAAGAGAGTCAAAGTCCCTGGGCAGCTCCAGTAGTCTTGGTGAGGAAGAAAGATGGGAGTCTCCGGTTCTGCGTCGATTATCGGAAGCTGAATGCTCAGACCGTCCGAGATGCTTACCCACTTCCATGTATTGAGGAGTCGTTGTCAGCCCTGAGCCATGCAAAATTCTTCTCTACTCTTGACCTGGCCAGTGGATATTGGCAAGTACCGATGGCTGAGAAGGACAAAGCGAAGACTGCTTTCATTCTACCTATGGGACTCTACGAATTTAACCGGATGCCATTTGGCCTGTCCAATGCCCCAGGAACATTCCAGCGGCTGATGGAGCACTGCCTGGGGGATCTCAACTTCGAATCGATATTGATATACCTGGACGACATAGTAGTGTTTGGGGCCTCTTTTGAAGAGCACCTCCAGAAGCTGCCACAGGTCCTAGGACGGCTACGAGACCATGGGCTCAAGATCAAGCCCAAGAAGTGCCAACTGTTTCGGCAGCAGATCGACTATTTGGGACATGTAGTCACCCAGGAGGGGGTAAAGCCGGCCCCCAGTAAGGTCGAGGCCGTCCAGAAGTGGCCCCAACCGCGGACACTGAGAGAGGTGCGGGCATTCGTGGGATTGGCCGGTTATTACCGAAGGTTCATACCCAAATTTGCACATCTGGTGGGCCCGTTAAACGAATTATTAAGGGGCACAAAGGGGGGCCCGAAGAATCGTCCCATTGAGTGGGGATCCAGACAACAAGAGGCCTTTGAAGCAGTGAAGGAGGCGCTAATCAGAGCCCCAATTCTAGCTTATGCACAGTTCGACACCCCATTCCTGTTGTACACTGACGGAAGTCTACATGGTCTGGGGGCCGTGTTATCCCAAGTCCAGGATGGACGTGAGAGGGTCATTGCCTATGGCAGCCGGTCTCTGAGGGAATCAGAGCGCAACCCCGACAACTACAGCTCCTTTAAATTGGAATTACTGGCGCTGGTGTGGGCCATGACCGAAAGATTTGCAGAATACCTGACAGGTGCAGAGGTGACCGTGATGACGGACAACAACCCGTTAGCACATCTGGAGAATGCCAAACTCGGTGCGCTTGAACAGAGGTAGATGGCTCGCCTTTCTAAGTACCAATACTGCATCAAGTTTCGGTCCGGTCGGGAGAACAGCAACGCTGATGCACTCTCCCGAGTCCCTGTAGGGTTGTCGGATCAGAGTACCGACGAGGAGCTTGAAGACACTGAAACGCCTGACCTTGGTCGATTACTTCTGTTCCAGGACGTGGCACATTCAAGTGGGGTGGCGTCCGGAATGTCCCTGGTGTTGGGAAAGACATTGGCCGATTGGGAGAGAATCCAGAATGGCTGCCCGGACTTGTGGAAAGTGAAGGGATGGGTTCAGGCTAAGATCTGGCCACGGCCGGAAGAGCGGGCCAGACTGACCCCAGAGGGCCAAAAGTTGTTGAGACAGTGGGATAAGTTGACCATTACCCAGGGACTCCTGTGCCGAACCATATACTTACAGACAGAGCTGCAACACCGGCAACAGATTGTCATCCCCATGTCATTGGGACCGGAAGCCGCCAGGGAAGCCCACGAAAGAGGAGCCCATTTCGGGAGCGACAAAACGTTCAAATGGCTCCAACGGCTGGTTTATTGTCCAGATCTGGCTGACATGGTGGTCAAGGCATGTCTTAAGTGTCGACCCTGCGGGTTGAGTAAGAGTACGGAACAGCGGGCCCCTATCCAGACCATCCGGACCTCAGCACCCCTGGAGCTTCTGATGATTGATTATGTGCAGATTGGATATTCTACCTCGGGACACTCATACTGTCTAGTCATGACAGATCACTTTACCAAGTATGCGGTGGCTGTACCCACCGGAGACCAGACAGCAGAGTCAGCCGCTGAAGCGGTCTGCAAACACTTTATTCAGGTGTTCGGTTGCCCACAGAGAATACATTCAGACCAGGGAGCGTGTTTCCAGGGTACTCTAATGCATGAACTGTATCAGCTGTATGGGATCGAACGCTCCCGCACCACCCCGTATCATCCTCAAGGAAACGGGGCGTGCGAACGCTTTAACCGCACATTGCTCCAGATGCTGCGGACTCTGGAAGATAGCCAAAAGGCCCAGTGGCCCAAATATCTACCCGAACTAATGTGGGCCTATAACAACAGGGTACACAGTACCACTGGATACTCTCCCCATATGCTTATGTTTGGGAGAGCTGGACGGGAGATTGAAGACCTCCACATGCCCAATCCGGTGGAGCCCCCACCAAGAGGTACCACCGCTTGGGTGCAAGAACACCGCCGCCGGCTGAGAACTATCCACAAGGTTGTAGGGGAGCGCCTGGGGCAAGTGGTACACCCCAACCCGAGACCAGTACAGAGGGATGGGTATGCCCCGGGTGATCGAGTGATGGTCAAAGCCAAACGGCCATCTGGGAAGTTGGATGGGCGGTGGGAGGCAGTCCCATACATTGTAAAAGGGAGGGTAGACCCTGCCATTCCAGTCTATGAGGTAGAGCCAGTGGGGACTGGAGGGCCCTCCCGAAACTTGCACCGTAATATGCTAAGACGTTGTAATTTTGATGGACCAGTGTGTGTGGAGGAGATTCCTTCTCACACTCAGAGTACAGAGGAGGAGGAGGAGGAGGAGGAGGACGAGAAATGGTGGGTTTTTCCTGCCCAGGTACCCAACGAGGCCTCGACTGAGGCAGGTTTGCCACCTAGAGAGAGCACTGAACCAGTAGTAGCTCCTCCCCTGACGGATATGCCTAATGTCCCCAGTACTTCTGAGTCCCTTTCTTTAAAAAGGTCAACCAGGCCCAATGCTGGTGTGCCCCCACAGCGCTATGCCCAGGATGAGTTTATATGGGGAAAGTTGCCGAGGACGACAACCTCTAGTGGGGTGGCATGTGAGATTGTGAAGCCAGATTAATGTTGTTATATCACTGCTGTTGTAAATAGGTTTTTGACACCATCTAGTGGTTGAAATGTGGAATAAACTTGATTATTGCTGTCAATTTAAGATTAATGGGAGGTGTTATCTTAACAAGTTACCCTTGAACTCTCAGGGCCGAACTGCATGCTGGGTGAGGGTATAAAAGGCTGGGCAGCCATTTTCTAGCCCTCTCTGATGCTGGGTGCATGATCTGACTGTAGAGATCCGTGGAGGTGTGCACAGAGCAAGACCTACCTCGTGCAGAGCAGAACAACCATCGGTGTTCGACTTACCACAGTGTGCTGGAAGAAGGAGTGTGACGGAGCTGAGTGACGGTTCGGTTTGTTTTGCGGAACGTAGCAGTGCGGCTGTACTACTTGGAAGCAGGACCAAGATCGCCGGAGCAGAGATCCACAAGTCTCCAGGCCTGGTTTGGTGAGAGGGCTTTTTGCCCGGAACTTTGTAGTGATTGTTACTTACTAGACTGCCTCTAGAGAGTTACTGGGACCTGTAGTCCCACAAAACAGTTCAGCTGATAGAGCTACATGTGCTTAGGCCTCAAGCCTGAAGCGGTTGCGTAGTGACTGCCAGTGGAAGGTGTGCTGATAGGAAAGAGTGCACAGACACCAGTCATAAAAGGAAACAACAGTTTATGGTGCCTCACTCTTTGTTTAACCAGAAGAACCCCTGGATTATAATCTTTACTTAATCAATTGCTGGCAGAAGAAAGAAGATCAAAGATAGACTATTCTTGTTGCAAGGCCTTGCAGTACTACTATCATTTACTAATACTGAGAAAGGGGGTACATATTGTATAGAGGTGATAAGGTTGTGAGCTGCTGTGCTGTACCGCAGAGGACCCCTAAACTAAGTATTTCTCAATCGTTTCTTATAGGGTAATAACAGATACGGGTGGACAGTCCTTTGTGTCCGCCAATAGGCAAATTCCTTGGTATCCAACCCGGGAGCATCTTGCTGTACAGCTCAGGGGTTCCCAGCTACGGCTGGGTGTATGTACCTTATATTTTGTGTTCATTGTGGGGTCGTTGGTTTAACATTTTCTACAGTAAAAGAATAGACCTGTTACACAAAAGCTGGTGTCAAAGTTGTTTTCCTCGTTCGTGACTTCGCTGTATCCTGAAGAGCCCACCTCAGTACACGGCTTACAAGTATATGTAGGAGGCCTGCCCCCTGCCAATCATAGTTAGGGATTGGTCAGGTCTCCTCACATGTACTCCATGGCACTTCAACTCTCAGCCCTGGCACAAGGGAGGCGCCCAAAAGCTGAAGTAAATGTCAGTCACATCCACTGCTACACTAACCACTCCCTGCCACCAGATCAAAAATAAACAGGCCTAGCTCGCAGCATAGGCCTGCTTAAATTTACCTGCACTAACAGAACCTACACTTCTAACACCTACCTATGGAAGAGGGTGCTACACTTGCATTAAAAATGGATTTAATTATATATAAATAAATACAGAGCTGTAATAGTTTTTACCTGCTTGGAGATCAGCATTAACTTCTGTCCCACAGGCCAACGGCACTCAAGAAAAATGATCAGTTCTATAAATAATATCCTTGCACTACATGTGCTTTTCCACATGTAGAAAGTAAACAATTTTACTGAACTTACTTTAGTGAGAACTCCATGAAAAAAAGTCAGGGAGCAGGCATATCCTTGCCAACGACTTCAGGTTTTAAGCCTGCAGGGTTCTTGGGCTACACCAGGCAGTAGATGGGGTCACTCACCTTACAGATGGGGTTCCAATCTGTGTGTGCATGCAATCACCAATGCCTGGGATCAAATGGAGGCTGCATTCAGGTGAATGAGATTTAGAGATGGGCTGTGCACAGTGTGTAGTGATTTCATGTACAGAGTTCCTCTGTAAAGTGCTTTGTCTCATGTCACTACACACCTCACTATAACTGTTGTATTTAAGAGGGACACTGCTGAGCTCTCCACCTGTCCACCGATCCTCTGACACCTCACTCCCAGTAAAAGAATGGAGTCCTGCTGAGCACATAGCACAGACCTCATGCATGCTCTCCTTGCTTCCACTCCCATACCATGCGGCTAAACTACAGGTTTCCGTAATGCGAGTTTGGTCCTGGTTGCAATGGAAAACCAACCGCTGGGGAGGGAGCCAGAGCACTGACCTCATCACTACCGGAGGACCCTCCACCATGCCACCAACTAACTTACCTAGGCAACCTTCCTACAAGTATTTCCCAGAGAGCAAAAAACTGAGCTGCAAGTTTTAAAATGACTTGCTAAGCTATTGCTAGACTTGCCAGGCTTCACAAGTTTGTTTCACAATTTCAGCAAGTCTGCTTTGCATGACACAAGATAAGCTTTCTTTGGAAACCTTCTGCAAGACTGCTTCAAGTTCTGGTTTAGTTATGTTGTGCAATAGTCATCCCACCACTGTGGATGAATTTGGAACTTGACTAGAACTTGTGTTTCAAGTGCTCTGCAAGTGTACAAACATGTCAGTGCAAATGTGCAGCAAGTGTCCCAAATTTTCTGGGTTACCTACCAGCAATTTCTAATAATTTCTATGAAAATAAACACTTAAAAATTTGGTCAAGCTTAATAGCATAGTCCTAAATAGACGCCCCTAGGTGTCACTGCCTTAGGTCAGGCATGTCAGATTCAAATGCAGCAGTGGACAGATCTGTGTAAAAACGAATATTTAAGGCCATAGTGGGGGAGACTTATTAAAACTTGAGCACTCTGGTGCAGCTCTGCATAGCAACTAAACTAGACTTTGGTACCTAATATAAGTGTAATTGCAACTGTAGTGCTACCCCCGCACAAGCTGCTTGGTAATTTGGATTCCCTGTCCTGCATCTCGACTCCAAAAACAACTTCAGCTCCTCAGACTCACCTGGTTGAATGAAAGTTGCTGCAAGCACTTATAAGAACACGAAGATAGATACCTTTAACTTGGCTGTGCGTTAGCACCAGAAAATAGACACAAGACTGTTAAGTGGTAAACAAACTCAAGGTATTGGTACGGGATAGAGTAAATGGTATTTTGAGCATAAATACGCACAGAGACAAGAGACAATAAGCAAGTTCTGGCACAGTCTGCTAGACAACATAACCACTATGCCAAAATAACTCAGAACTTAAAGTTCTGTACGACTAGAATGTAAATAATATTACTATAACTGGTCTAGAGTGCACTTTAGGAGAATGGCTAGGATATGGTGCAATAAAGTCTGAGAGGTACCTCTTAGCATAGGCAATAGGCGAAGGTCTCTGTGTAGCAGCCTTTAGTCCTAACTCTTCAGCCAGCTAATGTTGGAGCCAACAAAACAAAATAAAGTTGCGCTGCTAAAAATATAAAAAGAAGCAGCCAGCACTAACAGTGAAACAACCTGTGAGTAGACAATGAAAGAAAAATAAGTGCAGCGCTGGTGAAAGTGAATTTGCGTGAAGCAATATACACCAATCCCATCCAAATGGGTGAGATTGTAATGGGGTGATCCAAAAACACAATACAAAAACGTACAGAGAGGGTGGTGAGACCCTATGGATGCAATCGGTGGAGAGTGAAATATAAACTACAGAGGAAGTCCTTCAAAGAACAAAGTATAAAAACAGGCAAGTCTTCATATGAAACACTCCTATACACCGCTCCCGTGTTACTGGAGAATCAGATGGTATGCGTGATCCACTTTAATGGGCATGCAGGATAACCAAACTGGTAGATAAAAGAGGATGGGTACTCTTACCACATGAGGTGGACACACATGCCAGAAGCACTGTGTCAGATGCGCTTATGAGAGCTCCTCGGATCCGTCCATCCGAGGAGCTCTCATAAGCGCATCTGACACAGTGCTTCTGGCATGTGTGTCCACCTCATGTGGTAAGAGTACCCATCCTCTTTTATCTACCAGTTTGGTTATCCTGCATGCCCATTAAAGTGGATCACGCATACCATCTGATTCTCCAGTAACACAGGAGCGGTGTATAGGAGTGTTTCATATGAAGACTTGCCTGTTTTTATACTTTGTTCTTTGAAGGACTTCCTCTGTAGTTTATATTTCACACTCCACCGATTGCATCCATAGGGTCTCACCACCCTCTCTGTACGTTTTTGTATTGTGTTTTTGGATCACCCCATTACAATCTCACCCATTTGGATGGGATTGGTGTATATTGCTTCACGCAAATTCACGTTCACCAGCGCTGCACTTATTTTTCTTTCAATGTTGGAGCCAAGTTGTACCATTGGTGCACATGAGAATAGTCCATGTCAAACCTGCAGGAAGCAAAACGGCTACTTGATGGCTGTATAGCCAACTCCTAAAGGGCTCAGTCCCACCAGGTGGCGTCACCAGGCTGCCCCTCCCTTTAGCTATTTAAGAAATGTTACATGGCGGAGCAGGCAGACCACTGGAGTGTTCGTCATGAGTGGGGCTTTAAAAAAAAATGTGGATCCGGTAGTGGCGTCATCGTTGTGATTGACGATGGATCAGGGGACATTTTATTTATTAATAAAGGACTTGTCAAAACCTCTTGTACTGTCTTTATTCACTTTTACACTTTTTGGTGAATGGAAAGGCGGTGATGTCACATTGAGAAGGGCCTCCGCATGATGTCATCTGATAGCCATGCCCCCATCAATATCTAAGACATGCTCTACATCGGCACGGACACATCAGCGGAATGTGGCATCGGAGGAGGGTCGTTGGTGGAAGCAGCGGCAGAGGAAGAAGCACACATGACAAAGTAGACAGGAGAAAGAAGAAGAGTGGAAGAACAAGCGGGAGAAGGAGAAGTACGAAGGAGGCAGATGCTGGAGAACATGCAGGAAGACCGGTGGAAGAAGCGGGGAAGAAGTTTTTTTAATAAAAGACTTATCAAAAACTCAAAAACTGTCTACTGGATTTTTTTCACATTACACTACTTTTTTTTTGGTGAATGGGTAGGGGTACAATGTACCCCATACTCATTCACATGGGGGGAGGCCCGGATCTGGGGGCCTGCTTGTTAAAAGGGGCTGAAATAACAAGGATGTGTTTCTGGACAGCCGTACTCTTGAACAATAGTTGCCTTTATTAAAAATTGGGACAGCACTACAAGCCACAGCAAACAAAAACTTTGGACAGCTGACGTGTTTCACACTATATCAAATGTTTAGTCATAGCTATAGCATAGATATAGGCCCGGATTCACAAAGCACTTCCACCGACGTATCTCCAGATACGCCTTGTAAGTACAAATATGCGCTGTCGTATCTGTGCGCCGTACCCACAAACTAAGATACGCCTAAAAACAGACTTCATCCCACCGGCGTAACTTGCCTACGCCGGCGTAGAATGGGTGCATATTTACGCTGGACGCATGTGGCGCTCCCATTGATTTTCTATTCAAATATGCAAATGAGGGAGATACGCCGATTCACGAACGTACTTGCGCCCGGCGCATGATATACGCGTAAGTTTTACGTCCGGCGTAAAGTTATTCCCCATAGATGAGGCGCAACCCATGCAAAGGTATGGACCAGGGAACACAAGCCTACGTATTGTACGTTGGACATCTGTGAATATGGGCCAATGTGGGTCTGGCTGGGCGTAGGTTACGTTAACTGCGTACACAGTGATATCGTATCTTAGGCAGTTGTTCTGACGTGGTTGTGCGCATTCGCATGGGGATACGTCCACATCTCGACGCATGCACAGTTTGTTTTAAGTACTTCTCTGGCACCCGGCCCACCATTTGCATGGGGCTCACGCTTCATTAGCATGGATCATGCCCACTTCCAGCCCACTTCCACCTAATTCCACTTACGACATCTTGGGAGCATTTGCTTTGTGAATTCCATGCTTGCCTCTCTGCGCTGCGTCGACGTAGCGTAAAAGAGATATGCTACGGTGGCATAAATGTGCGCCAACATCTGTGAATCCGGGCCATAGTGTGAAACGCATCATTGTTCAAGAATGCGGATTCCAGAAACAAATCCTTGTTATTTCTGCTCTGCTGATTGCAAAACTGCAGTATTTTTTTCCTCATGACACATCACGGGAGTTAACAGAGGACAGAATTAAAACTAGACCTGGGAAACTTAACATTAATAAATCACCGGGACCAGATGGCTAGCATCCGAGGGTACTTGTAGAACTCAGTCAAGTAATTTCCATATCATTTTTTCCTAATTTATACTGACAGTCTAATGACTGGAATGGTACCAGCTGATTGGAGAAAAGACAAAGCATCACTAATATTTAAAAAGGGCCCAAAATACATCCCTGGGAATTGTAGACCAGTTATCCTAACATCAATAGTATGCAAGCTCTCTGAGAGGATGATGGGGATGATAAGGGACTATATACAAGATTTTAGTAATGAGAACGGTATCATTAGCAGTAATCAGCATGGATTCATGAAGAATTGTTCTTGCCAAACCAATCTATTAAGCTTCAAAGAGGTGGTGAGTTGCCATCTAGATAAAGGAAGGCCCGTAGGCGTGGTGTATCTGGATTTTACAAAAGCATTTGACACAGTTCCCCATAAACCTTTACTGTACAAAAAAAGTTCCTTTGGCGTGGACCATAGGGTACATGGATTGAAAACGGGCTTTAAGGGCGAGTTCACAGGGTGGTGATAAATGGGGAGTACTCCGAATGGTCAGGGGTGGGTAGTGGGGTCCCCCCGGATTCTGTGCTGGGACCAATCCTATTTAGTTTGTTCATAAACGATCTGGAGGATGGGGTAAACAGTTCAATCTCTGTATTTGAAGAAGATACTAAGCTAAGCAGGGCAATAACTTCTCCACAGGATGTGGAAACTCTGGTCCGGCTGCACCTAGTGTATGGTGTCCAGTTTTGGGCACCAGTCCTCAGGAAGGATGTACTGGAAATGGAGCAAGTATAAAGAAGGGCAACAATGCTAAAAAAAAGGGTCTAGAGGATATTATTTATGAGGAAAGGTTGCGAGCACTGAAGTTTTTCTCTCTGGAGAAGAGACGCTTGAGAGGGGATATGATTTCAATTTACAAATACCATACTGTTGACCCCACAATAGGGATATAACTTTTTTGCGGAAGGGAGTTTAACAAGACATGTGGCCACTCATTAAAATTAGAAGAAAAGAGGTTTAACCTTAAACTATTTAGAGGGTTCTTTACTGTAAGGCCTCGTACACACGAGCGGACAGATTTGTTCAAATCTGTCCGTCCGACAGATTTGAACAAATCTGTCTGCAGGGATTTTGGTTTGCTCGCGTGTACACACGAGCAAACCAAAATCCCCGCCAGCAGACGGCGCGCTGACGTGTTGGTGACATGGCGGTGACGTTGACGCCGCCACGTCACCGCACCAGGAAGTAAAACACTTCCGCGCATGCGCCGAATCCATTCGGCGGCGGTGCGGCGGCGGTGCGGGACGACATGTCTGCTGGTAAGTGTACTAACCAGCAGACATGTCGGGCGGACAGATTCCCACCCGATAGATTTCAAAGCATGCTTTGAAATCTGTCGGGTGGACAAATCTGTCTGCTCGGCCGTACACACGATCGAATCTGTCTGCTGAAACGGTCCAGCGGACCGTTTCCAGCGGACAGATTTGATCGTGTGTACGCGGCCTAAGAGAGGCAAGGATGTGTAATTCCATTCCACAGGCGGTGGTCTCAGCAGGGAGCATCGATAGTTTCAAAAAACTATTAGATAAGCACTTGATTTCAACCTCACCTACTATGTAACTATGTTATAGACATATGTTTGTCACCCTTAGTAGCACCTACTAGTAATATACATCTTTTAAATGTATATATCTAAAGATTATTGTACAATCTTAAAGTTCATTCTCGACACGCTATCAACATTTGTGATTACATTCTGTAAACATATTCTGGTCCTATTAGCAGACTGTCTGTTATTCTATCACACCACCATGGAGCACTTCCCTCAGTCTCCCTACATCACCCCACTTCTCAGGTACATCCATGCCCGGGTCTTTCCCTCTTTGGCTCTTTGGTGATTGGACTTTTCTTTACGCACTTTTGTTTTTTTAATGTATTTCTCTCTGCACTTTACCTGGGGACCTATTGGTGGTTTCCTCATGTCCTCCACCTTTACATTTTTGTTTCTTTCTGTGCTATTCTTAGCCAGTCTATACCTATCATACATTAATACCACTATCATTATTTTTCCTAGAAGCATCCATTGCTCGATTAATCACTCCAATCCCGGACGAGTGTTTTCCTCTTACAAGAAGCTCACTCACCCACACCCTGTCGTTACATGGTCTCCACCTCAACTCCTGGGGGGGTGTTCTCCATTCCCCATTGTTTCTTATATTTTATACCATGATATAGCTACCTCTGCATTTTATACATAGGTAAGAATGCTCAGACTTTAGGTTTCTGGTGCTCTCTTTCCTTATGCTAATCAATTACCATTGATTATCAATTCTGTCATCTATTCTAGGTACCCCCATTGTATAGTTGCTCCTGATGAGTGGATAGAGTCCTTGAAACGCGTTGAGCCGCCTCTTTTGGTTGTCACTCCAGTACAACAGTCATGTACCTATCATGGGTTTTAAAATGTTTGAATCATCAATAAATTACATTATTTATTATATTGTTTTACTATTTATGCTGGAATAAGTGTTGGACTATCAACTTTCATGTATAACAGTATGTTTTATCATGTTATCAATTATTATGTGATTACCAATCACGTGATATTTCAAGTATGTGATTACCAATCATGTTGACTGTTATGTTCTGGATTATACATTTTTTATTGATACCATCACTGCACTATGCTCTATTATACCTTTTAATAAATTAAAACTTTTCTGTTTGATTCAATCTACCCCAATTTTGTGTTTCATATAAAGTCCCACCACCCATTCTATTCCCCCCTTCATTGTTCCCTTTCTTTCTGTCTGTTATTCTAGTTCTCTCGTTCAGTATCATCTTTTTTATGATAACAGTGTTGCCACATATAAGACATTTTTTTTTGCTAAAAGCAAATATTAAAGTTAAGTCACAGTAAGGCCCCTTTCACACTGACGTTTTACAGGCTCTTTTGCGCAAAAAATAGCTCCTGAAAAGCGCTTGTAAACTGCCTCTTCTGAGGCCCCAGTGTTAAAACCTGAGTGCTTTCACACTGGGGCGGTGTCCTTGCAGGACAGGAAAAAAAGCCCTACAAGCAGCATCTTTTGGGCGGTGAAGGAGCCCTGTATTTAGCACTCCTAAACCTCCCCTCCCATTGAAATCATTGGTCAGTGCTGTTGAAGCACCTGCAAAGCGCTTCAGCAGCAGTGCTTTGCGGGCACTTTTAATCCTTTTTCGGCCACTAGCAGGGGATAAAAGTGCCATCAGCCAAAAAGCAATGCTAAAACGTTAGTAAAGCGTCTCTAAAATAAGCGACGCTTTACCGCTAATGCGACCAGCGCCTCAGTATGATAGTGCCCTAAATTAAGTACATGATTAATGGGGGGTTACAAGACCCCTACACCTGAGCAATCCCTGTGGATGTGGAGTATCACTGTAGTAGCCCACCCTATTATTGTGATCCTCCCTGTCTTGCAAGTCCTGTGCCAAGCGGCAGCCCTGCTGCATAGTAACCACAGGAGGTCGCACACTCAGCATGGACACCATTCAAACGTTTTATATTTTTCTCAGTGAATACATAACTTTCTCTAAATGAAAGAGGTGGAAGTCGGGACATCACTGCTCTGCCTCTCCACCTTGTTCAATCAGAGAATGCACAAATGGTGCCCATTTCAAGCCAGCGATCGCCAGTGGTTACCATGCAGCCAGGCACAGGACCTGGAAGATGGCAAGGATCACTGTTATAGTGGTAGGTACCACAGCAATTCTTGGCTTCCACAGGAATCGGCCAGGTATGCAAAATGCATACCTACTTTTGTTCAAGGTGGACCAATATGAGTATGAAAAAACAAAATAATAGCCCATACTTAGAATTTTGCTTTAACCACGTACCAAACACCGATAGAGTTTTTTTTGGCATGCGGTGAGCATATAAAGAGCAGTTACAAATTGTCCCAAATAATTTATGTTTATAAAATAGGAAATAATATGAAAACATTAGTGAACCACTTTCTAACCAATCTCTTAATTTCTTGTTACATAACTAATAATTGTTTGCTAAATAATCCCATCATTTAGAAAAGGGGTGATTTGCAGTGAGCACAGACAGTTAAGGGCAGGTGATGCACATGGAAAGCTACAAGTGCAAACCTAACCACTGGCATGTGAACTGTCATATTCTCTACTGCATAGATACCCCATGAGTGAGTTCCCAGCCTTTTGCCAGTCATATCTAGAATGACAAATGATCTATTGGTCACGGATTTAACTATTTAAAATCTTATTATTAAAAATAATTATTAAACAAGATCGATTTGGTCGAGTTCAATCAGCTTTTCGTGATGTTAGATTTTAATTTTTTTTTTGTTGATGGAAATAGTTATTTGCTGAGTGGTTAGCATGTGGGCATTTGGTTAAATGAAAGAATTTTTTATTTTTTTTTGCAAAAACTCTTGTTATAATAGAGGATAGTATTGTTACATGTACGCAATTTTCGGCAATGTGAGCCACCTACCACCAGAAGTTTCTGTAAGCATTCTAAAAGGTTGCCTTGATCACATCTATTCTCTTTGTAGTTGAAGGATGATTGAAAGACTAAAAATTGTATTACGGTGCCAGATATAGATTAAACCTCCAGTTCTCCAAGACCCCTTACCCCTCCGCTGTAGTTCCCATTTAATCCAATAGTGTTTTAGAGCTAATAAAGAGAATTGATGCAATACAGTAATTGACTTGTCTGTTATTTAATGCAATTGGGAGCCTAGGTGATGCAATTACTTAAGTGGATTTGCGTCTTTCAAATTATTCCCACAACTTCAAATACACCCTCATCTAAATTAGTTTTTAAGCTTTATACCTAAAGCTCTACATTAAACAATAATGAAGACATTGCGCTTGCAAACGTTTTAATACCCATGAGAATGACAGATTTACAAGGTATGAAAATGTCAGTTTTACTAAAGTTCATGTGACACACCCAATGTAAAACATCTAGAGTATGTTCCAAAAGCCATCTTTGGGTGTTTTTTTTAATCTGTCTGTTTTATTGCTTAAAGCATTTGTTTTTTTATGTAGGACAAGGGCATTCCATAATAAGGGTTTTGTGAGAATTTGGCTTACATTTTTAGGCGGATCCAGAGCAGTATAGCTAGACATTTACCACAGTTTGTACAGATCACTAATCTCCATTTTTCACATTGTTGGTTTCAATGGATGTCATATGTTGAGTACACATTCATTTTCCAAAAGTCGTCAGTGGCAGGTTGGGGTTGTACAGATCTCTAGTGCCTAATTGTATACACCGTATGTTATGAGATCCTTCCGTTTTTTGGAATCCCCCCCTCCGGTGTCACATTTGGCACATTTCAGGGGGGAGGAGGGAGCAGATACCTGTGTAATGCAGGTATTTGCTCTCACTTCTGGGCATAGGTTGCCGCGGCGACCTATGCAATGTCCGGCGCCTTCGCCGTCCCCTACCCGTCTTCTGGGAGACACGCAGGTCCCAGAAGACAGCAGGCACCAGTGGTATTGCACAGCCTGACTTGCGAATGCTCAATAGAGAACCAGGAAGTGAAGCCGCAAGGCTTCACTTCCTTATTCCCTTACTGAAGATGGCTGCACCTCCACCCGAGAGCCGATGGCCGATGGCTTTGCGTGCCGACATCGCGAGCGCCCAGAACAGGTAAGTGTCCATATATTAAAAGTCAGCAGCTGCAGTATTTGTAGCTGCTGACTTTTATTTTATTTTTTTTCGGCAGAATTCCGCTTTAAGACTAATCGGAATCCTAATTGGAAACACCCTGAAAAATGCAGAGATGTAGCCAGTGTGTAGTCACTGAGTGACATACACATCTCCCATTATACATACTAGAAAACCTTCATCTGTATACTGTATACATTTCAACATCCATATTTTTTCTTCGCATACAACTAATTTTTCTGAACCAATGTTAGAGATTTCAATTTTTATAGTGGTTTTGGTATCATTGGTTTGTGGACATCTGTAATTGTCTGATGTATCAACTGATCCTCCTGATGAATAATATCAGGAATGTAAAGTGTAACTCCAGGCAAATAAAAAAAAAACACCTTGAAGTGGAACTCAACTGTATCTGATTACCGCAAACTGAAAACACAATTTTATTAATTTTTAATATTCAAACATTTTTTTTTCCCATTCATTAACATCTCTGCTTTATTTTGTTGAGAAATCACTTTAAAAAAACATCCCCTCTAGCATTTCTAGCCTCAGCCATCTTGAGTAAGGGCAGGTGTTTTATGTAGAATTTACTTCCTGGAATCCATCTACCCTTGTAGCTCCAGCATTCAAACAGGAGGGTGTGCTTAGCTAAGAAAGTCCCCCCTCCAGATGAAAGAAAAAAAGAAATGCCCTTGAAGACTCCTTTGATGTATGACATCATTTGGAGCTAGGCCTGGAAACCAGGAAGCAAATAAAAAAATTTAAGTATAAAAGGATTAAACCAAATCAATACGTTATGCCCTAGTATCTATTTACTTGTAGATAGGGAGAGTTTAGTTCCATTTTAATCTAGTTATGTTTTTATTAAGAAACAAATATAGAATACATATTCAATTATAATTATCTACAGGTGAAACTCAAAAAAATCGAATATTGTGCAAAAGTCCATTTATTTAAATAATGCAAGTTAAAAGGTAAAAACTAATATATGAGCTAGACTCATTAAATGCAATGCAAGATAGTTTAAGCCGTTATCTGTCATAATTGTGATGATTATGGCTTACAACTCATGAAAACCCCAAATCCACAATCTCCGAAAATTAGAATATTGTGAAAAGGTGCAATATTCTAGGCTCAAAGTGTCCCATTAATCAGCTAATTAAGCCATAACATCTGCAAATGGTTCCTGAGCCTTTAAATGGTCTCTCAGTCTGGTTCAGTAGGAATCACAATCATGGGAAAGACTGATGACCTGACAGTTGTGCAGAAAACCATCATTGACAAGCCTCAAAAGGTAATTGAATAAGAAGTTGGATGTTCCCAAAGTGCTGTATCAAAGCACATTAATAGAAAGATTTATGTGGAAGGGAAAAGTGTGGAAGAAAAAGTTGCACAAGCAGCAGGGATGACCGCAGCCTGGAGAGAATTGTCAGGAAAAGGCCATTGAAAACTGTTGGGGACTTTCACAAGGAGTGGACTGAGGCTGGAGTCAGTGCATCAAGAGGCACCACACAGACGGATCCAGGGCATGGGCTTTAAATGTCGTAATCCTCTTGTCAAGCCACTCCTGAACAACAAACATCAGAAGCATCTTACCTGGGCTAAGGAAAACAGACCTGGTTTGTTGCTCTGTGGTCCAAAGTCCTCTTTTCTGATGAGAGCAAATTTTGCATCTCATTTGGAAACCAAGGAGCCGGAGTATGGAGGAAGAATAGAGAGGCACACACTGCAAGACGCTTGAAGTCCAGTGTGAAGTTTCCACAGTCTGTTGATTTGGGGAGCCTTGTCATCTGCTGGTGTTGGTCCACTGTGCTTCATTAAGTCCAGGGTCACTGCAGCCGTCTACCAGAAGATTTTGGAGCACTTCATGCTTCCTTCCGCAAACAAGCTCAATGGGGATGCAGACTTCATTTTCCAGCAGGACTTGGCACTTGCCCACACTGCCAAAAGCACCAAAACCCGGTTCAATGACCGTGGGATTACTGTGCTTGATTGACCAGCAAACTCACCTGACCTGAACCCCATAGACAATCTATGGGGCATTGCCAAGAGATAGATGAGAGACATGAGACCGAACAATGCCGAAGAGCTGAAGACCACCGTCAAAGTATCCTGGTCTTCCATAACACCTCAGCAATGCCACAGGCTGATGCCACAAGCTTCCATGCCACACAGCATTAAGGCAGTAATTGCTGAAAAAGTAGCCCAAACCAAGTACTGAGTACCTATGCATGCTTTTACTTTTCAGAGGTCCAATATTGTTCTATGTACAATCCTTATTTTATTGATTGCATGTAATATTCTAATTTTCTGAGATTGTCGATTTTGGGTTTTCATGAGCTGTAAGCCATAATCATTACAATTATGACAAATCACGGATTGAACTATCTTGCTTTGCATGTAATGAGTCTCTCTCATATATTAGATTCACCTTTTAAGTTGCATTATTAAAATAAATGAACTTTTGTACGATATTCAAATTTTTCAAGCTTCACCTGTATAGTCCCTTCTACAACAGCTCACAAACTGGAGATAAATTGTTTATTCATGGCAGTTAATTGTAATAGAGTTTTCAAGTTATTTGATTCAGTAAAATGCGAATAAATTTGGACTTGCAGATTCCATATTACAGTAAAACCTTGGATTGCGAGTGATGTGGTTTACAAGTGTTTCACAATACAAACAGTTTTTTTTTAATCCTGACTCGATTTGCAAGCGTTGTCTCACAAAATTAGTAGGATTCAAGCCTCTGGGATTTTCAGTACCGCATGTGGCCAGAGGCGCAGGGGTGCAGGTGATGCTCGGAGCCGCTCTCAGACACTCGGAGATGTTTAGAGACACTCGTAAACACTCCTTTCCCGAGTGTCTCTGAGTGTCTCTGGGTGTCTGAGTGTCTCTAAACATCTCCGAGTGGTCTCCAAGCATTTCAGAGTGTCTCCGGGAACCCCCCACCTCTGGCCACATGCGGTACTGCATACACTAGTAGTGACACTGTAACAAATTATCCATTAATTCCTATGGGGGAACTCACTTTGATATACAAGTGCTTTGAATTACAAGCATTAATCTGGAAAAGATTATGCTCGTAATCCAAGGTACTAATGTATATTTAAGGGTAGGAGAACTATACAGGGTATAAAAAGGCAGTTGCAACTACTTATGTGCTTGCATGTTAATGAATTTTGAGAACAGCCTGGGCTGCTGATAAAGGGTCATAGGCAGCCCTCCCATACCGAGCCACTGTGCTGAACTAATGGTGCCTGCTGTCTTTATTATCTTCCCATCCTCTGGTCCCCCTCTCCCTACTCCACATCCCATTTAGACTACAATTTGCAAAATTCCTTACATTAGGCAGTGGGGCATGTCCATGTGAAGCTCTCAGTGCAGGAAGTTTGTAGCTGTAAACTGTGCCCAGGAGCACAGGGCACTATGTGTCAAGGGGATGCTGTGGGTGCAGAGTGAGGTGTAATGAGGATGCAAAATGAGAATTGGCGGGGAATATAGAATAAAGGTAATAAGGGTTGCAAGGGTTACAGAGTGTGGAATAATGGGGGATGCGGCAGTACAGAGAGTGAGATAGTGGCATGCAGGGGGTATAGATAGATGTTTTATGAGCATTAAAAGAAAATAGTAGGGGATGCAGCTGGTGCAGCGAGGTAGTAGTGGGTGCAAATTTGGGATAGTAGAGGATACAGGTGGTGCAGAATAAAGTGTAGTGGGGGATGCAGTGTTTGAAGAATGTCAGCTGCTGGGGGATGCAGGATAATGGGGCATAGCATGGGGAGACACTGGGGAGAGGAGCCTGTCAGACAGGCTGTATAGGGCCCCATTGTTTATAATGGTTGGCCCCGGGAAAAACAATACGAAACTGGTGCCTTTTTTCATTTAGACTTTTGGACTAAATATCTTAATCTAAGCATCCCAAACTTTACGTAGGTCTGTTTATTCTTTCCATCACATTTTAGAATTGCCAAATTACCATTCCAGACCCCAATACAGGTATCTTACATCCACCATCTTAGTACAGGGTAACATTGCCAAGGTTAGGAAATCATTTCCAAAAGATTTTTTTAATGTTTTTGCCAAGTTTATTGAATATGCAGACTTACACAGAACATCAAGACACAGACAACATTACATTTTTAATCACTTGTGTGCTTGGTATTGCTTCATTTGAGTCTTTCATGTTGATTTTATTTTTTACATCCTTGTTGTTGGGTCTGGCATGGCTCAGGAGGGCAGGGGAGGCAGGGATCTGTGCAAACAAAAAAATGATATTGTGATAACATGTTATTAATTTGTTTTCTCAACTGACCACATACAATATATACACTTGCCCACATTGTGGCTTAAGAGAGAAACCTGGTATTCCCTAGTTACTCTTGTTGTCTTACAGACATAATTATATAGGTGTCAAATTTTGCCTGTTTTTACTACAGCCCATACACCATAAATTAGTATGGCATCCCTAAATATACTCCAATACAATTGTAAACATTACACTATAACCAGTCTAGTTATACTGTCTCATTGATCCTCAAGCTCTGAATAACAGAAGCCATGGTTTCCATACATTGAACTGGTGATGGCCAACAAGCCTGAAACAGCTATATGTAATTTGGAGTAAATGGCCCTATAATTCTAAAACCCAGTTCCACGCAACTAAAGAGATTTGTCAGGTTTTTGTGGTGCGGAGTCTAAGCCCCAGCCTGCTTCTTCACCAGGGCCCCTGATGGTGGGGATGGACTTGCAGAAAGGTGAAACCTGTTTGCAGCCCTTCTGTATGCCCAGCTGAGATGTGGAGACCACTACCGTAAGCAGAGTACATTGACAGGAGACAGAAGAGAGTCCAGGAAACAAGCTGAGGTCCCTTCCCAGGGCACAGGAAGTCAGGCACTGAATACACCTAATAGTAGGCAAACATGAGCTCAGAAAACTGGGAAGTTGCTTATGCATTGTGCATGTGTTATATAGGGAAGCAAACTGGGAGGTGGGCCAAGAAGTGATAGAAGGGAAAACATTATAAACCCACAGAATTTCAGGTGATGTCTATAGGTAAGCACAGAAGTATTGCAGCAAAGAGGAAAGAATTACACAGGCAGGAAAAGGGTGGGCTTTCATCCTCATTCTGTATTTACTACACAGTAGCAGGATGGGACTTTAACCATGTAACTATTGGCTGCATGCTTGTTTTGGGTCAGTGACTCACGAAATAGAGAAGACAGTATCAGGATGGAGCCTGTATATTTTAAAAACAAGTTAGCAATGACCGTTACTGTAATTCTCACATTTACAGGTTCACTTTATAGTGTATGTCCTGGCAAAATATTCTGTGTTCATTTTAGATTGGAGTAAGAAAGAGTTATAACCTTTGTCAGGTTTTTACTGCAATCTGGGATTTACTCTCACTTTCTATACTTCTGACAACATTTTACTAGAGGGATGCAAGGAGAAATCTGGAGCAACACAGACAAAAATAAAAAAATATTATTTTTTTCTGTCTGTATCTCTATTGCGGATTTTCCCTCACTTCCGGTCTGGATAATGGCAATAAATTACAGCTCAATACATAATAATGACATCTGTAAATGATTGCTGATGTTTACTGACTCACCAGGCTTATAGCACTTTGGTGCTTGGTCCTGACATTGCTGCACCGGTTTGCAATCTGAAAAAAAAAAAAAGTAGGGACATTATTAATGATGCCATGTGTTTTTTAGCGCTTAGATCACCACTGTTATTAATAATAATACATAAAGAAATAAAGAACAATTCAAAAAGTAAACACAAAAGCTGAATTTGAGAAAAGTGTCTGGTAACAAATATTTGTATATCTTTGATCTCTGGTGGTGATTGATTAAAACATATTGTTACATAATATACTGTACCTGAACATGTTAAAGCAACATTTTTAGAAAGAGTTATAACCGCTGTCAGGTTTTTACTGCAATCTGGTACATCAACACAAACATAAATATATATATAGATTTTTTTTAGTATAGTAGGGTAAGAGTGTTTTTTTCTGACTGTCTCTGTTGCAGATTTCCCCTCACTTCCTGCTTGGATAAAAGTTAAAACACTTTCAGTAGGACAGGAAGTGAGGGTAATTCTCTAATGGACTAGCAATAAAACCTGAGAGGAATTCTGATTCTTTCCCACTCTGTCCAAAGCTAACAAAACTAGAAAAACAATGTTGGGCACTTCTATATCTCCCCCTACAATACCCCATCACTCAACCTATTACGTGATGATCACATTCTTGTAGCTGCATTATATTTAATATATTTGACATCATGGAAAATGTACAAAAAAAGTGTGACACCTTTTTTTGCTTTATGCCCCGTACACACCATAGGATTTTCCGTCAAAAAAAGTTGGATGTGAGCTTTTGGTCGAATAGTCCGACCGTGTGTATGCTCCATCCAACATTTTCTGTCAGCAAAAGATTGAGAGCAGGTTCTCTATTTTTCTGACAGAAAATCCTGTCTGTATACAATTCCGACGCGCAAAAAAACATGCATGCTCAGTATCAAGCAGAAGAGCCGAACTGCCAATTGAACTTCATTGATCTCGCCTCGACGCACGTCTTGTACCTCACCGCGTTCTTGACGGTCGGAATTTCAGACAAGATTTGTGTGACCGTGAGTATGCAACACAAGTTTGAGCCAAGATTCCGTCAGAAAAAAAGTCCACAGTTTTCTTGTGTGTACAGGGCATTACAGATGTCAGAGCTGAGAGGCAATGCTGAAGATTCTGCTGTGGCACCTTGTTACAGTTATTTTAAAGAGAATGACAAACCAACCTGATCCTTCCATCTACTGTGGTCCATCCAAAACTGAATTGTCAGTTTTGAATGTATGTACACTTTAATATTTAAGTTAGGCCAAAAGGCTAGACATTGACAGATGCTACTGCTGACATGTTTTAAAAAGGTGCATGCTGACCTGCAGTAGCCATGCCAATCCTGGTTTGTTTACCTTGTTAGCCACTGATCTACATAGCTCCCAACTGTCCGTGATTTCAAGGGACTGTCCCTCATTCGGAAAAGTCCCTCTTTCCTCCTCATTTTGGTCTGATCTATAGAGGTATATATAACATGCACTACTTATCTATTAAAAAGTGTTTCCCAGTGCAAAACCTTTCATCCAATTTCTAAATTGCTGTGTTTGTAAATTCCAACAGCCGATATAAAGGAATAGTAAAAAACACTTTTAGGTTTAACTTATCATTTTTTGTACAATTCTCCTTTAAGGGGAGCATGGCAGGGGGGCAGTGCCGATCCTGACCTCCCTGGGGCCCTAAGCAAAATGACATGGAGGGGGGTGTCCTGCTGTCAGAAATCACATCTTACATTAAAGTGAGAAGTGGGGGGTGCTGACTTCTTACCTCTTTCTCCCATGCAGCCAGTGAGATGAGAAGCAGGGTGAGGGGGGCCCAAAATGACTCCTCACCAGGCGGGACCTCTAGTAATTTGGGGTGCCCTCCGCAGCTTTGCGGGACCCTAAGCGGCTTGCATAGTGAGCCTATAGGGCAGATCGGCCCTGCAGGGGGGGTGTCCTATGCTTACATACTTTTTCTAATAGGTGTCCCTCGTTTCTATCTCAGAAAGTTGGGAGGTATGAGAGCAAGAACACAGGCGGACATGATTGGACTCTTGTACTATATACTTGTCCAGGCCTGTGACTCTCCACATACTAAGACCAAAATTGTAATGCCTTTTTTTTCCATCTTAATCTTTTTAGGAAGGTTTACTTCCTTTCCTGTAGACTCAACAGTAAGTGAAAGAATATCTTTCCATTGTGAAGGAAATCTACTTCTAGACAGATGGCATAGAAGCAAGTGTCCCCCCTATTGAAAGAGTTCCCCTCTCTTCCTGTATTGAAGGAAATTAAATAATTTAGATCTACCCTACCTTTTAATCCCAGGGACATTGTTGATCAAGATAATTATGGAGAGTGATTCTCTATAATAATGAGGACACAGACTGTAATAAAATCCTGACAACGTTTTTACGCCCTCACCACTCTATTCAAATCTAAAAATGCTTTGCTTTTAGTAATACTGTACAATTAGTAAGCAGTGGCTGCCCACATAATTAAATGTTGTCCTAATTGCAGTGACAAGGATTTACCACTGATGTGTTCTACATAATTCTTTTCACAAAATAACCTAATTGTAATTTATTCCATCTGAATACTTAAAAATGTCATTTTTAAAATGATTTTTGATGTTTACTGACTCACCAGGTGGTGGGCACTTTGGTGTTTGGTCCTGACATTGCTGCACTGGTTTGCATGCTGAAAAGGAAAAATAGAGACATTATAAATAATTCCATGTATTTATTAGCCCTTAGATCACTACTGTGAATGATAATATATAAAGGTTTAAAATCAATTGGAAAAGAAAACACTAACGCTGAATTTGAAAAAAAAAATTGTCTAGTAGCAAATATTTCTATATCTTTAATCTTTTACGGTTGCTCAGACTTACAGCAGCATTTTGAAAGAAAATTTCTGTGAAACAGACATGGTAATTTAGGTTTTTAATGAATTATACTTAAACTAACAAGTTATCCCTTATACTAAAAAAATAAGTTATTCTTTTATACTGGTAACATAGGACTTGTGGATTTATATTAACACATCAGTGTTGTAGACACCAGAACAGGGTAAGGCCAGTCAGTTTTCCCAATATTTGAAAGATTATATAAGCATAAAATGCTACTTACGGTCCTGGCATTTCTGATCATGGTGTCCATGATGCCCATGGTGTCCATGATGTCCATGGGGTCCACCTTTAGTTGAAGACATTGCTGTTGGCTGGTGTTAGCAAGTAAGTTCAAAATTACTTCAAAGGAATAGGAAATTATGTTGTGAATCAGTTGAACATGTTGCTTTTATACCCAAGTTGTTTCATGTTTGTAAAGGGGAAGTTGAATCCTTGAAAAACCAGTTTGATTTTCTCCAAACCAGACATTCATGTTATAGAGAAACCTATTTAGCAAAAATAATTATAATGTTTAATAAAGGAAGGGGTGCTGCCTCCTTAATATCATTTAGCTGCCAATTAGCCAAATATTACATTAGTTTAGATGACTCATTAAACATCAGGTCAATAATTCCATAGCCGATACTATGACTGAATTATTACATTTACGGAGTGCCACATTTTTGTTGCGCAAACCATGAAGTGCCATTTACACAATTTCAGAAAAAAACTTCTTTCCTCCAACCTCAGATTGTGACTGTATGCCCTCACCAGGGACCTAGGCGTGTGCAGGGAGTGTGCCAGGCCCCTGCTGATATTGTACCAATGCTCCTGAATGGGGCTCCTAAAGATTTAAAAAAAAATTAAAACTATTTAAATAATAAAAAGAAAAAGCTACTGACACTGTCCATATCCCTGACACCAACCTCTGCTTTAGGCTGCATTCACACCTAGGCGTATTTATGCCGTACGCCCGACGCTGTAGCAGCCTGAAATACGCTGGAGGGGCGAATTAACATTGTCGGCTATGGAGATGGTTCACATCTCAACGCCGAACGCCGAAACGCCGTACGCCTGAAGCTCAAAACAAGTCCCGGACCCTTTTTTTTCAGGCGGCTTCGGCGTTCGGGCATAGCCGACAATGTAAAATCACCCCTCCAGCAAAAAACAAGGCTGAAAACGACGCGACTTGTGGCGGGAAATCGCGAAAAATCGCGGGACAAAACGCCGCAATTTGTCGCTGCAAATCGCGGTACAATACGCAGCGTAACAGTGTGAATACAGCCTTACTGACAAGTACACTGCTCTACTGACGCAGTCCTTGTTTTAATACATTTGGGGTGCACACCCTAATGCTATAGGCTGTGCACACCTATGGCCAGGGACCTAAGATTAAAGTTAAATAGGAAGTGCCGGAATTAAAAAAACTACCTGCTGCAGAATCAATCTGATGCTGCAGCTGTCCTCTGCCAAAAAACTGAGTGATATTGTTACCACGGATTGCTAATTTCTAGGTTCCACTTTGTGCCCTTCCCCTACAGCATGTCAGGTAGGGGAGAGGGCGAGTGCGGCTGGCGCAGGCTTTGAGAGGTGTGATGACAGGCTGATCCCGCTTCCTGTAAGGCATCTGGATGGATCTCAACATTATCGTAGGGTTCGCTCCAGAGTTTAGAGTGGCTTTGTGACATCAGTCTCAGCTTCAGCCCACTGTCGACTGATTCTGTGACCCTCATGGGAAGTACAGTGCTGTGAAAAGTAATTACCCCCTAAACCTAAAAACTGGTTGTGCCACCCTTGGCGAAAACAACTGCAATCAAGCGTTTGCAATAACTGGCAATGACTTTTTCACATTGCTGTGAAAGAATTTTGGCCCACTCTGCTTTGCAGAATTGTTTTAATTCAGCCACAATGGAAGGTTTGAGCATGAATGGCCTCTTAACCACTTAAGACCCGGACCAAAATGCAGGTAAAGGACCTTGCCCCTTTTTGCGATTCGGCACTGCGTCGTTTTAACTGACAATTGCGCGGTCGTGCGACGTGGCTCCCAAACAAAATTGGCGTCCTTTTCCCCCCACAAATATAGCTTTCTTTTGGTGGTATTTGATCACTTCTGCGGTTTTTATTTTTTGCGCTATAAACAAAAATAGAGCGACAATTAAAAAAAAAAAATCAATATTTTTTACTTTTTGCTATAATAAATATCCCCCAAAAATATATAAAAAAACATTTTTTTTCCTCAGTTTAGGCCGATACGGATTCTTCTACATATTTTTGGTAAAAAAAATCGCAATAAGCGTTTATCGGTTGGTTTTCGCAAAATTTATAGCGTTTACAAAATAAGGGATAGTTTTATTGAATTTTTATTATTTTCTTTTTTTTTTACTACTAATAGCGGCGATCAGCGATTTTTTTCGTGACTGCGACATTATGGCGGACACTTCGGACAATTTTGACACATTTTTGGGACAATTGTCATTTTCACAGCAAAAAATGCATTTAAAGAGGAGCTCCAGCCGCGGGAATTTTTTTTTTTAAAGGCAGCAGCTACTAACAGTGTAGCTGCTGACTTTAAATAAGGACACTTACCTGTCCTAGGCGCCCGCGCTGACGGCCCCCCCCCCCGATGCCGGTCCCACGATAGCTCCGGGTCCCGCGCCGCCATTCACACTATGGGAAACAGGCAGTGAAGCCGTACGGCTTCACTGCCCATTTCCTACTGCGCCTGCGTGAGTCTCACGCTGGCTTGTGAATGGGCGCGCTGCTCTCTGAGAGCACACACAGTTCCCAGGAAGCAGCACGCCCCATTCACAAGGAGAAGAACAAGAAGAAAACACACCGCGGTTCAGGAAGAGGCAGATTACGGACTTCCGCATAGCAACAGCTATTTCGGGTGAGTATTTTTTTTTTTCAGGTTTTTTTTTTTTTTTTTTTTCAAACAACATTGTAAAATGTTGTTATCCTGGGTGGAGCTCCGCTTTAAATTGCATTGTTTACTGTGGAAATGACAGTTGCAGTTTGGGAGTTAACCACAGGGGGCGCTGTGACTTTTAATGTTCCCTGTGTGTGTGTTTACAACTGTAGGGGGGTGTGGCTGTAGGTGTGATGTCATAGATCGCGTCCCCCTATTACAGGGATGACGCGATCGATGCTGCGGCCACAGAGAAGCACGGGGAAACCGTGTTTACACACGGCTCTCCCCGTTCTTCAGCTCCAGGGACGGATCGTCACACTGCAGCGGCGATCGGGTCCGTGAATCCCCCGTTCCCGGTCCTGGAGCTTCGGACCGGGTCACGGGAGTGCGCCGCGGGCGCGCGCCCGTGACCCACGGCTGGGTACTAAAATCAACGTATATATACGTTGATGTGCCCAGCCGTGCCATTCTGCCGACGTATATGTGCAGTAGGCGGTCCTTAAGTGGTTAAGGGTCATGTCACAGCATCTCAATCGGAATTTAAGTCCGGACCTTGACCAGGCCACTCCAAAACCTTTATTTCGATATTTCGATTTTTTTGAGTTGGATTTGCTTCTGTGTTTTGGATTATTGTCCTGCTGCATAACCCAAGTGAGCTTGAGGTCACAAACTGATGGCCAGACATTCTCCTTCAGGATTTTCTGGTAGAGTGCAGAATTCATGGTTAGTAGCCAGGCCTCCATCAGGGGTAGCCCCTCCCACTCCTCCCCCAACAGGGATCCCCCCCAAGGGGCTCCCCTTCTCCCTGGCCACAAGCCTCATCTGGAGGCAGGAAGGCAGGAAGGCAACCCACAAGACTAGGGGGGTGGCCAAGGTTCTGCCTGCCAAACTGAGAAGGGACCAGGCCCATCTGGGACAGGTCAGCCAGACTTTGGGGCGGATGGAGGAGAGCCTGTCCTCCATAAAGGATACAGTTGGGGACATGGCCTGCAACTCCCTGGCTCTGATCAATTGCCTAAATGAACAGCAGGCTACCACAGCAGGCATTGGTCAGGATGTGCGGGCCCTCGGTCAGGATGTGTGGGCCCTCACCCAGGCTATCCAGGCCAATATGGCAACAATCAATGCTGGCCTGACCAGAATTGCCGTGGCCTTGGAGGGCAGGCCGCCAGGTGGGCAGAGACCAGGAGATGCTCCTCCTTCCCCGGATTACCCCCCCATGAGTCTGCCCTGAGGAGCCGGGGCCGCCCCAGGCGTGGGTCACACCAGCGGCGGTAGTTTTCTTTTCTGATTTTTTTTTTTTTTTGCTGGTCATTTTTTTTGGGTGCTGGGCAATTTTTATTTTTGGTTTGTGAATTATTTTTGAATGTGGGGGTGACATTCCTGTCGGAAAAGGGGTGTCACCCTCATTTGTGGTGGAGAAGGGTTCCCCAGGTCCGTGTGAATGGTGTATGAATGTACAGTGTACATAATTGGAGCCGTGGCGTGGCGTTGCTGCTCACAAGTCCTGCATGGTGGGCTTGTGCTAATCCAATTAGATGAGGATGTGGTGAGGATGTGGTGTGTGTGATCTAGGGACCACAGTGGTGTGCATGCATGCATTCTCATTGTGCCATGATTAATGTGTGTGTTTAACGTGCAAAGATGCCCAATGTGAGCTGTCTCCTGGCTGCTCTTCCCTCAGCAGATAGGATTAGGGGGGATTGTCTGGTTCGGGGGTCAGGTCATCACTTATGTCAATCTCCAGGCCCTTTCTCACTGCAAAGTTGTGCAGCATGCAACATGCACCGATGATCTGGCATACAAAGTTTGGGGAATACAACAGGGTACCCCCAGACTTATCCAGGCATCGGAAACGTAACTTCAGGAGGCCAAAGGTGCGCTCCACAACTGCACGGGTTTTGGCGTGTGCTTCATTGTATCTTTCCTCTCCTGGGGTTTGGGGGTTCCGGATAGGAGTCATAAGATGGGGTCCCAGTGCATATGCAGAGTCACCTGGAAGGGAAAAGACAGGAGGATGTTAGTAGTGCATGTGCCCCTTGTGATGTGTGCATCATGGGGGGGGACAGTCATGCCTGACTCCCATGTCACTCACCAACCAGCCAGCTTTCCCCATACATGTTCTGTTCGAATTCTGTTGGGATGGGGCTATGATTGTATATGTAGCTGTCATGGCTGGATCCGGGGTGTTTGGCACGGACATGCCATATGAGGCATTTGGCATCGACTATCACCTGTACGTTGATGGAATGCCAATGCTTCCGATTGCGGTATATGTGCTCTGTCTCACGGGGGGGGGGGGCTGGAGTGCCACATGTGTGCAATCAATGGCCTCCACGATGCGTGGGAATCTGGCAATTCTATAGAAATCTGTCATTGCCTTCTGCCGCAGGTCCTCCTGGGTGGGTTTGATGATTTGGTTGGTCATGCGTCTGAGAATTGCAGGGATAACCTGGTGCACACATCTGCTCATGGAGGATTGTGACATCCCAGCCACCACTCCACTTGTACGCTGAAAAGAGCCACTGGCAAGGAAATGGAGTGTTGCCAGGACCTTGACCAGTGGCTGCACTGCATGTGAGCGGTGTGTTGGGCTGGTGATGTCCTCCTGCAGGGTTGTGGTTAATTCCATGATGGCAGCAGGGGTGAATCTGAAGATGCGAGACACCTCAGAATCACTCATGCCAAAGAGCTCTATGCGTGTGCGGTATATCCTCTCCCGTGCCCTCCTCCGTGCTCTCCTCCTTCTGTGCTCATCTAAAGTTAGTAGTATCGCTATGAGCAAGGATGCCCCTGGCATGTTGGCATACAGATTGTTGTCCTGCAAGTGTGGCTGCTCAGCTCGTCCCTAACGGTGTTGCTTTAGCTGACATGTAGACGGATTGTCTAATTTAAAGCCTGTTTTTATATGGACTAATTTTAGACAGGACGTGCAGCTGATGCGCACAGCGCTTAGCTTGCGCCGCACAAACTTACTTTTGTGGATCGCCGTATCTCCCTCATTTGCATATTTGCCTAGCAAATCAATGGTGTGTCTAGCGCATTTCTATCGAAATTACGTTGGTCGAAAATGTCTAGATTTCTGGCGTACATCGTTTTGTGGATACGGCGCATATTTCCAATTACGCAGGCGCATCTCCTGAAACGCCGGCTTAAGTGCTTTGTGAATCTGGCCCAGAGTACCAAAGTTTATTGCCATTGCACAGGCACACACAATTATTTTTTACATTACATTGGGCGCAGGCAATTTTAAGGCTTGACATGGAGGGTATCTACCTAATCGGCATAACCTCATCTTTAATATCTTACCAATAAATGGGTAATAAGTTATGTTTACGTGCCTTAAAAATAACTTTAGTGTATATTAAAAAACATTTCATTTCATAAACAATTGTGCTAACACATAACAAATTAGAAAATTGAAAATGGTCACAATTGTTTTCTCTAGGATGTCTGCTTTCAGAAAATATATAATGTTATACACGTTTTATGTAATCTTCAGGCCAAAAAATATTTTTTAAACATTTAAAAAATGCAAAAATGGCTCTAGCAGTAAAAGGGTTTAATAAGATTATAAATGAGCCACATAGGTTTAAATTTTTTCAAATTTGTTACTCAGTGAAGTCATCTTGGAAATGCATAAAAACATCTTCTGCTGAATCGCTGACATTATGGATCACATAGTGAATGAGAAAGGGTTCATTATCTAAACAAATTCTGGGCTAAGGTCATTAAAGTGGAGTTCCACTCAAAAGCTTATCTGTCTCCCCCCCCCTCCAGTGCCACATTTGGCATCTTTTGGGGTGAGGGGGGAACAGGTACCCATTTTTGACAGGTACTTTTCCCCACTTCCCGCGGCCCCGTCTCTCAGAAGTTCGGCCCCCTCCTCCTTCCTCCGCTGCTGGACCAATTAGACAGCGCAGCACGCTTCGCATATGCGCAGTAAGGTTTTCTTACCAGGAATGGCGATGCTGCACCCGACAGCCGATCTGAAGATCGGCTGCAGTGCCAACATCACAGGCTCCCTGGACAGGTAAGTGTCCATATATTAAAAGTCACAGCTGCAGTATTTGTAGCTGCTGACGTTAAATTTTTCATGGGGGAGCTGGACATCCAAAGGTGGTAGTTAATAATGTATTCTAACAACATTTGTATTAGCTATTTAGAGATTCAGTCTTATACCCCCATCATTTGGATTCCATACCCCTCTGTTAAGAACCCCTGCACAAGAGAATTTTAAGCACAGATAGTACTGGATTTTTTTTTATGATTTATAGCTCTTTCTGCTGAAAAATTGTAGTCAAAACCCACATGCTTTTTTACAATATTTCTAATGTTTTTTTTTTTTTAAGTACGTTTTTGATGCATTTTCTCAATTTCTGACTCCCAGCATGCATGAAACTTGGATATGTGGCTCAAAAAATGCACCAAAAATGCATTGTGAATTTTTATTATTCATTTCAATGAGGAGGTGTGTTTTTAGTAAGTTTTTTTAACCACTTCACATCCTGCATAATGTCAAATAACGTCCACAAAGTGGCTCTGCCATCCTGGGTGGACATTATATGACGTCTTCGGGCCTCGCGGCCGCCAGGGTGCCAATGCGTGTGCCTGGCGGCCGCGATGTCCTCCAGGTATTCACGATCTGCAGTTACAGAGCCAGGTACGTGGATCTCTGTTCAACAAATGATGTGTTTCTTTGTGATCAATGCTATGTATGAGGACAGGTTAGTTAAGTAGGACAGCTTCAAAAGCTTCTTACGAGGGTTGTTTCTTTCCACAATCAATAGTGTTAAAACCCCCATGAAGCAGCATGAGGAACAGTTAGCTCAACAGGTCCGGGCCAGAGCAGGAAAATACCTTGCATCACTCTAACTCTAGAGAAAAAGCGTTTTTTTTTTGCTACCGCAACTTCCTTTGAGGAGAGGGAACAAACGGGTTGACTCCTAGCAAAAATTGTGAACACTAGATTGCCACCTTGTTATTACACCTGACAAAGTAATTGCAGAACTAGTCAGCTATTATGCAGATGTATACACTTCCAAAGTTTATTTTACTCAAGACAAGTTGGATAATTGTTTACAGCACATTTCTATGCAGTGACTCACAGATGCACAGAGAATCCAATTAGAGGCCCCAATCACACTAAAGGAATTGCAGGAGGTGAACAGTTCTTTTCCTGCCTCCAAAGCACCATGGGGACAATGGGCTCCCCATTGAGGCATATCCACAGTATGCTACCCTGCTCTTACCGAAGCTACTGAAGATCTTTAATGAGGCACAGGATAGACAACAACTGCCTACATCTATAGTATGTCCAGAGCCTGTATTATACTACTTTTAAAACCTTGTAAGCCTTCCACTGACCCTAGCTCTTACCACCCAATTTCACTCCAAGCAGACATTAAAATACTGGTTGAATAAAGTAATTTATTTTTAATTTCATAAATCTGCATTTACAAACATTAACAATATCACATTTCATCATTATCAATTCCTTTGTTTCTTTCTTATTAATAAATGCACACCAAAAAAACAAAGAATAGATCACTATACGTTTCATTTCACCCTGAAAAACACCAAAAACTAACAATTTTTTTTTTAAAAGAGGATGGAGACTGGAGGGAACAAAAGGAAATAAAAGAAGAAAAAACGTCCTCCTCCCCCTCCCCCCTCAAGGAACAAGGGTTAAGATGCCCTATTACCCTGTCTGCAGCCTTTACTTCCTACACTTTTCCTAAGTTCCATAAATCAAGCAAACCTTCTGGCTATGCCCCTCTTATACATTATTTATTACCCCCAAGAGTTAATTAATGAGTTTAACCATCCATCCCAAATTCAATGATATTTCCTCTATGCTCGTACATTAATTTCTCATATGAGAGTATTTGATTTATCGCTTTTAGCCATTGATCCCTTGAGGGGTATATTTGTTGCAACCACCTAAGGATGATTTGCTTGCGTGCCATAAATAACGTTTCTTGTAGACAGGTCTTGGCATACCCAGTCACCCTCTGGCTCTCCATCACAGTCACTCACAGTGGGGGATAAAATTGGCGTGGTAATTGAAGTCAAAGTAGCAGTAGCAGCCGTGGTAGTAGTAGTGGTAGCGGGCCAGGGAGTAACTTCCTTCGCAGTCACAGTCCCTGTAACCCAGTCCACCCGATAAGCGCGGGGCGACTGTGTGGGGTGATCCACTTGAAAGAGGTACTCACCGCACCTCGTTCATCGGATGAATGGTTGAATTCGGCTCATCAGCTCTGTGCACCTGGGGCAAGACACACCGAGTACCTCCACGCTGCTGCTTGTGTACAGCACAAACTGCTCCCGCGTCTTCATGCAAATTCCAGTGTCCATCAGGGAAGCTCCGGTATGGATAGTAATCGGGTTAACTTCCGTGAGAGGCATGATTGGCCTAAGCCTTTCGAATGGCGTTGGATACGCGGACATACTTGCACGATCTTCTCTCTAGAATGGAAAAATCACACTGTCCTTTGGTGCCAAACTTGCCTACGTCTCATGCAGGGTTGGGTAGCTCCTCCCACTTTAAGTTCTTTTCTGAGCACGCTCTTGGGACACGTCACTCCGCTGCACGTGCGCCCAGAACTTTTCAACACGTGTCCTTAAACCCTTCTTCACCAGCACAGTGACACCTTGACAATTTTAGACTCTCAATGGTGAAATAAAACACTCAGTTCGGCTGCCAGAGGTGACAGACAATCCCGGACGAGCCCCCACGTGTAGCACTACCCACGAAGGAGCTGTTGATTTGATTTGGGTGGCATGTTACCTCTATTTTCTTCGCCGTCTAGGGTACTGGATGAGAGTTGTAAGAAAGTCAATGTCCACACTGTAGGTATATTTGTCTGTGCTTTATTACCCAACGGGGTAAAAATGGTAAAAGCAGTAGTAGGTGAGAAGATAGAAGAAGCAGTAGATAATGGATTAGGCGTATAACAGGGCTTCAGAAGCAGTCCTGCTTCCAATGACAAATTGTGTCACCACTCTAGCCAGAGTGGGTATAGTTCATCTGGATAAGCAGCTCTCACCGGAGTAGCAGCCAGAGTGTCACTCAAAACTTTAGCAAAGTCTCTGCCACAGACCTTCCCAAAGGTGGAGATATTCTCGGTCCAAAATCCTTCTCAACAATGGATTAAGCACCGGGATCTCCCTTGAACAGCGTTTAGTAATCTCGGTACTGATAGGCGACCCTCGTCCAGCCTCTCAGAAACTAAGTGTCCTTCGATGAAGCAGTAGGCCTCTCTTGAGATACCAGCCTTGTGCTCGGTATTTCCCAGACAGGTTCTCCATCGGTCGGTTTCCTCCCTCGGGACGGACAGCACAGGACAACTCTGCAGCCGCAGACTCAGTCCACACACTGAGCCTACAAGGTAGATTATTTGCTCCGGACCAACGTGGTCCTAGAGCCAGGAACACTGAAACACACACCCGGGCCAGGAGGGCCACACACGGGGTGGTGGGACGACTACCCAGGCAGATGGCAGTGAAGACGACCCCAAACCAATGGACTCCGCCCCCTAAATACCCCTCCCCAGCAATTCACAGCGAAGCGATCAACCCTCCTGATTGGCTGCTGAGGAGAAATATCCACACTACCCTGACTCTACTGCTGCCACCTGTCAGTCTGGGGTGGGACCAACTCCCCAGACAATAGTCTACAGCCAAAGCTGGAACAAAAGCCCTGAATTTAGAAAAATAAACATGGTCAGAGGCAACTAATTCTCTGACCACCCTCTAAATTTACAACAACACCGGCTATGAAAGTAGCCAGGCGCTACATGCATATAGAGATAACCTGTACAGGTTTGAATAGGTATGGGGAAGCTTGTTTGTGCGAGGCTTAACACCAATAGACCTAATCATGGACTAATTATTAAAGTGGAGTTCCACCCACTTTTACAATTTTATCTTTGGATAAATTTTTTTTTGTTTCTTACCTTTTCTGAAGTACTGAGTGTACTTCGGTCCTACCTTGGCCACGGCCCAGGGCATCATTTTCTCCTGCTTCCCTGCTGCCTTGGATAGAAGAAGATCCTGGACTGCCGCACTCCTTAAAACAATGTCTTTATTGTACAAATTAAATCCAAAAAACAACCAAATCGATGCGGTCAAAATGTGCATAGCCAGCGCCAGTGGCGGCTGGTGAAGTTTTTGGATGGGGGGGCACAAGACCCCTCCCCTCCATGTTTGCCCCCTCCCACTTCTCACAAGCCACACCCCTTATAGAATCCACCCACTCCGTCACCTGTATTCCACTTGCTTCCACTTCCATAGTGTCAGGAGTATACAGCTCAGCATCACAAATCATGGTATATAGCGCAGCCTTACAGATCGGTGCAAACAAACTAAAAAATTACACTGTTAGTAATGAAGGACTCTAAATGGGCACAAGATGACCAGAGACTGCAGACATACTGCACAAGATGACCAGAGACTGCGGACATGCTGCACAAGATGACAAGAGACTGCGGACATACTGCAGGAGATTACCAGAGACTGCGGACATACCGCAGGAGATTACCAGAGACTGCGGACATACTGCAGGAGATTACCAGAGACTGCGGACATACTGCACAAGATGACCAGAGACTGCGGACATACTGCACAAGATGACAAGAGACTGCGGACATACTGCAGGAGATTACCAGAGACTGCGGACATACTGCAGGAGATTACCAGAGACTGCGGACATACTGCAGGAGATTACCAGAGACTGCGGACATACTGCAGGAGATTACCAGAGACTGCGGACATACTGCAGGAGATTACCAGAGACTGCGGACATACTGCAGGAGATTACCAGAGACTGCGGACATACTGCAGGAGATTACCAGAGACTGCGGACATACTGCAGGAGATTACCAGAGACTGCGGACGGACATACTGCAGGAGATTACCATAGACTGCGGACATACTGCAGGAGATTACCAGAGACTGTGGACATACTGCATTCGATTACCAGAGACTGCGGACATACTGCAAAAGATTACCAGAGACTGCGGACATACTGCACACGATTACCAGAGACTGCGTACATACTGCATTAGATTACCAGAGACTGCAGACATACTGCATTAGATTACCAGAGACTGCGGACATACTGCATTAGACTACCAGATACTGCAGACATACTGCACGAGATGACCAGAGACTGTGGACATACTGCATTAGATTACCAGATACTGCGGACAAACTGCATTAGATTAACAGAGACTGCGGACATACTGCATTAGATTACCAGAGACTGTGGACATACTGCATTAGATTACCAGATACTGCGGACAAACTGCATTAGATTACCAGAGACTGCGGACATACTGCATTCGATTACCAGAGACTGCGGACATACCGCATTAGATTACCAGATACAGTGGACAAACTGCATTAGATAACATGTAATTCCGTGAATTGTGGCTCTAATGAAAAACTTTGCGTAGGGGTGAAGGTCGGTATTTTTTGCAGAAATGTACATGTAAATAAAATTAGGTAAATAAGCGTGGGGGGTTGGGGGGGTTTGGTGGAGATGGCCGCTATTTTGGCAGAAATGTAAATGTACGTGTAAAAGAAATTTGGTGGTTATTAAGTGGGGGGGGGGGGATAGACGGCATCTATTTTGGCAGAAATGTACATATGTGGTTAATAAGCAGGGGGGGGTAGTGACTGCTATCATTTTGGGGCAGAAATGTACATTTGGTTAATAAGCGGGGGGGGGGGGGAATGGTAGTCGTGACTGCTATCATTTTGGCAGAAATGTGCATTTAAAATGAAAACCATTTGGTTAATAACCGGATAACCGGGGGGGGGGGGCAGGGGGTGTTGTCCATGGTAGTGACTGCTATCGTTAACCAAATGTCTTATTTTAAATGCACATTTCTGCCAAAATGCCCCCTATGGACGGGCCGCCACTGGCCAGCGCCTTTTGGTTTAGTGGGACGGAAGCAAAGCCAAGGGATCAGCAGTTTTTAGACCGGTATCATCTCTCACTTCCCCTGCTGCCTCTTATGTCCCAGAAGACAACAGGGCCACTCAGAAAGCACCGCTTGACCCACACATGCACATTTCCCTTAGTTACAATGGTGGAGCCTGCACCCAAACTGATGGACAGATCGGCCTCAGGGGGGGGGGGGGGGCAACATCGCGGGCTCCCTGGACAGGCAAGTGTCCTTATTAAAATATTTTTTTTGTGGCTGGAACACCGCTTTAATATGAATTACCACCCGACCGCGTGGGTAAAGTGATACCACCAGGTAAGTACACTGCAGGGCTATGGCAGGACAGTTGTTATAAATACCACTTATATGTTAATGGTTTTTTTTTTAAACAAGAGAATATGTTAATGTTTTTACTGTTGCAGTTTATGTGAGGTAAATGACTACAGGAATCCTGCCTTACTAAATGTCATAGGCTACAGTTATGTACTTTATCTTAGATGATCCGATACATTATGTATGGATTCTCTGGAATGTTTCTTGTTGATAAATGGCTTGTTGGCTTTGTTTCAATAAAATTCTACCCGATTAAAAAAAAAATGTGATTGATGAGTAAGAAATGTACTCAGCTGTTACATACAATTACTCCACTGGTGATCATTGTTTATAGCACATGAAACTCCCTTTGTTGCAAAACTATTTTGTTCATTGACTTTTTATTGGCATTTTTGTTTCCTGATATAACTAGTCACACCAGCGATGTTACTAAACATTTAATTTCTTCCTTAATGCCACATAATACTAAGGTTGTCAATTTAATTTCATGTGTATGAATATAATATAATAACAGGTGGTTGGTGAATGTCAAGCATGTCAAACTAATGTTTAGTCCATGGGAAATATCTTCTGAACTATCAGTCTCCACATGCAGAAAACTTAAAATAAGGTAATATAAAGTGCGCTACAGCAGGGACCATGGCAGATGTCTTTCACCCCCAGTAAAAATAATCAGCGTGTAGGGTAGGGGCACAGGAGTGCTCAGTGTAGTCCCACAAATTGACCAATAGGTATCAACATAGGGTCAGGAATTCTTGATGTGAGAGTAGGTAGTGTAGATGCCTGGGTAACTGCTAGAGGTTTACAAAGTAGTGAGTGGGATATTACCATACTGTAGATCAGGGGTAGGCAACCTTTTGAGCACAGTGTGCCATTTTTTTTTCAAGAAATTGAGCATGCCGATTTTATAACAAAAAAAATGTCAACTTCACACTCCACACGAAAATTATTTTTTATAAAGTAAATGTTGTAAACTACTTGAGTAGTAGTGAGAACTTAACATCCTGCACTCTCACGCCTCAGATCAGCCCCAATTCCTGCAACTCCACACCTCAGATCACTGTCCCCACTACAAATCTGTTTTACCACTGTACCTCCTGCACATCTGTCCCACCAATGTACCTCCTTTCTCCTCTTCCCCGCCACTGTATCCCCTGCCCCACTTCTATACCCCTTGCTTTTCTGCCCCAACGCTTTTCCCCCCTGCTCTTCCGTCCCACCACTGAACCCCCTTCTCATCTGACCCAACACTGAAACCCTGTTGATGGGAATGAGGGACACCTATCAGCAAACGTATCCAGGCATAGGACACACCCCTTGCCACAACCCCTTAAAGGAGAATTGTGCACAAAAAACAAGATTAGTTAAACCCACAAGTGATTTTTTTTACCTTTATATTCCTTTATATTGACTTTTGCAATTTACAAAAGCAGTACTTTAGAAATCAGATGAAAGCACTGGAAAACACTGTTTGATAGATAAAAAGTGCATTTTATATACATCTATATTGATCAGACCAAAATGAGGGACAAATGAGGAGTCATGAGGGACAGAGGGACACTGCTCCAAATCAGGGACAGTCTTTCCAAATCAGGGACAGTTGGGAGCCATGGCTTCACTACTGAATCACCTTCTCATCTATCCTAACACTGAACCCATCTGCTCATCTGCCCCACCACTGTAACCCGCTTTCTCATCTGCCTTACCAATGTACCTCCTGCACATCTGTATCACCTCTGACTCCCTGCTCTTTTGCTCCACCTCTATTCCCCCTGCTCCTCTGTCCCACCAATACACCTTCTTTAACATCTGTCCCACCACTGTACCCCCTGCTTTTCTGTCCCACCGCTGAACCCCCTTCTTATCCCTACCACTACTGTACCCCCTTGCTCTTCTGTCCCACCACTGTAACCCTGCTACTCATCTTCCCCATTAATGTACCCATTTTTCATCTCCCTTACCACTGTACCTCCCTGCACATCTGCTCCACCTACGTATCCCCATGCTCTTCTGTCTCACTACTGAATCACCTTCTCATCTGTCCTAAAACTGAACCCATCTGCTCATCTGCCCAACCACTGTAACCGCTTTCTCATCTGCCTTACCAATGCCCCATCTCTGTTCCCCCTGCTCTTCTGTCCCACCAATACACTTCCTTTCACATCTGCCCCACTGCTCTAGCCCCCCTGCTTTTCTGTCCCACCACTAAACCCCCTTCTCATCTGGCCCAACACTGAACTCCCCTGCTAATCTGCCCCATCACTGTACCCCCCCTGCTTTTCTATCCCACTGCTGAAGCCCCTTTTCATCTCTTTCACCACTGTACCTCCCTGCACATCTGCCCCACTGCTGTACCCTCCTGCTTTTTTGTCCCACCTCTGAACCCCTCCTGCTCATCTGCTTCACCGCTGTACCCTCTTCTCATCTATGATATGCATGGTATGCAGAGTGGTGAAATGAAGCAGAGATGAGACACATCTCCCTGTCTTGGCACACTCATCCTGCTGATCCACCTCTCGCATTCAGACCACGTTCAGGCATTTTCTGAAAGCAGTGTGCAGGATCATAAGTTGGGCCCCTACAGCTAAGAAAAAGTGGTTGGGTGTGATTTTCACTGCGCTGAATACTGGCTGTGGCCTAAAGGGACACAGAGTGCTGGGGTTCAGTAGTAAGTGACGCAAAGGTTTAGGAATAATTTCAACAAAGTCCCCAGAAGCTCAACATTAATTCCACAAACTGTCACATGATTGTGATTTTCTCAATCACAGTGAAATCCCTTCTTTCTGAGATTTATAGTGGCAACCAAGTGAGTAATCTTCCTCCAGATGGTGGGCGGGGCTAGCAGGACTGTGATTCGATTTAGCAGTGGCCAATGACAGTCCTCCTCCTGGAAACAGGGACCCCCCCCAAGAGAACTGCACGCAATCTCGAGAGGAGTCGAGTGCCGGCAAAAGAGGCTTTGAGTACCGCTTGCGGCACTAGTGCTGGGGGTTGCCTACTCCTGCCATAGATGGTAAGCAAAAGCAATACCTGCCCCTTCCAGTGGGGTTGCATGTTGGGGAAGAGGGCTCTGTATATATAGTCTCCTGGGTGTCCACCTGAGTATTTAGTCATCATGGTAAGTGTTGCAAGAAACAGGCCTTGGCAAAGATGTAATCTTTGAGGCTTTAGCTCTGTAAGCTTCCCCTTAGGGATGAAGCAGAAATGGAGAGAAATATGAGTTTTGATAGTACTTGTGTTCCCTTTGCATAGGATGATTTGTTATTGCTGCATTTACTGTTTGCAAGTTTCTTAATTTTTTTTTTAAATGTATTATTAGAGGCAGAGTATGGAGGAGACATCTATCATTAAAGCCTAACTGCAGGTTTGTGTTACTTTATTCAGTTTGTTTGGGCCAATTATTTGTTATTTAGTTCATTTAGAGCAGTGGTCATCAACCATTCCTGCAGGGCCCACTAACAGGCCAGGTTTTATGTATTACCTTGGGGAGATGCAGACTGAAATACAGCAATCACTAGAGCAGCAAATTATATCACCTGTGATGTATTTCAGTTATCTTGCAAACCTGGCCTGTTAGTGGGCCCTGTAGGACAAGGTTGATGACCACTGATTTAGAGCTATCATCTTTAGGCCGATCAAGTGACTTGCGGACGCTTTTTAGCTCCACTTCAGGGCTTCTGCAAGAGGGGCCAACATCTCCCTCTGACCTCAGCCAGGGAGATTACGTAGCAGCTCAGCCCCTCCTGCAGAAGCCCTGTCTCAGATCTGTGACTGTGTCCGTGAGTCATATGACCAGCCTGAAGATCGCTCTAAATAGGTATTTACAAGCCTCGTTTTTATAAAAGACAGTATGGTATGCCTAAGTATCACAGAAGGGCTGGAAGTGACCATTTAAAAGTTTACTAATGGTGGAGGAGTGGGGGACTGAGACACAAAACCAGGAGCGGACAGACAGAGGAGAGGGTAAGGGGGAGAGAGGAGAGCTACTGTAAGGCCGCGTACACACGAGGGGATATGTCCGCTGAAAACGGTCCGATGGACCGTTTCAGCAGACATCTCCGCTCGTGTGTATGGGCTAGCGGACAGATTTCTCCACCCGACAGATTTCAAAGCATGCTTTGAAATCTATCCGGTGGGAATCTGTCCGCCCGACATGTCTGCTTGTTAGTACACTTACCAGCAGACATGTCGTCCCCCACCGCCGCCGCGCCGCCGCCGAATGGATTCGGCGCATGCGCGGAAGTGTTTTACTTCCTGGTGCGGTGACGTGGCGGCGTCAACGTCACCGCCGCATCACCGCCACGTCACCGCACCGTCCGGCGGCGGGGAATTTGATCCGATGGTGTGTACACGCCATCGGATCAAACTCCCAATCGGACATATCCGATGGAAATGGTCCGCGGACCGTTTTCATCGGATATGTCCGATGGTGTGTACGCGGCCTAAGAGCAGACTGCGGATGATGGAGGGAAGTACACAGACCACGGTGGTCAGGGCTCAGCATCCCTTATTTTCGTGGTCAGTACAGAGAGGGGGGATACAGGAAGTGGCAGGTTCAGGCAGGTTTTTTAACAGTTTAATGGGGGGCAGATTACACAGCACAAACACTGTGCTGTGTAATCTGCTTTAGGGGCCAGGACATCTATTTATTGTTTTGGGATTAACAAATAATTTAAGTTTCACAGTGAATATAACCAGCATGCTATTCTGCATATACAGACACATTTTACTGTTGTGGGTTTAGTAACACTTTAACCTTTAAATGTACATATTATATCATATTTTAATCTTCAAATTTCTAGAAATAATAACTTAACTTAAAGTGGATGTAAACCCAAAATGTTTTTTTATTTTTTTTGATGTCACAATGTAGAGTATAAGATTTCCTATCATCTGTGCCCAGTCTTGCCACACAGAGTTAATCCAGCGCTGAGTAATCCTCTTTTAAAGTTCAGTGCAAATTAACAGAATTCCAGATAAAAACTTGCCAAATAATAAAGTCCGTTTCTCTGTTTTTGCTTTCAGTGGCAGGTTATTTACAAATCTAGCTTGAACATGTTTATTATAACAAGAGGTGATCCAAAGTTCATTGTATATTACTAGGATATGTTATGATGTTATATCACCTCATGTTATGATAAACATAACATAACATATGATAAACATGTCCTAGCTAGATTTGTAAATAACCTCTCACTCAAAGCAAGAAGAGAGAAAACAGACTTTTTATTTAGGCAGGGTTTTTTTCTGGAAGGCTGTTCATTTTCACTGAACATAAAAGAGGATTTCTCAGATCTGGATTAACTCTGTGTGGCAAGACTGGGCACAGATGATAGGAAATCTTATACTCTACATTGTGACATAAAAAAATAATAATATCAATAATATGAAATATATGCAAGTGAGTTAAGATTAAGTTGTGAATCAGTGAGAACAGAGATTTAAGATTCCATCCATACAAAATGCAGGTTGTTCAACAGCTCAAAGTGAGAGATTACGAGCAACGAAAATACTTTACTGTGCAAATGCAAGGGATCTTGGAAGAAAAGGAAAATGCCATAATCATGATGAGTGAAGAAGCACATTTTCATTTGAATGGAACAGGAATAAGCAGAACCTTCGCTCCTGATAATCCCAGGAACACTCAAGGAAGACCTCTCCACTCTGCACATGTTACAGTGTGGTGTACGGTTGCCCCGTTTGGCGTTATGGGCCCAATTTTTTTTGAAGAAAAAGGTGTAACAGTGACAGTGACTCGGAGGGTTACATTCACACGCTAAACAACTTCTGTGAAGATGACGAATAAACACGGGAAATGTTTATTTTTAGCAGGATGGTGCCAAAACCCATACTGCCAACGCACCAATGGAAGTTCTTTGAAACATGTTCCCTGGGCATCTCTGTTCACGTTTTGGAGATGTGCCATGGCCTCCAGGCTCTCCTGACTTGTCATCATGTGATTTTTTCCTATGGGGTACCTGAAGAGCCGTGTGCACTCTCACAAACCCTGTAATTTGAATGAATTGAAGGATGCCATCTGACAATAAGTGTTCACGATTGATCAACATCTGTGATGGACAATTTTAACATTATTTTTCATAACTGAATAAGTAACTCAAATGGCATGTCTTAACCTCGGTTTTTGAAAAAAATAAGCAATCAGTTTAGCTAGTGACCAATACCAACTAAGTTCCAGGGACCATTCCGCAGATTTAGCCACATAAGGCTCTGCCTTTTCTTGCATATGGTCTTCCAGCTTGGCAAAGTGCTTGATGGCTATGGAGAGTTCACCTTCTTCACCATCAATCACTGTTCTGGTGTCATAGCACAAGCCCCATTGATGCTGTAAGACACAATTTCAGTGAATACCTGTTTTGCAAGGATACAATTCTCAGATTTCTCCTTTACTTCAGTCCATTATGAATGCTGCTGCCAGACTCATCCCTCCACTGGCTTCCACTCACCCAACAAATTAAATGCCAAATACTACAACTACCTACAAAGCCATCCACAACTCTGCCTCCAGCTACATCACTAACCTAGTTTCATCATACCAACCTAATCGTTCTCTTCATTCTTCTCAAGACCTCCTGCAATCTAGTTCTCTCATGGCCTCCTCCCATGTTCGTCTCCAGAACTTTTCCAGAGCCTCTCCAAGCCTATGGAACTCCTTACCCCAACCTGTCCATCTATCTCCTTCTCTATTAGCTTTTAGACGATCCCTGGAAACCCTATTTTTCAGAGAAGCCTATCCTTTCCACACCTAACAACTATGGCCCAGATTCACAATGAGTTGGGTGCACATTACGCCGCCATAGCGCAAACGTCGTACGCTGCGCCAACGCAGCGCGGAAAGGCAAGCACTGCATTCAGCAAGCTATTGCTCCCAACGCTGTGTTGGCCTGTCGTAAGTTTCGAAGGCGCAGGCCGGTGTAGGTGGAAGTGGAAGTGACCCCATGCAAATGATGGTCTAAGCATGGTGCAGTGTTTTACGCCCGGCGTATCACAAACTGCGCATGCGCCGTGACATTGCCGTGATGTGGACGCATGAAACAGCACCCTTATGCGCATGCTCACAACCACGCCGGCACAAATGCCTAAGCTACGCTTGATCACCACGTATGCCGTGAACGTAACGTACGCCCAATATGCCGGCCTGTGTTCTCTGGTGCAGACCTTTGCATGTCTGTTGCCGGGTTGCGCCTCATCTATGGGGAATAACTTTACGCCAGACGTACAATTTACGTGCACCTCGCGTAGCATGCGTCGGGCGCACGTACATTTGTGAATCGACGTATTTCCCTCATTTGCATGTTTGAATGCCTAATCAATGGGAGCAGCAACATGCGTCCAGACGAAAAGTGCGCCCACGCTACGCCGGCGTATGTAAGCTACATCGGCGTAGGCTGGCCAGTTTTTAGGCGTATATTGGTTTGTGGGTCTAGCGCGCAGATACGCCGGAGCACATTTGCGCTTACCGGCGCAAATTTGCACTTACGTCGGCGTAAGTGCTTTGTGAGTCTGGGCCTATATTTTCATTTTAACTTTTCAATGCTTTGTACAATTGCTGACAGCTGAAGTATAAGCAAAACAGTTGAGGTAGGTATCGGTAATTGGTATCAGTAAGTACAGTAATACCTTGGATTACGAGCATCATTTGTTCCAAAATAATGCTTGTAATCCAAATCACTCGTATATGAAAGCGAGTTTCCCCAACTCAGATAATCCGTACCACAGCCACTGCTTGTCTATGCAGTACCTGCATGTGGCCAGAGGTGCAAGGGCACCGGAGACACTCAGAAACGCTTGGAGACGCTCAGAGACACACGGGAACTGAGTGTTTCAGAGTTTGTCCGAGCGTCACCGGTGCCCCCTCACCTCTGGCCAAATACAGTGCTGCATACCCTAGCGGCTTGAATCCTGCTTGTCTTGCGAGACATCGTTTGCAAAGCGAGTCAGGATTCAAAAAGAAAAATAGGTACTGCATAGACAAGCAGTGGCTGTGGTACGGATTATCTGAGTTGGGGAAACTCGCTTTCATATACGAGTGATTTGGATTACAAGCATTATTTTGGAACAAATGATGCTCGTAATCCAAGGTATTACTGTACTTACTGATACCAATTACCGATACCTACCTCAACTGTTTTGCTTATGGCGAAACTGCGTTACTCGCAATCCAAAGTTCCACTGTACTAAAAAAAAAGTATCAGTACTCCTACTCGTAAAAATAATGGTATCGGTGCATCCCTACTTGAAATGTATCAGTACTAAAAGCTGACGGATCTATCAAGATGCAGCACAGTGGGAGCCGGCAGTGGCATCTCCAGCTTTCATATTTAGGGAGGACATATGGGGGAACAGGGACAAAAGTACGGGGGCCAATTATAAAATGCAATTATATATATATATCCTGGGGCCCTGGGGCCCTTTAATATAATCCCACATCCTACCTAAGCAGTTGTGTGTTTTTTTTCTCTGCCAGTGCAGGAAGGTGTGCAATTACACACCTTTCCGCACCCGCTCAGATGTGAAACTATCCTAAAGAAAAGTCAGAGTATTCAAGGCTGGCAATTTTTCAGTTGATTGTTTTTTATTTTTTATTCTGTAAATAATTCACACACACTGTCCTCAACCTCCGCAACATCTCCAAATTATGTCCCTTTCAAACCAATGACACAACAAAGCTCTTAATTCACTCCCTTGTCATCTCTCGCCTCAATTATTGCAATTCCCTCCTCATTGGCGTACCTCTACATACTCTATCCCCCCCTTGCTACTCCCTGTCAATCCCTCCACCGGCTTCCGCTCACCCAACAAATTAAATTTAAAATATTAACAACTACCTACAAAGCTATCCACAACTCTGCCCCCAGCTACATCACTGACCTAGTTAATGCCAACCTAATCATTCTTTTCAAGACCTCCTGCTCACTAGTTCTCTCATCACCTGCTCCCATGCTTGTCTCCAGGACTTTTCCAGAGCCTCTTTAAGCCTATGGAACTCCTTACCTCAATCTGTCCATCTATCTCCTACTCTATTAGCTTTTAGACGATCCCTGAAAACCCTCCTCTTTAGAGAAGCCTATCCTACCCACACCTAACAACTGTATTTTCATTTTGTCCATCTGATCAACCCCCACAGTTGTATCACTTGACCCTCCCTTCTAGATTGTAAGCTCTAACAAACAGGGCCCTCTGATCCCTCCTGTGTTAATTTGTATTGTAACTGTACTGCTTGCCCCCATGTTGTAAAGCGCTGCGCAAACTTTTGGCGCTTATAAATCCTGTATAATAATAATATACATAACTTTATATAGTGTACTAATTGAGGAACACATCTAGAAGGTTTTTGAATCTGTCAACACTCATAGCACTACCTGGGTAAGGGAGATCCACATATATGTTGCTGTAACTGTACAATCTACACAATTTCAGATTAACCTCCTTACTAGGGATAAGCTTTGTATTCGAGTCGAAACCATGTTCGACTCGAACATTGTATGTTCAATCATTCGTCGAAATATGAACAAAACTAATCGTTCGCGCCAAATTCGAGTGACGCACCATGGCCCATAATTCACTGCGGCATTGCTGGCTTATGATTGGCCAAGCATGCACTATGACTCGCATGATTGGCCAATCACAGCGCTGTTAGTACAGAGAGCCGTAATTTGCCAAAGCCAGGGTGGCTTTGGCCAATTATGGCTCAGGGGGTTTAGTACACGCCCCACACTATAAAAGGCCGCCTGCAGGTCGGCCTTATGTAGTGTGTTGCGATGGTGGTTAGAGAGAACAGAGGGAGACAGAGAGAGTGTCATTTTTTGAAGGTAGATAGAGCAGGCAGGTAGGCAGGCTAGTCAGTTAATGTTACAGTGTGTAGAGGATATATATACATCCCAGGTGTTGTACATATATTTATACACTGTATAGTTTAGCTAGATCAGTTCTTCCTAATTTACTGGCAGGCAGGTGATTGTGCTATTTAAAGACGTTTCCACAGGCATACTATAGACACGCAGCAGGTACAATATTTAAAGGAATTTTTCATTTATTTTATTATTATTTAGGCATCATTAAAATCACTGCTCCTGGAGCAGTGATTTTAATGATGCTTTAAACACACAGATCTTGTAAACGCACAGATCCACGTCCTGTCAGGGAGAGGAGACCGATGCTGTGTCCCTTGTACATAGGGACACAGATCGGTCACCTTCCCCAGTCAGTCCCCTTCCCCCACAGTTAGAATCACTAGTAGGGAACACATTTAACCCCTTCCTTGCCCCCTAGTGGTTACCCTTTCCCTGCCAGTCAGATTTATACAGTAATCAGTGCATATTTATAGCACTAATCGCTGTATAAATGTGAATGGTTGCACAGACCTTTCTGCCAGGCCTCCCGAAGATGTTTCATCTTTTGCTCCCTCTGCGCCGGCAAGATAAGGTCCGCAACCTTACTCTTGTAACGTGGATCAAGGAGGGCTGCCAGCCAGTAGCCAGTAATGATCCCTCGCCTTGATAGCACAAATACAAGGATCCTTCCGCAGACTTTGCAGGATCAGGGAGGCCATACAGCGTAGGTTTGCTGAGGCATTTTGTGCAGAGTCCTCTGGGTTACTGAGGACGACAGGAACCGAAGCCACCTCGTCCCAGCCACGTACAAGTCCATGGGTCTCTTGGGACTGTAATTGATCCCTTGAAGACTGCTGCTGATGCTGAGTGCTAGGCTTCACCTCCATGCTGACACAATCCTCCCCCTCCTCCTCTTCCTGTGTGATAGGCGGGAAAGCAGGAACACTGTATGGATAAAGGGGGCCTTGAAAGGTAAGGAAGTTCTCCTCTTCCTCCCTCTGTTCTGCCTCAAGGGCCCTGTCCATTATCCCACGCAGCGTGTGCTCCAACAGGTGTATAAGAGGGACAGTGTCACTGATGCATGCACTGTCACTGCTCACCATCCTCGTGGCCTCCTCAAATGGTGACAGGACAGTGCATGCATCCCTGAAAAAACAAGCTCCCCTGATCCTGTCCTGCTGCCATATTGGCACAGATACTCATTGATGACTCTCTGCTGCGTGTGCAGCCGCTAAAGAAGGGCCAACGTAGAGTTCCACCTGGTGGGCATGTCACAGATTAGGCGGTTCTTGGGCAGATTGTATTCCTTTTGGAGGTCTGCCAGCCGAGCACTGGCATTATATGACTGTCGGAAATGCACACAGAGTTTCCTGGCCTGCTTCAGGACATACTGTAAGCCCGGGTACCTGCCCAAGAACCGCTGCACCACCAAGTTAAGGACATGAGCAAAACAGGGCACATAGGTGAGTTGTCCCTGTCGCAGGGCGGAGAGGAGGTTGGTGCCATTGTCGCAAACCACCATTCCTGGCTTAAGCTGGCATGGCATTAACCACCTCTGAGCCTGCCCCTGCAGAGCTGACAGAACCTTTGCCCCAATGTGGCTCCTGTCACCCAAGCACACCAGCTCAAGCACCGCATGGCATCTCTTTGCCTGCGTACCTGCGTAGCCCCTTTAACGCGTACGGAGCACCGCTGGTTCCGAGGACACATCAGCACAGGAAGAGGCCACAGAGGAAGAAGAAGAGGAGGGGGTGGAGGAGAGAGGTGTGTCACAACCAGTAGTATTTTGGAGGCGTGGTGGCGGAACAAGCTCCAACACTACTGTACCTTGGCCTGCATCCTTCCCAGCTGCCAGCAGAGTGACCCAATGCGCCATGAAAGATAGATAATGTCCCTGTCCATGCCTGCTGGACCATGAGTCAGCAGTAATATGCACCTTACCACTGACCGCCCTGTCCAGCGAGACATGGACATTGCCTTCCACATGCCGGTAGAGAGCCAAAATCGTCTTCCGTGAGAAAAAGTGGCGTTTGGGAACTTGCCACCGAGGTACCCCACATTCCACAAACTCACGGAAGGGGGTGCACACTGTACAGAGAAAACAGACAGTACATCACGTGAAAGTACTTGCAGAATGATTCCCTGCCTGTGGTATTAATATGAGCAGATCCCTGCCTCTAATATGAGAAACATCAGCTTTATATAGCTTTAGGTGCACACTGTACAGAGGACACAGACAGTACACCACGTGAAAGTACTTGCAGAATGATCCCCTGCCTGTGGTATTAATATGAGCAGATCCCTGCCTCTAATATGAGAAACACCAGCTTTACGTAGCTTTAGGTGCACACTGTACAGAGGACACAGACAGTACACCACTTGAAAATACTGCAGCTAGGACAATCACCTGCCTGCCTGTTAGTATATTAGAAAGAGTAGATCTAGCTAAACTCGATACAGTGTATAAATATATATACAACACCTGGGATGCATATATATCCTCTACACACTGTAAGTCTAACTGACTAGCCTGCCTGCCTGCTCTAACTGCAAAATATGACACTCTCTCTCTCTCTGTCTCTCTTGTCTCTGTAAACCACCGCAACACACTACACAAGCCCTTATATAGTGTGGGCCGTGTACTAAACCCCCTAAGACATAATTGGCCAAAGCCACTCTGGCTTTGGCCAATTATGGCTATCCGTTTTTGCAAGCTGTAATTGGCTAAGCAAGCAAGTCATAGTGCATGCTTGGCCAAACATCAGCCAGCAATGCACTGCGATGCCGCAGTGAATTATGGGCCGCCAATCAAATTTGTCGCGAACGGCCCATAATGTTCGTTATTCGACGAACGGTCGAACATACGATGTTCGAGTCGAACATGGGTTCGACTCAAACACAAAGCTCATCCCTAGTAAAATGAACTGTTTCCACCTGAATTCTGGGTTGGCCAGTGAATGGGGGAAGTGCGGGTGCTGCAGAAGTGGTAGGCTCCCAAATGCAGTAGGGCACAGTAGGGCACTATGGGCTCGACAGGCCTGTGTTTGACTTCTTGGTGGCTGCAGGACACTACTTGTGCTAGCCACTGCACCAGCTTGAACTGCACTTATGGGACTTGCTGGATGTATGATCAGGGTGTACTAGGCCGCTGGTGCTTGCCATTTTACCAGAAGGATGAGCGGCACTAGTACTGGTTCTCTGCTCCATATGAGATCCCTGCAGTTCTCGCACCTCAACAACGGAAGAAGAATGGAGTAGGGTACGCCTGACCTTAGCAGGGACCACTACTTCATCATCAGAGCTATCTGGCAGGGTGCTGCTTCTGTCTACTGGATCGTATTCTGAGCCTTATTCTGACAGATGGGTGACTTCCTCTTCACTCTCATCTGTCATGCTCAGAAACATGTAGGCCTCTTCACTAGTGTACCTTCGATTTGGACATTGTGGCCTCTAAATTTACTGGTACAACTAGTGAAACTCACAGGAATAAAGAGCACCTGATTGTATATATAAAATATAGGGAATTCTATGGTCCCTAGGAGCTTGAGATGGGAGGTCAGCCCCCAAAAAGGCGAACTTGAACTTTTAGTTTAAATATTTTAATCAAGCTGGGGTAAACTTCCTAGAGTTTATATTACAGCGGAAAAAATGCAAACGTATCCACCTTGATTTAGAAATTAAAATGATTAAAGATAAAATGATTCCTCATACCAATAGTGAAGATTATAAAGAATGATCTATTTCCCTTAAAAAATTCCTAGAAAAGGAAAAGATAGAACAAAGGAACAAAAAGAAGAAAAAACATAATAGAGATATTGGGGACTATAAGGCAGGCCTAGTATTTGAATGGCAGAGTAAGATACCAGCACAGGAGGGCGAACCTCCAACTGCTGTTGCTGTCCCTATGGTTCAGCAGGGATTAGGTAATCCTCCCACTACATTTACCTCAGGCTACACATAGACCCAATAATCTATCTAGAAAGGTTTCATATAGATCCCCTGAGAGGGAGCCTAGAGCACCACCATCTCTCCCACAGAGATCAAAACCTGGAAATACGTATAGTTGAAGGAATAAGAACATTAAACCGCAGGTGGACCAATACGATGACAGAGGTCACTACGGTTCTCCTAGAAGGCCCTATGAAGGTGGCCAATATGGGGTCTATCGAGTGCCTACTGTGACAGGAAGTCAGGTAAATCTGTGTGTGTGTTGTCACAGACGGGAGATATATTTCTGCCTTGTTTAGACAATACACCAATTACTATTAGGCGTCGGCTGCAGAGATGGCCAGAGAGGTTTGGGGCGTTAAGAGATTTCTGCTGTTCAGAATTAAGCAATTAAAGCCCCTATAAAGACAGCCTAAAGATGACGACTGATTGCTGCATCCTGAGGATGTGTGAGTGAAGGCGCAGTCACAAACAGTACTGAAGAAGTGAGGTGCTGATGGATATTTCTGTGTGAGAAATATCAAAGAGACTTTTTGTTTTCTGCTGTAGGACCAGCAGTGTCTGCCCAGCAGTGGGCTGTGCCAGACTCCATAGGTAGGTTCCTGTGTTGGGAAGGTAGACGCCCCAAGTGGCAAGGGTTTATTTTATGTTTTGTTTTGTTTATGCTGTTTTGATGCTTGCACGTGTATCCAGCAATATGAAAAAATAAACCATATCATTTGTTTTCAATCTTCCTCTACTGCCTTTTTGTACAGTTCAGCGTGTAGTGAACTCATCCAGGGGGTCACACACACCCGCTACCGAGCTAATCCCTCACACTACCTACAACCGGTTTCAACACCTCCATGATAGTTATTACCCATATGGGGACCAGCCATAAAGAGAATGAGACCACTATCAGGATTTCCGCACTCCCAATAGGGGCAGCTGGAACGATAGACCTTAAATACCATACTCTCTTCCTCCACCCCCTCCTTCTTCCCCCACCCCACCAATGGGAAGGAATGAACGCCTATATGATTACCCATACTCGCAGGAGTCTTGGCAAAATAGGAATCATTCCCAACAGTGGGGTTTTCCAAGGGCAGATCAATTCCAGCAAACGCCTATAGAACAAAGAGAGGAACACGAGGAGGGAGGAAATCAAGGAAACAAAAGGAAAAGAACGTAGTCGGCCAGGGCATTTATAATTTGAGCACCGTGGTTTTGTTTTCGGATGAACTATCTCTTTTGGATAATGGACTCAAATTTGCCCCACCAAAAATATTTAATACATTTCAAACATATATGGACATCCATAAGTGCACAAGAAAATTGAGCGTGAAAAGGTACATCGTGTCCAATCCTATTTAACATAATCGGGTTGGCCAGTCTGATGTGCTACATTCAAACCTAGCAAACGCTTTTCTCTTTAACCCCCCTAGGTGTTTAACTCCCTCAGTAAGGGTTTTTAGAGATGTTGTTCTTAGGGACTTGGAAAAAATCAATGTGAAAAAAAAACCAAGCTGAATAAATCATTAGTCTGGTTTAGACTTGTTGTGTGAGAACAAAAAAATCATTATCCGCCCTGCTAACAAAGGGGCGGAATTGTTATTTTAAATAAGGATGATTACATTAAAGAACTAGCTTCACTGGTTGGAGATGTTGAGACCTATGTCCCCTTACCAAGAGATCCACGTTCAACCTATAAAAAAAACGTTGAAGTCTATTGTAGAGCTAGGGTTCAAGTCTGGTATTCTAAATAAGAAAGAAAAAGCTTTTCTGGTACCAGCATCTTCACAGATACCAGTCATTTATTGTCTCCTGAAGATACATAAGAGTCCAGTTCATCCCCCAGGACGTCCCATCATAAGTGGGATTGATTCTAGTACCTCCAGGGTAGGTAAATATATTGTCAGATACCTCCGACCCCTGGTTAAATCTTTGTACACTTATATCAAAAATAGCAAGCATATTATCAATCTCTTGAGCTCTTTTCAATATGAGGAGGACCTTTTGGATGGTTACAGCTGACGTTGCATCGCGCTTTATTATGGAACTTTTGAAGTTTGCTACCACGCACAACTACTTTTGGTTTAGCAATACATTTTATTTGCAAAATAGGGGAGTGGCTATGGGGGCTAAATTTTCCCCCAGCCTGGCCAACCTATTTATGGGGAAATAAGAGGAGGGCGTTGTGTGAGCTGGTTCTGTGGACCAGGTACACAGACAACGTCCTTCTCCTATGGAAGGGATCCAGGGATTCTCTCGGTTCGTTCATGGACTTTCTAAATGATAACGATAGGGGCATACACTTCAAGTATGAAGCAGATCAACATTCTATTTATTTTCTGGACTTGCAGATACGTGTCGAGGAGGGACAATTCCTCACCTCGATATACTTCAAGTCTACCGATAGAAATGCCTTTATCCCTCGAGACAGCTGCCATCACCATCAGTGGCTGGACTCAGTCCCGAAAAGCCAGTATGTATGCCTGCGGCGTAATTGCACTAAGATTGATGACTTTAAAGAGCAGGCAAAGGTCATGACCAGTAGATTCCTGTTGGGGATTTGGAACTGTAGGTCTCGGAAGTGGAAAAACTTGATAGGAGCATACTTTTCACTGATAATCCAAGGAACAATGAAGGACAAAGTGATTATACATGGCCATTTATCACAGGTTTTTCAGATCAACATTTTGTGGTGAGAAAACTAGTTTGTAGACATTGGCATCTGATTAAAGATGACGCCATCCTAGGACCTATCCTCCCAGAAAAACCACAGGTCGTGTTTAGGGGAGTTCCCTCTTTGAAAGATTCTTTGGCACTGAGTGCTTGTGACCCCCCCCCAGCAATAAACCTTGCTTCTTTCAGAAACTTGTGGGGTTCCATAAATGTAAAAAAATGTGTGGTCTGTACTATTAATGGGAGGACAAAACAATTTTTAACATAAAGAGAGAACAGTTGATTGTATACCAGAGGTATATTGATGATCTTTTTTTCATTTGGGCAGGGTCTTCCTTTTCTTTAGAGAAATTTCTTCAAGAGCTCAACACTAATACGTGCAATATTAATTTGCCCAGTGAATATAACCAACAAAGCATCCATTTTTTGGACCTGAATATCTACAGGAGTGGGAACAAATTAAGAACTCGAGTCTATTTTAAACCTACAGATGCCAATAGTTACTTGCCCATGTAGAGTGGCCATCATCCAATGTGGCTAAGAAATATACCGAAAGGACAATTGATGAGGGTAAGGCGTAACTTCTCTTACGATGAAGACTTTATATCCCAAGCTTCAAAATTAAAAAGAGGAGGTTGAATGGCAAATGTATGCTTGTGCCACATCCAGTAATTATGAGAAAAGAAAAAGGGGGGTTCCCCTGGGTGGACTTTTAAGGCACTAATAATATTTCAAAATATATGGGATATTGAATGTAAAAAAGGTTTTATTGACAATTATACATATTCAACAGAAACATTTTTAAATATCAAATTAAAATACAGAGTTCTAATGATTGTCACCATATAGATATATACAAGAAGAACCTTCTTAACACCCGACGCGTTTCGGGATAACCTTCTTCAGGGGTGTGTGGAGAAGGATAATTAGTTCATATATTAAAAAGAATGATGAATATTTCATTGGATATGTTTTAAAAGAATTGGAAATATATACAGCACGCTGGGTTCAAACAATGAGGTTGCCAGTCAAAGAAAGGTATCAGGATGTTCAATTAATGCAAATTTGGGGTGTTCATCCCGTTAGGGAGAAATTATTCCAAAAATCAGGATACCGGTGGATCAGTTAGAAGGGATATACTGGGACTGGAGTGGAGGTCCCTGATTATATGAGATCCTCAGAAAACCTAATAATGTCCGCTGTCAGAGAGTACACTGAGTTATTGACAGAGCAGCATATCAGCTTCCAAAGTAAGGATAGCAGAACACATAGCAAATATCAAGTTTTATGGACCACAATGTGTCACTACATTTTAAACTATTCCATTAACAAAACCATGCAGGTCTCAAATTTTGGGGAATAGACCACCTTAAACCATCATGGAGGGGGTCTAACCACGTAAGGGAACTTTCCAAACTTGAAACACAATGGATATATTCGATTGATACCTTGTTGCCCAATGGATTGAACGTTGATCTTGATATTAACTGCTTTAACAGTGATTATTATTATTATTATTATCCTCCTTTTTTATCACCTACTGTATATGGCACAGTTACCTTCTAATTTTCTTTTTTTATTTTAATGTATACATTTTTAATATATTCTTAAATATATTTTAAATAATTTTAATGAGTTGTTGGTAGAGTCTCAAAGTACGTGGCTATTATGTTTGGGAATATTACACATTCAATATATTTATGTAATTTTAAATATATACTGGATATACACTTTTCCTATAGGGCACCTATTCAAAAACATAAGCCCAGCAGTTATTTGTTGATACACATTTCTTGCAATCTTTATGATTTATACATTTACCTATTTCATTAGCCCCCCTTTTTTTGCTTACATCAATTAACTAATTTTCAAGACGTCTACTCATCTGATTTCCGTCTGTTTCCCCATCTTTTTCCTCTTCCCTTTATTTATGTGTTAATTTATTTATTTATTCACTCATATTGTTATAAATATCTATATATATACCGTATTTATCGCGGTATAACGCGCTCCCGCGTATACCGCGCACCCCCAAAGTGCCCCCCAATCCTGTGGAAAAAAAGTTATTTTGTACTTACAGTTTTGGTGTCTTGCGCGGCGTCCATTGGCGGCCTCGTCGGGTTTGGCGTCCTTCTGCGGCTTCGGGTGTCCTTCTGTGGCGGGTCCGGTGTCCTCTTCGGCGGGTCCGGTGTCCTCTTCGGCGGGTCCGGTGTCCTCTTCGGCGGGTCCGGTGTCATCGTCGGCGGGTCCGGTGTCCTCTTCGGCGGGTCCGGCGTCCTCTTCGGCGGGTCCGGCGCCCTTGCGGCGTCCTCGCATCCTCCCCGCTCGTTTTCCGCGCCGAGTTTTGAATACTGCGCCAGCATATACTGAGCGCAGTACACTCGGGCAGGCTCGGCAACTTTCGGGCTCACGTCCTGTACGTCCAGGACGTGACCGCGGAAGAAGCCGAGACTGGCCGAATATACCCGAGTGTACTGCGCTCGGTATATGTCGGCGCAGTATTCAAAATTCGGCGCGGGAAAGCGGGTATCGGCGTATATCGCGCACCCACGATTTTGTCCTGATTTTCAGGGCAAAAAAGTGCGCGATATACGCCGATAAATACGGTATATATATATTTATTTAGGTATATACCTTTGTATGTTTTATAACTATTTGTTTATTCTAAGATTCAATAAGCATAACAATCGCCCCTTTTAGCACATTATTATTGACATTCTCTGCCGTGTAACTTCGGCAGATACTGAATACAATGGGCTAGATTCAGGTATATATAAATATAGAGGGCTCTTGCGCCACCAAAATAGATAAATGAAAACGAATGTAAATGCAGCTCAACCTAGATTGATTAAGTATTGCTAAATAAACAACAGTGAAATCATTTTGTAAGTGGTTAGCGCATAAACAAATAAACAATGAATAAAGTGCTAATACATGGGTGGAAATTGTTCCATAGTGAGTGATTAAATAAACATATAGCATAAAAACTCCTGTGCAACACGTGCTAAAGTGCTAATGCATAAATATGAACTGTCCCATATGCTGTGACATGTGCAAAATCTTGTAACATTGGTTATTTTCCTGGAGGGTGAGCTCTCATTGCGCTTACCTTGATCAGGTAAGGATAAAGCCTGTTTTAATCCTGTGGGTCAGTCTGCTGTGATCCCAGATGGATGCCTCTTAATCCTGTGCTGCTGCGGATGGATGGTGAAGTACTGTGTGTCCAATGTCCAAGGATGGGTCAGGGTGTCATCAGAAGCCGCTCAAATGAAGAGATAGTGCATAGTGCAGTACATTTAAAAAGAGTTTAATAACAACTGGTAAACTTACATCAACGAATAAACACTCAAGTTCTGCGTTTTACTTCCTGTATATATTTTTTGGGGATATTTATTACAGCAAAATGTAAAAAATATTGCATTTTTTTCAAAATAGTCGCTCTATTTTTGTTTATAGCGCAAAAAATAAAAACCGCAGAGATGATCAAATACCACCAAAAGAAAGCTCTATTTGTGGGAAAAAAAGGATGCCAATTTTGTTGACCGCGCAATTGTCAGTTAAAACAACGCAGTGCTGAATCACAAAAAGTGCTCTGGTCATTGGGCAGCAATATGGTCTGGGGGTTAAGTGGTTAAAGCAGTATTACACTATGTCAGTGCATTTGTGTTTTATATGAACCGCGAGTGGAAATGAACCCTTTGCTGCTTCTGGAGTGATGATGGAGGTCTAATAAGGAGGATTGTATATACAATGCTCAGCTTATTCAGTAATCTGGTGAGTGTGAACCCCAGAGGGGACCTGTACCTCACTTTTGTAGTAAAGATTGGGAGCTGGTGTAGGGTGCACTACTACTTTCACCCTAGAAGCACTTACCACCTGTATGAACTGTGACCTGCCAAACCACTTTGGGACTTTACACATTTATTGTTATTTATATATTTTATATATTTGTGATTTTGGACTTCATCCTGACTAAGCGCTGTTTTATCATTTTATGATCCAGTTTTGGGTATATATGTCTTTATGTACTATTAACCACTTGACCACTGGGCACTTAAACCCCCTTCCTAACCAGACCAATTTTCAGCTTTCGGTGCTCTCACAATTCGAATGACAATTACTCAGTCATACTACATTGTACCCATTTGAAATTTTTGTCCTTTTTTTTCACAAAAATAGAGCTTTCTTTTGGTGGTATTTAATCACCTCAGGGTTTTTTATTTTTTGCACTATAAAAGAAAAAAACTTGTTTCTGTCATATTAGCAGGTTATTTCTCACACACAGCATATGCATACCACAAATTACACCCCAAAACAACATTCTGCTATTCCTCCCGAGTATGGCGATACCACATGTGTGAGACTTTTACACAGCGTGGCCACATACAGAGGCCCAACATGCAGGGAACGCCATCAGGCGTTCTGGAACACCCAGACCAATTCTGACATTTCTCTCCTACATGGAAAAATCATCATTTATTTGCTAGAAAATTACATAGAACGCCAAAACATTATGGCCCAGATTCACGTACATCTGCGCATTATTGGACCGGCGTAGCGCACCGCCTTTACGTTAGACTTGCGCAATTTTGCCGCGTAATCACCCTATTCTCATAGCTTTTGCGCAGGAAATTGCGCATACGTAACGTTTTTCCAGAGGCGTAAGGAGGAGTAATACAAATTGGGAAGGACTTGGGCGTGTTACATTGAAATGAGCCGTGACCCCATGCAAATGAAGGGCCGGCCGGCTCGCGCATGCGCGCTTGAAGGAGACCATGGTCAGCTCCGCTGTGCGCATGCTCACAACTCGGGAGCGGCGCAATCAGTGAAATTGGAAATGGACTAGGGCAACTTTGTGAACTACGCAGACAGCATAAATAGACAGACACAAATGCACTTCCTTTGCAAAAGTACATCCCTTTGTATCCCTCCCTCTACAGCAAGGTGCTTTTGTTTGTTTGTGACGTGTCTTTGAGATATTTGAGGACTGTTTTGCAGAGTGATTTTTGTCTTTTATGTGTTTTCTTTGTTGTTATTTTGTTTAAATTATATTTTTGCTGGGCATTTTTTTTTTTTGCTCGTCATTTATTTAATTTTTTTGGTTCTGTTTGTGTATGATTTTGGAATGTGGGGGTGATATTCCTGCGGGAAAAGGGGTGTCACCCTCATTTGTGGTGGAGAAGTGATCCCCAGGTCTGTGTGAATGGTGTATGAATGTACAGTGACATAATTGGAGCCATGGCATGGCGTTGCAGCTCACAAGTCCTGCATGGTGGACTGGTGCCAATCCAATGTGATGACGATGTGGTGTGTGTGTGCTAGGGACCACAGTGGTGTGCATGCATGCATTCTCATTGTGCCATGATTAATGTGTGTGTTTAACGTGCAAAGATGCATAATGTGAGCTGGCATGAGATGGGGTCATGAGATGGGGTACCAGTGCATATGCAGAGTCACCTTGAAGGGAAAAGACAGGAGGATGTTAGTCATGCATGTGCCACTTGTGAGGTGTGCATCAGGGGAGGGGATAGTCATGCCTGCCACCCATGTCACTCACCAACCAGCCAGCTGTCCCCATACATGTTCTGTTCGAAATCTGTGGAGATGGGGCTCTGATTGTATATGTAGCTGTCATGGGTGTCATGGGTAGTGCCATGTGTTGGGCTGCTGATGTCCTCCTGCAAGGTTGTGGTAATTCCAGGATGGCATGAGGGGTGAATCTGAAGATGCGAGACACCTCAGAATCACTCATGCCAAAGATGTCTATGCGTGTGTGATATATCAAGTGAAGAGTGAGGGGCTTGTATCAGATAAGAATATTGTATTAGATTAGATTAAATTGTAAATTTTATATAAGCAAATAAAAAAAAAAAAAAAAACATCTCCCGTGCCCTCCTTAGTGCCATCCTCCGTGCCCTCCTCCTTCTTTGTTCATCTAAAGTCAGTAGTATAGCTATGTGCGACGATGCCCCTGGCATGTTGGCATACAGATTGTTGAGCAACACGTGTGACTGCTGAACTCCTCACTAACAGTGTTGCTTTATCTGACAAGTAGACTTTTTTTCTTTTTTTAGACCAGCTTTTATCAGCTTAGACAGGACATTTTGCTGTTGCGCACACTGCGTCGCCTGCGCTGCCCCAACGTTGTTTTGTGGATCCCCGTAAGTCCCTCATTAGCATATTTGACTAGCAAATCAATGGTGTGTCTATCGCACTTTTGCGCGGACGGATGCGCCAGTCTAACGAAATTACGCGGGACAAAAAAAAGACGATCTTTTGCGTATCTCGTTCTGGGGATGCCGCGCAACGAAACGCACGCGCACATTTAGACTTACGCACGCGCATCTCCTGTTGCGCAGGCGTAATCGCTCTGTGAATCTGGGCCTATATATGCTTTTTTAGCAAAGACCCTAGAGAATACAATGGGCGGCCATTACAATTTTTTATCTTGCATGGTATTTTTGCAGACATTTTTTGAACGCGTGTTTTAAAAAAAAACTGTTTTGTGCTTAAAACAAAACAAAACAGTAAAGTTAGCCCAATTTTTTTTCATAATGTGAAAGATTAAGTTACGCTGAGTAAATAGATACCCAACATGTCACACTTCAAAATTGCGCACACTCGTGGAATGGCGCCAAACTTCGCTACCTAAAAATCCCCATAGGCGACGCTTTAATTACTTTTATTGGTTACATGTTTTTAGTTTCGGAGAAGGTCTAGGGCCAAACTGATTGCTCTCGCTCTAGCGTTCGCAGAGATACCTCACATGTGTAGCTTGAACACCGTTTTCATATGTGGGCGGGACTTACGTATGCGTTCGCTTCTGCATGCGAGCTCACGGGGACATGGGTGCTTTAAAAATAAAAAAAATGATTGTTAATTTTACTTTATTTACTTGATTTTGACACTTTTTCCCCCAAAAATATTTTTTTTTATCACTTTTATTCCTATTATAAGGAATGTAAACATCCCTTGTAATAGGAATATAGCATGACAGGTCCTCTTTACAGTGAGATATGGGGTCAATAAGACCCCACATCTCACCTCTAGGCTGGGAAAAATATATCCTGGCTTCGATCATAGTATTGTAGTATTGGGGTATTGCAGAGTATTGGGGTATTGCAGAGTATCGCGCAGGCTATTGGGGTGTTGCAGAGTATTGCGCAGGTTATTGCAGAGTATTGCGCAGGGTATTGCAGAGTATTGCGCAGGGTATTGGGGTATTGGGGTATTGCAGAGTATTGGGGGTATTGCAGAGTATTGGGGTATTGCAGAGTATCGCGTGGGGTATTGCAGAGTATTGGGGTATTGCAGAGTATCACGCAGGGTATTGCAGAGTATTGGGGTATTGCAGAGTATTGCGCAGGGTAAGCTGAGTATTGGGGTATTGCAGAGCATTGGGGTATTGCTGAGTATTGGGGTATTGCTGAGTATTGCGCAAGGTAAGCTGAGTATTGGGGTATTGCAGAGTATTGCGCAGGGATAGCTGAGTATTGGGGTATTGCGCAGGGATAGCTGAGTATTGGGGTATTGCAGAGTATTGCGCAGGGATAACTGAGCAGGGAGGGATGGATGGCTGTCTGGGTCTGTGACTGCATTTGTCACAGATCCAGCCACAGCGCTGCTGCTGACACCCGCTCCCCCCCTCTCCTCTCACACTGTACTGAACGGTACAGAGAGGAGAGGGAGGAACCGGTTTGTTTACAAGTGATCGTGCCGTCATTCGACGGCGCGATCACGTGGTAAACGGCCGCTATCAGTGGCAATTTACCGTGATTCGTGATGCGCCGGGGCTTCTAGACCTGGCGAGCACGGACACTTCCGCGAGCGCGTCCCAGGGGAGCGCAAATGCGGAAGTGCACGCCGACGTCCCAGGGACGTCGTGTCACAGTAACTCGACCACGCTGTAGCAGTATTTTTGCTATAGCGCGGTCGGCAAGTGGTTAATAAGGTTAGAGATCATAAGACTTTAAATTTCGTGTCTAATAGTACCTCACAAATTTTTGACATTACATCCTTTATTACATGTTCTACTACGCATGTAGTCTATCTCCTAACTTGTCCATGTGGGCGCCAATATATTGGGCAGTACCATTAGGTTTTTGCAGGTGAGGTTAAACAAGCATATAGGCAACATCAGGAGAGGTTTTAGAGGACAGGGAGGTGCACGATAGGGATCCTACTGGCACTTCATTTATAGCAATAGATAAACTTACAGTAAATACCATTGGAGAGGGGGTCCTAAATGAAGAGCAATATCCAAACTCGAAATTAGCTGGATGAATAGTGTTAAATGTCTTAAACCGCTAGGTCTTAATGTAGATATTGAAATCAACGCTTTTATTGATAACTCTTGATTGTGCATAATCAACATCATGGACAAACGGTCAAACAGATGTCAGGTCTGATGCGATTTTTTGATACCTAAAGATCTGAATTTTTTATTTATGCTTATCCATTTCTTATTTTATGCCCTACTAGTATTGTTAATTTCAATGCTTCTCTGCCTTATTATAGGGTCTGTAGTAGTATTCTGGTTCTTTCAGTATAAAGGCCCAATCTACCGATCAGGCCTTTATGCTATTTTTCTACATGTATAAAGGAAAATTTGTTATAAAGTACTTACCGTAATTTTCCTTTCCTGATAGGCTCCATGGCAGCATACGTATGGGTTGGCCCCGCCTCCATAACTACCCAATAGGACCCCTCCCTATAAATTTCAGCTGTGGGCTCTCAGCCGTGTTCCGTGTTCCGGAACTATCCAACTCCAAGCATTGGGAGAGACTCCTGCTGCCATGGAGCCTATCAGGAAAGGAAAATTACGGTAAGTATTTGATAATAAATTTTCCTTTTTCCTGACTTGCTCCATGGCAGCATACGTATGGGAAATAACTCGCCAAACACACACGGGCGGGCAAAATGCTGAGGCAAGAAAATAAATTAATTTAACACTGTCAACTGACAGAACCTGTAAATTAAAATTCAATGAAGATAAAGCAGCTGGTTCAATACAATAGTGGGAAAACCAAACGTATTACTAGATGACTTAGTATATAACTTCAGGTGCAACATGACGTGAGGCTGCCCAAGAAGTCAAAATGCTCCGGGTTCAGTGCGCAGACACTGCCTCTGGAGGAGCCAAGTCCTTGGATTTGTATGCCCTCTGGATGGTCTGAACTATCCAAGCTGCAATGGATCTGATTGAGACCCGTTTTCCTTTGTTCTTTCCATGAAGAAAAATGAAAAGAAAATCTGTTTGTCTGAAAGATTCTGTCATTTCCAGATATTGACTTAATGTGAGCCCCACATCAAGGGGATGAATACTTTGATCTTCAGATGTCCCAAAAGTGGGCAGTACAATTTCCTGATTTTCTTAAAAAAATTGATGTAACTTTAGGATTTGAGCCCAGCATAGGGATCAACACTGCTCTATCTGGAAAGAAGGTCAAGAATGGTTCTTTTGAACCCAGATTTCTGATGTCAGAGACTCTTTAGCTGAAAAGACCGCTACTAACAAGACGGTCTTGAGTGTAAGATCCTTAGCTGATAGTGGTTTATCCGGATCAGAGCTGATCGTGGTAAGATAGTCCAGAAAAAGAGGCAGATCCCATTTAGGCTGATTGGCTCAAGGGATTCCAGTAAATGCAGAGATGGCTGAAATTTGCACTCGGAGTGAACTGACTGCTAAAGGTAAGTCCAAACCTGTTTATAAAAGAAAACTGGATTATGTCTTGGACCTCTGGGGAACTGCAAGGTTTTGCTCTGGAAGACATGTGATCTGTAAATTTTGACCAGATACGCTCATAAATTTTGTTGGTACTATTTATCTAGCATTAAGAAGAGTTGAAATGGCATCTTCTGGATATTGTAATGCTTCAAGCCTTCCCCTTTTAAGAACCACACCCTAAGGTGCAGATGAGCTGGACATGGGTACAACGTTGTGCCCTGAGAGAGGAGATCCTGTCTGAGGGGAAGAGTATCGAGTCCCGGTAACTGAGAAGCATTAGTAGGCATGTGCATTTCGTTTCGTTCCGAATCGAAATTCGGACGAATTTTTCATTATTCGGACATTCGTATGCATACGAATGGCCGAATTATAATTTTAACGAATTGACCGAATCCGAACGAACGTCGAAAACCCGCGGACGAAATTCGACGCTAATTCGAAATTATATTCGACTCGAATTCGGAAAAAAAATATTCGAATCGAATTCAAAACACAATTCGAATTCGAATTCGAAAAAAAAAAAAAGGTCCTATCCTATTCAGTAATGTTCAGAAAGAATTGTCCAAATGTCCATGTCCAATCAGCTACTTTAATTTCTCATTGTGGGTGGGGCTATGATCTATCTAAGCTAATGCCACATGGCACAGATAGAGAGAGTGTCCTGTGACCCTGTCCTGTGTGGTGAGAGGTGTACCTTCCTTTATATTTGCCTTGAATAGACTCTTAAAATTTATTAATTGACAATTATTATTGCTATTGATGTTTTGGAGGGAGAAAGTGGGATAGAGATAGTGGCAGGATTATTATTTATTTTTTTTACAATTATTGCAGTCATAAATTCAGGTAATCAATCATCAGATAGCTGTGTTGTGTGTGAACTGTGAAGTGGTGAAGTAACTGTTTCAGACAGTGTGATTGTCATACCGTAGTTGTTTGATTGAGGAGGACAGGCTCTGGCTGTGTTTTTATGATGAAGCCTTCTCAGAGTCAGACTGCTCACACATTGAGCAAAAGCGCTCATGGTACCAGCACAAGCAGCAGCACCACCAGTCCAGCAGTAGATAATATGATGACTGGTAGTGTTATTTCTTCTGACCATGGACAGATGTCCAGCCGACCTGTTAGAAGGAGGAGAGAAAATAGTGCGAGTAGTCAGCTGAGCAGCCCACCTATTAAGCTAAAAAGAACAAGCACTAGCAAAATTGGAGGAGCTGCTAATACTGCCAGTGTGCAGAATAAAAGTAAGCCACCTACTAAGCGCCGTCTGTTTAGTAACCCCATACCCACAAACACAACCACCAGTACAAACATAGCTGTAACAACTTCCAAGTTCTACAGCAAAGGCCGTGCAATGACTGCACACGGTTTATGGCCTCTTAATCCACACAGACAGCCAAAAATGGAGGTGTTACATTTGGAGAATTCTGCTGACATTGCCACAGCAAGCAACAGTACTTCCACTTCTATTGCCAGTGCCACTAACACAACACTTGCTGCAAGCCCTTCCATTTCTGAGAGTATCGGTATATATCCTAATGAGGGAACTCTGCATGTGTCCCGAACATCAGGGGAAGAAGACATTCAGCAGCCTGACTATGGACGTGAGTGTAGTAAACCTCCATTTGCAGATTGCAGCAGTAAATCACCCCTACTTTATTCGTCACCGACACCACAAATGTCACCTCTAATGGACTCTCCATCCTCTCCAATTTCAATATTGGAGTCTCCTGCCCTTGTATCTAAAAGTTATGCTACTGGTGTCACCATTCAGGGTAGGCCTCCAAAGCCTGACATTGCCACCAAGCCCACCATTCCCACTATCTTTATGCCCCCTGTGGTCAAGTCACAGTCCACAATAGGGAACATAGGGGTTGATAGTAGCACGCAAACAGCTGTCCCAGCACAGCAGGTTGCTAAAACCTCAGCAGAGCAATCCTCATCACCTGCGTCCAGTGGCTCTTCCACTCGCCGTTCCCAGATATGGAACTACTTTGTATCAAATGGTGATGGTCGCACAGCTAAATGTAAACTGTGCAGTCGGGAGGTGAGCCGTGGGCAAAAGATAGGACATCTAACAAATGCAGGCATGAATCAGCATATGCTCTCTCACCACAAACCTGTGCTACTAAGGGAGGAACATGGTGTGGCTTCTACTCCATGCACCACTAGGGGAAGTTCAGCTTTGAATAGTGCTATCAGTACTACCCAGGCTAAGGCACAGATTTCTCATGCCACTTCTGTCACAGCATCATCATCAAGTCAAATTTCACATACCCGCCATTCCACATACACACAGGCGACTCTTGAACAATTTGGTACCTTTCATTCAAAAGTCCTGTCCCGCCAGCAGTCCCGTAAAATTACCAGATTAATAGCACAGCTCATAGCAGTTGGAGGTGCTCCTTTTAATTTGGTAGAAGGGGAGCCCTTTAAACAACTTATGCAAGCTTTGGCCCCCGGCTATAAAGTACCTTCGCGTACAACATTTAGCCGTACAGTAGTACCATCCCTTTACAGCTCATGTGTTGGAGTGTTGAAGGAGGAGCTGGCAAAGGCTCCTGGGCAGTTGGTGCACTTTACTACAGATATATGGAGTGCTCCAAGTGGCCAGCATGCATTTTTGTCCCTGACGGCACATTGGTGGCAACCTAAGGTGCCGCAAGACACTGCATGTTCTGGGGCAAGAGGCTCAGCCACCTTAGCCAAGCAAGGGCACCGTTCCTTCCTTCTCCATGCTGAGGTCATGGATGAGCAACACACTTCCCACAACATTCTGCAATCTCTGAATAGGATGGTGGCACAGTGGTTGGGAGAGCAGGCAGGTACTCATGCAGAGATGGGCTTTGTCGTTACAGATAGTGGGGCAAATATGCTTAAAGCTGTACGGGATGGAAAATATGTGAGTGTACGCTGCTCAGCCCATTTGCTAAATCTTGTTGTGAAAGATGCCCTTTCTGAGGACAACACGTCTGGAAAGCTGGCCACACTACTTGACTCATGTCGCAAGATTGCGGCACACTTTCATCGCAGTGTGAAAGAGCAATATCCTCAGAAAGGAGCAAAAAAAACAAGGGCTGAACGAGCACCGCCTAAAAATTGATGTTGTCACGAGATGGAATTCTACTTTTGATATGTTGGAACGCATACTCGAACAGCAGAAGGCCCTTCATGCAATGTCAAACGAACATTATATTGGTATTGACAGACCGCTTGCTAGGGAGGATTGGGCAATGATTGCTCAGCTTGTGTCAGTACTCAAGCCTTTCAAGGCTGTCACGGAACAACTGAGCCAAGAAAGTGCCAGCATATCTGAAGTAGTGCCACTCGTGACGTATCTAGTTAATAACATCGATGCTCTTCTGTCCTATAAGGAGGTGTTGCCTGGGGGACATGTACCAGACGTAATGGCCCTGCTGAAGAGGTGTAAGGTTGAACTAAATAGGCGGCTGAAAAACCTCACAGACTCATGCCCTGAAATAATGTTGGCCACTCTTTGTGATCCACGGATGAAGGGCAAGATGGCCCTGACATCCAATTCCCTGACCTTCTGGCGAAATAAATTGGTAGAGAGGGTCAGAGAGAAACATTACAAAATCTCCAGGCTTCGACGTGAGGAAGAGGACGAAGAAGCAGAGCTGGAGGAAAATGAATCTGTGTCTCTGTCCAGCAGCCATAGCAATAGTTCAACCACTCCTCAGTCTACCATAACAGCCTCTGTTTTAGTTCGGGCACTAGGCAGCGTAGTGGGACCCATCAGACTTCCCTCCCATAAAAAAATTGGTGTGCAGGACATGGTAACTACATACCTTGCAGAGCCCATTTTACCCCCCACTGTAAATCCTTTGGAATTTTGGGATGACAAAAGAGATATTTGGCCAGCTCTCTCTCAAGTAGCCCAGGAACTCCTCTCATGCCCACCAACCAGTGTTCAAAGTGAACGGGTTTTTTCTGTTACTGGGAACATATTGTGCCCCCAACGTTCTCAACTGGCCCCCCAGCTAATGGAAAAACTTGCATTCCTAAAAGTTAATTTGCCCAAGCTGGAATACCCAGTTCTCAGCTATAATACTGAATAAAAGTAAAATTTTTTTTTTATTATTTGTGTTCACTGTTTTAGGTTAAATTTTTCCTATTATGTTTCCTTACACGTTTTTGAAAGATTAAGCGTTCTAACACATTTACAGTCTAAACAATGGAGTCTTGTGCCACAAAAAAACAATAAAAAGTAAAAAAAAAGTTCAACCTTTGTAGGTGTAGTGTACGTGTGTTTATAATTAATTCCCATATCCCTGTATGTTGTGTTCTTTAAGGCCCCGTACAGACGACTGAAACTGGTCCGCGGACCAGTTTCAGCAGACATGTTCGGCCGTCTGTACAGCCGAGCGGACAGGATTCCAGCGTACATTTGCCCGCCGGGCCTTTTTCAAGCGGACAAATATTTCTAAACATGTTTAGAAACATGTCCGCTGTAATCCTGTCCGTCGGACATGTTCGGTCGTCTGTACAGGAAGCATTGAACTGCCAGGGCCGCGCACGTCGCCGCGTCATCGTCGCGGCGATGGCGCGGCCTTGTCACCGCGTATCGAGTATGCGCGTATTTCTGTATGATGGTGTGTACACTACAGCCATCATACAGAAATCTCCGGTCAGACATGTACGCTGAAAACGGTCCAACGGACCGTTTTCAGCGTACATGTTTGCTCGTCTGTACGAGGCCTAAGATATATACCCAAAACTCTTTTAAAAGTATCCATTATTCTCCCCGCAGCCACCACTGGTTGTGGAAGTGTTCCACATCATTATTGCCCTGATAGTGAAACCCCCCCTGCAAAGTTTAAGTTTAAAATGCTTCTCCTCTCATTGTATGACTCTGTGTCCTATTACAGTCTATGAGACTTTTATTTATTTTTTCCTATGCTGGGATCCCCATTGAGGTACTTGTAGATCGTTATCATGGCCCCTCCTCTCAATCGTCGCTTCTCCAACGAGAATAAACGTAGTGTTTGAATTAAACCTGCAGTACCAGTACTCTGGTGGTGCAGCTGCACAGATATTGTTCTATGAGGTGAGCGGTTCTCACTTCTAATTTTAGATCTGCATGATTGACAACTTAGCAGTGGTGGACTGGTGGTGCTCACTAACTTTTTTTTTTTAAATAAATTTAAAATAACACAGACATCAGAAGTCCATGCATTGGCTATTAAATAGTTACTGTCTCGACTCCCACTGCTCCCTCCCACTACATCCGAAAAAAAGTTACTTTGTGTCACCTTGAACTGGACCTGTGGCATTGTGATGACAGCCTGCTGCTACGTGCTGTCATAATGTCGAAAACAAACACATGACATCACATTAGCTGGCCACAGATTGGGGCACTCCTGAAAATCACACTCCAGTCCATCCATAGCAAGACCGGAAAAGCTTACCCCTCGGGATTCTACCAGAAAAGGTAATTAACTTTTTCATTGGCAACTTACTGTCTTGTCAATCATTGAATATACAGTTTTTGTTTATTACCACTTTCCTATTGTATCTCTTTCTGTCCACCATTTCCTCTTATGGATCCAGCTCTTTCCCTCGCTAAACACTGTGTCCACTATGTATGTAACACTCTCTTTTCTTATTCTCACTTTCTCTCAACCATATCCCTTGATGTAGCAAACAAACTATCTCTCTCTCTCTCTCTCTCTCTTTCCCAGTAAAGTGAAAGTTATCCCTGGCCCAGATGTCCAACGATAAAGGCTCTCTGTTAAGGAAAAATGAAAAGGTAATGTAATGTTGTAGATACAGTAAACTTTTAGGGATATTAACCCAAAAATTAACTTTTTGGGTTTAATATTAATGAAGAAAAAAAATGAAGTGTACAGTTTTTTTTAAAGCCTAGCTTCTTTTTTTATATCTTACTGCATTTTATCTCTGAACTTTAACCTTTAAAATAAATTTGTTGATGAGATTCCTACCTCTAAATACTCCAGTTTTAATTTCTTTAGCCCCATTGCAATCCAAGAAACCACCTAGTTATTGGGGGACAATCACTGAGAAGGATGACTTTGGAGTAACAGTGATGGACACCAGAAGAGGAGGATTGGGGCCACTCCATGCATTTTCTTTCCATATTAGGTGAGGATTTAATCCATCCATTCACAAATGACTGGCTTAGTATTTTTTTAAAAGGAGAACAGTCTACTGACACTCTCAGGCCCCGTACACACGTCCGAGGAACTCGACGGGCAAAACTCATCGTTTTGCTCGTCGACTTCTGTGTGAAGCCGCCAAGGATCTCGGCGAGCCAACTTTCCTCATTGAACAACGAGGAAATAGAGAACATGTTCTCTATTTGGCTCAACGAGGAACTCGTCGGCTTCCTCGGCCGAAAGTCTACACACGGCCGGGTTTCTCGGCAGAATTCAGCTCCGATCGAGTTTCTGGCTGAATTCTGCCGAGAAACTCGGTCGTGTGTACCGGGCCTCAGCCACTAAATAGACAGCAGTATTGTCATTGTTGTCAGGGTTGTAAACTGCAGAAGAACACAAATGTGCTATATCTGCCTAACCAGCAGACTGTAGAGTCCCAGGTAAGGGGGATAATTGCTCCTATTTGGAGCGGTCTGTAATTTCAGCAGAGAACTGGCCCTGAATACTATCAGCATAGTAGCATACTACGTTTTGTTGTACAACAAGAATTGTAAAAATAAACCTTCAAGAGTGCAAAATATTTCTATTCGTTTTAGGTACTTACCAGAATGGGCAGATGATCGACTAGGGCTCGGGAGAGAGGAACCCTGGCATGCAGACGATGCACCTGGCCAACAAAGCAAAACGTGAGACTTATAGACAAGACACACTGTCTGCTAGTATGGCAGCTAGGATCAACAGAAATAAATTCCATATGAGCATCCCTGTAAGAACCATCTAGTAACTGGGGGAAATCACTGAAAAGGATGACTTAGAAGCAACAGTGGTGGGTGGACACCAGAGGAGGAGGATTGGGGCCACTCCATGCATTTTTTTTTACATATCAGGTGAAGATTTAATCCATCCATTTACAAATGACTGGCTTAGTATTTTTTTTAAAGGAGAACAGTCTACTGGCACTCTCTGCCACTAAATAGACAGCAGTATTGTCATTGTTATCAGGGTTGTAAACTGCAGAAGAACACAAATGTACTATATCTGCCTAACCACTACCAGCAGACTGTATAGTCCCAGGTAATAGTTCCTATTCGGAGCGGTTTGTAATTTCAGCAAAGTACTGGCCCTGAATACTATCAGCTTAATTGCATACTACTGTTGTAAAACAAAAACTGTTAAATAATAGCTGGATTCAGAGAGATCGGCGCATCTTTGTGGCGGCGTAGCATATCGTTTTTACGCTACGCCGCATTAAGTCAGAGAGGCAAGTGCTGTATTCACAAAGCACTTGCCTCCTAACTTACAGCAGGGTAGCGTAAATGGGGCCGGCGTAAGAGCTCCTAATTCAAATGAGGATGAGGGGGGCGTGTTTTATGTAAATTGGTGACCTGACGTGATTGACGTTTTTTGACGCGCATGTGTAGTCCGTGTACATATCCCACTGTGCATTTCTCCAAAGTACGCCGCAAGGACGTATTGGTTTTGACGTGGACGGACGACTTAAGCAAACAACGTAAATTTTTCAAATTTTGCCGCGGGAACGACGGCCATACTTAACATTGACTAGGCCAACTATTTGTTCGACTAACTTTGCGGCGGAAAGCACCTTACGTTAACGGCGTATCTTTACTGCGACGGGCAAGCGTACGTTCGTGAATCGGCGTATCTAGTGATTTACATATTCTATGCCGAACTCAACGGAAGCGCCACGTAGCGGCCAGCTGAAAAATTGCACCCTAAGATACGACGGCGTAGGAGATATATGCCGCTCATATCTTAGCCTAATTTAAGCATATCTGGTTTCCAGAATACGCTACAATTTGCGACGGTGCAGATTCAGAGTTTGGCCAGCATATCTACTGATATGCCGGCCTAACTCTCTATGAATCTGGCTTTAAATGTTTAAGGCCCCTTTCACACATGGCGGAAACTGAAAGATTTTGTTTTGTAATTTAGTTTTCGTCAGAATTTTTTATTTTATTTATAAATCTAGTTAGTTACTTCGGAATATCGTTTAGATCTATTTAGTTTTTCGCTGTGAAATAGCGGTCATCCGAAATTCGACGGAACATCGAAATTCAAAATGTAGATCTCTGCTTAGCACTTTCGATATACACCATAAGCCTTCGATGAGAATCAGCGATTTCGATGCTTCGTCGAATCTTCATCGTTCCGTGGTTTCAGTTTCACTTTCGTTTCTCCATCTTCTCCAGTCTCCATCGCCTGCTCTCCATCTCCAACACAAGCAACATGGCGGCATCAGACGGCGTCGATTTTGACCCAGGCATGGAGGCTGAGGTACCTGGGCCTAGTACTGCTGCTGCTGCAGTACATTCCCCAGTCCCTCCATCAACCCAAAAAAAAAATTCCAGGAGAGCTGCATCCAGCAGGAAGCTTAACATTACCTGGACTCATATTGAGTGTCAGGTCCTTGTGAATGAAACGCTTCCTTGCTGGATGCAGCTGTGTGGCCCCCGCTCCAGGGAGACCAGTCCACAATGGAAATTGAAGAAATGGGAGGAGATCTCCAAAAAAGTAGAGGAGATGTATAACCATCGGCGTGACCCGGCTGCCTGCCGTAAAAAATTCAGCGACATAAAACGGTAACGGATTTTTTTTTTTTTTTTTTTTACGTTTAAACCAGTTCAGCCCCAGAGAATTTGGCTGCCAAATGATCGTGCCACTTTTATGCGTTTTGGCACTGCGTAGTTTTAACTGAAAATTGCGTGTGGCTCCAAAACAAATTTGTTAAGCTGATAAGGGTGCACCAATGGGCATTGGGCACTGATGGGCACCGATAAGGCGGCACTGATGGACTGCACTGATTGGGCACTGGCAGTGGCGTAACAACCGGGGGGGCAGGGGGTGTGTCTGCCCCGGGCCCTGAGCTGAAGGGTGGCGCCGGCGACCGGCAGCTCTGCTGATATTACAGTGAGCGCCGAGTGAGCGGCTCCTCCACTGAGCGCACAGCCCCCCCAGCCAGTACCTCGCAGCGGTCGGCACGGGCACGCCTGGAAGGAAGCAGGGGATACCCTGTTTGGCATAGCAACGGCGCGCGCTGCGGAGGCTCCAAGATGGCGATGCGCTCTGCAGTCTGGCGGCGCCTGCAGGGTCTCCCGCTCAGCCAAGTAATATCATGTGATAAGCTGTCATTGGCTGATAGCTGATCACATGGACCGGGCCCCTTACTCGGATCCGTGATCACCCGAGTCTCAGTGACTCAGTGATCATAGCGCGCCCTGCAGGGGTCACTCGGGGCGCACGCAAAGGGGAGGACATATATTGATGTCCTCCCGGCAATTGGGGTCTGTGCTGTAGCTTTTCTTTTGACAATAGTACCGGCACTAGTGGTTAAATATATTCGCCACGATCATTGTAAGAGGAATATTTCCATGACAGTTTTTCTATTTGTTCTTAGTTTATCACTAATCAGAGCAGTAAGTGGTTTTATTTTACACTTGACCACCTGTAGATTACGCCCCCTTTCTGACTAGGTCATCTTGTTGTATTTATATTTAGCGTGCTGCAGCTTTAACTGACACAATTGCACGCTCCTGCGATATAATACCCAAATCAAATCCACGCCCTTTTTCCCCACCACATATAGAGCTTTTTTTGCAAATCTTGAGCTACATGAAAAAGTGCGCCTAATCCAATAATTGCATTTGTATGTTTCATTCTACATTTGTCTCATGTGTTGATGTCATTCTCAGATTACAATTCTAGTTTAATTATGGAACCCGTGTCTCTTCTCTTTTTGTTTTGCAGATCTATTGTGCGCAAACGCAGGCAGCCGGCGCGCGGTGGAAAACCGCTGTCTCTCCTGCCCCATGAGGCAGACCTTTTAGCAGGGATAGGGGAGGATGAGATAACACAACTGAAAAATCATCAAGGTTGGTCTCAGGATTGCATTGTGTGCAGGACATTTTATGTTTCAAGCATCCGACATTTACCATGTTGTGTTTGATTTTATTTAAAGATCGTATTAAGGCCCAGCGCCGCCAGAAGCGGAGGGCGGAGGAGCTGGAGTCCTCCTCTTCTTCACCAAGAAGTAAGTACTGTAGTGTACTAGTAGTAGTACTAGTAGTGTACTCGTCGTCGGTGGCGGCTGGTGCTCAAAATTTTTGGGGGGCACAAACGAAAAAAAAAATGCAGCCTCACTGTGCCTATCAAATGCAGCCACTGTGCCATCAATTATCACCACTGTGCCATGCCATCAAACGCAGCCACTGTGGCAATTGTTAACACTGTGCCCATTGTCACCACTGTACCCATTGATGCAACTGTGCCCTTTGTCGCCTCTGTGGCCATTGTTGCCGCTGTTCTCTGATAGGCACTTCCGCACAGCCAACCAGCTGCCGTTATTCAGGTAGCCGGCGCCCAAGGTCTGGCCACCTGAATAGACCAGCGGCAGCTGGCAACAATACCATACCTTCATGCAATACATGAATGTATGTTATTTGCGACAGCCAGAGGGGGTGGCGCTGCAGCGCCCTCTATAGACGGACCGCCATCACTGCAGTTAGTATAAGTAAAAAAAAATAATTTAAGGAAAATAAACATTCTTAAAGGGCCTTTTTTTTGGGGACTACAGGAGGGGGGGCGGCGCCCAGGCGCCACCTATGGATGGGCCACCACTGGACTACTAGTGACTGACTATACAGTGGGTCCTTTTCCATTTGTCCAGCCTTCCATTGTCAATTTCAGTGTCATTGTTTCTCGCTCAAGCAGTGCACTGACAGCCTCAGGTTGAGCCTCTGCGACGCTCTGTCAGGTAACTTAAGCGTTTGCGTAACTTACGCAATTTGACAGAACGTTGTGGTCTGAACTAAGGCGCCTAATCAGTGTTGGTCGCTGGAACCAGGACAGGTAAGTACCACTTCTTTTTTTTTTTTTTTTTTTTTTTTTAGCTGATTTTTTATAAATGGTGAATGCCTTGTAGATAAACATTAGTGACCAGTGACCACTGACCTGCCCTGTATTGCCATGCTAATAGAGATAATATAATACATTTTATACAGTATTATTGTTTCTTTGAAGATTGAACATTGTAATGTTCAACATTTTCTCCTTTATTAAATAAATAGGTGCCATCCATTCAGAGGGGGAGATGCAGGAGGAGGAGGCTGAGGCGGCAACGCCCACATGTAAGTTAGTATAATAATCTTGCTGGTATCTGCTGCGTGATGATCATTGATCATACCGTACATCTTTCAATGTTCTTGTACTAATGTGTGAGATTACAGTACACTGCAGATTGTAATGTTCTTTTCTATATTATTCATAATTAACAGCTGCTGAGGCTGAGCAGGATGTGGAGGAGATCTGCCCTGGAGAGGCTGCTGGGGGTGCAGCTCAAGATGGTGAACAACAGCCAGGCGCGTCAGGTCCAGGGAGTAAGTAGTATACCTTTTTTTTGTATTTTGCAGGCAAATATAGTATTTTACATATGAAATGCTGATGGCATACCTATAAATGGTTGTGATTTCTTCTGCAAGGCTTTGGTTTAGCTGCCATTATTAATTATTTATTAGTCCCCCTCTGCAGTTGATTCCAGTCTTCCTGTTAGCATTACCTGTGCTTGTTAAACCCTCAACGTCACTTCCTTTATCACGCCACCTTCTTGCTGCAGTTAAGATTCCCAGTCTGAGCCAATCACAGCTGGCTGGAGGGGGTATGTCAGTCAAAAATCTCCAGATATTGGCTGGCAGTCCCTGGACATGTTCAATCTCTGCCATGGCCCTGATGCATGCATTAACACTTTCCTCATGATGTCTGGTGCCTCACCTTTGGCATCTCTAAAGCAGGGGTCTCCAAACTGTGGCCCAAGGGCTAGATGTAGTCCCTTGCTAGCCTTTATCCATCCCTTGGACACTATTACTCCCACTGGCACCAACAATGGTGCACTATTTCCTCCACTGATACCATTGATGGGATATTAGTCCTCCTACTAAGAGGGTCACTACACGTTCTATTGCCGAGTGCCCACCAACCCTTAGGCCATATTTATTATTACTGATGCCGGGGCACTAACATTTCTACCCCCGCTAGCCACAGACACAACCCGGCCCTCCTAAAGCCCGAAGGACAATAAACTGGCCCTTTGTTTGAAAAGTTTGGAGACCCCTGATCTAAAGCAAAAAAATGGAAATTACCTTGTGACCTTGTAGATCTTTGTGCAGTCAAATATCTATAAAAAGTCTGAGTCTTTAGGCTATAGTTCAGACTCCGCAGTGTATTCTTTTGCAATGCACATAGGCAAGGCTGTTTAGTTTAGTGATATATTTTTATTTTTCATGTATCCTGGAGTTTTTATTTAACTGCTCAATTTTGTCTAGTGGTTTTGTTTGAAAAGTTTTAGACATACTGATCCTTGGATCCCCAGTGGTCGTACACATTTCCATGCACCCTCTCTCACCTCCACTTAAATGGTCTAGGGCTTCTGAAGTTATTATTATTGAGACCTGCATAGGTCTTAAAGGCTCTGGGAGAGACCAGACCACCACTGCAGTTTTAGAGCGGAGCAGATGAAGCACCAGCTGCCGGGATATCGAAGGTTCAGTAATTGTAAATTCTCTTTTATACCTCCCAGCCTAGACCAGGAGTGAGTAACCTACCTAGCCTAGACCAGGAGTGGGGCTTATTCAATCAGTGGCCAAGTGGCCATACAAAATTATCAACTTTAAAAACTTAGTAGCCGGCTATATTTTATTAAACAACTTTTTATTAGGTCATCCCTAACGCAATGGCTTAAATGGCTTCTCTTTGGTGTGTGTAATGTTAATAGCTGGTATAGCTAATGTTTTTCTACTTGCAAGTGCATATTTTTTCTTACATATTTGCGATAGTCAGTCAGTCTTGAGAAGGTCGATTAGTTAGTGGTGGTCGGTCAGCACTTAGGTGTCCATTACAACGTTAGATTTTCTATAGGGACCAAGTGGACGCGCCATGCCACCAAGCAGATAAAAACTTGTGGAGATTCCCCTTTACACTGCTTGATGTGTAGAGGGGAATGCCTTTGTATTTTGGCCGCCTGGCCTGGGGAGACACTCAGCTCCGCCCTGGTCAGAGTACAGTACAGTAAAGTACTTCACATTCGTACACAGCTCTGCAAACTTGGGATGACACAGGGAATTGACACAGACACCACTATCTCCTACACACAAATTGATTAGGTGCATCTCACTGAATATCAAATATTTAAAAATGGTATGTAAGTGAAAAGATCTCAAGATGTTACAGGATTGTCTACAAGGGCTGGAAGATAATTGCGTTTATATAATGTTAGGGTGAAGAAGCCATGTGTATTTCTATTGTATTATCTATCTAATATATTTTCTTTTCTTTACAGATCAAGATCAATTGTTCATCCTTGATCTCCATAGAGTGGACGAAGACCTGGACGCGTCTGGTTTGGCTCACCATTCTTCCTCCCCGGCAGTTTCTCCAGCGCATCATCTCGTCCACCCTTCAGCAGCATCCCCCAACCTGGACATTGACGCGGGCGCCTCCTCCACATTGCAGCAGACAGCTCCAGGACACGCCCACTCTCCAGAGCCATGCAAGCCTCTGCGGCGCATTGTGAAGTGCCACTGTCAGGAGAGACAGTTAAGGAGGCTGTCTCACTCCTTGGCCCTCCACAATCGCCAGCAGATGCGGCAAAATATGGCTCTGGAGAGGTACCAAAGGGCAACAAGGAGGATGGTGTGTGAGAATCTGAGTGCCATAAACTCCACACTTGAACGTATGCTCACCATGTTGGAAGGAAACCAGAGTTTGTAATTTTTTTTTTTTTTTTTTGGTTTTGTTATACATGTTTGTTACTTTTACATAAAATATATTTGATCAGAAATAATTGGTTTCTGGAGTTTTGCTTTCCTTGTTAGGTTCATTTAGGTGATGTACTGTATGTAAATGAACTATTCGATGTATTGTTACTAACTTACATTTAATCATCAGGCTGAACTTAGAAAATTTAAGAGATTTTTCTCTACACTATTTCGATGTGCAAAGGGTAATCCCATGTATATTCATATTGGGCCAGATCCACAAACAGCGGGCCCAACTTAACTTTTCCCATTTAAGTTACACCGTCGCAATTTTTCCAAGTTAGTGCCCGATCCACAAAGCACTTACCTGGAAATTTGCAGTGGTGTATCCTAAATCAGTCCGGCGCAAGGCGGGCCAATTCAAATGGGGCGAGTCCCATTTAAATTATGCGTGCTCCCACGCTGGACGTACTGCGCATGCTCCGTTTCCAAACTCCCGCCGTGCATTGCGCGCCTTGACGTAATTTTTTCGAACGGCGACGCGCGTAACGTAATTCCGTATTCCCGGACAGCTTACGCAAACGACGTTGATTTTTAAATTTCGACGCGGGAACGACGGCCATACTTTAGACAGCAATACGCTTGCTGACTAAAGTTAGGGCATCAAAAAAATTTGCGACGGGACACTAGACTAGCAGCGACTTAGTGAGCGCGAAAAATCTTTGTGGATACGCCATAACTACTAATTTGCATACCCTACGCTGGTTTACGACGCCAACTCCCTCCACCGGCGGCCGCGGTACTGCACCCTAAGATCCGACAGTGTAAAACTCTTACACCTCTCGGATCTTCTGCCTATCTATTTATGCGAAACTGATTCTGTGGATCAGTCGCATAGATAGAAACAGGGATACGACGGCGTATCAGCAGATACGCCGTCGTATCCCTTTTGTGGAACTGGCCCATTGTGTCCAGTCACGCCGTTCAATACAGCTATCCCCCCACCAGAATACACATACACTCCTCAACATTTCAAAGGGCAGTCATCATTTCCAGGGCTTGAGTAACATGGCAGCAGGGTAGATTACTCAAACTGCAGACAATTACAGATGGTCATGAAACAGGCGGAGGATCAGAGAGGGCCCTGTTGTCCCCAGGGTCAGAGATGGTAAATGGGAGGGGTCCCGGGTGGGCATCGGGATGCAGATCAGCAATGACCAACTAATCTACCTTGCATAGAATCACGTTTCCAGCTGTATGATTCTTTGTGCTATGTTGTGTTGGTAAGATAACATATTCTTGACCCAGCCCCTTGACCCTGTTCATCTCCATTTAGGTCTGATATAGCTGCAGCAGGTAGCACACCAGTGGTGGAAGCTGTTGCACTTGCCAATACTGTTACACTTCGTGAAATAGTGCTATTGCTCATGGCAGGGGTGCTGGGGAGTTTTGGTGTCACTGTCAGCTTCACAGAATTCTTCCTCCACAATAACAGAGGGAAAAGGGGAGTTAGGAGCAGATGAAAAAAGTGAAATGCTACCTGTCCTACTCCTCACAGAATATCCCTCTTGCCCTTTCCCCATGTCATTCTGTAAGTCTTGTGGGGTAAGACTGTATAACATGTCTGCAGTGGTTGGGGAAAGAGGAGCATCGCATTCAAAATCATTCTCATGGGGCAATGAAGAAGACAAAGTCTCACTAACTGTCTCTGGTTGCTGCTGCCTGTCTCCCTCAATTGCTTCTTTGGGGAGCTGGGCACATTGGCGGTGTCATTGGTGGTGGTGGGTGGTGTGGGTGATTGGTGTAACAGCAACTCCACTTGTTTTTTAACAGATTTCTTGCCTCTACCATAAAAATACGAAGCCATGACACCTGTAGAATGAGGCGCTGCACTAGCAGTGGAAGCAGCAGCAGATGTTGGTGGTCTGGCAGGAAAACTACTACTAGTAGAACTGGTGGTGTAAATAGCTTTGCTGGTGGCAGTGGTGGTGACAGCCACTGTTGTAGACACTGATAGCATGTTTGTGGCGGCAGACATGTCTGAGACACTAGTAGTAGCAGAGACCTACCTTGGCACTTTTTTTTAGCAAGGCGTCCCCCACGACCGCGACCACGACCTGCCTTCACTTTTCCCTTACAATGGTACATTGCTGTTGCTGTAGTGGTGATAACGGTCTGGATCAGACAGGTAACACAAGATATGGTATATAGAATCTCAATCTATAATATAGAATCTATAATGATATCGCCCCCCTCCCCACAACACAGGCAGCCTCTGAGGCTATCACACACAAGCAGGCAGCAACAAGTTCATTCACTAGTATCACTAATATCAAATCAAGATCAATTCACAACACTAACACAATAGCTTGTGCTTATTAATTCAGGTTCTCTGACAAACAGACCAGTTAACATTGACTGTCTTCTAAATTCATTCAGAGTATGTCTGTCTTTCTCTGATAGCAATCATCGTAAGTTTAAAGCGGGGGTTCACCCAAAAATAAATTTTGAACATTACATTCAGCCGAGTTGTCCTAATGACAATTTACTTTTTTTTTCCGTACATACTGTACAGTAGGTGACTGGGATATTGTGTCAATCTCGCTCCCTTTCTCGGCGAGATTGAGCACTTGCGAGCCCCATCGCGGGAGCCAGCGCCGAGCTGGCTTGCCGCGATGGAGACAAAGCCGTCATAGAAGCGACGGGGATCCGACGCGGATTCCCGCCAATTCTACACGTGGGCGGAGTTTGTTATGAATCCTGAAGGAGAAATCTCCACTGGATTTAAAAAAAAAATCCGGCATGGGTTCCCCCCTCAGGAGCATAACGGGCCCTTAGGTCTGTTATGGGTTGTAAGGAGACCCCCCTACGCCGAAAAAACGTCGTGGGGGTCCCCCCACAATCCATAACAGACCCGTATCCAAAGCACGCCGGCCAGCCGGTCAGGAAGGGAGTGGGGGCAAGCGAGCGCCCCCCCCCCCTCCTGAGCCGTACCGGGCAGCATGCCCTCAACATGGGGGGGTTAGGTGCTCTGGGGCGGCCCCCCACCCCAGAGCACCCTGTCCCCATGTTGATGAGGACAGGGCCCCTTCCCGACAACCCTGGCCGTTGGTTGTCGGGGTATGCGGGCTGGAGGCTTATCGGAATCTGGAAGCCCCCTTTAATAAGGGGGCCCCCAGATACCGGCCCCCCACCCTAAGTGAATGAGTATGGGGTACATCGTACCCCTACCCATTCACCTGCAAATAAAAAGTGTAAACACAAATAAAACACACAGGGTATTGAAATATTTTATTAGTTGGCCGGCGGGGGGGGGTGTGTATGATCGCTTTTATAAAAGCGCCCCCCTCCGGCGGGCTTCTGTGGGGGGTGGGTGCCACCCTCTGGTTCTCTTCCGCCGCCGGGGGGGGCGCTTTGATAAAAGCGCCCACCACCCGGCGTGCTTCTTTTGATGTCTTCGGCGGGCGCGGGGGTCTTCTCCCACTCTACGTGGTACCTACCGGAGCATGATGGGACTGCGACGTCACAAGACAGGCCTATATATTTCGCTGCGAGCTGTGCGCCCGGCATAACAGCGGAAGGAAGCGTCGCGTCAACATCTGGAGAACAGAAGAAGAAGACGACATCACAGAAGAGGGGGCCGCCGCCGCTAGTAATTGAGCTGACACACGAAGATAGCGGCGGCGAGTCCTGAAGAAGAAGAAGACCCCCAGAGAGCGGAGAAGACCCCCGGAGAGCGGAAAAGACCCCCGGAGAGCGGGAGAAGACCCCGGAGAGCGGGAGAAGACCCCCGCGCCCGCCGAAGACGTCGAAAGAAGCCCGCCGGGTGGTGGGCGCTTTTATCAAACCGCCCCCCCCCCGGCGGGGGAAGAGAACCAGACGGCGGCACCCACCCCCCACAGAAGCCCGCCGGAGGGGGGCGCTTTTATAAAAGCGATCATACACACCCCCCCCCGGCGGCCAACTAATAAAATATTTCAATACCCTGTGTGTTTTATTTGTGTTTACACTTTTTATTTGCAGGTGAATGGGTAGGGGTACAATGTACCCCATACTCATTCACTTAGGGTGGGGGGCCGGTATCTGGGGGCCCCCTTATTAAAGGGGGCTTCCAGATTCCGATAAGCCTCCCGCCCGCATACCCCGACAACCAACGGCCAGGGTTGTCGGGAAGGGGCCCTGTCCTCATCAACATGGGGACAGGGTGCTCTGGGGTGGGGGGCCGCAGTGCGCCGCCTGCCCCAGAGCACCTAACCCCCCCATGTTGAGGGCATGCTGCCCGGTACAGCTCAGGAGGGGGGGGGCGCTCGCTCGCCCCCACTCCCTTCCTGACCGGCCGGCGTGCTTTGGATACGGGTCTGTTATGGATTGTGGGGGGACCCCCACGCCGTTTTTTCGGCGTAGGGGGGTCTCGTTACAACCCATAACAGACCTAAGGGCCCGTTATGCTCCTGAGGGGGGAACCCATGCCAGATTTTTTTTTTAAATCCGGCAGGGATTTCTCCTTCAGGATTCATAACAAACTCCGCCCACGTGTAGAATTGCCGGGAATCCACGTCGGATCCCCGTCGCTTCTATGACGCACTCGCTGGAATGTGCTTTTACTATTCCAGCGAGTGCGAGATATCGGCAGCCTGTCGCCGAGATTCAGCGCGATGCTGGCGTGCTAAAAACACAATCTCGGCGGCAGGCACTGTATTTCACAGTCACTTCCGGATATGTCTTCTGCGGGACTGGGCGTTCCTATCTACATTTTCTAAGTTCTGCCTGATGGTTAAATGTAAGTTAGTAATAACAATACATGGACTAGTTAATTTACATACAGTACATCACCCAATGAACCTAACAAGGAAAGCAAAACTCAAGAAAACAATAATTTTATGAACAAATTATGTTTATTTTTACTAAAGAACATAAACAAGTAAAAAAAAAAACAACAACAACAAAAAAAAAAAATAGTGTGTGACAGTTCACTCAGGGTCCCGCCTTATGAGGAATCGGAGGCAGGAATGGATGGCAGCAAGCTGGGAGGATATCATCCTCCCTGTTGCCCGCTGGTTCCTCTCCAGAGCCATTAGCTGACGCATAATGCGGCGATTGTGGTGAGCCAAGGAGTAAGACAGCCTTCTGATGTGTCTCTCTTGGCTCTCCACAATGCGCCGCAGATACTCCCATGGCTCTGGAGAGTGGGCGCCAGTGGGTAGGTGGGGGGATAGGGAAGCTGAAGGGGGGAGATCAGGCGCCATAGGAACTGCTGGGGAGGGAGAATGGCGCTCTGAACCAGATGTGTGCAGGTCCAGGGGTTCCTCCACTGTGCTGAAGTCTAATATGAAATCATCTGTGAAGAAAAAAAAATACATTAGATAGATAATACAATAGAAATACACATGGCTTCTTCACCCTAATATTATATAAAGGCAATTATCTCCCAGCCCTTGTAGACAATCATGTAACATCTTGAGATGTTTTCACTTACATACCAGTTTTCAATTCTTGATATTCAGTGAGCTGCACCTAATCAATTTGTGTGTAGGAGTCTAGGAGATAGTGGTGTTGTCTGTGTCAATTCGCTGCGTCATCTCAAGTTTGCAGGGCTGTGCAGGAAGGTGTAGTACTACTACTTTACTGTACTCTGACCAGGGTGGAGCTGAGTGTCCTCCCCAGGCCAGTCGGACAGAATACAAAGGGATTCCCCTCGACACATCATATCCCGGCAGCTGGTGCTTCATCTGCTCCCCTCTGATACTGCAGTGGTGGTCTGGTCTCTCCCTGAGCTTTTAAGACCTATGCAGGTCTCAATAATAATAACTTCAGAAGCCCTAGACCATTGAAGTGGAGTTGAGAAAGGGTGCATGGAAATGTGTACGACCAGTGACCTGACCACTGGGGATCCAAGGATCAGTATGTCTAAAACTTCTACAACTAAACGACTAGACAAAATTGAGCAGTTAAATAAAAACTCCAGGATACATGCAAAATATAAATATTTTACTAAACTGCCTTGCCTATGTGCATTGCAAAACAATACACTGCAGAGTCTGAACTATAGCCTAAAGACTCTGACTTTTTATAGATATTTGACTGCCTAAAGATCAACGAGTTCACAAGGTCATTTACAATTTTTTGCTTTAGATCAGGGGTCTCCAAACTTTTCAAAACAAAGGGCCAGTTTATTGTCCTTGTGGCTTTAGGAGAGCTGGGTTGTGTCTGTGTCCTCTACTAGCGGGGGTAGAAATGTTCGGGGCTCGGCATCTGTAAGGATAAATATGGCCTAAGGGTTGGTGGGCACTGGGCAATAAAACATGTAGTGCACCTCTTGGAGGAATAATATCCCATCAATGGTATGAGTGGAGGAAATAGTGCCCCATTGTTGGTGCCAGTGGGAGTAATAGTGTGTCCAAGGGATGGATAAAGGCTAGCAAGGGACTACATCTAGCCATCTGGACACAGTTTGGAGAACCCTGCTTTAGATAATGCCAAAGGTGGGGCACCAGGCAGACATCATAAGGAAAGTGTTAATGCATGCATCACGGGCAATCGGGCATGCCAGAGATTGAACATGTCCAGGGACTGCCAGCCATTAGCCAATAGCTGGAGATTATTGTCTGACACACCACCTCCAGCCAACTGTGTTATTCATGATGACAGTGATTGTGGCTCAGACTGGGAATCTGAACTACAGCAAAAAGATGGGGTGATCAGGGAAGTGACGTTGAGGGTTTACCAAGCCCCGGTAATGCTAACAGGACGACTGGAATCAGCTGCAGAGGGGGACTAATAAATAATAATAATGGCAGCTAAACCGAAGCCTTGCAGAAGAAATCACAACCATTTCTAGACAAGGTATGCCATCAGCATTTCATATAAAATACTATGTTTGCCTGGAAAATACCAAAAAAAGGTATACTAGTACTTACCCCCTGGACCTGACGCGTCTGGCACTGGAGCCTCCCCAGCAGCCTCTACAGGGCAGATCTCCCCCACATCTTCCTCCTCAGCCGCTGCCTCAGTAGCTGTTGATTAAGTATAATATAGAAAAGAACATTACAATCTGCAGTCAGTACAACAATCTCACACAACATCAGTACAAGAACATTGAAAGATGTACGGTATGATCATTGATCAATGATTGATAATCACTCAGCAGATACCAGCAAGATTATACTAACTTACATGTGGGCGTTTCCGGCTCAGCCTCCTCCTCCTCCTCCTCCTCCTCATGAGTCTCCCCCTCTGACTGGATGGCACCTATTTATTTAATAAAGGAGAAATGTTGAACGTTACAATGTTCAATCTTCAAAGAAACAAAAATACTGTATAAAATGTATTATATTATCTCTATTAGCATGGCAATACAGGGCAGGTCAGTGGTCACTGGTCACTAATGTTTATCTACAAGGCGTTCACTATTTAGAAAAAAGACATTTTAAGGAAAGTAAACCTTCCCAAAGGGCCCTTTTTTTGGAGTACAGGAGGGTGGGGCGCCGCATGGGCACCCCCTATGGATGGGCCACCACTGGTACTAGTGACTGATTATACAATGCAGTGGGTCCTTTTCCATTTGTCCAGCCTTCCTTTGTCAATTTAAGTGTCATTGCTTCTCGCTCAAGCACTGACAGCCTCAGGTAGAGTCTCTGCGACGCTCTGTCAAGTAACGCAAGCGTTTGCGTAACTTATGCAATTTGACAGAACGTCGCGGTCTGAACTGAGGCGCCTGATCACTTCAGTGGTGGTCGCTGGAACCAGGACAGGTAAGTACCTCTTTTTTTTGGGAAAAGATTTTTTACTTATACTAACTGTAGTGATGGCGGTCCGTCTATAGAGGGCGCTGCAGCGCCACCCCCTCTGGCTCTCGCACATAACATACATTCATGTATTGCATGAATGTATGTTAATGTTGCCAGCTGCCACTGGTCTATTCAGATGGCCGGACCTTGTGCGCCCGCTACCTGAATAATGGCAGCTGGTTGGCTGTGCGGAAGTGCCTATCAGAGCACAGCGGCAACAATGGCCACAAAGGCGAAAAAGGGCACAGTGGCAACAATGGGCACCGTGGCGACAATTAAAGGGCACAGTGACATGCATAGTGGCAACAATGGACACTGTGGTGACAATGGGCACAGTGGCAACAATTAAAGGGCACACGGACATGCACAGTGGAAACAATGGGCACAGTGGTGACAATTAAAGGGCACACCGACATGCACAGTGGCAACAATGAACACAGTGGTGACAATGGGCACAGTGGTGACAATGGGCACACTGACATGCACAGTGGTGACAATGGGCACAGTGGTGACAATGGGCACAGTGGTGACAATGGGCACACTGACATGCACAGTGGTGACAATGGGCACAGTGGTGACAATGGGCACACTGACATGCACAGTGGTGACAATGGGCACAGTGGTGACAATGGGCACAGTGGTGACAATGGGCACACTGACATGCACAGTGGTGACAATGGGCACAGTGGTGACAATGGGCACACTGACATGCACAGTGGTGACAATGGGCACAGTGGTGACAATGGGCACAGTGGTGACAAAGGGCACAGTGGCAACAACAATTAAAGGCCACAGTGCCAAGCACAGTGGCAACAATGGGCAGTGGGCACAGTGGTAACTGGCACAGTGGCTGCGTTTGATGGCATGGCACAGTGGTGATAATTGATGGCACAGTGGCTGAATTTGATAGGCACAGTGAGGCTGCAATTTTTTTTTTCCGTTTGCGTCCCCAAAAATGTTGAGCACCAGCCGCCACTGACGACTAGTACACTACTAGTACTACTACTAGAAGACTACTTACTACTTGATGGTGAAGAAGAGGAGGACTCCTGCTCCTCCTCCGCCCTCCTCTTCCGGCGGTGCTGGGCCTCGATACGAGCTTTAAATAAAATCAAATACAATATAGTAAATGTTGGATGCTTGACCAAAAAAAATTCCTGTACACAATGCAATCCTGAGACCAACCTTGATGAGCCTGGAGCTTCCTAATCTCCTCCTCCCCTATCCCGGCTAGCAGCTCGGCTTCATGGGGGAGGAGAGTGACCCGCTTTCCTCCGCGACCCGACTGCCTGCGCTTGCGCACAATGGACCTGCAAAACAAAAAGAGAAGAGACACGGGTTCCATAATTAAACTACAACTGTAATCTGAAAATGACATCAACACATGAGACAAATGTAGAATGAAACAATGCAAATGCAATTTTTGGATTAGGCGCACTTTGTCATGTAGCACAAGATTTGCAAAAAAAGCTTCAAATGTGGTGGGAAAAAGGGGCGTAAATTTAATTTGGGTATTACATCGCAGGAGCGTGCAATTGTCAGTTAAAGCTGCAGCACACTAACTAGAAATACAAGAATATGGGCTGGTCAGAAAGGGGGCGATTCCTCTTACAATGATCGTGGCGAATATATTTTACCACTAGAGCCTGCACTATTGTCAAATGACAGCCACAGCACAGACCCCAATTGTCCTCCCCTTGGCGTGCGCCCCAAGTGCCCCCTTGCTCATCAATTCAGCCTCACCAGTGCCAATCAATTCGGCCTCACCAGCGCCAATCAATTCGGCCTCACCAGCACCCATTAATGCAGCCTCACTAGTGCCCATCAAATGCAGCATCACCAGTGCCCATCAAATGCAGCCTCACCAGCTGCCCATCAAATGCAGCCTCACCAGCTGCCCATCAAATGCAGCCTCACCAGCGCCAATCAATTCGGCCTCACCAGCGCCCATCAATGCAGCCTCACCAGTGCCCATCAAATGCAGCCTCACCAGTGCCCATCAAATGCAGCCTCACCAGTGCTCATCAAATGCAGCCTCACCAGTGCTCATCAAATGCAGCCTCACCAGCGCTCATCAAATGCAGGCTACCAGCACCCATCAATGCAGCCTCACTACCGCTCATCAAATGCAGGCTACCAGCACCCATCAATGCAGCCTCAGCAGTACCCAGCAAATGCAGCCTACCAGTGCTCATCAAATGCAGCCTCACCAGTGCTCATCAAATGCAGCCTCACCAGTGCTCATCAATGCAGCCCATGTATACCTCATCTTTTTAATGAAGCACCCATTAAATGCAGCCCATACAGCCTCTTCAGTGCCCATCAATGCATCCTCACCAGTGCCCATCAATGCAGTCTCACCAGTGCCCATCAAATGCAGCCTCACCAGCGCTCATGAAATGCAGGCTACCAGCACCCATCAATGCAGCCTCACCAGCTCTCATCAAATGCAGGCTACCAGCACCCATCAATGCAGCCTCACCAGTGCCTATCAAATGCAGCCTCACCAGTGCCCATCGAATGCAGCCTCACCAGCGCTCATCAAATGCAGCCTCACCAGCGCTCATCAAATGCAGCCTCACCAGCGCTCATCAAATGCAGCCTCACCAGCGCTCATCAAATGCAGCCTCACCAGCGCTCATCAAATGCAGCCTCACCAGCACTCATCAAATGCAGGCTACCAGCACCCATCAATGCAGCCTCACCAGTACCCATCAAATGCAGCCTCACCAGTGCTCATCAAATGCAGCCTCACCAGCTCCCATCAAATGCAGCCTCACCAGTGCTCATCAATGCAGCCTCACCAGTACCCATCAAATGCAGCCTCACCAGTGCTCATCAAATGCAGCCTCACCAGCTCCCATCAAATGCAGCCTCACCAGCACTCATCAAATGCAGGCTACCAGCACCCATCAATGCAGCCTCACCAGTGCCCATCAAATGCAGCCTCACCAGTGCCCATCAAATACAGCCTCACCAGTGCCTATCAAATGCAGCCTCACCAGTGCTCATCAATGCAGCCCATGTATACCTCATCTTTTTAATGAAGCACCCATTAAATGCAGCCCATACAGCCTCTTCAGTGCCCATCAATGCATCCTCACCAGTGCCCATCAATGCAGTCTCACCAGTGCCCATCAATAAATGTTTGCTTGCTTCCGTTCATTGGGGAGTTGGAACACAGACACTATGTACAAATGGAGCGGTAGCTGCCGGCCCTGCCTATCAGTGCCCAACTGCCCACCAGTGCCGCCTTATTGGTGCCCACCAGTACTGCCTTACCAGTGCCCAATCAGTGCAGTCGATCAGTGCTGCCTTATCAGTGCCCATCCGTGCAGCCCATGAGAGCAGCCCATCAGTGCCACCTATCAGTGCCCATTGCCCAATACCCATTGGTGCAGCCATATTAGATCAATGAAGTGATCAAATACCAACAAAGACAGCTCTAATTGTGGGGAAAAAAAGTGGTTCAATTTTGTTTCGGAGCCACACGCACTTTTCAGTTAAAGTGACACAGTGCCAAAACGCATAAAAGTGGCACAGTCTTTGGCAGCCAAATCCTCTGGGGCTGAACTGGTTAAAATGTAAAAAATATTAAAATAAATCAGACACATTACTTACCGCTTTATGTCGCTAAACTTCTTGCGACAGGCCGTCGGGTCACGTTGATGGCGGTACATTTCCTCAACCTTCTTCGCGATCTCCTCCCATTTCTCCGCTTTCCATAGTGGACTGGTCTCCCTGGAGCGGGGTCCACAGAGCTGCATCCAGCAAGGCAGCGTTTCCCTCACGAGTACCTGCGACTCAACATGAGTCCAAGTACGGTTATGCTTCCTGCTGGATGCAGACTGTGTCCCCCTCCTGCGCCTTTTTGGGGATGGAGAGGCTGCTGCTGGCAGTGGTTCAGCGACATTGCTGGGACCAGGCACCTGCAGGTGTTCTTGGATCGCCGCCATGTCGTCGGATGCTGCCGCCGCCATATTGTAGACAGAGATGGAAAAGCGAAAGTGAAAGTAAGTCGGCTAGACGACAAAAATTCGACAATACATCGAAAATAGCCGAACCCGACTGTCATTGAAGGCGCATAAGAGTGGTTTATATCGAAATTGCTAATCAAATTCGACGGAGAAAATAATTTTTTTTTTAGGCGAAATATCCGAATGAAAATGATCGTTTTGACGTAAAGTTTAGAAGTTCCGTCGAATATTCTTTGATCATTCGACAGAAACCAAGTATTATTGGATTTTCGGACGAAAGCTATTCTACAACGAAAAACGAAAGAAATTAAAACGAATTTCGGCAGTAACTAAATAAATTTATTTTCGAGACGAAAACGAAAAAACGAAACGAAAATATTCAAGTCTGCACATGTCTAAGCATTAGTAGGGAAAAACCATGGCCTGTTGGGCCAAAATGGGATCGCTGCTAGGATTTCTACATCCTCTGATCTGAGATGGCGAAGAAATTGAAGGATCACAGGTACTGGTGGAAAGGTATATGCTTTGCTGAATTTCCATTGATCTGTGAGAGCGTCTATCCCATAGGTTTGGGGATTTCAGAAACCTTGCATAATACTTTGTCAACTTGTGGTTGCATGGGGATGCAAACAGATCCACTTCTGGGGACACCCCCAGAGTTAGAAGCCAATTGAACACTTCAATGTGTAAAGACCATTCGTTGTTGTTTAGTTGGACTCGTGATAGAAAGTCCGCTTGAACATTCTGAACCCCTGGAATGTACACTGCCGAGATGTTGGCTAGGTTCTTCTGAGCCCAATTCATAATTGGCTCCACTTCTCGGAGTAAGGACCAGCTGCGGGTTCCACCCTGCTTCCTTATGTAAGCAACAGCGGTTGTGTTGTCCAGCCTGAGCATCACAGAGGAGTCTGTCAATAGATGGCAGAAGGACTTGAGAGCCTGAAAGGAAGCTTGCAGTTCCAGTATGTTGGATACAGTTCCTTGAGAAGGTATGCTCCACCTGCCCTGGGCTATTTCTGTCAGGCAATGAGCGCCCCAGCCCTGATTTCTGGCATCTGAGGTTATTGTAACCCAAGTGATGGGATGGATCGAATGACAGTTGCGGAGATTCTTCCCCTGAAGCCACCACAGAAGAGATTCTCTCATTGGTTGAGTGAGCATGATTCGTTGACTCTTGCTGGGAGAGTCCCATTGCTGGAGAAACCCTTTTGGAATGGGCGAGAGTGCCACTGAGCCCACTTCACCATCGGAATGTTGGCTGCCATGGTGCCAATTACCTTCAAACATTGAAGAGCAGATAGGTGAGGAGCAGCGAGTGTTTCGCGGATTCTGTCCCGGACTATAGTAATCTTCTCTTCGGGCAATGAAATGGTGCCTACTACTGTGTTGAAGAGGGCACCTAGAAACACCAGAGATTGTGTTGGAACAAGATGACCCTTTTCCAAACTCAATAGCCATTCAAATTCTTGGAGAGTGGCAATTACTATGTCCCTGTGTTCCAGGAGTTAACTTCTGTCCTGAGGTAGAAGTAAGAGATCGTCCAGTGAAGAAGACAAACTCCTTTCACTTGGAGGAGAGCCACCACGGCTAACAGAACTTGGGAGAACACCTGAGGTGACGTCGTGAGACCAAATGGTAGGCAGGTGAACTGTAAGTGTTGATTGCCTACCGCAAAGCGGAGATACATTTGCCACCACTGGAACGTGGAAATATGCATCTTTCAGGTCCATTTGACACTAACCAATCTCCTGGATGGACCAACTGCTGTATTGTCAATAGTGACTCCATTTTAAATTTCTTTCCGAATAATCAGTTGAGATGAGAAAAGTCTATTACTGTCTTTTTTCTGTACCATAAACAAGAGTGGCCGCTCTTGAAAAAGTTCATTACGAAACGTACGTCGAGCGTGAACATAGTGACGCACGTCAGCACGCTAGAGACGCACCCGCAGGCTTCCGGTTTGCTGTCTGGGCTGTTTGGAACGCACGCTAGCGCTTCCACTCCCGACGGAGGAAACTGATGCAGCGTGCTGGGAGCTTCTGACAGGACACCTATTTTTGTTTTTATTTTTCATTTTATAATTTTTTACCTTGCTGATTGTGGTGTTTGTTCCCTTTCATACCACATTGCTAACCTTTTTATCATTGGACATGCATTTTGTACCCATTATCATTTCATTTATGTAATGCACCTGGATTGTGCATAATAAAAAAAAACCTCCTTTTTTACTACACTATGGTAGCGTATTTCTTCCTTTTTTCCGGTGGAATGAGGATCTGACTAATCTAAAGGACACATCTTTCCTGGACGGATAGCACCACTGGAGGAAGCTGGGACCCATCTGTGACTACACGCCTAATACCCCTGCAGGGGTGATTAGTTCTGGTGAGTGGGGAACCTGGTGGGGGAACACCGGACCACAGCGATACCACGAACTTACACCTTTTTTTGATGGAAATCTACATCTAAGATTACTGCACATCTATCAACATGATATATGTTTGGATTTTTGCAATTTCATGGACTGTACTTTTTATTTGTATTACTAAGTTTGCACTTTGCACTTTATCACCAAATGTTTATTATTTAATGTTGTTATAATATTGTTGCACTCTATTGTATATTTATAATTTGCAGTACCTATCTCACTAGTCAATACACTAACACTTATAGCCTTTTGACCTATAGGGTGTGGGACAGCGCCACTACCCCTTTCACACATACCACATAATCAGAGCCTATCCCTGGATCATCCACTTCTGACCCACCCTCTGAGGGGGAAGCTGAGGGATGGCTGGTTTGAGCAAATTCAAAAAGTCTCATGCATTTGTCCCTGATCTAACAAGGGAATCATTAGGTCTGGAGGAGAATCATGCTGCACTCTGGCATCTCTCTCCTGTAGCGACTTGTCCATGACCCGCTTAACCAATACTTCTAGGTGTTTGTCTGCACCTTCCCTTTCATTGGCTGCCTTTGAAAAACAACAGTCGCAAAGGGGCTTGCTAGCAGGAACCGGAGCCTTGCACCCCCAACAAAATCTTTCTGAACTTGTGCTGTGAGATGAGGGGGGGGGTGAGGAGTATCCCTACTGGGATGTCCGGATTTTAAACAAATTATGGTGTCTAGAAGATGAGTGCCGGTGGTGCGATTTAGAGGACCCGCTGCATCTGCGGGACTCGGTGTGATGTTGGTCAGACCTAGAACTGAAAAAGAAAGAATATATATGTATATATATATATATATATATATATATATATATATAAGATATAGATAGATAGATAGAGAGACACAAGCATAGTCATGGCAATGCCCTATACTCCACTCTCTTCCCCCCCAACAGGAAAAGAAAAACATAGTTTTCCAATTTTACCTACTGAGAGAGGGCTGGCCACTAGGGGCAGTGAAGCATCCATTATAGCACAAACACATTGCAGGTGGGAGAATCAAACACCAGATCACAAATGACTAAAGCACATGCTAATCCGACCGATCTGAACGAGCACTTACCTACGGTAGTCTCTGTAAATACACCAGGCAACCGTCGGTTTGAACGATCGATGCCGAGCTTCATAGATTTCCCAACTTTTTATTTTTTTTATTTAAACAACGGCGATACTCGCGCGCGTGCGCGAACCAAACCTTGCTTTCATTCCCGGGTCCGTCCGATCGTAGAACGCAGATGGGAAACCCAGAAGTAAGAGGGAGCGGCGGCTGGAACGCACAGGAACCAGACGCTCACTGGGCATGCAATCATGAAAAACACAGCATATGGAAAACAGAGAAACAAACAACAAACATAAACACTGCTGCCATGAAGGCGAAACTGCTTACCACCACCTACGATCGACTCAGCCAGGGACACCGCATCCATACACACACCGGGCTTTCAGCAGATAATGGCCACCTAGGTATTCAGGCCTGTGCGCGCTCGTCTCTCCAGTGGAAGACATAATCCAGCTCTTCAGCGCTACTCTGCAATACACTCCATACCCTGCTTAACAGTCAAGGCTTATCGGAGGGATGAGACACCATCATCATCATCGGCCGATCTTGATCGTAGGAACAATCGTCTTCAGGTAGGAGAACTAAAAACACATGGTCCTACGGAGGAGGACAAAAAAGGAACACGGCTGAGAGCCCACAGCTGAAATTTATAGGGAGGGGTCCTATTGGGTAGTTATGGAGGCGGGGCCAACCCATACGTATGCTGCCATGGAGCAAGTCAGGAAATTTTAATTTACTTTTTATTATATTACAATACCCTAATACCTATATGAACTACTGTCCCTATGGGTAGTAACCACTGCATGTATGATTGGAAGGTTGCTTTAAATTATATTATTACACTCATCTTTGGTGTATGTTTTGTGCCCTTAAAATATAAACTACACTAAGATATTTATTATATATATATATATTTACAATTGGTTCCTCAATAGAGTATCTATAAAATCAGCTAGGACCAGAGGCGTTGCTATCGGGGTGCGGGGAGTGCGGCCCGCACCAGGTGACACCCGCCAGAGGGGTGACACCGGGGCCGCCACACCGCTAAACACCGTACTGTATTGATTGCAGTGGTGCGAGCAGGGCATCCAGTCGTGCGGGGAGGCTGCCTGTAACATTCCTTAGTCAGCCTATTCCCGCGTACGCCGGAGTTGGTGGGCGGAGCTGTGGGTGTGGCTGCCTCCTCTTCTCCTCCCACAGACTCCTTCACCATCGATGATGCTGCAGCTGAAAAAGCTAGAGGTGAGGACACAGCAGCCCCGCCCACAAGCCCCGGGTCTTCATCTGCATTCATGCTATGTAAGTAAGTTACTCTGCAGTGTCACAACATAGGGCCAGATTCAGGTAGATGGGCGAATCTTTAATCTGGAGTAACGTTTCTCATTTACGTTACTCCGCCGAAACTTTAGGAGCAAGTACTGTATTCACACCAGTGCTCCTAAAGCTGCAGCGGCGTAGGGAAAATGAGCCGGCGGAATTCAAATTGGGCGGGTAGAGGGCGTGTATTATTTAAACTAGGCGCGATCCCGCGAACGTACTGCGCATGCGTCGACTGTCAGTGCGCATGCTCCAAATTCTGTCAGTGAACGTCAATGACGTCAATCCCCATTCACGGACGTTTTACGCAAACGGCCATACTTAACATAGGATACTCCACTAGGGGGCTGGTTTATCTTTTCGCCGCGTATCTCTTACGGAAACGTCAGAAAGTCACTGTGTCGGGCCCGAATACGATCGTGAATTGTCGATTCTGGCTGATTAACATATTCTCGGCATTAATCAGCTGGAATGCCCCCAGCGGCATTTTTAAAATTGCAGTTCCGATACGACGGCGAAATACAATTACGCCGCTCGTATAGGAACTCCAACCCGGCGTTTCTTGTTTTCTGCTTACTGAAAACAGAAATGCCGGCTCAAAGTGAGATACTCCAGAGTAACTCTACCTAAATCTGGCCCATAGAGTTCAAAGATGCACTGTGCCACCACAGCCTACCTTGTACCACCCAGCCTGCCCTGTGCCACCCCAGCCTACCCTGTACCACCCAGCCTGCCCTGTGCAATGCCAGCCTACCCTGTACCACCCAGCCTGCCATGTACCACCCCAGCCTGCCCTGTGCCACCCCAAACAGCCCTATACCACCCCAGCCTGCCCTGTACCCCCAAACAGCCATAAACCACTCCAGCCTGCCCTGTGCCACCCCAGCCTGCCCTGTACCACACCAGCCTGCCCTGTGCCACCACAGCCTGCCCTGTGCCACCACAGCCTGCCCTGTGCCACCCCAACCTTCCCCATGCCACCCTAACTTGCCCTGTACCACCCCAACCTTTCCAAAGCCACCCCAACTTTCCCTATGCCACCCTAACTTGCACTATACCACCCTAACCTGTCCTATAGCTCCCCAACCTGCCCTGTGCCACCTTAATTTTCCCGTACCACCCCAACCTGCCCTGTGCCACCCTAACTTGCCCTATACCACCCCAAACGATCCTATATCACCCCAACATACCCTATTAACCCCTCCTATACTACCCCACTACACCAACCTGCCACTATACCACTCTATACTATCATTTACAGGGGCTGGTTTGGGGTGCGCCCAGTGACCATGCTCTGCCTGCATGGTGCTGGGCAGCCTAGACAGAGGGGGGTGACACCATGTTTTACCGCACCGGGTGACACCAACCCTAGTGACGCCACTGGCTAGGACCGGAGGTCTGTTTTCTCCTATGGTGTGGTTTTATGGAACTTTTATTTTCAATTCTTTTTGTATACATTTCCTGATATATATTTTTTATGTTCTCAGCTTCACCCCACATGTTCGCTGATAGCCGTCATGTAGTTATGTGGCCTGTTGTAATGATTAGCTGCTTATAGGGAGTGTTCTGTTAAAATGTTTCCTCCTTTGCTCTGTATATTGACATTTACCTGTGTAAACGAGGTTTGGTCCCGTCGTTCATGACGGAGCAATAGAATGAGAACGAGGCTTGGTTAAGCCTCCGAATTTATTTAAGTGGTGATGTCAATGCATCGCCCATGCCCTTTGAGAACGTCTGTTTTGACGAAACTGGTGAGGGCTGTGCTACGTATTGTCGTCACTACGTTCCTTTACGACCCCGGAAGCACAGGCGTACATCTATTTTCTCAGCCTTTGCCGGCTTTTTAATCTTTTTAAAATCTTTATGTACCGTTCGTTTTATAATAAATGCTCCAACTTTTACTTAAATAATGCACTATTGTAGTTTTTATCACCCCCCTGTTCCACGTAAGAGATTCATCACCTTGGAGAGAGGGATACACACTTTTTTCCATGCGGCACTGGTGGGCACTGAGAGACGGCACTGAGAGGTGGCACTGATGGGTGGCACTGAAAGGCATTGATAGGTGGGACTGGTGGGCACTGAGAATTGGCACTAATAGGTGGCTCTGATAGGTGGCAATGATAGCTGGCAGTGATGGGCACTGATAGGTGGCAGTGTTGGGCACTGATGGGTGGCAATGATGGGCACTGATCAGCACTGGTAGGTGAGACTGATGGGCAGCACTGCTAGGTGGCACTGATGAGGCCCTAATTGGCACCACTGGTGGGCATTGATAGGTGGCACTCATAGGCACTGATAGGTGGCACTGTTTTGCACTGGTGGTCACTGTGGGCACTGGCAGGGGGCACTGGCAGGTGGTACTGATGGGCACTGATAAGGCGGATGTGCCTCTTCCACTGGGGACCGATGTCCCTTACACAAAAGCCGATGATCTGCTTTTTTCTCTCCTCACGCTGTCAGCATGAGGAGAAAAAAAACGATTACTGAGCTTTGTTTACATCACGTGATCAGCTGTCATTGGCTGACAGCTGATCACGTGTTAAGGGGCCTGGGAGGGGGCATGCAGGGAGGGTGCTAAGGGGATGACGTCTTTTGACGGCCTCCTGGAAATTCAGGTCCGTGCTGTAGCCGTCATTCGGCTATATAACAGACGCCTAGTGGTTAAATAATGTACACTGTTACTGCACACTCATCACATGCCTGACAAAGGGGCCCTAAGTGGCTCCGAAACATTGCACCACTTTGTGAAGTGATCATGCAATAAAATATCAGTTTGGACGCTATTTTGTCGATCCATGGTGTGCTGGCAAATATCTGCATTGTATCTAAGTTACTGCTCACTTCCTTTTTTAAATCCTTGTTGGTTGTTATTATTAATACTATGTTCTCTAATAAATTCTGCAATGGAGCCCATAAGCATTCCCTCAAACTTCTTACACACTATTAATGTTAGGCTGACTTGTCTGTAGCTCCCTAGAATACATTCCATTTTTAACATTGGTACCATTATTTGCTCTACGCTAATCAGTCAGTACTATTCCACTGATAAGGAGTCTTTAAAAATCAGGAATAGTGGCTTGGTTATCACCAAGCTAAGCTCCCTTAGGACTCACTGTAAGCAATGTTTAAGTTTAACCTTAGCTTTCAAGTCTGTTTTGAACTCCGATTTCTGACAATCACAAGGTTGCTTATCTTACATTGGTATTAGTATTACTATATCAACCATTAAAAATCTATCTTTTTGTGTGTATAAACTAAAGATAACATTTTTTTCCACAAAGCCTCATTTGTGACCAAATGCTTCTATTCATTTTTCATGAGTCCTACAGTATGTGTTCTTTACTTACTTTTTTACTGTTTGTAGAATGTTTTCATTTTTTTTTCTAGCTTTCTGTAGCAAAATGTTTCTCATAATCTATTTTAGCTGCTCTAATTGCTCTCTTGCATTTTTTATTACATTCCTTGCATTGAATAACCCCTTTACTGCCACTGATGTAGGTACAATGCTTGAGGCAGTGGTGGGTTTTACACTTATCCTGGCAGCTGCAGCTGCCCAGATTATGTGTAAACCTGACAAGCCGAATCTTGGCTGTCAGATGGAAGTGATCCAGTGGCAATGCAGTCGCTGGGTTTCTTCCACACACCTGGTAATTGCCAGTCGTCGCCCCCCCCCCCCCCCCCCACACTCATGCCTCTGCCATGTTTCCTAGGCTCCACATGTTCATCTGCAGACCCAGTACATGCATGTATAAATATAAATGCATGTGTCAGGGGCACTTATGCATGAAAACATCTATTGTGTTACATAAGTTACATATTGTTGTGCACATGAGGATGAGTGCAATAATTCTATGCTCATTATGCACTTACACTAAACTGTTGTCCTGTAGAATTTTTTTATGCATTACCCGTGGAAAATTGTTATCAAATTATCAAAGTTTGCTGCCATTGCACGGGTGCATGGAATTTTAAGGCTTGAGATGTTGGGTATCTATTCAATCAGCATAACCTCATATTTAATATTTTACCCCAAAATGTTGTAATATTGTGTGTTTATGTGCCTTAAAGGCTAAGTATCAGCTTTCAAGAAAAAATGATAAATGCTCATATTTTTGCAGAAAAAAAATGTGCATTTTTTCCTGTAGGAGACTATAAAGCTTTGCACCCATGATCAAATCTTCTAGGTACACTTGCACACAGATTTTGAAGGAACAGGTATGATGTAGGCTGCCTGAAATCCTTCTGTCTGTTCATGTAATCCCAGACAGACAAGATGATGTCTGTCTGGGACCAAACCATCCAATCTATGATGGATAAGTATCCTGCTGTATTTCTCAGCATTGAGGGCATTTCACTGTTGCTTGCATACACTCATTACTGTACTGATCTCCAGCCCTTCAGTGAATAAACTGCCACCCACTACAGCCAAATATTTCAAGTTTTGACTCATCAGTCCAGAGCACCTGCTTTTTTTTTTTACATCCCAGTTCCTATGTTTTTGTGCATAGTTGAGTTGCTTAGTTGTGTTTCCACATTGGAGGGTGTGGATTTTTAGCTGCAATTTTTCCATGATGACCACTTCTGGCCAGACTTCTCTGGACAGTAGATGGATGTACCTGGGTCCCACTGGTTGTCACCTGTTCTGTGCTGATGGCACTGCTGGAAATCTTCCGATGTTGAAGGGAAGAAAGCATGATGGGACCTTCATCTGCGGTGCTAAGTTTCCTTTGCCCACCACAGTGACTACTGTCCTCAATGTTGCCTGATCAATGGTGTCCTCAATGCTGAGAAATACAGGCAGATACGTATCCATCATGCCATACCATCAGGGACGCTGTGTGATTGGCCTCAAATTTTTTCTGCAGCAGAACAACGACCCCAAACATACAGCCAATGTCATTAAGAACAATCTTCAGCATAAAGAAGAACAAGTACTGGAAGTGATAATTTGGCATCCACAGAAGATCGGTGATTAGTTCTCCAAGATGTCTGGAACAATCTAATTGCTGAGTTCCTTCAAAAACTGTGTGCAGGTATACTTTAAAGCATGGGTCTTCAAACTATGGCCCTCCAGTTGTTCAGGAACTACAATTCCCATCATGCCTAGTAATGTCTGTGAATGTCAGAGTTTTACAATGCCTCATGGGATGTGTAGTTCCGCAACAGCTGGAGGGCCGTAGTTTGAGGATCCCTGCTTTAAAGGATTAATGCTGTTTTGAAACCAAAGGGTAGTCACACCAGATAATGACCCAATTTGGATTTTTCTTCTGTCTGTCCACTTTACATTTTGCAAATTTATAAAAAGAAACAGCTAAAATCTATATTTTTTAAATTTTAATTCATTATAGTTATCCGTGTTAACCTCACATAGAAGCATATTTCTCTCTAAGTCAGATAGCCTGCCCAAAGACATACAGTAGGGTCCAGCAGAGGAGCGAGGAAGGATAGGTGAAAATCTGACTGCAGTGAGGAGGAGTTAAGTGTAGTGTAGTGTAATATGACGTCAATTCCTCCAGACTATCCCCATAGACGTAACAATAATGCAATCGGATGTACTGTACTAATCCCGGGTATAACGGTAAGGGGTTTGTAATGTTGGGCAAGCATGGCAAGAAATCTACCATTCTTGTCTCCTTGTTCAATATACTCCTGATTGCTGTTATGAGTATATAAACTTGAGACCTCAGCCATGTGTAGACGTAATTCCCTTTTTGTTGATATAAGCTGTTCAAAATTATCTGGAGTGAGTAAAGTAGGATATTGGTCAGCTATGTCATCTAATAGTTTTTGTAAGGCTTGTGTAGTAAGCTGTTGCTCTAAAAAGTATTTCCAAGACGAGAGAGATGTATTGGCCCTGTGTGAATACCTGCAAGGCATCTCAAACTATCTCTAGAGAAGATGACTTAGCGTTAGTGTCCCAATAACCCTGTATGCACATTCATGAATGTGGGCAAAAGGTCTTACAGGCGCAGTAGCTTTAGGAGGAAGGATTCAGTTAATTTAACGGACTTGAAGTCCTCAGCCCTTTCTGGGAGGCCTAGCACCCATACGTTTTTGCGGCATAGGTACTTTTCCATGTCAACAGATTTTTCTTGAAAGGCTTTAACTTTCCGCTGTAAAGCGTGCAGCTCAGTGAAATCAGAGTGGACTGTGTCCTTCAACCTGTGATATGTGGGATTGAGCCTCAGAGAAAGTAGAGTGGTACCGCTCCATGTCATGCCTAATGAGACTGATATTGGTGGAAAGAGAATCAATTTCAGTAGTTAGGGTTTCTTTAATGGCTGCCAGTAGATCTGCCACTGACGGGTCGGGGTTCCCCCGTGTCATCTGCAGAAGTTTGCTTGCCAGCCGATGACTTTACAAGGAGCCATGTGCCCAAGATTGCTGCCCCAAGACAGGAGAGAGAGAGATTCACAGAGGGCTGGGTGGAATTGGGCTTGCTGTGAGACATGCAGATAGAAGGAACCAATCTCTCTGGTGGTCTGATGCAGTCTCCGCTGTGTAGAGCAGTAAATCTTGTCAGGTAGCACCATGTGGAATGACAACTGGAGGAGACCAGATCGGAGCTCTGCTAACTTGCATCCAGGTGTCTTCACATCACGATCATGTCCCCAATCTAACAACATTTTTATTAGGTACTGTATTTAGAGATCCAGACTTATCATTTGGTTAAGAACCCCTGCACAAGAGCATCTTAAATGATAGGGAATTTTTTATATTTTCCTAACAAAGCACAGATAGCACTGGATTTTTTTTCATGATTTATTAAAAATATTAAGAAGTCAAAGAGCAACATCATAGATCATATCCATATAGTTCAGTATACCTCCTCTTTCACTCGGTGTATAGGTAAATACATTTCCTTTTCCTAATATCAGTATTATTATAAATACAATAGATGAGTAACAACTGTACTCGGCTGTTGCATACAATTACTCCACTGGTGATAATTTTTTAAAGCAGAGGAAACTCCCTTTGTTGCAAAACTATTCTGTTTATTGGCTTTTTATTGACATTTTAGTTTCATGGTATAACTAGTCAACTCAGACATTGCTAAACATTTACATTGTTTAGTTTCTTCCTTAATGCCACATAATACTAAGGGTGTTAATTTAATTTCTTGTGCATGAATATAAGATAATAGCAGGTGGTTGGTGAAAATAAATAATATCAATCAGCACAAAGAACAATAAATATGTGTATATACTATTAATATTAATAGCTTGCTGTCCCGCCAACCACTGGAAAAGTGATTTCACAACACCTCAACATAAATTAAAAAAAACATATATAAATTAGTGTAGCGCAGCAAAAAAACAACAACATTGAATCAAAATAAGTAAAAAGGAGGATAAATGAAATATATTGCTAAAAAGTCTCTATAAATAAATTCCTCAGTGAAAAGTGCAATAGTGTATCCCATAAAACTGTGAAAGAAAACAAGTGTCAATCCCATAGATTGGTTGCTCACCTCCATGTGAAAGATTTAAAAAAAAACATCTCCTCACTTCCAGATCAAGCAGCATCCGCTTCTTATCCCTTGATTAAATTGATTAACAGATCTCTTCCTCAGGAGGAATTTATTTTAGATTCTTTTTAGCAATATATTTCACTTATCCTCCTTTTTACTTGTTTTGATTCAATGTTGATTTATTTTTAATTTTTTTGCTGCGCTACACTAATTTATATTTGTTTTTAGTGGTGAATGTCAATCATGTTTAAACAAAAGTTTAGCCCATGGCAAATATGTTTGAACTAGGGTTGTCCCGATACCACTTTTTTAGGACCGAGTACAAGTACCGATACTTTTTTTCATGTACTTGCCGATACCGAATACCGATACTTTTTTTAAATGTCATGTGACAGTTTTCAAACCACAATACAGACTAAGGATATTTTCTTTAGAATTATGAAGAACTCTAACTCAAGACAAAACTCAAAGAATTTTCACAGAACATGTTGATAAATACAAAAAAAAGTATTCTATTTAGGTATCGGGAGCATTTGCGCGAGTACAAGTACTCCCGCAAATACTCTGTATTGGTCCCGATACCGATACTAGTATCGGTATCTGGACAACCCTAGTTGGAACCATCTGTCTATACGTGCAGAAAATATAAAATAGGGTAATATAAAGTGTAATAATGTACTATTCATGAAATCTGGGGTGGGATGCCATTTACAAATCCTATTCGTGTTTTCATAGGCATCACCCCAAAGCAAATTTAAACCATTAATAGAACCACAGAGAATGGGACTTTAAATATGCCTCTGAGAACTAAGAATATTTCGAATTTGTGTAAAACAAATACAAAAATGTTTATCAAATTACATATTTAAAAAAGGTTTACAGGCATCACAGTATATATACCCTACAGTGCTGACTGTAGTCATTGAGCTGGTATATAACTTAAGTACAGTCAGTTAATGATTTCCCACTGTATAGGTCTACGCGTTTCATAGGACCCCCGCTTCTTCAGGACTTCAGGAATCATATGCAGTATGTAGCTCTAACTGTAAATATACACGGTAGAGATCAGGAACGATGTACACCCAATATAAGATCAAGAAAAAAGAAGGAAAAATCTCCTAGTAAAAGCATGCCTACTGTCCCATGGGACACATTTTACTGTCCCTATAGTTAGGTTGATAAGTTTGGTGATAAAGATGGATATAAGGTTAGGTGAGGGTGAATTAATAGGAGGTGAAATGAAGTAAACCAAACATATATGAAAAGTATGTAGATTACATGTATGAGTGTGTTAATGCATTACCTAAATGTTGGGCTGAAAGACATGGTAGATGTTATTCGGCCCCACTAAAAATATGACGTGTAGGGTAGGGGCAAAGGAAAATTTGGTGTAGTCCCCCAAATTCACCACTATGTCCAAACTGACGTAGGGTCAGGCAATCTTGTCTAGTGTTATCATGGAGGGTGAGCTACCGCAATCCCTACCCTTGCCAGGGTGGGGCATGTTGCTAAAGAGGGCTCTGTATACATAGTCTGGCAGGGGTCCACCTGGGATTTTTGTCATCATGGTAAATGTCATGCCGCGTACACACGGTCGTTTTTTGCGATGAAATAAAACAACGTTTAAAAAACGTCATTTAAAATGATCGTGTGTGGGCAAAACATGTTTTTTTGTCTTCTGAAAAACAACCAAAAAAAAATTCCAACATGCTTCAATTTTTTATGTCGTTTTTCAGAATGTCGTCTTTTGTTTCACAAAAAATGATCGTGTGTGGGCAAAACGACGTTTAAAGTGACATTTTTAAACCCGCGCATGCTCAGAAGCAAGTTATGAGACGGGAGCTTCAATGGAACAGAGTCCTGGTGAACGTGGTGTACGTAACCACGTTTTGCAAGAGCATTTTCAGAAAACGATGGTGTGTAGGCAACATCGTTTTTTAAAATGAAGTTTGAAAAACGTCGTTTTGTTTTGTGAGATAAAACACATTTTTTTTACATAACAAAAAGTGATCGTGTGTACGCGGCATAGGAAACAGGTCTTGGCAAAGATGACATTTTTGAGGCTCTAGCTCTTGAAACTTCCCCTTGGGGGGGAAGCAGGAATTATATAAAACGTTTGGAGCTACTTGTGCATATTTATTATTAGAAGCAGGGTACAGAAGTAAAACGTGCACCTGATGATAAATGTGGGTGCAGTAGTATTTTATATTCAGATTGCAAATAAGCATTTCAAGATTTCGATGTATGAACGAGACATCTATCATTAACACTCTAGTGACTAAGGATAAAACAAATGTTTATGCTTAAAGCGGTTGTATACCCGCTGTCATTTTTTTTTTAACCTGAAAAGCAAAATCCATAATCAGCTAGTATGCACGAACGAGGTGAGAGGAACTTACCTGGTCCACACCGAGGGAGATGTCATCTTTCCTCAGCGTGCCTTTCGGGTATCGCCGCTCCAGCGCTGTGATTGGCTGGAGCGGCATGCATGTGGGAGATTTCTCATCTGCAAGGTCCGGCGGCTGCCGGGCCTTTAGCCGAGAATACCTGCTCTGCACTGCAGTCAGCGGCGCATTGCGGGGGGGAATATCTCCTAAACCTTAGGTTTAGGATATATTCTTTATACCTACAGGTAAGCCTTATTATAGGCTTACCTGTAAGTAAAAGTTCAAAAAAAAAGGCTATACAACCACTTTAAACACAATTTTTCCACTTTACAATGTGTTAGTAAAAATGTATATATCATCGCAACTACTTTGTGTATCCAGGTGGAGTATACCTTGTCTTTTTTTCAGGACACATTCAGCTTTCCTTTGGTGGGTAATTGTAACAGATATTCCCCTTTTTTTTTAATTTAAACAACAAAAGAACAGGACTCTAGGAACACATCTCATAATGCATCCCACATGCTGATGGAAACAGGCGTGGGCTCTGCATGAATCAGGGAAAAGGCTGGGTGACCACACTCTGTTAACACCTTTATTGAAGGCGGTTTTAAAAATTCTTCTGGTACAAAGACATCAGAGGTACAGGATCTATGGAAAGCTGACATGTTGTACACCACTATGGGGTGCTTAGTCATAGCGATCCTGTGCCTCTGATGTCTTTGTACCAGAAGAGTTTCATACCAAAAGATTTTTTTTTAAATTTAGCTGTATATTTTTTGAATTTACCGTAAGCAAGAAAGTATTGTAGAAAGAACTTAGATGCACAGACTGAGGGCTACGGTGGCTCCAGGGTCAAATAGTGTTGGAAAAAAGTTACCAACCTTTTCTTACAGGATACTCTTCAAAAGTTAAAAACATAACAACTAGAGCAGGGGTGTCCAACCAGTGGCCCAAGGAGCCCTCTGATGTGGCCCGCGACCTCCTGCTCTGGAATGGCGAGTCGGCAAGCACAGATTGCGAATCCTCTATCCCAGAGTATCAGTGTTGTGAATAAAGCCAGCTCTAAAGGGAGCAAGGGGCTGAGGAGCAGAGCCCCATAATTAGTTGTTTCCTGTTTAGCACCGGCTCCTGTCACATGCAGGATATAATAGAAGTTTATGGCAAAGTACAGCTAACCCCCGCAAAAAAAATTCATAGATGAACTGAACTGCATCCTCGGTGTAAACCGCAGTGTGCAAGCAGCCTCAGGCCCCTTTCACTTGATCAGTCTGACCCAATTGGACCCTCCATTCACCTCTATGGAGTGACAGATGTAAACGGACTTGTGTCTATTTACAACTGCCTCCCTCCAATTCAATTTGCCAAAATAAACAGAAGGGGATCCGTCCACTTCTATCTGGGTGGATTGGATTGCAGGGCCCATAGAGTAGAATGGGCTGTGTACATCTCCGCTCTGCATACGCAGAGTAGATACGGTACCTATCATCTGCTCATTGTGGCCCACAACCAGTTACCAAGTCGCTAAGTGGCTCCCGCTCTTCAAAAGGGTGGGCACCCCTGAACTAGAGAATAACTTTTTCTCTGTAATTTCTGCCATTTTAGAGATGTCATTTAGGTATATGGTTTACCTGATGGTATTGTTTTGTTATCATTTTAGCCATTGTGTGTGGACATGCGAACTGGCACATATCCTGGGTGGGAGAGGTTTTTCTTTCCCTCTTTGCCCATGTGCTGGGGTGGGGGGACTATCTGACTCCACTTGGCAAGCACAGCTCATGGCCCTTGGCAAGCAAAGCTCATGGCCCTCGATTCTTTTTTGGGGGGATTGGCAGACGATTCCCTGTTTGTGTGAGGGGCTGCCTCTTTGTAGTCTATTTTGCTGGCTTATGAGACTCTTTTTTTTCTCCTCCCTCTGGATTGAGCTTCTCCCCTCCCAGCCACTGGAGCTCATATGGCTCCAAAGATAGCTGCTGTGATATGCCACCACACATACGTCTGAGGTTACCGCTGCCATTTTTTGATCAGGGTGGACTAAGGGCGCATGCATGATGGATGATCCACTGGAGGGCACTTGCAGGGTGAGGTTTATTGTGGGATGCAGAGGGTGCAGAATGTGGGATAGTAGGGTATGCAAGAAGTGCAGAATGTGGGATAGTGGGGTATGCAAGAAGTGCAGAATGTGGGATATTGGGGTATGCAGGAAGTGCAGAATGTGGGATAGTAGGGTATGCAAGAAGTGCAGAATGTGGGATAGTGGGGTATGCAAGAAGTGCAGAATGTGGGATATTGGGGTATGCAGGAAGTGCAGAATGTGGGATAGTGGGGTATGCAAGAAGTGCAAAAAACTGTTTGATAGTGGGGCATGCAAGAAGTGCAGAATGTAGGATAGTGGGTATGCAAGAAGTGCAGAATGTGGGATAGTGGGGTATTTGGAAAGTGCAGAATGTGGGAAAGTGGGGTATGCAAGAAGTGCAGAATGTGGGATAGTGCTGTATGCAAGAAGTGCAGAATGTGGGATAGTATGGTATTTGGGAAGTGCAGAATGTGGAATAGTGGGGTATGCAAGAAGTGCAGAATGTGTGATAGTGGGGTATTTGTGAAGTGCAGAATGTGTGATAGTGGGGTATTTGTGAAGTGCAGCATGTCAGATAGTGGGGTATGCAAGAAGTTCAGAATGTGGGATAGTGGGGTATGCAAGAAGTGCAGAATGTTGGACAGTGGGGTATGCAAGAAGTGCAGAATGTGGGATAGTGGGGTATTTAGGAAGTGCAGAATGTGGGATAGTGGGGTATGCAAGAAGTGCAGAATGTGGGATAGTGGGGTATGCAAGAAGTGCAGAATGTGGGATAGTGGGGTATTTAGGAAGTGCAGAATGTGGGATAGTGGGGTATGCAGGAAGTGCAGAATGTGGAATAGTGAGGTATGCAGGAAGTACAGAATGTGGGGTAGTGGTGGATGAAGAGGTAGCACAATGTTGGAGTAGTAGGGATAAAGGGGCTGAAAAGTGAGGTGTAGTAGGGAATGCAGAGTGTGGGGAAATAGGGGGTGCATGGGGAGACACTAGGCAGACGAGCCTGTCAGGCTTGCTGTATAGGGATCTATGATTTCTAATGGTGGCACTGGGAACAATAAGAAACTGGTGCTGGTTTTTATTCAGGAGACTCTCTTGGAGTGAATACCTTAATCTAAGCATCCCAAATTTCACATAGGTCTGTTTATTGTTTGCATCACCTAAACCCTTTGAGCATAACATTAAACATGTCAGAAAATAATTTCCAAACATTTTTTTTTTTTTTTGTGTTTACCAAGTTTATTACATATGCAGATTTACACAGAACATCAAGACACATACAACATAACATTTGTATTCAGTCGTGTGCTTGTTATTGCTTCATTTGAGCCTTTCATATTGGTTTCATTTTTTACATCCTTTTTGTTGGGTCTGGCATGGCTCAGGAGGGCAGGGGAGGCAAGGATCTGTGCAAACAGAAAATTATAGTATTAAAACATGTTATACATTTGTTTTCTTAATTGACTTTATAAAATATTTACACTTTGTGCATTGTAGCTTAGGAGAGAAACCTGGTATTCAGTAGTCAGTTGTCAGTAGTCAAAATTCTGTAGGTGCTAAATGTTGCCAGTTATCAGCCTGTAAATTAGTATGACATCCCTAAATATACCCCAACACAATGGTTAACATTTCACAATACCCCATCTAGTTATACTGTACTGAGTTGTGCCAGGGGCAATAATCATAGGTTTCAGTCCTTGTTACAAATGGATTGTATAAACTGACATCTACTAATAAACACAAGCAGGGGGCATTGTTGGAGGAGGGGGGTTTCCTCCTTTTTTTTTTTTTGGTGGGAAATGGGTGGGAAAAAATCAAAAGAAGAGTTTGAAATAAGTTAAATGGTAATAGTATGTATATAATCAACAGGATATGGGGAATTGTTAACACGTATGATTATATCTGTTTGAAGCAATGAGGAGAAACTTATGAAAAAGAAATAAAGAATTTATAAAAAACAAAACACATGCAGTATATATACACAGTCATATATGAATAGAGTATGTTTGATCATGAAATTAAATTACATAAGCCACATTTAACATGGGTAACTAGTATTAAGCACGTCTTTGAATTTGTTCTGTATGATTGAACTGAATGATTTGTCTATGAAAGAGTAAATCCTCCTAAATGTGACATTCCAATAGTGGGCTGATATCGTTGGCCCAAAGTGAATCTGCAATAACAGAAATATAGAAAAAGCCATTGCTGACTTGTGTCTATAGGTAAGAGCTCCAGGGCTGTCATCCTCATTCTGTCTTTACCACCTAGTAGCAGGATGGGACTTTTCCCATTTAACTGGCTTCATGCTTGTTCTGGGTCAGTGATTCACAAGGTAGAGATGACGGTATCAGGATGGAGCCTGTACATTTTAAAACCAAGTTAGCAATGGCCGCTACCATAATTTCCACATTTACAGATTCACTATAAAGTGTATGTCCTGGTAAAACATTTGGTCTTAGTTGTAAGAAAGCCTTTTAACTTTTGTCAAGCTTTTACTGCAATTTGGGACTCGACTCTGAGATTTCCTCTCACTTTCTGGAGAAGAAATCTGGGACATCAACACAGACAACAATTAAAAAATGTTTTTTTATTTATTTTTTATAGTAGGGTAGGAGAAGACTAATTTATCTGTCTGTATCTCTGTTGCAGATTTCCTCTCACTTCCTGTCTGGTAAAACACTGTCAGTAGGACAAGAAGTGAAGGTAAACCTCTCTAATGCAGTGTTTTTCAACTCCAGTCCTCAAGGCACACCAACAGGTCAGGTTTTCAGGATTTCCCTCAGATGAAATGGCTGTGGTGATTACTAAGGCAGTGAAACTGATCAAATCACCTGTGCAAAATAATGGAAAGCCTGAAAACATGACCTGTTGGTGTGCTTTGAGGACTGGAGTTGAAAAACACTGCTCTAATGGACCCGAAACAGCAGTAAAACCTGAGAGGAATTCTGATCCTTTCCCACTCTGTCCAAAACTAGGCAAAATAATGTTTTTGGCTTGACAAACAGTTTAAGTGACTTACACCTCCTTACTCGTGTGCACCTTCTTATCTCACCAGCTATATCCCACCACTGAACCCATTACAAGACGATCACACTCTTGTGGCTGCACTATATTTGACATCTTGTAAAATTTACAAAAAAAGTGTGACATTCTCTTTTGGCTTTACAGATGTCAGAACTCACTAGTAAGTGAAAGAATGTCTTTCCAATTTGAAGGAAAACCACTTCTAGGCAAGATGGCAGGGAAACAACCTGTTTTGGTGGCAATTCAAATTTTTGGATCTGCCCTTACTTTTAATCCTGGTGACAATGGTGATCAGGATAATTAGAGAGAGTGCATTTTGCTAATGACAACACAGACATTAAAAAATACCTGGCAGTAACACTATTTTGTATTAAGGTAAAATTTAGGGCTGTTACAGATCAAAATTTTTGTGTTCGATTAATCGTTTTTTTTTAATCGATAAATCGACTAATTTCGATTAATTACAACACACATACAAATTCCCATTGCAGCTACCAACAACTGGAAAAATGGATAGCAGGATACAAAAAACACACAAAGGCGGTGCTCGATGGGAATAGCATTAACATTTTTATAGTCTTCAAGTAGGTAACAAAATAAATATTGCACTGAAGATAAAATCGATGTAGCTGCATAAACTGTAAAAATGGTGCGAATAATACCAAACGGTACCAAAAGCAGTCATAAAAACATGTAGCTAAGTATGATACTGGTATAAAAATGTGTACAACGATAGCACTGCTGAATCCAGATGAGGAGGGGTTAACATCAGTCCGTCGGCATGTAGATGTCCCATGAAGGGAACTATCACAACTCCCAGTGGATGGTTGTAGAATCCCAGGGTGATAGAGGGAAGTGATAGAGGGAAGTGTAACAGCCCTTGAGTGTGGCAGATAGTAAGGCCCCGTCGGCATGCAGATATGAAGGCACAGCAAAGGAGCCCTTCAGATGGACACGGCAAACCCAGCCGGTGTCCGTGACGCGTTACTGGATCTCCTACGGAACTCCCTGAAGGCCCAGAAGTCGGCAGAGAGATGAGTGCCAATCAAAAGAATTTTAATCGATCAAAAAGATTTTGATCGATCAAAAAAATTAAAGATTAATCGATTAATTAAAAGTTAATTTGCACAGCCCTAGTAAAATTATCTCACTAGGAAGCAGAACTGCACTATGAATTTTTTTTTTTCTTTTTTAATGTATATATGTATGTATGCATGTATACAGTATGTATAGATGTATAAATATGCATATGGGCATTGTATCTTCTCACTAGGATCTAGAACTACACATTTGCACTATGAACCTTTGTGGGGATGGAGGAGAGAGGAGGTGGGGCCAATTTATATTTGTTCTCCCCCTTTTCTTTTTTTCTCTTCCACATGGAGTGGCCTGGAGTGGGAGAATAGATATATATATATATATATTATTAATGCTAATTATTTACCCCCCCTTTTTTCCCTCTCTTTCTCTCTTTTATTTTTATTTTTTGGGGGGGGTTGGTTGGGGGCCCCGTCCTCCGTGCCATCTCCCTTCTATCTCCCTGCTTCTCCCTGGTCTTCTCTCCTCCATCTTAACCAATTTATATTCTATCTCCTTCCCCCTTAAATGGCTGTTTAAAAACATAGGGTTAGGCATATTTTATAAAGGGTAAAACAGGAACTCCCAGAAAAAATGTTATAGACCCTAAGTGCAATATATGAAGAGGATATATTGAGACCATGTTTGTTGTTTTTGTCAGATGTGTGTTTCTGTAAGTATTTTGTATTGAAATCTATGTGAGAAAAAATTAATAAAGAGATTTATATAAAATAAAAGTGGCCGCTCCAATATAAAAGTTGTCCTAAGCGAAATTAAATTGATTTACCACTGATGTGTTCTACAAAAAAATTATTTTCTACTAAAAAACATAATGGAAAAGTATTTTTGATGTTTACTGACTCACCAGGCTTAGGACACTTTGGTTTTTGGTCCTGACATTGCTGCACTGGTTTGCATGCTGAAAACGAAAAGTACAGACATTATTAAAGATACCATATATGTTTTAGCCCTTAGATTACTACTGTTAATGATAATATATAAAGGTTTAAAGAACAATTTAAAAAGAAAACACTAAAGCTGAATTCGAGAAAAGTTTTTCTATATTTCTATATCTTTCTTCTCTGATAATTAATCAGACTTACAGCAGCATATTTGTATGACATAAATGAATGGGAATGACACTAGACACTAGACAGTATTAAAAAATTATAGGAGATAATAATGCGCTTGCTGGTGATGATTAATTAAAACGTATTCTTTCATATTATAACGGAACAATAAATGCAAGGCATATTAATTAGGTTAATTTTGTTTTTCAAATATGTTATTCTTTACACTAAAACCACTTTAAGTTAATGTTTCTTTTTATATTTAGAACTTAAATTTAAAGATTTAGATTTAAATTAACACGTTAATGTTGTAGACATCAAAACAGGGTAAGGCCAGATAGTCAATTTTTTCACTATCTAAAAGGTATTATAAGCATAAAATGCTACTTACGGTCCTGGCCCTTCTGATCATGATGTCCATGATGCTGATGTTGTTCATGTTGTTCATGGTGTTCATGATGTCCATGAGATCCACCTTTAGTTGAAGACATTGCTGTTGGCTGGTGTTAGTAAGTAAGTTCAAAATGATCTCAAAGGAATAGTAAGTTGTGTTGTGAAGGCGTTAAACCTGGTGCTTTTATACCCAAGTTGTTTCCTGTTTGTAAGGGGCGGGTTTAATCCCTGGAAAAACCAGTCAGATTTTTACCAAAGCTGACATTAATTTTATAGCAAAAAATAATTGTAATGTTCCATTAAGGAAGGGGTGTTGCTTCTTTAGTGTATCGCTTAGCTGACAAATTACACACAATTCTAACATTAGTTGTAGATGGCTCTTATTCAACATTGGGTCACAAATTCCATAGCTGATACTATGACTGAATTATTACATAGTTATATAGTAGATAAGGTCTATTGAGCCCAACGTGTGTGTATGTATTAGCTTTCTAGGAGTATACATACCCTTGTATAGTGTGCTCATTGAGAAACACAACTAAAGTGTTTTTTTAATTTGTCAATACCTCAAAGCTGATATTTTGTTGCTCTAAAGTAAAATCTTCACAATTTCTGATGAAACCTTCTTTCCTCCAAATTCCAACTTTGACTGAAAGCCCTCGTCAGGGTCCTATGATAAGATTAAAAAGCTTGTTGCCATCTTTTCAGTCACCATTGCTTAATTTGTAGGTAGTTATTGTGTCTCCCCTTAAGCACCTCTTCTCTAAAGTAAATACATATAATTTATCGTATTTGCCGGCGTATATGGCGACTGGGCGTATAAGACGACCCCCTATTTTTCAATTGAAAACATAGCTTTTGGGCTATACTCGCTGTATAAGACTACCCCCTTCCAAGGCAACACCATTTAAAAAAAAACATGGATTCCACCACATATTCACCACCGACCTAAGTGTAGGCACATGAGCATACGCAATAATCATCGATATTCCAACAGGCGTTAAAGACTTTAGTTGACTAACCCCAATGCACAGGGAATTATTAAATGAGAGGTCCTAATACTATGAGCCCTCGGATTCTTATTTACAGTCAGGGGGACTCACCGGCATTGTGCTAGCCAATTCCTCAATCAACATTGTTCTCCATGACACCTACTACATAGTTGCCCAATTCCACTATGTCCTATCCCAGTGATGGCTAACCTTGGCACCCCAGATGTTTTGGAACTACATTTTCCATGATGCTCGATTACATTGCAGAGTGCATGAGCATCATGGGAAATGTAGTTTCAAAACATCTGGGGTGCTAAGGTTCGCCATCACTGTCCTATCCAGTTACACTGGATGTGCCATAATACTGTATGTAGCTTTGTCTTCATACAGTATACACCGCTGAGCCAATCCCGGTAAACAATGTATTCTATTAATGAATACAAAGCCTGCTCGGATTGGCAGAGGCTGTAACATCATCAGCCCTCAAAGCCAATCCGAGCAGGCTACTGTTTGTAGCCTGCTCGGATTGGCAGGCTCTATATTTACTAGTAGAATACATCGCTTGCATAATTGGCTCAGCAGTGTATACTGTATGTAGCCGTAGCTACATACAGTATTACTGCCCATCCAGCGGACATCCGGCAGGCTGACATCCAGTGTGCAGCATTTTATACCCGGCGTATAAGACGACCCCTGATTTTTGGGCATTTTTTTAAGTGTAATGGGTAGTCTTATACGCCAGAAAATACAGTACTTTTTTTATTATACCGGATGTCTTCCACTTTTATTGCTGTGTACTCAATATAAAGCCCAACCAGTGTTTTGTAAAGGGGGTAAAAGTATCAATTTATCCCTTAAATAAATTCCCCTTAATTCATGAGAGTTTTCTGCTATTTTTTTAGCCATGACCTTGCATTGCATGCTATCTCTAAAACTGGACATATATTATGCAATTTTCTTTCCTTCAACCACAAGTTTAAGGAAAGAAAATCGGTTGATTCCCCCATCAACACAGTCAGTGCTGATGGGGGAATCCCTCCAGCTGCAGTAATGTATTCTAACAATGGAGGTTTCCCTACTGTCCAGAATACAGTGATTAGACATGTGCACACTGAAATATTTTGTTTAGTAATTTTGTTTTCGTCTGAAAAATACATTTATTTAGTTACTCCCGAAATTTGTTTTTATTTATTTTGTTTTTCGTTAAAAAAATGCATTCGTCCAAAAATCCAAATTAATGTTGAATCTGTCATTGAAGGCTTATGGTGTCTGTCGAATATTCTAAGGAAAAAAAAAAAAAATTCGACAGAATCTTTAAAAAAAATAAAAAAATAAAATAATTTTCGACTCTTCATGTCTCTCTATGTCGAATCTTCATGTCTCTCTATGTCGAATCTTCATGTCTCTCTATGTCAAATCTTTATGTCTCTCTATGTCAAATATTCATGTCTCTCTATGTCAAATCTGTCATTAAAGGCTTATGGTGTCTGTCGATTGTTCTATAAAAAAAAAACAGAATCTCTAAAAAAAAAAATAATAATAATAATTTGACTCTTCATGTCTCTCTATGTCGAATCTTCATGTCTCTCTATGTCAAATCTTTTCTCTCTATGTCTGATCTTTTCTCTCTATGTCGATTCTTCTTCATGTCTCTATAATGGCGAATCTTTTCTCTTTATGTAGAATAATATTGGACTAATAGAGTTAAGGTTAGGCACATTCCATCGCAACGGAAAACTAAAATAAAGCATTTGTTTATGTCGGATCTTTCTGTTTTCGTTTTCTATGCTTTCGTTGTCGTTTGTTAAAACAATAACGAAAATACCTGAAATTCGGACGAAAATGCATTTGGACGAAAATGAATGCACATGTCTAACAGCGATCACTGCTGCCAGCTATAGCCAGCGATCAATAGATTGTTTTCACTACAACCAGCTTGCCCAACATTCCTGCTGAAATTTCTGAATTTTGATCTGTTTATGGTCCGCTTAAATCTTTGGTCCACACAGACCCCCATATCTTCTTCTATTACTGATTCCCTCAGTGTAAAACTCTCCTAATGAGTATTTTGTCTGCATGTTTTAGCACTAAAATGGATAACTGCATTTTTCTGAATGTCACTGAATGTCATCTGCCAAGTCTCCTCCCTTTTCCACATTACATAAAGGTCTTTGTGTAATGTTGCTACATCCCAGGCCTAAATGATTTGCTTCCATAATATGGTATCCTGACTTATAAACAAGGCACACAAACATTGGCTGCAAGACAGAACACTGAGACACATTACTCAAAACCACGCTGAGGTTGAATCATTTTCCACTACTCTCTGTACCAGTTCTTGAAGCCAGCTTACTTTTTTGTACATAGAATTGCCTTCACTCCAATAGACCTTTAAAGTAAGCCTATGTGGGGTACACTACTGTATCTATCTAATGTACTGCTCACTTCATTATAGAATGTCAACATGTTCATCTGACAAAAGTCTTCTTCTTTTTTTAAATCCCTGTTGGTTATTACCTAATTTACTATTTTCTCTGACAAATTATTCAGTAAAGCCCCTAAGCATTCATTCAAACACTTTGCATCACATGTGTCAAACACATGGCCTGTGGGCCAAATCTGTCCCTCAGACCATTTCATGTGGCCCTCACACCTCTCCTGCAACTGCAGCACTCCCTTGTCTCTGCCTCCACCTTGTCTCAGCAGTCCTCAGCTTAGAAAAGAACACAACTCCTCCCCCATATACTGCCCTTCTTCGTGCAGCCTCAGAGACACTAATTTCTGACCCCTCCATCTCAGCAGTTAGCAGCAGATAGGAGGACAGAACTCATCCTACAGATCCTGCCCCTATCTGCAGATGTAGCATCCCATTTCCCTCACCTTCTCTGGTCTCAGCATTCAGTAAACTCCAGCAGCTGATTCCAGCCCTCCTTGTTCCTCCTCCAGACCCTGCACCGTGATGTTAGATAGAGTGGGGAGACTCTTGACTTCTACATGGGGGGGGGATGCTTAACAACTGATGTGGGGGGGGGGGTGCTCTGGACACCTGCTTATAATTATTATGAGAATTATTCAATTCTATGCCAATTGAAAAGGAGGTTCGCACACTGCTGGTATCATCCACAAGAAACTCTATTAGAGACTGCTCAGATGGTACACCATGGCAGAAACGTGCTGTCTGAGCAGTCTCCAATAAAGTTTCTTGTGGATGATACCAGTGGTGTGCGACCCACCTTGTCAGACTTCTGCATCATCTGCTACAGTAGTGTGATTGAGCTCCATGCTGGCAGTGTTATTTTTGTCAATGGAAATATGTTTATAAGCAAAATTAACACTATTTTAGTTGACTATAATACCACTAAGGCCGCGTACACACGACTAAATAAATCCGATAAATCGGTCTGACAGACCGATTTGATCAGATTTGTCTGCTGGGATATATTGGTTTGATCGTGTACACACGATCAAATCAAAATCCCCGCCGGCAGACAGCGCGGTGACGTGGCGGTGACGGTGACGTTGATGACCAGTAATAATAGAATGCAGAGGCAAATATTTACAGTATATGATAAATAGTGGATATATTTATATAGTTTCACAGATACAACCGGCCCTTTGAGGGCAACTATACTACTGATGCAACCCGCAATGAAATTGAATTTGACACCGCTGCCTTACATACTATTGATGTTAGGATGACTGATCTGTAGCTTCCTGATTTACTGTGCATCCCTTTTTTTAAACATTGGTACAATTATTTGATCTATGCTAGTCCATCTGTGAAGAGTCTTTAAAAATAAGGAATAGTGCCTTGGTTATAACTGAGCTAAGCTCCCTGAGGACTTAAGTCAGGTGTAATTCCTGGTGTTGTGTTTTTAATAAATGCATGTGTTAGGGGTGTCTACGCACAAAAGCATCAACTCCGCTACACATGTTACATATCGCCATTGCACGCCACAGCAAGAGCAATGACCCTTGGCCCAATATTCACAGTTAACTCTAAACTGATGACCTGTAAAGGCTTTTTTTTTTTCTCACTTCAGACTCCACCTCATAGAGTTTTCGTAAGTTTTACGTAGGACGCTCCTTTTATCCCCCTGTAGCTGTCAAAAGCGTCTCTATTTTGGTTTCGCATCATCAGTGAGGGAACTATATATTTTTTTCCTTAATATATCTTTATATGTATATATATATTTACTCATCTTTCTTTTTTTTTTTTTTTTTTTGTTTAATCTTTTAAGCATGTATTCAAGAAAGAAAAAAAGACCTATACCCTATTCCTTTTACAACTTTCCCCCCCCATAATTTACTCCCCTTATGCATCCCTCCCCCCTTCCCCCCGCTCCTCCCCCTTTCTCACCAAAATTTTTCCGCGTATCTTTTTTCCCTGTCTAACTTTCCTTTCCTTAGATCTCTTCCCTTAGGTTTTCAGCATAGCTCCAGGTCCTCTTGAATCTCTTCTATTTATCCCATTTCTTGTTTTGGTTCTTTTTGCTGTCCTCAATACTATTTTTTAGGTCTTCCATGATGTATGTCCCTTCTACCATATCAATCCATTCCCATATCTGGGGACATTCGATCTCTTGCCATTTACTAGGAATAAGCCTTTTGGCCGCATTGAGCAAGTGCGGAACTAATGAGTTTTTATACCTTTTAATACTTTCTTCTCCTCCATGGAAAAGAACTATCCATGGGTCCATCTTGATTTTTTTTTCTGTGATTTCCTCTATAAAACCTATGATCGTCTCCCAGTATTTTCTTATTTTGGGACATTCCCACCATGAGTGGGCCTTCGTACCTATGGATCTGCACCCCCTCCAACACGCTGCTGATTGTCCTTCTTTATATTTACTTAATTTATCAGGTGTAATATACCATCCAGTCAGGCATTTGAAATTCATTTCTGCCGTCCTGATGTCAGTCGCTGAGGTGTGTGTCAGTTTCAGTATTTTCTTTATTGTGCCCTTGTCCCGTTGTGTCCCTAATTCCCTCTCCCATTTTTTAATAAAAGGAGGTACCTCCTGCTCTTCCACCTTTAGTAAGATCTTATATAACTTTGAAATCGTTCCTTTAGAATTTTCTATAGAACATAATTTTTCCAGATCTGTTAACTGATCTCCTGTCCTTAAGGGCTGTGGTAATTTTAAGGTAAAGTGTCTGAGCTGTTGGTACCTCCAGTTATTTATTTTCATAAAATAAGTTTTTTTTTCCATTTCGTGCAGTGATATCAAGTGGCCATCCTTTATAACATCTCTTAATTGTGCCGTGTCTTTTTTTATCCAATTTCCCCCCACTGAGACTTTACCTGGTTCAAAGTAATCGTTATCCTTTAGTGCTATAAAAGGTGAATTATATTCTTTATCAATTCTTTTATGAATAGTGTCCCAAATATTGAGTGCATTCCTAGTGATCTCGTGTGTATTTATGCCCAAACTCCTACTTTGAGGGGGGTTCCATATTATTTTTTCTAGTTTTGCCTCATATATATATGATCTATACTGATCCACCGTTTTTCTTTATTTCCTCTAGCCCATTCCACTAATCTCGATAACACTACAGCGTCGTAATATTTTTTGATATCGGGTACGGCCAGTCCCCCCTTTTCTTTTGGTTGTTATAAAACCTGGAGCGATATTCTATGCTTCTTATTCCTCCAAATATATTTCATGATCATATTTTTAAGGGTTTGGAGCATTACATTTGGTAGAATGATAGGGAGCATCTGGAATTTAAATAACATTTTTGGTATGAGTACCATCTTACAAAAATGTATTCTGCCAATCCATGATATTGGCCTACTCTTTACCCTTGTTATTTCTGCTTTAATTTCATCCAGGAGAGGGATATAATTGATCTCATAGATTTTTTTAATTGAGTTTGTTAACTTGACCCCTAAATACTTAAGTTTTTCAACCCACGGAAATTGATACTTCATTCTAAGTTCTTGTTCCTCTGCTTTAGATGTATTTACGTTCAGGACTTCTGTTTTAGTAATGTTTATTTTAAAATTTGAGATTTCTCCATATTGGCTACATAATTCAAGTAATTTTGGGATTGATGTCTTAGGATTGACCAAGTAGAAGAGGACATGATCCGCAAAAGCAGAAAGCTTATGTTCCTCCTCTTTTATTTTCACTCCTTCGATTTCTGGGCACCTGCGTATCCTGGCCAGCAGGGGTTCAATTGATAGAACAAATAACATTGGTGACAGGGGGCATCCCTGTCTTGTTCCATTTTTCATATTAAACGCTTGGGAGAGACTTCCATTTATTTTTATCCTTGCTGTCGGGGCTTGGTATAAAGTTCTAATCCATCTCATTATCGTCCGCCCAAAGCCCATTTCTTCTAGTGTGTCCAGCAAGAGTCCCCAGTCTACCCTGTCAAACGCTTTTTCGGCGTCTATCGACAGGAGTAGACTGGGGAGCCCGCTTTCTTTCATTTTCTGAAGGACAAGGAGAGCCCTTACCCCATTGTCTCTTCCCTCTCTCCCCTGGATGAACCCCGTCTGGTCAGGATGAACGAGTTTTGTCATTTCATGTTTCACTCTTCCGGCTAGTATCTTTGCGAATAATTTGGTATCTATATTCAACAAAGATATCGGCCTATACCCTGCACAGGTTTTGCCATCTTTTCCTTCCTTTGGAATGACTGTGATGGTGGCTCTGCTGCTTCTCTGCTTAGCGGATAATCTTTCCCCAGCCCATTAAAATATTGGCATAGTCTAGGGATGAGTATCTCCTTAAATTTTTTATAGTATAGGACAGTAAAGCCATCCGGCCCTGGGCTTTTTCCTAGCGCTGAGTCTGCAAGAGCTATCTTAATTTCGTTTTCTGTGATGGGTCTGTCCATCATTAATGCGTCGTTTTGACTACATTTTGAGACACCGGCTCCTTTTAGAAAGTCTATTATTTTGTTCTCCTTCTCTCCCTGTTTCCACTTCCTCTGTTCCACTGCATACAATTTCTCATAATAAGTTCTAAAGGTTTCTGCTATATCTTTTGTTGTATGTACCGACTCCCCTTCCTCATTTTTAATTTTTTCTATATAGTTTCTTGTTTTTTTTTTCCGGACCATCCTGGCCAGATGTTTATTTGTTTTATTTCCCCACAGATACCTTTCCTTAGCTTTTAAGTTAAATTCTCTTTTTGTTTCCCGGTCTATTAGCTCTTTTAGTTCGTTTCGTTTATTGACTAGGGCCTGATAAATCTCTCGTTGTTTTACCGATTTTTTATGTTTTTGCTCCAGTTTTGATATCTCTTCTATTATTTTTTCTCTTTTGCAGCTTTTTTTTCCTTGTCCCTTCTGAGATCAGGATCCCTCTTATCACCGTTTTGTGTGCATCCCACAGTGTTGCTCCCGATATTTCGTTTGTGTCATTTATCCTGAAATAGTCCTCCAGCTCCTTTTTCACCCTCCCTAGGCTACTCTCATCCATCATTAATTCCTCATTTAGTCTCCAATTCTGGAATAATTTCTGGTTTCCTAGTATATTTAAGGAGACACTTATTGGGGCATGGTCTGAAAGTGTCATGGTCCCTATCTCCGCCCCCGCCACCATCTCCAGGCTACTATGATCTACAAAAATGTGGTCAATGCGGGAATAGTTACCATGAACTGAGGAGTAGAACGTGTAGTCCCTTTGTCCCGGGTTGAGGACTCTCCATACGTCTATCATTTGACTTCTGTATAGACTATTTTTTATCTTTTTTAAGAGCGTTTTTTTTTCCCCTTGTAGCTGGGAGGTCTTGTCAACCCTCAGGTCGAAACAAAAGTTTAGATCTCCGGCAATAATTACCTTCCCTTGCTTAAAATCTTTCAATTTTTCTAATGTTTCCACAAAATATTTTATCGGATGGATATTTGGGGCATAAATGTTCACCAATGTACATTCCATCCCTTCCAGTACCCCTTTTAAGAAGAGGAATCTCCCATCAGGATCTACCAACCGGTCTGCTAATGTGAACCAAACTTCTTTGGCTAAGCCTATGGCTACTCCACTTGCTCGTTTGGAGATGGTATCTCCATAATACCAGACGGGGAAATCTGGTGAATATAGCTTAATGTTGGATTCTATTGAAAGGTGTGTTTCCTGCAGGAAGGCCACGTTTGTTCTAAAACTTTTCAATTCCTTTAGGATCTTGTGTCTTTTTGTTGGACTATTAAGACCTTTCACATTATATGACAAAAGTTTAATTATCGGCATCTTTTTCTCTCTTTTTTTTTTTTTTTCTTTCCCTGCCCTTTCTCTTTTCTCGGGAGACTCGTTTATCCTTCTTTAGACTGTTCTTTCTTCTTGGCTCATTTAGTGAGATACAACCTCGGCCCGCCTTCCCTCCCTCCCCCCTCCCTCTTGATCCCTCCCCTCCTTCCCTCCTCCCCTCATCCCTCCCCCCTCCCCCCAACCTTCCCCCCCTCCCTCCCCCCCCATTGGCCTTCTATCGGCCTCTGGGCCAACCTCAAAGTTGGGTTTGGCTCAAATCGATCTAGGTGGGGCCCGGGATTAAACCCCCCCCCGTTTCAGGGGGGGAGAGAGATGCCAGTCGCCGCCTCGTCAATTTATGGCATCCCCTAGCCTCTCTCCCTCTCTTCTTCCTCCCCCTATTCCCAGCCAGGAAGATCTGGAATTTGAGTATCCAATCTACTGCAGAATGTTTTAAGATCCTCAGGGAATCTAAGAATAGCAGACTTTCCTTCTTTGATTCCTATTAGGCAGGCTTTGAAGCCCCAGTTGTATTTTATTTTCTGAGTTGTCAGCTGGGTCAGCAGAGGTTTTAATAGTCGCCGTCTAGCCAGTGTTTCTGGCGCTAGGTCTGAGAAGATCTGGAGTTCTGATCCTCTAAACACCAGGGGGGGTTTTCCGCTTAAATTTTTCCATATCCTTTCCTTTTCTTCAAACCCCCTAAATCTAACTATAATATCTCTTGACCTCTCAGTGTCCATTCTTCGGGGGTTTCCAACGCGGTGGACTCTATCTATCCTAATTGGATCCTCTGGGGATCTTTCCAATATTGGATTGAATATTTCCTGCATCTTCATCCTCAGATCCTCTCCTTGCTCCTCCGGTATTAATTTAATTCTTAAATTTTTTCTTCGGTTTCTATTTTCCTGCTCTTCCAATTTATATAGGATCTGCCTCTGCTGTAATTTTATCTGATCTATTTGATCTTTTAGATGCATTGATTCTTGTTCTTGCTTTTCCGTTTTTTCTTCCACTGACTCTATTCTGGACAGTAGATGTCCTAGGTCTGTCCGTAATGATTGTATTTCTCCCTTGATGACATTTTCCAGACTCAGCAGCATATCTGCCATTTCTCTCTTTGATGGACCTAGTTCCTCTGGTCTTTGTTCATCTGTCCAGCTAAGCTCTAGGTCTTTTTCCAGTATTCCTTCTTCCCTTACTTCCAAAGGTTTTTCCTTCACGGTCTTATTTTGGGGATTCTTGTTGTCCGTCTTTTTATCTTTAACTACTTGTTGTTGTTGTTGTGTTTTTGTGTCCTGGGTTCGTGGGCTATCGTCTTTTGTCATATATTGTCTGATAGAACTTGTTGCTGTTGAGTTGCTTGAAACATTTGGGGGTGTTTTTGGGGGCCCCCCCTTTGTGGATCTGCTCGTCATCCTTTGCATGGTATAGACTCTTCTTCGAATTCTCTTCCCCAGTTTCATCTCTTGGATCTTTCCCCCCTATTTCCTTCCAATCAGTTCTAAAGGTCTTAAGAGTCTCTTTTTAGCCCCTTTTCACTGTATGCTCTCTATGGACCAGCAGCTGGCTGGCCCCTCTAATCGTCCTAAGAAAGCGAGGGGATGGGGAGGAATTTTGAGGGTATCGCGAGTATCTTTTTTTTTTTTTCTTTTTTTTCTTTTGAAAAACACGTTACACTTCCCCAAGTACTCTCTGCTTTTCCCTGCCTCCCGTCTCCTCTGAGCCTGGTTACAGACGGCGTTTCTTCAGACTGGGGTCACTCTAAAGCAGATTTATCCTGGCCACCCCTTCATTTAGCCTTGGCACTTCAGCAATGTATTCAATTTAAATATATATTATATATACAGTATACACTATATATTATATGCCAGTACAGTTCAAAACAGTAGTGATAGTAATTTCTTTTAATACCTTTAAGTGTATCCCAAAACGTTTTATAGAGGTATATTTGTGTTCCTCCTTATGATCCCAATATGCAGTGAGGAGTTATTTTTTTATTTATTTTTTGCCCTTCTGATCCGTCTTCATTTATTGAATCTCCACTTTTGTATTTATTTATATGGAAATAAGGGAAAATGTCATACCTTCAGCGCGGGTCTTCTTGTAATTGTCCGTGTCTGTCTCTCCCAAGAGGGATCGATCATGGAAGCTTACCTTTCCAGCTTCTCTGCAAATCCGTTGGTCTTTTCCTCCCAGGATGTTGGCAGTGAGAAAGAGGAGGTTTAGGCAGCGTCTTACCGCGATATGTCACCCAGCCTGCCGATCGTTTGCGGGGGAGGCTTCGGGACACAGGACGGGGGAGTGGAGCGGAGCGGCTCTTATCTTCTGGGGCATCCGCTGGTCTTTACTCCCAGGGATGTTGGCGAGGAGGGGAGGAAGGTGAGGGGGAGATCCTGCCCCGGTATGCAACTCTACATACCGAGCGTCTTACGGGGATGGCTGCTGAGAGGTGCCGGAGCGCGGCGGGCTGATCGTATGTAGCGGTCGCTTCCGCCTTGCGCTGACCGCGTCTCCTTCAGCCTCCCTCAGCCCTTCGGCCCGATCCGTCCTCTCCCCTGGATGGCATCCGACCCGGCAATCCCGTGGCTCCTCCCACCTACAGGTGCGTGTAAAGGCTTTTAAAGTAAAGCCTATGGAAAATATTGGCTACTAATGCATAGAATGCAATAAAATAAAAAAACCTTCTGACTTTACAACCCCTTTAAGGCTTGATATGCTGTGTATCTATTTAATTGGCATAACCTCATATTTAATATCTTACCAAGCAAATTAGGCATTGGGTAATATATTATGTTTATGTGGTGGAGTGTATTTCCGCGCCAAAGTGAATTGTGAACCAATATTGGTAACACTATATGATTAATAATAAAAATACAAAAACATAATTAAGCAGCTCCTCTGAGCAAATATATATATATATATATATATATATATATATATATATACGTGGATATAAATAGTGAGCAATGCAAAAAAGTGGGAGAAGAGGGCGCTCGTGAGACTATTTACCTGTGGTAAATAAGTCCTGACAGCTGGGACACCCTGGGTGGGAAATCCTCAGTAACCAGGATAGTTTAAACACTCAGTAGTAGAAAAAATCTTACACCATGGCATTATAACCAAATACAAAATAAGAAGAAAACAATGAAAAGTCCATGTGAATATTCTTGAGAAAAGAAGAAAAAAGATAATATATAATAATATATATAATGTGAGTTTCAAAAGAGCACAGTTCGTAGGGAAACACTTGATAGAATGCCTCAATTGGTGTTCATATAGATGATCCAAATGACAGTATAGCTTCCACCACCTAAAAGTCTTCACCCAAAGTGCTCTTAGTAGGACATGCGCTTACCAGATTGTGTGGACCACTTTACTTAAAAAGCAAGTCTGCTGTGCTTGGACAGGTTACAGTGCCTGTGACACTCACGATCGGACGCTGGACCTGGCACGTTATTGCAGCAGCGATATCTCAGATGCCCAATTGCAAAAAGAGAGAGGGAGGGGCTAATAGTGTAAAAACCTTTTATTAAAATAATACAAACAAATCAAGCCGAGTGGCCCCTTACTTGTAAGTGTGCCAGCCCGGCACTAGGACTGCATCCGTAACACCCTCGACCTTCCCTAGGCTGGGTTGAATGCCATGGATCGTGTGTTCAGGATTGAGCTGCGGAGACCAGTGGCGGGATCAGCTGGGGGCAAAATTGTCAGACTTAAGCCGCCAACATATGTTTCGTTATAAAAACGTCATCAGGGGGGCGTGTCGGAACGTGGAGACAGATAGTATTTATAGGCATCCGCATTGCCAATGTTGGTGGGCGTGGGTAGGAGGCGCCTTCCGTCGCAGCGTGCCTGGCCGCAGAGGTTGCTGGTGATTGTAGGCATAATGTGTGTCAATAGGATGTGCTGAAGGACGTTAGCTAGTGATGCCTGCAGTCCCAATGTCGTACCGCACACCAATGTAAAGAGGCTCCATTGAGGAGATACATCGCTATGACATCCAAGTATCTACCTTGCATCCTCATATAAAATGTATACTTCGGTAAATAGATGTACCAACCTAACACTTTATGGCTATGGTAGATATGTTGACATTTGCCTCATAGTACCAACATAAATAGGCCACACCATACACAGTACATGGATGGATGTGTACTTAAAACTAATCCTTGATTATATACTAGTATTACATCCGATAGGAGCATCATATTAGTTCAAAACCATACTTAAAAATAATAAAGGCAAGAAAAAATATAAAAATATAAAATATATGAAAGGGAATTCTATAATGCATGAAATTCAGCATGGGCTTGACTGCCATCTGCTGGATGTAGAAATGTATTGGTATACCAAGAAACATATTAGCATATGGAGAGACTTTGTAATGGTATGCCTACCCCTTCCTATCAGCCTCAATAGGAGTATTCGTATGATCACATCTCTGTATTGTTGTAGTAGATTGCAGGTACCTGGTACTCCATATTTTGTATACCACATATATTAGTCATTGGCTAAAAAGCAATTTAGATCTAGTTCTACGTTTAACCCTGTGGGGTGCATACTTTGTATTTTGTGTTTCTCTTTCTATGAAACACTCCGTCTCATATGTGTTCCTCTCCAGTGTTTGGATATTTTATCAATTCCATAAAATGTACATAATGTAGGGTAGCTGTTATGGTGACTTGTGAAATGCTTTGACACGCTATGATTGGGAACATCATTCCTTATATTCGCTAAATGTTCGTTTATTCTTATTCTCAGCTTGCGTGTTGTTCTTCCCACATATTGCAGTGGACAGGGGCATTCTAGCACATATGTCACATGATCCGAATTGCATGTAATAAGGGGTTTAATTATAAAATTTTCTCCTGTCACATGCGATTTGAATTTTAAACGTTTTCTGGAAGCACTTGCTTGTCGTGTAGTTTTGCAAGCTTTGCATCTGGTACAATGGTGGAACCCAGGTATGTCGAGGAATGTTGTAGGTTTTTTAAGTGGATCAGGTACATTTCGTGCCACTTGGTTCCTCAACCCTGGTGCTCGTCGATAGATGAATTTGGGGACGTCTGAGATACAACCTTGTAGAGCCTTATCTTTTAACAGGATACACCAGTACTTCTTATATATATTTTCAATTTGTCTGTACTGTCTATTGTACCCTGCGATTAACGCTAGCTCTCTTTGTTCTTTTTTTGGATTGGTTTGTAGGAGAGATTTTCTTTCAATTTTTGAAACTTGTTGTTTGACTTTCGTGCTTTCTCAGTATACCCTTTTTCTATAAATAGTGATTAGTTGTTCAGCTTGTGCATGGTAGTCTTGGTCAGTAGTACAATTTCTTTTCAGCCTTATGTACTGCCCCTTAGGTATTGCTCCTAACCATTGTGGGTGGTGGCAGCTTGAAGTTGGTACGAATCCATTCCGGTCTGTCGGCTTGAAATATGTAACAGTTTCAAACCTCGCTCCAAATCTCTTGATAGTTAGATCTAAGTAGTTAATTGATGAACTACTGATCTCAGATGCAAATTTTAACCCATATTTGTTTTGGTTCATATATAAGACATATCGATGCAGGTCAGATTCTGACCCCTCCCAGAAAATAATCACATCGTCGATATATCTCCTTTAGAACTTTAATGCCTTGTGCCTTGGGTTGAGCATCGCTTCGTGTTCCCATTTATTGAGGACAATGTTTGCTACACTAGGTGTGTATCCAGCGTCCATGGCCACTCCACCTATTTGAGTATAGTATTGATCATTCGCCCAGAAATAGTTGTTGGTCATGGCAATCTGTAGTCCTTGTAGCAGATAGTTGATTTGGTCTATTTGTAGCTTTCCATCTTAGTTCAGAGCCCACCGGATTGCTTCGATGGCATCTTGGTGCTGTATGTTCGTGTATAGAGACTCAATGTCTACTGTAGCCATTATTGTAGATTCTGAGGCTTCTACCTGTTGCATATCAACTATCAGGTCTCGGCTGTCTTTCAGGTATGAGGGGCTCTGGCGCACTAAGGGTTTCAAGAAAGTATCTAGGTACTCTCCTAATCTAGAAAATAAAGAACCAATCCCACTAATAATGGGCCTCCCTGGGGGTTTTTCCATATCTTTGTGTATTTTGGGTACCGTATAGAGTACCGAACTTGAGGTGCTTGCGGAACCAAATAGTGAGCTTCCTGTGCGGTCAATATTTGGTTGCTGGATCCTTCCCTAACCCAAGCGGAAAGTTGAGTTTTGGGGTAGGATCACCTTTCATACGTTTGTATGTCTTGGTGTCATCTAGTTGTGATTGCATCTCTCTATAGTAATAGTCACGACTGAGAACTACCAGTCCTCCTCCTTTGTCTGCAGGTCGCACTATAATTTGCTTGTTTTTTTCTATAGATTTGATTCCTGATTTAAGTTTAATGTTCCCACTTTTGGGTGGGGTAGGTAATTCCCTAATTGCATCCTGCACCATTTTCCAGGAACACTTCAATATGGTGGTTGCTCCCTTTTTGGGGATTGAACACTGATTTGTTTTTGAGTCCACTGTGGACATATGGGTCGGAGGCCTGTTTTGCTATAGGTTCAATTTGGTTAGCAAAATGTTTCTTAATATTGAGTTTACGAATATATTTTTCTACATCTATAAACAGTTCAAATGTATCTAATTCTTTATTGGGGCAAACTTGAGACCTTTCTGCAACACTTCTACTTCTTGGTCTGTGAGGTCCACACCTGCCAAGTTGTAAATTCCTTCACTTAATTTTTCCTTCTCCTTTTTCTTTCTCCCTCTTCCACGTCAAACCTCTTTTTCTGATCCTTCTTTGGAATATTGGGGTGATTTCTGTGGAATCCGATAGGTATCTTTCCCCCTCTCCCCCCCCCTGGTAGGGAGTGTTTTGAGGTCCTGATCTCCCTCTAAAGTGACCCCTTGGTCCCCCTCGAGGAGGTCTGGGTGGATACTGATATCTGTAGGGTTCGTAATAGTGACTAAAGGGCCTCTGAGGGCATCTGAGATATCGCTGCTGCAATAACGTGCCTGGACTTATTTACCACAGGTGAATAGTCTCACGAGCGCCCTCTTCTCCCACTATTATGTTTATGTGCCTTACAATTAAATTTAGGGTATTTATTACAAAAAAATTGCATTTGTTTGTTCTGCTATTATAATGTCACATACAACTATGTTATTGACTAGCGTGTCTGTCAACAATTTTTGGTGGCCTCAAAAATATGTGTAAAAAATATGCAAAAAAGGTTCAATCAGTGAAAGGGTTAAATTAGAGTAAAAATGAACTACACAGGCTTACATTTTGTTTACTCCATATTTTGTTAATCTGTGAAGTTTTCTTGGAAATGCATAAAAACGAAATATTTTGCTGAATTGCTGACACTTAATTGCTTGTACACACGATCGGTTCGTCTGATGAAAACTGACTGATGGATTTTTTTTATCAGATATCCGATAAAGCTGGCTTTCCTCAGTCTTGCCTTCACACCATCAGTTAAAAATCCGATCGTGTCCAACACAGTGACGTAAAACACTACGACGTGCTGAGAAAAATGAAGTTCAATGCTTCCGAGCATGCGTCGACTTGATTCTGAGCATGCGTGGAGCTGACGGCAGTATGCTGGATGCTATGGGAGAGAGTAGTTTTAGGGTGAACGATCGCTTTCAAATAACAAGAAAAATAACCGAGAAGGAACCCCACAATGTGACATTTTCCTATTTGGGCTTAACCCCTCACGGGTATTCCTTCCCTTCTGATTGTCTTCCGAGTTTACCTTGCATTGTCTACCCCTCAACAAGCATCTCCTACCAAATATCTTAACCCCCTTAACCACTTAAGGACCCCCGCACGCACATTTACGGCCACAACATGGCTTGTACAGGCACAAGGGTGTAAATTTACGTCCCTGCCTTCGTGCAGTTCGGGGGTCCCATCGGGACCCCCTCCGCGGCGTGCGGGGGTCCCCCTGGCTCTGGGAACGATCGCCGACGAGCGGGCGGATGTCCGTGTTTTCCGCCCCCCCCGCGATCGCTCCCAGCCAATGGGAGCGCTCCCCCTTCGTTTCAGTTCCTCCTCCTGTGTTTACACAGGAAGGAGGAAATGATGTCACCTCTCATCGCAGCGGTGTTTCCCACCGCTGCTGATGAGAGAAGACATCCACAGTAAGTGTGCACCAACACAACACTGACACACACTCACATAGGCACATTAACCCCTTGTGATCGCCCCCCCCCACCCCCCTGTCACAGTGTCACTGAATGCAGTGATCTAATCACTGCATTTAGTGTCAGTGTGACAGGCAGTGTAAAATCAGTTAGTGTTAGGTTCAGGATAGCCCCCCCACTCCCCCTAATAAAGTTTTAACCCCCTGATCACTGCCCTAGTTAACCCTTTCACTCCCTATTGCCAGCATCACTAAGCGATCATTTTTCTGTTCGCTGTATTAGTGTCGCTGTTCCCGCTAGGTAGCTATTTTTTTTATTGCGATTTTTTTTTTTTTTACTAAAGACATGTGGCTGAATTAATTTTGGCCTAAATGTTTTACTAAAATTTAGTTTATTTGATTTTTTTTATAACAAAAATTGTCGCTCTATTTTAGTTTATAGCGCAAAAAATAAAAATTGCAGAGGCGATCAAATACCACCGAAAGAAAGCTCTATTTGTGGGAAGAAAAGGACGCAAATTTTGTTTGGGAGCCACGTCGCACGACCGCGCAATTGTCTGTTAAAGCGACGCAGCGCCGAATTGTAAAAACACCTTGGGTCATTTAGCAGCGTATGTGTCCGGGTCTTAAGTGGTTAATCACCCCTAAAAACAAACCCCCCCCCTAGATCCGACCCTATTCACATTTTATGCCCTTGCCCTACTCGTGTCTCCTCTTCAGAAGCCAAAAAGGAGATAAATGTTTAAAGCACATGAAACGCCCTTCATTGCAAAACTATTGTGTTCATTGACTTTTTATTGACATTTTTCTTTCATGATATAACTAGTCACTCTAGAGATGTTGCTAAACATTTAATTTCTTCCTTAATGCCACAAAATACTAAGGGTGTTTTATTTCATTTCATGTGTATGAATATAAGATAATAAGAGGTAATTGGTAAAGAACATGTTTAAACTAAAGTTTAGCTCATGGCAAATATCTTGTGAACCATTAGTCTATACATGCAAAAAACTTAAAATAAGGTAATACAAAGAGCATTACCAAGATTTTGGCTACAGCAGAGGCCATGACAGATGTCTTTTATTTCCAGTAAAAATAATCAGGGTGTAAGGTAGGGGCACAGGAGTGCTCGGTGTAGTATCAACATGGGTCAGGTAATATTGTCATAGGAGCAGTGTTAATTTTGACAGCAAATTTCGATTCAGTTTTAGTCTTAGGATTAAACTGGCATTTTAGTTTAGGCCCCTTTCACAAGGACGTTCAGGTCCGCCTGTCAGTTTTGACGGCGGACCTGAACGGCCGCTCCATCCATCTCTATGGAGAGTCGGATATCAGCAGAGACATGTCCGCTGACATCCCGCCGATCCAATCAAAACACACATATGGGGATACGTACCCATCTGTCCATGGCGCATCCATATGAAAACAGCGGCGCCCCGACAAGCCCCTCCCCGCTCAGTTAGCAGAAAGGAGCTTGTCATCCGCCAGCTCAGCAGAGATCAATGGACTGATTTCCCGCTGAGCTGGCAGGGGCAGGCGGACTCCTTAGCGACGTGTGGAAGGGGCCTTAGTCCCATTTTAGTCTTCTGCAATTGTTTTCGTTTTTGTCCTATTTAGTCGACCAAATTTCCAGTACATTTTAGTCGACTAAAACTCATTTTAGTCGTCTAAAATCTAATGAGTGTAATTAAATTGTAATGCATTGTTTAACATTTCTCTACAATTTGCAGACTCATTATATACTGCTGGAGTGAAAAATCTAATATGTTATTATTTATGTTATTGAGGTACGAAAATGAACAACATCCAGTGTTAAATTTGATGTACACGGGATGTTTTTACAGCCTCTCCTGAACAATTTAACTTGACAGATAGTAACCCACATTTAAAATGTCTGTTTTGCCGCATTTATATGCTGCGTTTAGTGGTGTTTTGCTGCGTTTGCGTTTAGAAGTGTTTCAGTTTATTTTTTAAATGGACAAAAACAAAAAACGCCTATAAACGGAACGCTGCTAAACGCGGGCTGCGTTTGGCATCTGAAACGTCAGAAACGCTGGCGTTTGAACTCCTTTTTTTGCCTTAAAAAAAAGCCTATTAAAAGCAACTGCCTAGAAACAACAGTAAACTAACCTGTGTACATGTACACATAAGATAACATTGGATGAGTTCAGGGGCAGTTGAAAAAAGTGTCTAACTGCCTCTGAACGTCCGTTTAGCAGCAGCAGTGTACGTTGGGCCTTATGCCACGTACACACGATCAGGCTTTTGCCAGACCAAAAGCACATCGGAATTCCAACGGAATTCCATCGGAGTAAAATAGAACATGTTCTAAATTTAAACTCTGATGGAATTCATCGGTATTCCGATGAAATTTCTCTGATGGGGCATACACACGGTCGGAATTTAGTCTTTTAGCTAAAACAGCATTTTAGTTTTAATCCCATTTTAGTCTTTTGACTAAAATGCCATTTTAGTTTTAGTCATATTTTAGTAATTTCAATGGTTTTAGTCGTATTTTAGTCAACTAAAGTAGTATTCATTTAGTCGTCTAAAATGTTTTAGCCAACTAAATTAACACTGTGTGGGAGTAGGCAGTGTAGATGCCTCGTTATCTCCAGAGTAGTGAGTGGAGTGTTGCCATGGAGGGTGAGCTATTGCAATCCCTGTGGAGCATGTTGGGAAAGAGAGCTCTGTATATATAGTCGGGGGGGGGGGGGGGCTTGGTCCATCTGAGTTGTTGGTCATTATAGTAAGTGTTGCAAGAAACAGGACTTGCCAAAGATGTCATATTTTAAGCTCTAGCTCTGGAAGATGAAGCAGGAATGGAGAGACAGAAGGCCTTGATGCATTTGATGAATTAAAATACAATCCAATATCATTTACAGGAACATCTACATGGCTACATTCTGTTGGAGCTGGAACTGGACCTGCTGAACTGCTTATAGTTGGTTCTGCATCTTGTTCAACATGTCTAGATTATTTTCTAGCTCCCATATCAGATTCTACATCATCCGATTTCTGTTTTAAGAAGAATTTGCAGATATCTATTTCTAAAAAGAAATGGGGATAATTAAATACTTTGCTCAGGCTACATCACCATATTGTACCCACAGCAGTTGCCAAAAGCACCAGGCATGCACTGGCCATTGGGACTACCGGTAGTTTCCCGGTAGGCTAATGGCTCACTGGGCCGGTTTCAATGACAGGGGAGAACAGAGAGATACACAGTGCCAACTAAGTGTAGCATTAAAACTACTTTTATTCCACTAAAAGAACGTTACTGACAAAGGGAGTCAAGCCAGTAGATGTACCGATGTATACTTCTACTTTCAGGTGGTGGTGGAACCACAATGGGGCGAACATGACTTCAACACCTGGAAATGATGGCCTGAAGAAGGAGCTCATGACGCCTCCCACATCTTGCATCAATTCCAGGTGATGACATTATGTCCACCCCATTGTGCGTTCCAGGAGGCTGTGTGAGGAACACCCAAACTCTGCAACTAAGATGGAGTTTCATATCACAGGTCATACACCATGGAAAGACTGAGCACAGCAACAGGACACAAGGTAGTTATACTACATCAGCAAGATCTCTCCCAGGCAAATATTTCAAAACAGTCTGAGGTTTCAAGGTGTACTATTTAAGCTCCTTTGAAGAGGTACAAAGAAATGGGCAATGTTGAGGACCATTGACGCAGTGTTTGGCCAAGGACTAAAACTTAAATCAGCAGATGCAGGGCACATCATGCTTTTTTCCCTCTTGACGGTGGGAGATGTCCAGCAGTGCCATCAGCACAGAACTGGCAGAACTAGTGGGACCCAGGTACACCCATCTACTGTTCAGATAAGTCTGGCAGAAGTGTCCTTGATGGAAGAATTATGGACAAAATGCCATACCTCTTATGTGGAAACAAGGCTAAGCGACCAAATTGTGCAAGAAGATATAGGCAGCAGGTGGTCCGGACCAATGAGTCAACATATTTAATATTTGGCTATAGCAGGAGGCAGTTTATTCACCAAAGGGCTGGAGAGCGATACAATACAATAATTAGTGTCTGCAGGCAATGGTGAAGCACGGTGAGGGTTCCTTGCAAGTTTGAGCATTTCTTCAAATGGAGTTGGAGATTTTGCCAGGATCGATGGTGTCCTCAATGCTGAGAAATACAGGCAGATACTTATCCCTCATGCCATACCATCAGGGAGGCTTGTGATTGGCCCTAAATTTATTCTGCTGCATGACAACTACCCCAATCATACAGCAAATGTCATTAGGAACTATCTTCAGTGTACAGAAAAACAAGTCCTGAAAGTGATGGTTTGGTCACCACAGAGCCCTGATTTCACCATCGAGTATGTCTGGGATCACATGATGAGACAGAAGAATTTAAGGCAACCTATATCCACAGAAGACGCCATAGTTCTTCAAGATATTTGAAACAGCCTATTTACCAAGTTCCTTCAAAAACTGTGTGCAAGTGTACCTACTGTAGAAGTTTTGACGTTGTTTTAAAGCCAAAGGATGGTCACACCAAAAATTGGTCTGATTTGGCTTTCTCTTCTGTTCATCTACTTTCCACTTTGTTAATTGATAAACAGAAACTATTAACACTTCTGCTTCTGAAAGTTTTCTTAATTTACAGCATTTTTCACGTCTGTCTAAAACTTTAGCACAGCAATCTGTGTGTCTGAATATATATATATATATATATATATATATATATATATATATATATATACAGTATCTGAAAAAAGTGAGTACACCCCTCACATTTTTGTAAATATTTTATTATATATTTTCATGCGACAACACTGAAGAAATTACACTTTGCTACAATGTAAAGTAGTGAGTATACAGCTTGTATAACAGTGTAAATGTGCTGTCCCCTCAAAATAACTCAACACACAGCCATTAACCCCCCTGGCGGTATTCCCGAGTCAGACTCGGGGTTACATTTTTGTGCTGCGATCGGTTACCCCGAGTCAGATTCGGGCTCGCCTTGCAGCATCCACAGGCATGGTTTACTTACCTTGTCCCTGGATCCAGTGATGCATCCGCGCTGTGTGAGCAAGCGGGTCCTCGCTCGATTCACACAGTGCCTCTGTGTGCCGTCAATCTCCGTTCCCTGCGACGTTACGGCGCACAGGAGCGGAGAACGGTGCCAAATTCAAAAACGTAAACAAACACAATACATATAGTATACTGTAATCTTATAGATTACAGTACTGTATGTAAAAAATACACACCCCCTTTGTCCCTAGTGGTCTGCCCAGTGTCCTGCATGTTCTTTTGTATAATAAAAACTGTTCTTTCTGCCTGCAAACTGTAGATTGTCCATAGCAACCAAAAGTGTCCCTTTATGTCAAAAATGGTTTTAGATCAGCTAGAAAACAGCAATAATACATTATAATCACTTGCAGAATTGAGCGATAGTGATTTGTGGGGGAATTCGTCATAAAAAAATAAAAGTAATGACAGCGACAATTCTGCAACTGAGCAAAATTCAGTGATTTTGAGTTGATTACATTATTGAATAATTTTTATTATAATTATATTATTATTTGTTATAATTATTTATAGTTATTTATTATATTATAATTTATCATTTTGTTTTTAAAAAAAATTCATACCCGGGATGCCTACTACACTCTTGTTTGGTCAGATTTAAGTGAGTTATTCCTAAGAATTACAGGCCTACAATGTAAAACGCCAAATTTCCTTGCAAATAAAGGTACCGCTTTTAGCACCTAAAATCAGAAAGAATCATACTGCCAGGGAGGTTAATGTCTAAACCGCTGGCAACAAAAGTGAGTACACCCCTAAATTTAATTTCTTCAGTCTTGTCTCATGAAAAGATATAATAAAATGTTTTAAAAAATGTGATGGGTGTAAATATATGACTGTTTTCATTCAAATTGAAAAATAAAACATATAAACTTTAAAGTGGGGCTTCACCCTAAAACAATTTTCCAACATTACAATGAGCTCACTTTCTACATTGACACTATGCTGAAATTGTTATTTTTTATTTTTTTTGCTGTACATACCTTAGTACAGCTATTTTCACCCACCACTTTCCGGGTAGTGAATCCAGAGGGACTGGGTGTTCCTATCCAGCAGGTGATTGACGTGACGACAAACACTAGCTCCCCCCGACGCACAAGGAGCGTCACGGATTGCCAAAAGAAGCCGAATGGTGAGTCGGCGCTATAAAGCGCCTGCACACCGACGTTTGGCTTCTTTCTTATGCGACGGGGGGAGCTAGTGTTTGTCATCACGTCAGTCACCTGCTGGATAGGAACGCCCAGTCCCACGGGATTCACTACCCGGAAGCCGTGGGTGAAAATAGCTGTACTAAGGTATGTACAGCAAAAAAAAAAAAATTTTTGTGGCATAGTGTCAATGTAGAAAGCTAGCTCATTACAATGTTAGAAAATAGTTTTTAGGGTGAACCCCCGCTTTAAGGTCCCTTTCACACATGCCCTCAAGTTTGTTTCATCAGTTCAGTCATGGATCAGTTTTTCATCAGTTTTTGAACAGTTTACACTAAAAATTTATAATGAAAACCCTGCTTGGGCTCAACCGACTCCAATGGCATAGAAGGGGATAAGGAAAAGAGGAAAGAAAATACACAGACCACTGTGCAAGTACAAAAAGTCCACACACATCAATGGAATAGCCAATGATAAAAACTGAATTAGTCACAACATGTCAATCATACTGTGATAACAACTCACTGTCCACCATTACTTGCCCCTATCCAGTTACAGTAATATATACTGTATGTAGCGAGGAATGGTAAAGGGGTTGTAAAGGTAAATGTTTTTTCACCTTAATGCATTCTTAATGCATTCTTCCTGATTTACTGATTTACTTCCTCTCACTGTGTCCTCATTGCTGCCTGAGATTCTGTAGACCAGCTGTTGTCACCTACTGAGCATACTCTGGTTTAAGTTTCCCTCTAAGCTCTTTATTTCCTTTTTTTTTTAATCTCTGCAGCCCACATGAGTATAGAGTCACATATGTGGATGTATAAACAGTGGCAAATGATAATTCCTTCCCTCCTCTTCCACTCTTCCATGTCCTCCTATTGCTAAACACTATTGGGGGCTGGATATAGTATGCTGATTGATTACATTCACTAGGGCCGCGTACACACGATCGGTTCAAACCGATGAAAACGGACTGAAGTTTGTTTTTATCAGTCCAAACCGATCGTGTGTAGGCCCCATCGGTCCGTTATCCTTTGGTCAAAAAACAGAGGGCTTGCTTTGAAATTGAACCAATGGATGGCTAAACGATAGGTCAAAACCGATTATTATGCACGCCCATCGGTTTGAAACCCGCGCATGCTCAGAATCAAGTTGACGCATGCTTGGAAGCATTGAACTTCATTTTTCTCAGCACGTCGTGTTTTACGTCACCGTGTTTCTAACACGATCGCTTTTTTAACCGATGGTGTGTAGGCACATCAGTCCATCAGTCAGCTTCATCGGTGAACCGATGAAAACGGTCCATCGGACTGTTCTCATCGGATGGACCGATCGTGTGTACGCGGCTTAAGGAAAAATGCTTATTTTTAATATAAATCGGTAATAAATATATCAAATGTATTTGCTAATTCCTATAAAGTAAAAAAAAAAAAAGAGCCTTGGATGTAGATGTCGTTTGAACAAATTGAAAGCTAGTGTCAATCATCATTGACTCCACCTATACCATATTAATGCATAAAAAAATCACAATTGATGTTCAGTAGGATTTATAGGGAGCTGTAAACATTTTTTTTATATTTATAATTTACTTTGAATTGCTCTTCTGAATTTTTTTTTTTTTGTCATGTGATCTGCACAGCACCAATCAGGGCTGGCCAGGCACAGAGTCACATTGTAGAGAGCATACATCAGCAGAGTAATAGAAGCCCCTTCCAAGGATATTTTTCTGCAGATGCCAAAGAGCAGGGAAAGATCATGTAACCAGCCGACAGCATTGAAGAAATCAGGATTAAAAAAACTCCCTCTCCCTGCTCCACACCCCTCTATGACTACAACTCCTAGAATCCCTGTGGAACTAACTCTCAGTGCAGGATTTTTTTTAGCTGTGAAATATGGCCAGCCGTATGGGGCACCATGAAAACCATTGCAGAAAAGGTTCAATACTTTACCCCAAATCCTAGAGAATGGAACTGCCTAGATATGACTCATTGTGGTGCTGTATGTCAAGGGGATTCTGGGGGTGCAGAGTGAGGTGTAATTGAGGTGCAAAATGAGGGATGGCGGGGGATACAGAGTATGGGGTAATAAGGAATGCAGGGGATACAGAGTGCGAGATAGTTGGCGTACAAGGGCACAGAGTTATATTTAATGAGGGTTAAGAGAGAGAATAGTAGGGGATACAGGTGGTGCAGTGAGGTAGTGGGGCTTGCAGACCTTAGGGTAGTGAGGAATGCAGGGGGTGCAGAATTGCAGGTGCTAGGGGATGCAGGGTGTGACAGACCCAACCAGGACAGGGGCTTTTTGGGGGGACTTCTTGGTGGCTTCTTGCCTACTGACTATGGGCCTTGGCTTTCAAGGGAACACTACTCTTTGGGAGGTGTGTGCCCGGGGGACCCTTGGAGTGATCTTGCTTTGGATTCAGGACTGTCTCACTGAAAACACACAGACTCTGGGAATCTAGGCCTGCAATCCATATTTAGGGCCTCTTTGCCCATAACCAGCAATGACTGTTTTAGATTGTGATACTCAGAGCAGGTGTTAAGATCATCAGCTCAAAGTAACCTAATTTTACTAAGTATGTCTCTCTCTTTGTTAATAGTGTCTATTGTATCTGTCTGTCTGATTATCTCTGTGTTTATACTTATAATAATGTGTAATGTACAGCACTTTGTATTCAGGGTTGTAGGTGCCAAACAGTCTGGTCAACTAGGCTGGTTAAAGTGACTAGATATTTAGCTCATGTTAATTATATCACTGTCAGATATTAGTAGCTAGATGTGGATAAGCATTATGTGTATGTTGGCCTTCCCTATGTATAGCTGACCATCCAAGACTAGGCAACAATTAGCTTAGATGCAAACTGGAACACTTTATTGAAAACTCACCCAGAATATATAGTACACTAGATCGGATGAGCCTGATCACATTATTGTATACTGTAAACAGGAATTTAGTAAACATAGCTAAGGAAAGCCAATGCAGAGGGTGCAGAGTGTGGGGCAATGGGGGGGGGTGCATGGGCAGACACTGGGTAAGAGAGTCTGTCAGCCAGACTGTATAGGGCCCCATGATTCCTAATGGTAGCCCTGTGAACAATATCAGGAAACTAGTGGCACTTTTTATTCAGGAGACTCTTGGAGTAAATATCCTAATCTAAGTATCCCACATTTCACATAGGTTTGTTTATTCTTTTCATCACATCAACCCTTTGGGTATAACATTGAAAATGTCAGGAAAGGATTTCCAAAAGCTTTTTTTTTTTATTGCTTTTACCAAGTTTATTGAATATGCAGATTTACACAGAACATCAAGACACAGACAACATAACATTTTGAATCATTTGTTTGCTTGGTATTGCTTCATTTGAGTCTTTTACGATGGTTTTATTTTTTACATCCTTTCTGTTGGGTCTGGCATGGCTCAGGAGGGCAGGGGAGGCAAGGATCTGTGCAAACAGAAAATTATAATATGAATATATGTTATACATTTGTCTTCTTAACTGACTTTATGAAATATATACACTTTCTGCATTGAGAGAAACCTGGTATTCAGTAGTCACTAATTATAAAGGTACTAAATTGTGTCTGTTGTCAGCCTCTACACAATAAATTAGTAGGGCATCACTAAATATACCCCAATACAACCACTACTTCTTCTTGTTGATCCTCAAGCTCTGAATCACAGAAGCCATGGTTTTCATACATTGAACTGATGATGGCCAACAAACCTGAAACGGCTGTATGCAATCTCGAATAAATGGCCCTATAATATTTACCACTTTCTGTTCTTAGGCCATTTATAAATGGCTTAAGGTTGAAGTGGTTATACCGGGACCATGGTGGACATTACAATCATGATACAGGTATCGTTTTTTCCCGCTGGTGATACTGTTTTATGTAAAAGTGATCCGAGCGGCTGGATCACTTTTACAGATACCAGATTCATTAATAAAATAATGGAAAAATATTTAGAGGGCACCCCCCTGTGTGTGAACGTGCATGTCAGTCCCACGTGCATATGTATACAGTGATCACACCACTCATGTAAGATACTGCTGCAAATGTCAGAGCAAGAGCAAAAATTCTAACACCAGACCTTTTGTGTAACTCTAAACTGGTAAGCTGTAAAGGTTTTTTTAAAAGTCGCCTATGAAGATATATAGGTACCCTAGTTTGGTGCTGTTCCACGGGCATACGCAATTTTATTGCATGACATGTTTGGTATCTGTTTACTCAAAGTAACATCATCCTTTATGTTTTACCAAAAATTGGGTATCATATTGTTTGTGTTCAATAAAATGCATAAAAGTGTATTTTTTCCTGAAGATTTTTAATTAATAAACTGCTGTGCAAATATTGTGTGACATAATATAATGTTTGGGGGTTCCAAGTTATTTTCTAGCCAAGATATACTGATTGGCCTGGACTGGAAGCGTTAACTAAAAAATAATCCTTTGAAGTAGGGCTGTACCTGCACTACAAGAGTTAATTGCTTATCTAGGTCTAGGGAAGTAGTCTCCAAACTGCAGCCCTGGGGCCGGATGTGGCCCTTTGCTTGCCTTTATCTGGCCCTCGAGGCATTATTCCTGCCATTGTTACCAATGATGGGGAATAATTCCTTCCACCGACACCAACAATGGAGCACTATTCCTTTCACTGACACCAACAATTGGACACCCAATGATACCAACTATTTCTCCCTCTAATAACAAAAATTGGGCATTGTTTACTCCCACTGGGCACAGTTCGGCCCCCCTAATGTCTGAAGGACAGTAAAATGGCCATTTCTTTATAAAGTTTGGAGATCCCTGGTCTAGGGGAACAATGGAATAATATTTACTTTCCTGCTCCTTCACTCCTCCCTGCTGCTAGCTAGACCTTGCATCATCTTGTCCCCAATTCTATAGCAGTCCAGGGTCCTGATGTCATTAAAACCAATGCAGGGTGTACAGCTCTGCATTAGGCATTGAAACAGAAGGACAGTTCACTTCTGGAGCCTGTAGGATCAGGCAGGGGCGTATATAGTGAAAATAGCACCTATGGCAAGCACTGAAACTGCGTCCCTGTCGAAACATTTGAAACCCATCTCTCAGATAACCTTAACAAAAAAAAAACAGCTAACAAAACTAGTGATATTTATCATCCCTTGTGATACCTTGGGTAGCGACATATCCTATGTATTGAGAAACCTGGGGTTTATTAGACCCCTGATCCCTCCACTGCCCTCCAAGGCCAGGTAAATGCAGAACCAATACTGGAAGTGATGAAATCTTCACCCCTAAGGCCTCAGTTTTCACAGAGGAGAGGGAGAAACTGATGTTCCTCTGTCTTCTTTGTGCACTGCCAATCCGACCAGATGGCATGGGAGAGCCTGGGAGAACAGGGGAGGGCTGTGGCTGAACGCAGTAGGGATAGCGCTGCCATTGTCCATTAGCAAAGGTGCTGAAAAGGAGATCCTGCCTATGCTCGGGAGGAGGGAAGAAGAGACCCTCAGACCCTGGTAAGTGCCTTGCTGCCCAGCCACTCATCAGCGCCCCCTTTATATGGCCCCCAAGGCACTTGCCATGGCTTCCATACACTGGGATCAGGTGAGTAAAAGTGTTTCCCCTACTCTACTAAAAAAACAAAAAACAAAAATGTTTTTATTTCTGTCTGTGTTGCTGTCCCAGCTTTCTTCTCGTGTTCTTATGGTAAATGGTTATCAGAAGGACAGGGATCAAGAATAAATCTCAGAGGAGTCCCAGATTGGAGTAAAAGCTTGACAAACCTTTCATAATGTTTTGCTAGGACCTGTAAATGCTCTTCCTACTTAAATTATGTGGAATAAAGTGCTAAGGTGCCATGTCACTTATTGATACATAAATCATAAATGAACTTGTGCCTGAATTCATGTAAGAAACTCATCAATATGCAAAGATCAATCAGAATAAATACATCAATATGAAATAAAAAAAAGGAAAAATAAATGTGCAGTCTATGGTTCGAAAATTAAGCATGTCGCCATCAACAGTGGCTTGGAACTGGATGCAGGAAATACTCCCAAATCCAGAGGTGAAAAAATAGTTCATTGACACTCTCCCTTATAAAAAACTGATTTATACACATAGGGCCAGATTCAGGTAGATGGGCGCATCTTTATGGTGGAGTAACGTTTCTCATTTACGTTACTCCGCCAAAACTTTAGGAGCAAGTACTGTTATTCACATAGCACTTGCTCCTAAAGTTGCGGCGGCGTAGCGAAAATGAGCCGGCGGAATTCAAATTGGACGGGTAGGGGGCGTGTATTATGTTAACTATGCGCGATCCCGTGGCGAACGTACTGCGCATGCGTCGACTGTCAGTGCGCATGCTCCAAATTCTGTCAGGGAACGTCAATGACGTCAATCCCCATTCACGGACTTTTTCCGCAAACGACGTGAATTTTTTTTAAATTCGACGCGATGACGACGGCCATACTTAACATAGGATACTCCACTAGGGGGCTGGTTTTTCTTTACGCCGCGTATCTCTTACGGAAATGTCGGAAAGTCACTGCGTTGGACCCGAATACGATCGTGAATTGCCGATTCTCGCTGATTAACATATTCTCGGCGTTAATCAGCGGGAACACCCCGAGCGCCATTTTTAAAATTGCAGTTCCGTTTCGACGGCGAAATACAATTACGCCGCTCGTATAGGAACTCCAACCCGGGGTTTCTTGTTTTCTGCTTACAGAAAACAGAAACGCTGGCTCAAAGTGAGAGTTAGGCTGGAGTATCACAGCCTAACTCTACCTGAATCTGGCCCATTGAGGCTGTCCACTTAAATATTCCAATGTGTGGGATAGGTGTATGGTGAGACTTGTACCTGAACATCTAAACTTTGTTACACTCAGTGTACAACTGTAATGGTATGTATAGCAAGATCTTTTACCTCTATTATTTTTGTTTGCCTAGGATATTATTTTTTCCGTTCACATTGCAATGCAAATCTGTGTATTAAATCTCGCTATATGATATAATACGATCATTGATGCCTAAAGTCGTGTAATTTGCTACTTACAATCAGTCTGTAGAACTGTTTTCCCCATGACTTCACCCCCTTCCAATTTTTATTTTTATGTGATTATTGTATCATGTACCTTCTCTCAAAGTTAGTTTTTCCAATAAAAAACAAAAAAAAAATGGTAAAATTTTAAATGTATTTTTAAAGGTAGGTAAAAAGGAGGCGCCAAATATCCAATGAATGCAAGCAGGAAGGTGAGTTTGTAATTGTTTTATGAGAGAAGCAACAAGTAATCAAGCCAATGTGTTGCAGGGGGACAAAGACTCCCCTTCCACAGGGCTGTTTCTATATACTAATAATACATTTGGAAGGATCTGAAACGTGTGTCTGTAACACCAAGATCAGAAAGATCAATCCTATGTATTGAGAAACCTGGGGTTTATTAGACCCCTGATCCCTCCACTGCCCTCCAAGGCCAGGTAAATGCAGAACCAATACTGGAAGTGATGAAATCTTCACCCCTAAGGCCTCAGTTTTCACAGAGGAGAGGGAGAAACTGATGTTCCTCTGTCTTCTTTGTGCACTGCCAATCCGACCAGATGGCATGGGAGAGCCTGGGAGAACAGGGGAGGGCTGTGGCTGAACGCAGTAGGGATAGCGCTGCCATTGTCCATTAGCAAAGGTGCTGAAAAGGAGATCCTGCCTATGCTCGGGAGGAGGGAAGAAGAGACCCTCAGACCCTGGTAAGTGCCTTGCTGCCCAGCCACTCATCAGCGCCCCCTTTATATGGCCCCCAAGGCACTTGCCATGGCTTCCATACACTGGGATCAGGTGAGTAAAAGTGTTTCCCCTACTCTACTAAAAAAACAAAAAACAAAAATGTTTTTATTTCTGTCTGTGTTGCTGTCCCAGCTTTCTTCTCGTGTTCTTATGGTAAATGGTTATCAGAAGGACAGGGATCAAGAATAAATCTCAGAGGAGTCCCAGATTGGAGTAAAAGCTTGACAAACCTTTCATAATGTTTTGCTAGGACCTGTAAATGCTCTTCCTACTTAAATTATGTGGAATAAAGTGCTAAGGTGCCATGTCACTTATTGATACATAAATCATAAATGAACTTGTGCCTGAATTCATGTAAGAAACTCATCAATATGCAAAGATCAATCAGAATAAATACATCAATATGAAATAAAAAAAAGGAAAAATAAATGTGCAGTCTATGGTTCGAAAATTAAGCATGTCGCCATCAACAGTGGCTTGGAACTGGATGCAGGAAATACTCCCAAATCCAGAGGTGAAAAAATAGTTCATTGACACTCTCCCTTATAAAAAACTGATTTATACACATAGGGCCAGATTCAGGTAGATGGGCGCATCTTTATGGTGGAGTAACGTTTCTCATTTACGTTACTCCGCCAAAACTTTAGGAGCAAGTACTGTTATTCACATAGCACTTGCTCCTAAAGTTGCGGCGGCGTAGCGAAAATGAGCCGGCGGAATTCAAATTGGACGGGTAGGGGGCGTGTATTATGTTAACTATGCGCGATCCCGTGGCGAACGTACTGCGCATGCGTCGACTGTCAGTGCGCATGCTCCAAATTCTGTCAGGGAACGTCAATGACGTCAATCCCCATTCACGGACATTTTACGCAAACGACGTGAATTTTTTTTAAATTCGACGCGATGACGACGGCCATACTTAACATAGGATACTCCACTAGGGGGCTGGTTTTTCTTTACGCCGCGTATCTCTTACGGAAATGTCGGAAAGTCACTGCGTTGGACCCGAATACGATCGTGAATTGCCGATTCTCGCTGATTAACATATTCTCGGCGTTAATCAGCGGGAACACCCCGAGCGCCATTTTTAAAATTGCAGTTCCGTTACGACGGCGAAATACAATTACGCCGCTCGTATAGGAACTCCAACCCGGGGTTTCTTGTTTTCTGCTTACAGAAAACAGAAACGCTGGCTCAAAGTGAGAGTTAGGCTGGAGTATCACAGCCTAACTCTACCTGAATCTGGCCCATTGAGGCTGTCCACTTAAATATTCCAATGTGTGGGATAGGTGTATGGTGAGACTTGTACCTGAACATCTAAACTTTGTTACACTCAGTGTACAACTGTAATGGTATGTATAGCAAGATCTTTTACCTCTATTATTTTTGTTTGCCTAGGATATTATTTTTTCCGTTCACATTGCAATGCAAATCTGTGTATTAAATCTCGCTATATGATATAATACGATCATTGATGCCTAAAGTCGTGTAATTTGCTACTTACAATCAGTCTGTAGAACTGTTTTCCCCATGACTTCACCCCCTTCCAATTTTTATTTTTATGTGATTATTGTATCATGTACCTTCTCTCAAAGTTAGTTTTTCCAATAAAAAACAAAAAAAAAATGGTAAAATTTTAAATGTATTTTTAAAGGTAGGTAAAAAGGAGGCGCCAAATATCCAATGAATGCAAGCAGGAAGGTGAGTTTGTAATTGTTTTATGAGAGAAGCAACAAGTAATCAAGCCAATGTGTTGCAGGGGGACAAAGACTCCCCTTCCACAGGGCTGTTTCTATATACTAATAATACATTTGGAAGGATCTGAAACGTGTGTCTGTAACACCAAGATCAGAAAGATCAATGTCGGCTGTATTTGCAGAGGCAACATTGACTCAATGGTGATCAGGATAATTATAAAGAGAGAATCTCGCTAATGAGATCACAGACAGTAATAAAAAACAGACAGAGGTTTTAACCCCTCACCACTGTATTCAAATCTAAAAATGTTTGCCCTTAGTAATACCTTAACAATAAGTAAGCAATGGCCGCTTCCATATACACTGGGTAAAATAAGTATTAAACATGTCACAATTTTTCTAGATAAATATATTTATAAAGGTGCTATTGACATGAAATTTCCACCACATGTCAGTAACAGTCCATGTAATTTATACATACAAATAAACCCAAACAACTAAGTTCAGAAAGGAAGTTGTAATAAAATGGAATGACGCAGGGAAAAGATATTGAACTCGCTAACTGAAATTTATTTAATACGTTGTACAAAATCCTTTGTTGGTAATTACAGCCTAAAGTCACCTACTGTATGAAGAAACTAGTTGCATGCATTGCTCAGGTGTGATTGTTGCCCATTCTTCCACACAAACAGTCTTCAAATCTTGAAGGTTCATTGGGCCTCTTCTCAGACCTCTGATCTACAGTTCTTTCTATATATTTTCTATTGGATTCAAGTCAGGTGATGACTTGGCTGGGCCATTCTAGCAGCTTATTTTACTTTGTTTGAAACCAAATGAGAGTTTCCTTGGCTTTGTGTTTGGGATCATTGTCTTTTTGAAATGTCCACCCTTCTTATATCTTCATCATCCTGGTAGATGGCAGCATAATGTCTTGGTACATTTTTCTATGACATGACGTTTGCCAGTACCATATGCTGAACAACAGCCCCACACCTTGATGCTCCCACCTACAAGCTTCACTGTTGTTATGGTGTTTTTGGGGTGATTTGCAGTACCATTTGACCTCCAAACATGGTGTGTATTATGGCATTCAAAGAGTTCAATTTTGGTCTCATCTAACCAGATTATATTTTAGACTTTTGTCTAAATGTTGTGCAGCAAATTTTAAACAAGCTTCAACGTGTTTTTTCTTCAGCAATAGAGTCTTGTGTGGTGAGTGTGCATACATGCCATGGTGTTTGAGTTTCTTTGAAACAATTGTACCTGCTAATTCCAGGTCTTTCTGAAGCTCTCCACAAGTAGTTTGTGGCTTTTGGATAACTCTTCTGATAATTATTTTCACTCCTCTGCCAGAACAGTTACGAGGAGCACTTGGTCGTGGCCAGTTTATGGTGAAATTATGTTCTTTCCACTTCCGGATAATGGCCCCAACAGTGCTCACTGGACACCTTGTTAATGAGACACCTTTTTATAAGCCATCAGTTGAGACTGAACCAGCTGATATTAATTTTCACCAACGAGAGGCAGGATTGCTTTTTAATTATTGATAGATTTCAGCTGGTGTCTTGGCTTTCCATGCCTTTTTGCACCTCCTTTTCTTCATGTGTTTGATCATTTTTACACTTGTCATTCCATTTTTTTTACACATAACATAATTTTTTTACTTATTTGTTTTGGTTTCTTAGAAGGGATTGCATAGGCTGTTACCGACATGTGGTGAACATTTCATGTCAATAGCCCCTTTAGAAATATATTTACCTAGAAACATGGTGACTTGTTCAATACTTATTTTACCGATGTATAAGTTGCCCTGAATGCAATGAAATGTATTTGCCACTGATGTGTACTAAATAATTATTTTCACAAAAATATGATGGCAAATATTACATTTGTAAATGATTTTTGATGTTTATTGACTCACCAGGCTTAGGGCACTTTGGTTTTTGGTCCTGACATTGCTGCACTGGCTTGCAATCTGAAATGGAAAAGTCGGGACATTAGATGGTTTGAGAAAAGTGTCCCAATTGAAATAATTTCCCTCTTTTCTTGTTTTGGTGGAAATTAAAACATTTTGAATCTACCCTTACATTTAATCCCGGTGATAATGATGATCAGGATAATCAGAGAGAATGAATCTCGCTAGTGAGGACACAGACAGTAATAAAAACCTGAAAGAGATCTTAATACCCCCCCCCCCCCGGGGCCATATCTAAAAATGTTATGCCTTTAGTAATACTTTAACAATAAGTAAGAATTGACCGATCTCATATAAAAGTTGACCTAAGTAAAGTGAAAATGAATTATCACTGATGTGTTCTATATAATTGTTTCCATAAAAAAATAAAAATAAAAAAAATGTCAATATATGTCAATATATTCCAGCTGAATACATAAAAATTACATATGTAAATAATTTTTGCTGTTTTCTAACTCACCAGGCTTAGGACACTTTGGTTTTTGGTCCTGACATTGCTGCACTGGTTTGCATGCTGAAAAGGAAAAGTAGGGTCATTATTTATGAAGCCATATGTATTTTAGGCCATAGATCACTACTGTTAATGATAATATATAATGGTCTAAAGAACAATTAAAAAAAAAAACACTAAAAGTTGAATTTGATAAAAGTGTCTAGTAGCAAATATTTATATATCTTTGTTGTCTGATAATTAGAGTCGGTTCACACTGGGGCGACTTGGGATCCGACTTGAAGTCGCCTCAAGTCGTCCCAAGTCGCGCTGTAGAGAAAAACAATGCAAGTGAATGGGAGCAGTGTTAATACACACTACTCAAGTCGCTCCGACTTTTGAAAAGGTTCCTGTATGACTTCAATCCGACTTGAAGGCGATTTGTACCCATTGATTTCAATGGACGTCGCTTCCAAGTCTGATCACTGTCTTAACTGAAGCTACTTTCCAACAAGATAACATACATTTCTCAGGCAAACCCCTCCCTCCCCCTTCCTTCCCCAGAGCTGATTGTTGTTTTATTGGCCACTGGAATGTCTCCTGTCCTGGAGACACTTCAAGTCGTGTTGTAAATCTCCCCAGATCGCCCTGTGGTTAATGCTCAAGTCGTGTTGGAGTTGCTTCTGAAAGTCGCGCTGGAAGTCTTGTCGCCCCAGTGTGAACCGACTCTTAAATTTAGAGCTGGTTGACACAGGGGTGACTTGGTATCCTACTTCAAGTCACCCCAAGTCGCCGACATTAAAAATTCAATGGAAGTGAATGGGAGCCGTCTTAATGTACACTACTGAAGTCGTTCTGACTTCAAAAAAGGTTCCTGTACTACTTCAATCCGACTTCTAGGCGACTTGTATCCATTGATTTCAATGGAAGTCGCCTGCAAAGTCGGATCACTGTCTTGACTGCAACAGCTTTCCAGGAATTAAAAAAATAGCTTTTAAGGGCAAACCCCTCCCACCCAAAGAGCAGATTATTATTTGATTGGCCACTGGCTTTGTCGCCTGTCCTGGAGGTGACTTGAGTCGTGTTGTAAGTTGCCCCAAGTCGCGCTGCTGTTCACGCTCAAGTCGTCTCCGAGTTGCCTGTGAAAGTCGAGCTGGAAGTCGTGCTGCCCCAGTGTGAACCGGCTCTTACAGCAGCATATTTGTATGACACAAATAAATGTAAAATATACTAGACACTAGACAGCACTGAAAACCTATAATTACATAGAATAGCTGAACATGCTGAAGCATGGTTTCTATGAAATGAGGCATATTCATTTAGATTTCTTTACAAGTCCTCATAAAGTTATCTCTTATATTAAAAACCCCTTAGAGTTATGTTATTGTATTTTTATTTCTGGCATGGGACTTGTGAATTTAAATTAACACATCATTTTGTAGACACTAAAACAGTGTAAAGCCGATCGTAAATTTTTCCACTTTCTGAAAGGTTTTATAAGCATAAAAAGCTACTTACGGTCCTGGCACTTCTGATCATGATCTTTTTGATGCTGATGTTGTTCATGATGTCCATGAGATCCACCTTTAGTTGAAGACATTGTTGTTGGCTGGTGTTAGCAAGTAAGTTCAAAGTTAACTCAAAGGAATAGCAAGTTCTGTTATGAAGACGTTGAACCTGATGCTTTTATACCCAAGTTGTTTCCTGCTTGTAAAGGGGGAGGTAAATCTCTTGAAAAACCAGTTTGATTTTCACCAAACCTGACATTCATTTTATAGTGGAACCTTTTTAGCAAACAATTATTGTAATGTTCCAGGAAGGAAGGGGTGTTGCCTCCTTGGTCTATCATTTATTTACCAATTACACCCAAATCTTACACATCTTACATGAGTTATAGATGACTCTCTTATTGAACACTAGGTCAAGAATTCCATAGCTGATACTATGCCTGAATTAATATATCATTAGATAATAGATAAGGTGGGAAAAAACCCAGGTCCATCCAGTCCAGCATGTGTGTGTGTACATGTCGTGCGCACGGGGCGTGTTGGGTGTGCCTGTGCTGTTCCCTGAGATCTGCTCTGCTCTGACATGCTGCTGTCCAAGCAATATGTTGCCCACACTGCCTGTGAAACAGTTTCACAAGCAGCAGATAGTGAGGCTTGCCAGAGCCTCTCCTTGTGTGTGAAACTGTCAGGTAAGGTAATGGCTTGCAGGGAGAAAGACCAGCTGTCCCAACTCAGCGGTGATGTCGGGGGTGGGCGGGACAAGACAGCTTTTAAATGCCAGCCAATAGGATGGAGTCTGGGTGGGCCGCTTCATAAAAAAGCACCACACTAACTTACTAATCAATGACTTAACAATAATGTCAGAACCCTCTAATGTATGGAAATCTCAAACTTCAATATTACCACAATACCGATCTCTGTGATACGCAACTTCACATATAATACACAAACTGAAAACAAGACATACCAAATAAAACTTAGCAGGAATGGTGGAAAGCCCCTCCTCAGATAATTGCAATACAAATATTTATCTTCAAGAGCAACAACTTTTTAGTTGGGAGGTTCACACCATTCTAGCACTTTGGAATTTTTTTTTTTTTAGATTGTTACACTTAAATTGATATGTTTTAGTTACTATTATAACTGAATTATTGCACTTAAAGTTAATTTTCCTCCACCCCTGCTCTGTCCATGCAATGTCTTTATGGACCTTTCTTTGTGCACTGGTGCATAGTCATGTTGGAACAGGAAGAGGCCATGCCCAAACTGTTCCCACATAGTTGGGAGCATGAATTTGTCCAAAATGTCTTGGTATACTGACACCTTAAAAGTTCCCTTCACTGCAACTAAGGGGCCAAACCCAATCCCTGAAAAACAACCCATACCATAATCCCCCTGCCACCAAATGGTTTTGACCAGTTTACATAGCAAGGTCCATAAAGACATAGAAGACGAGTTTGGACTGGAGGAACCTAAGATTAAAATTAAGATTAAAAACATTGTTGCAGTCTTTTCAATCACCAATGATTCATTTGTAGATAGTGATTGTGATTTCTCTTAAAGTGATTGTAAAGTCTCAGTTTGTTTTAGGTAAAAATAACAAACAGATCCTTCTCTTCTCGGGTGCCTCTTCAGCTTTCCTGGCACCTCACTCCTGTTAAGTGCCCCCACAGCTAGCAGCTTGTACCCGAGCCAAGTCACAACTCCTTATGTCTATTTAGACACAGAGCCGCAGCCCGTCCCTCTCTTCTCATTGGCTGACTGACTTTGACAGCAGAGAGAGACAATTGTGCCACGCTGCTGTCTCAGCCAATGAGGAGGGGAGTCCTGGGCAGCCGAGACATTCCTACAACATCGCTGGATAGAGAGGGGCTCAGGTAAGTATTAGATGGGCTAAGGAGGGCTGCTGCACACAGAAGGCAATTTATCTTAATGTATAAAATGCATAAAGATAAAAAAACCTTCTGACTTTACAACCACTTTAACCGTCTCTTCTCTAAGGTAAATATAATTGACTTAATTGTCCCTCATACCCAATGTCCTCCAGTCCCCTTATGCATTTTGTTTTTGTAAACTCAAGATGAAGCCTAAACAGTATCCAGGTAACCAGGCGTAAAAGTATCAATATATCCACTGAAAAAAATGTTTTTCTTAATGGATGAGAGTCTTTTGCTAACCTTCTTACCTACCACCTGCCACTGATCCACAAGGGCCCCCAGATTTTCACGTATTCCGTATTTGAGCTTGACAATGACAGTAACAATATTATGCTGAACTGATGAAGTCCTGCCAGGTAACTCTGAAAAATGAAAATGGAAAAACAGACATATGGGGACCACGTTCATATCCGTCATGGCAGATCGGATCGGGCAAGATCTGATTAAAATGGACATGCTGTCCGTCTTGTCTTCATCAGATCGCTCCATAGGAGACAGCAGTGCCCGACAAGCCCCTCCCCGCTCAGTGAGCAGAGAGGAGCTTCTCATCCGTCGGCTCAGTGGAGATCTGCGACAGAGTCCACCTCGTGTGAATGAGGCCTTAGGCGTTACAATGAGGGACCTCATAGTTAATGCCAGTCTATCCTTCTGGGACTTTAATGCCACATACACACAACCGTTTTTTTCCGGCATGAAAACTGCCATGAGAGCCTTTGGCCTGGAATCCCGGCCGTGTGTATGCTCCATCACTGTTTTCCCGTCAGGAAAACTGCGGAAAAAAAAGAGAACATGTTTTCTTTTTTCCCACCGGGTTTCCCGGCTGACTTTTTCTTGTCGGGAAAACCGGTCGTGTGTATACTTTTCCAAGGGGAAAAAAACGTGCATGCTCAGAATCAGGTATGAGACAGGAGCGCTTGTTCTAGTAAAACTAGTGTTTAGAATGGAGATACTGTAGCACATTCGTCACGCTGTAACGGACTGAAAAGCATGAAGACTGAAAAGCACGAATCCTCTTTAAAGAATTGTACACACGCCTGGTTTTCTCAGCAAGAACCAGCAAGAAAACTGCTGGCAGAGTTTTCTTGCCGAGTAAACCGAGCGTGTGTACAAGGCTTTCAGGTTTCTCGTAAATCTGGCCAGAATCTCGACGAGAAAAATAGAGATGCTGCTATCAATTTTCTTGTCGAGATTCTTGTTGGCCTGTTTCCCGACAAGAAACCCAAGAGTGTGTATACTTACCTGTCTTCTTGCCAAGAATTTCAACGGGAAAAACAATGTTTTTTTCCTGACGAGATTCTTGCCCGTGTGTACAAGGCCTTACCAAACCTTTACTAAGTCAAGGATCAGCAAAAGCAGCCCAAAGGGTGGCGCAGTTTGAATGAAACTTCCCCTTTATAGTCCCGTCGTATGTGGTGTATGTCACCGCGCTTTGAACGGGCGGTATTTGGCCTGAAAGTGTGTATGCAAAGCAGGCTTGAGAGGAATCCTGCCAAGGAAAACGTTGTGTGTATGGCCGCGTACACACAACCAAATAAATCCGATCAAATCGGTCTGACAGACCGATTTGATCGGATTTGTCTGCTGGGATGTATTGGTTTGATCATGTACACACGATCAAATCAAAATCCCCGCCGGCAGACAGCGCGGTGACGTGGCGGTGACGTTGACGCCGCCACGTCACTGTCACCAGGAAGTAAAACACTTTCGCGCATGTGTCAAATCCATTTGACGCATGCGCGGGCAGATATGTCTGCTGGTTAGCGTACTTAAAAGCAGGCTTTAAAATCTGTCTGCTGGAAAAACCCGTCTGTCCGCCCGTACACACGATCAAATTTGTCTGCTGAAACGGTCCGTCGGACCGTTTTCTGCAGATAGAATCGATCGTGTGTACACGGCCTATAAGGCATCACTGGTTTATATGGTAAATCTGTTCGGGGCTTCCTTTTACCTGGTTGATATACTTTGTAATTTACCTCCCCAATGCTTTCAATTACTTCAAAGGGACCCTGCCACTTAGCCAGGAACTTGCTTTCAACAGTGGGAACTAACACCAGGTGGGAAAACATGGAGTTAGGCCCCCCTGTTGTATATTCTCAATTGAACTGCTTGGGACGGTAAGTGTTCTTTTTATTATAGGCACGATTGCTGCAATCATGTCCTGCATTTGAGAAATATGCTCAATGACACTTTTGTGGGGTGTCTGCTCCCCCTCTCAGGTTTCCTTGGTTATGTCTAAGAGTCCCTGAGGGTGTCTACCATAAAGCAACTTAAATGGTGAATACTCCGTAGAGGACTGGGGAACCTCCCTGATGGCAAACATCAAGTATGGAATAAGGAAGTTCCAGTTTTTCCCATCCTTGTCAACAACCTTTTTTAACATGCTCTTTAATGTTTTATTGAAGCGTTGCACCAAGCCATCAGTTTGAGGGTGGTACACAGAGGTTCGCAACTACGTCACCTTAAATAACTTGCACTGCTCCCTAGTTATTCATGACATAACTGTGACTCTAACTCATGATTCTGGTCTGTAAGCACTTCCTTAGGGATCCAAACACGAATGAACACCATTAACAGCTCTTTGGCAATGTTCGTAGCCGATGCGGTGTGCAAGGTAACAGGTAGCGTAATCCATGATTACAAGCATATGCTAATGACCCCGGCAGACTTGGGGAGTGGACCCACAAGGCCCAGGGCAATCCTCTCAAAGGGCACTTAAATAATGGGTAAGGGCAGTAAAGGACTTTGAAAGTGAGGTAGTGGGGCTGACATCTGACACACAGGACAAAATTGACAATAATTCTCAATATCTTTCTATATCCTGGGCCAGTAAAACCTGCGTAACACACTTTCAGTGGTTTTATCAACCCCTAAATGACCTCCTAGCAAGTGCCCATGGGCAAGTTCCAACGCCACTCGTCTGTTTAACAATTTCATAATTCTTTTTATAGACTCGATAAAGTAAATCCTCATTGCTGCTGAAATTAGAAAAACAAGGCCTGTCTCCTGGTTCGACAGGTACATCATTAATCAATATTACATTTTCCCAGGCCCTGGCAAGGGTATGGTCTTTTCTCTCCATGGTACCAACGTTTTCCTTGTGCACATTAAGGTCAGCAAACTCTAATGTAGCCTTAGAGTCAGCAGATGGCTATCCACCTTTACTGGTTGTGGGGATTTCCTCAGGCTCCTCCAGTTCCTCTGCCATAACCAAGAAAGAAAAAACACGAAGAACCCTGAGAGGAGTCCCCTGAACCCACATTGTCAGTGCTGGCCTGAAGTTCTGGCTACTGCTACAGGGTCAGGACGATCCCACAGTTCTAAAAACTTTGGGAAGTCCCTAACAATGATGGCCGACCGGATGGGTCACTGTACCTAAGTCTGTTTAAAAGTTAACAGTGGCTATAGGATACTCCCGGGTATCCCTACAGACACAGATCACAGAATTTATTTTTTCATGAAAATTGACAATTTTAACCATCTAATTTTAAACCAAAGTTACTAGACTGCCGGAGCCAGCAAGGCCATAATAGGCGTATTATTATTAATCATCTTGCACATGTGTTTTCCTACATTTGGTGCTGCAGCGCATGAAACAGCAGCAAACATTAACCTTCTAATAGATATGTCACACTGTATTGGTTCATCTGTCAATGGACAGTTTTCAGCAACATATCCCAGTTCCTGGCATTGAAAACACCTGATGTTGCCCCAGCTTGGTTTGCTGACAAGTGACAGGCAGTGACTTCCCTTGTTTGGGATGCCAAATTTCAGTCCTGGCACCAAAAATTCCCTCCTTTCTCCTTGCCATGCTTACCAGTCTTACCGCTTTCCTGAGAAGACCGTGGCTTTGAGTAGAAAGTCCATGCGGCTGTAGGGGGGTGACCAGGCTCTTTGCAGCAAAGTACCTTTCAACAAGTTCCACCAGGTTGTCCTCCGACTTGGGGTTTCCTTGACTCACCCACTTCTGCAGGGAAATTGGTAGTGACCTCAGGAATCGGTTCATGACCATGCGCTCCAGTATTTGTGGCCCAGACAGGGACTCTGGCTGTACATACAGTTGTATGGCTGAACTCGCATTAGATTTGTAGGAAAAAAAGGGACTGAAATCGGATCGCAATGACAGATCATATTGCAATACAGCGATCCATGCTATAAATTTAAGACTGACATGACATAAGAATTCATTGAACTTTCTGTCCTGGCCACCGCCTGGGGGTTCCCCTCTCCCTCTTTCTCCCCTACCATCACTAACAGGCCCCGCCCCTGGCCAGCGGAGAAGAAAGGAGGAGAGTAGGCGGAATAATGTGTTGTCAGTCATCGGCCAAGTAGACTCTCATACCAACAAGTAACGGCCGCCAGGGACAATATAAGTGCAGGAGGTGGCCGCGGTAGCCGGAACTCGGGAGGAATGGTGAAGGGGCTTTTTTTGTGCAGGTTTTTTTTCATGCAGGGGGGTGGATTTTTTGACCGCCCCTCTCAAAGTGTCGCCCACAGGCCTGGGCCTTGTCGGCCTAGGCCAAAACACAGCACTGGGTGGGGGCAGTGGTTTCCTTTTTTGTGTTGGTTTCTTTCATGATTAAACTGATAGTTCAGAAGATACTTGCCATGGGGTAAACGTTAGTTTAAACATGTTTGACATTCACAAACCACATGTTAATATCTTATATTCATACACGTGAAATTAAATCAACACCCTTAGTAAGTTAGTATGTGGCACTAAGGAAGAAATTAAATATTTAGCAACATCTCTACTGTGGAATTAAGGAAGGAATTAAATATTTAGCAACATCTCTAGTCTGACTAGTTATATCATGAAACAAAAAAATTAAAATGAACAGAATAGTTTTGCAACAAACAGAGTTTCATCTGCCATAAACATTGATCACCAGTGGAGTAATTGTATGTTACAGCTGAGTACAGTTCTTACTCATCAATCACATGTAGCGTCTGGTTTCTTTACAGTACCGGTGCTAGTTAAAGTTAGGGAGATCAGAGTGTAGTTAAACTCTGATCCAAATTGTTATGTGTTAAACAGGGTCTCTGCCTCAGCTTGGCTGTGCTGTGGGCTCATTCTGTTGCGCTGGGGTGTTCTTCCAACCCTGGTGCTGCAGGTGGCAGCAGTGGAGTCAAGGTTTGAGTGCTCTTTCCCAGCAGCCAATAAGGAGGGTTTGACCTTGTTGTGCATGCTGGGGGAGGGTATTTATGAGACAGAAGCCATTGGCTCTGAGTCTTCTTCTTCGAGTGTGGCACCCACCTTTTGGGTGACCACATCACGGCGCCCCAGCGTTATGGCCTACCTGACCATGTGCCACACGGTGTTCCTGGTTCCAGGACCAAAATGGTGCAGAGCATCTGAACCGCTAGCGACGGGCACCCAGTGAGAGACTGGGTTCCCACCTTTGAGGATCCCAAGCTGTCTTGCTGTTTGGTGGGGAGTCCGTTTGAGGAGCACCATTGAGAGGCTTGCGGTCCAAAAGGGTCTTGACAAACCACCGGGGGATCAAGGTAGCTGGACAACAAAGGATTGATTACTTGTCAGTCGGTACCTGGGCGACAGGTTGAATTCACCTAAGGGGGATTGCCTCCGTAACTGCAAATCAGAGAGGGACTGTGGCAGAGGTGTCTCTCTGACGTTTACCAAGGAGGGCCTGTGGCAGAGACTTTTCCTCAAGTTCAAGTTCACTAAGGAGGGTCTGTGGCAGAGACTTTATCCTACAAATGTTTGAGTGATACTCCGGCTGCCAGGTCAGTGTTTTCCTATCATCACGCCTGAATTTGCTATTCTCCTTTTCTTCTTCAACTTTACTTTCCTCACCACAAGTTTTATTGTTTTTACCCGGCTGGGTAATAAAGAGCACAGCAAAGGGCACCTGTTGCGGACATTCCTTTACTTCTACCAAATGCAATAAGCATGATTCACCCCTAATGGTATATGGAGGGGGCGCTAATAATGAATAATAAGAGAATAAACAATAAAGTGAAATCTAATAAATGGTCCGTCTGAACCAACAATAGCAGACTTAGTGAGCAGCAACACACTGAAAATGGTGAAATAGAAATAGATTGTAAAAAAAAAGATTGTGCAAAAAAAAAAATAAGAAAAAAAAAAGGTGAATGAATAAATAAACTCAAGTCCATTCAAAGGCCCAGATTCACATACAATTAGATTTGCGTAGAGTATCAGAAATACTCTACGCCGCCGTATTTTACCTGGCTCTACGTGGAAACCCGGTAGATTTTGTCCAGTAAACTACGGCGGCGTAGTGTATTTCTCCCGGCGCAAGCCATCTACGCGAGTAGGGGGCGTGAAGCATTTAAAATAGGCGCGCTCCCGCGGCGATCGAACTGCGCATGCTCCGTTCAAAAATTTCCCGCCGTGCATTGCGCGAAATCACGTCGTTGCGTCATTCGTTGTTTGAGTAGCGTCGTTTACGGACATTCCTATTCCCGAACGAGTTACGTAAAAAAAAAAAAAAAATTTAATTCGATGCGGGAACGACGGCTATACTTAACATGGGCTAGGCACCGTTAGACCAGCAAATAGCTGGTCTAACAGTACGTAGCAAAAAAATGACGTAAGCGATTGCGAAGACCACCCGTATCTTCGTGGAATCCCCGTAAAAAGTCATTTGCATATCCCGACGCTGAAAACAACGCGGACTCCTCCCAGCGGCTGCAAAAATATTGCAGCGTAGATCCGAAGGCTTACGAAGACGTAAGCCTCTCGGATCGAAGCCCGAAGCTGCCGTATCATGGTTTGAGGATTCAAACTAGTGATACGGCGCGCGAAATTACTCCTGTCTAACACCAGTTAGACAGGCGTAATTGCTCTGTGAATCTGGGCCAAAGAGTGTTAGATAAAGTCCAATCAAGGCTAATCTTTCTCAGATGCAAATTGTAGAAAATGAATTGTAAAAGGTGTCCACCTTCACCAAGAAGATCCCCCAAATGTGCACTAATGGATGGCTCCTTACCGCACGGTGTTGACCTGATTGTTTAGAAAAGGTCAAATACAGCAGTTGGTCACTAATGATTCACCCCAAGAATCCGGGGGAGCCATGAGGTAAATGTGCCACCCGAAAAAAACAGCAGCTCCTCCGGGGGTAGTGCTACACACATTTATAATAATACTGATATTAGGAAAAGGAAATGTGTTTACATATACTCAGAGTGATAGAGAAGGTATAATTAACTATATGGATGTTTTACATGTGCTTTGTTAGAAAAATTGAATATTCCCTTTAATTTAAGATGCTCTCGTGCAGGAGTTCTTAACCGAGGAGTATTGAAACCAAATTATGTGGGTACAAGACTGGATCGCTAAACAGCTAATAAAAAAATAACTACCACTTTTGGATGATTACTTCACAGATTTTAATGACCTTAGCCTGGAATCTGTTTATAACATAAACCTTTTCTTACTTTACTATATATAAGTGTCAGCAATTCAGCAGATGTTTTTATACATTTCCAAGAATACTTCACTGAGTAACAAATATAAGAGAACAAAACTTAAACCTATGTGGCTCATTTATAGCCATATTCAACCCGTTCACTGTTAGAACCATTTTTGCACATATGTTTAAAAAATAATTATAGACCTTAAGGTTACATAAAACCCCCAAAAACATGATATATTTTCTGAAAGCAGACAGTAGAAAATAAAATATTGGTAGTTCCAATTTTTTATGTCACACAATATTTGCGCATCAGTTTCTGAAATCAATGTTTGCGCATCAGTTTCTGAAATTTACATTTCAGTAAAAAATACCCTAAAGTTAAAGGCCCAGATTCACAGAGCGATTACGCCTGCGCAACAGGAGATGCGCGTGCGTAAGTCTAAATGTGCGCGTACGTTTCGATGCACGGCATCCCCAAAACGAGATACGCAAGAAATCTACCGTCCGGGCAAAACTGCGATAGATAGACGATTGATTTGCTAGTCAAATATGCTAATGAGGGACTTACAGGGATCCACAAAAGAACGTTGGGGCAGCGCAGGCTACGCAGTGTGCGCAACAGCAAAATGTCCAAAATTAGACCATATAAAAGCTGGTCTAAAAAGAGAAAAATCGTCTACATGTCAGATAAAGCAACACTGTTAGTGAGGAGCTCAGCAGTCACATGTGTTGCACAACAATCTGTATGCCAACATGCCAGGGGCATCCATGCTCATAGCTATACTACTGACTTTAGATGATCAAAGAAGGAGGAGGGCACTGGATTTTTATTTTATTTTTTTTACTTTTTATTTGCTTATATAAACTTTACAATTTAATCTAATCTAATACAATATTCTTATCTGATACAAGCCCCTCAAGCTTCACTCTTCACGGGAGAGGATATATCACACACGCATAGACATCTATGGCATGAGTGATTCTGAGGTGTCTCGATGAAAACATCTCGGATATGTCAGATTCGCCCCTCATCAAATTCGCCATCATGGAATTAACCACAACCTTGCAGTAGGACATCACCAGCCCAACACATGACACTACCCATGACACCCATGACAGCTACATATACAATCAGAGCCCCATCCCCACAGATTTCGAACAGAACTTGTATGGGGACAGCTGGCTGGTTGGTGAGTGACATGGGTGGCAGGCATGACTGCCCCCCCCATGATGCACACATCACAAGGGGCACATGCACTACTAACATCCTCCTGTCTTTTCCCTTCAAGGTGACTCTGCATATGCACTGGGCCCCCATCTCATGACTCCATCTCATGCCAGCTCACATATGCATCTTTGCACGTTAAACACACACATTAATCATGGCACAATGAGAATGCATGCCTGCACACCACTGTGGTCCCTAGCACACACACCCCACATCCTCATCACATTGGATTAGCACAAGCCCCCCATGCAGGACTTGTGAGCAGCAACGCCACGCCAAGGCTCCAATTATGTCACTGTACATTCATACACCATTCACATGGACCTGGGGATCACTTCTCCCTGGTCCTGGGGAACCCTTCTCCACAGAAATTGAGGGTGACACCCCTTTTCCGACAGGAATGTCACCCCCACATTCCCAAATCATACACAAACAGAACCAAAAAAAAAAAAAAAGCCCAGCAAAAATATAATTTAAAAAAATATAATTTAAAAAAAAAACAACAAAGAAAACACATAAAAGACAAAAATCACTCTGCAAAACAGTCCCCAAATATCTCAACGACACATCACAAACAAATAAACGCTAACAATCAACAGAACAATAGCACCTTGCTGTATAGGGAGGGATACAAAGGGATGTACTTTTGCAATGGAAGTGCGTTTGTGTCTGTCTATTTATGCTGTCTGCGTAGTTCAGCAAAGTTGCCCGGGTCTACTTCCAATTTCACTGATTGCGCTGTTCCCGAATTGTGAGCATGCGCACAGAGGTGCTGACCATGAGCGAGCCGGCCAGCCCTTCATTTGCATGGGGTCACGGCTCATTTCAATGTAACACGCCCACGTCCTTCCCAATTTGTATTACTCCGCCTTACGCCTCTGAAATAACGTTACGCATGCGCAAATTTCTGCGTAAAAGCTACGAGAATAGGGTGATTACGTGGCTACATTGCGCAAGTCTAAGATAAAGGCGGTGCACTACGCCGGTCCAATAATGCGCAGATGTACCTGAATCTGCCCAAAGTGTTTGAGTTAAATGTTTATATATATATTTTTTTTTATAACAAACAGGTTTATACTTACCTGCTCTGTGCTATGGAACTGCACAGAGCACCCCTGAACTGCCTCTTCTCAGCTCCTTCTCCGGTGCACTTGGCTCCTTCTCTCCAGAGAGTACCCTCAAAGAAAGTGCCATTCTTGTGGGCTTCCTCCTGAGCCTCACTGTCTGTGTCTATAGACACAGAGAGCAGGACTCAGCCCTGCCTCTTGCTCCCTTACCACTAACTTTGATTCATGGAAGCAGGAGCCAACGGTTTCCACTGCCTCAGCAAATGCGGGGCCGCATGTGGTGGGTACCTGCAGTTATTAGGTGTGTGTAGCCACCAGATCACTTCCATCTGACAGCTGACTTGTCAGATTTACACACACACTAGGCAGCTGCATCTGCCAGGACTGTGTAAAATCCACCACTACCAAAGGCATAATACATATGTCAACTGCAGTAAAAGGGTCAATGATTGCAAGGAATGTAATAAAAAAACACATCACTAGGCCTTACACATGGCTTACAGATGTGAATCCTTAGAGCGCTTAGCCAAGCTGCTATTCCTGATTTGTAAAGACTCCTTACTGAAGGAATAGTAGCGACTGCTTAGCATAGAGCATATAATAGTACCAATATTTTAAAAAGGGGAACTACAGAACAGTCAGCCTAACATCAATAGTATGTAAGAAGTTTCAGGGTATACACAGGGGCTCCATTGCAGAGAAAATAGTACACAGTTACAAGTAACAACCAACAGGGATTTATTAAAGAAGGCTCTTGTGAGACGAACCTGTTCACATTTTATAAGGAACTGAGCAGTAAATTAATAGAGGCAAGAGCAGTAGATGTAATTTTTCTGGAAAAAAAAATGCAAAAACATTTGATACTGTACTCCACACAGGCTTAGAATGGAACTTTAACTAAAAATAAAATGGACAAACAGGCAGGATTTTTAATACAAAAGAGACCTACTTTGACTTACCTGCCTGTCCACCCCTGTACAGTGAACTGCACGCATTCAGCTCACTATAGAGATTGGGCAATGCTGAAACCACCTGCACTGCCACACATTTGTGGGAGTGACGTCACCCCCACCCAGCCAATTAAAGTGGTGAGTGATCGAGACCCGGAATCTGGCTGCCCGAAAACATTACTAGATGGTGTTGAGCTCCGGGATGCTGCACTGGTGGATCCAAGGTTAGTATAGTTCCATTTTAACCCCTTGCCGACTAGCCCACGCCGCTATATATAGGCAGAATGGCATGGCTGGGCACATTGACGTGTATATATATGTCGCCTTTAAGACACAGTATTGTGGGCGCATGAGAGCAAAAACATGTTAATCTTCCTTACCCAGTTAGTGCTATCAGCTGTGAGTGTTGACAAATTCAAAAACCTTCTAGATGTGTTCCTCAAAGAGCACACTATATAAGGGTATGTATACTGTGCTTTCATGCCTTCGTACACACGACCAGTTTTCCCTCGGGTAAACTGCCATGACAGCTTTTGGCCAGGAAAACCGGGCGTGTGTATGCTCCATTGCAGTTTTCCAGACAGGAAAACCGCTGGGAATCTTTTTTCCTTGCTGGGATTCCCGGTGGGTTTTTAAGCCGGCAGTTTACCTATGGGGAATACCTGCAGTGGAGCATACATACAGACGGGTTTCCTGACCAAAGCTCTCATGGCAGTTTTCTTGCCGGGAGACCCAGCCGTGTGTAGGGGGAAAAAGCTACTGAGAAGGTTCTAGGTTTTCCCCTTGTTTTTTCCGGCGGACTTTTCACCGCTGGGAAAACCTATCGTGCGTACAAGGCATTAGAAGACTAAACCTGATACACACACATAGGCATGCGCAGCCTATTGCTTTAGGGTGTGCATCCCAAAGCTCAAACACATTCGCGTGTATATATATATATATATATGTATGTATTGTCAAATGTATTGGGACGTGTGCCTTTACACTCACATGAAGTTTAATAGCATCCCAGCTTCAACTCTTTTGGGAAAAATGTCCATAAGGTTTAGAAGTGTGTCTGTAGGAATGTTTAACCATTTTTCCAGAAGCGCATTTGTGAGGTCAGGCACTGATGTTGGACGAGAAGGCTTGGCTCGTAGTCTATGCTCTAATTCATCACAAAGGAGCTCTGTCGGGTTGAGGACAGGATTCTGTGCAGGCCAGTCAGGTTCCTCAATCCCAAACTCGCTCATCCATGTCTTTATGGACCTTGCTATGTGTGGACCAAATCATTTGGTGGAGGCGGGATTATGGTGTGGGGTTGTTTTTTAGGGGTTGGGCTTGACCACTTCCAGTGAAGGGAACTTTTTTAAGGTGTCAGCATACCAAGACATTTTGGAAAATTTCATGCTCCCAACTTTGGGGATGGCCCCTCCCTGTTCCAATATGACTACGCACCAGTATACAAACCAAGGTCCATAAAGATGTGGACTTAGCTAGGGTGGTGAAAACTTTACTTCAAGTGCAATAATTCACGTTATAATAGTAGCTAAAAAACATATCAAATACCGTTATTGTGGTAATATTAAAGTTTATTGAGATTTCCATACATTTCCATACAGAGGGTTTTACCATTATTGTTAAGTTATTGATTAGTAAGTTAGCCCTGCACTTTTTTTTTGTGGAGTGGCAACACACGTAACAGTGCTTAGCAGCAGGCCTTTTACTGACACTTTTTTGACTTTACCTCCAGTAGTTCATTGTAAATAGTAGTTTGGTGATTACCTATTATACAAAAGATTGGCATGTGGCATTAATAAACATGGATGGATTTCAGTTATGCCCCCCCCAGGCCACCCCCATGGACAATGTGCCTGGCTGCAGAGTTCATCTCCCCATCCATGCACTGATTGGCAACACTGGTGGGTACTGATTGGCAGCACTGATGGGTACTGATTGGTGCCCCTGATTGACACTGATATGTGGCACTTATTGGCACCCCTGGTTGGCACTGATAGACAGCACAGATTGTTAGCACTGATCGACAGCACCAATGGGCACTAATAGGCACTGGTGGAACTGTTAGGCAGCACTGATTGTCACTAAAAGGCAGCAATGAGGGGCACTGATTGACACTGATAGGTGGCACTGATTGGCACTGATAGGCATCACTGATTGGCACTGATAAATTGGCAGCGCTGATGGGCAGTGTTGATGGGCAGTAATTAGCAGCACTGATGGGCACTGATAGGTGGCACTAATAGGCGGCACTGATTGAAACTGATCGGCAGCACTGACTGGCAGCACTGATTGGAACTGATGTGCACTGATATGCCACATTTATGAGCCCTGATTGGCACTGATAGGCAGCATTGATGAGCAGCACTGATGGGCAACATTGATGGGCACTGATTGGCAGCATTTACTAGCACTGATGGGCAATGATAAGCAGCAATGATGGGCACTGATTGGCAGTGCTGATGGGCATCAGCAGCACTGATGCCTGATGGTGCTTTTTCTAGGCATTGCGGTGCGGATTGCAGGTACATAATCTTTTATGGGATTGCATCTGATTTGCAGATGTGTTTAGTTCTGAACATAAATTCTCTCCCCCCCTCCTCACTACACCTCCCCTTCCCCATGTCAGCTGATACCTTCCCCATGTCAGCAGAGAAACCAGGGCTGGAATTCGCACCGGACTAGTGTGAACCCAGCTTTAAGTCTCGTACAGGCGGTTCAATTGTTGGAAGGGGATTGTCTGTTGACAGACTGTTGCCCTAAATTTTTATTTAAATGTTGGATGGCAGGCTAGTACATTTTCAGCGGACAATGGCACCACATCTGATTTTCGTATGATCAGTACACAAATTCGTCACACAAAAGTCGAAAGTACAAACACACATGCTCGGAATCAATGCTCACCAAACACAAAATTAGCAGAAGGGGCCCAAAGGATGGCGCTCAAGAGCTGAAATTCCTTGTAGTACGTCACTACGTTTGTGTGTGTGGCACGACAATTGTGTAATGCTAGTTTGCAAGACAAGATCCTGGCACACTCCCTTTTGACAAAAGTCAGACGCTCAGTTGGCCAACAATCTTACCGTGTGTACGAGGCATTTGAGAGTCATCTAAAACTCATGTAAGATTTGAGTGTAATTAGTAGCTAAATGATGCATCAAGGAGGAAACACCCCTTCCTTCCTGGAACATTACAATAATTGTTTTCTAAAACGGTTCCTCTATAAAAATGAATGTCAGGTTTGGTGAAAATCAAACTGGTTTTTCAAGAGATTCACCTCCCCTCTACAAGCAGGAAACAACTTGGGTATAAAAGCATCAGGTTCAACGCCTTCATAACAGAACTTGCTATTCCTTTGAGTTGACTTTGAACTTACTTGCTAATACCAGCCAACAACAATGTCTTCAACTAAAGGTGGATCACATGGACATCATGAACAACATGAACAACATCAGCATCAAAAACATCATGATCAGAAGTGCCAGGACCGTAAGTAGCTTTTTATACTTATAAAACCTTTCAGAAAGTGGAAAAATTTACGATCGGCCTAAAGCCCCGTACACACGGTCGGACATCCAACAAAATTTCCCTTGGATTTTTGTCCTAATTGATTAGTCCAATCACACCCATAGCATACACACGCTCTGACTTTTCTGCAAACTTTTCTAAAACTTTTACATCATCGCGTGTTTTTTCTGCTCTTTTCTGCTCTTTACTGCCACCCTTTGGTTCACTTCTGCTATTGTTGGTTGATTTTAACATTGGTTCTGAGCATGCGCATTTGTCCAAAAGTCCGATGGTTTGCTGTACACATGATCGGACTTTGCACCATCCGACTTTTGTTGCCTGAAAGTTGGTCCGTTCGCAGACCTAACTTTTTGTCCGATGAAAGACAAAAAAGTTGGTCCGATGGAATGTACACACGGTCGGACAAATGCGAAAAGTGTCGGATTTAGATGTTGGTTGGGCAAAAGTCTGACCGTGTGTACGGGGCTTTACACTGTTCTGGTGTCTGCAACATAATGTGTTAATTTAAATTCACAAGTCCCATGCCACAAATAAAAAATACAATAACATGATTCTAATGCCCTGTACACATGGTCGGAATTTCCGATGAAAAGCTCACATCAGACTTTTGCTGGCGGAAATTCCACTTGTGTGTATGGGGCATACGTTTTTATTTTTCTAATATTACAGATAACTTATTAAGGACTTGTGAAGAATAAAAAAAATAACAGTCTCAATTAATATGCCTGTTTTATAGAAACCATGATTCAGCATGTTCAGCTATTTTATGTAAGAATACGTTTTAATCAATCACCACCAGCAAGCGCATTATAAGTTTTCAGCGTTGCCTCGTGTCTAGTGTCATTCCCATTCATGTGTGTCATACAACTATGCTGCTGTAAGTCTGTGTCATTTTCAGACATCAAAGTAATAGAAATATTTTGTACTGGCCATACATGATTGAATATCAAAAGAATTTTGTTTTGAAAATTAGAAGATTCGTGCATTTTGTGATTTGATGGTGCAACCATTGATTTCGAAATTGGACCAACCAAACCTTCAATTTCACCTCATGTTCCTAAAGAAAATAATTTTCGTGTCTGGGAATCTTCTTTTCTTTCCGGGGATTTTCTTTTCTTGCACATGCGCATTTATTTTTCAAATACATCTCTCACACAATTCTACCATCATTGATTAGAAAATTGTTAGTTTAAAAAAAAAAAAATCCAACATGTCCGATTATTAAAATTCAATGGCCGCACGAAAATAGGCTGCTTCTTCAGCCCACTAATGATGAGAAATACGAACAAAAGTTCTTAGATAAGATTTTCAAAAGAAAATTCTCTCAAAATTCGACCCATATATTAGTGTTTTCTTTTTTAATTGTTCTTTAAACCTTTATATATTATCATAAACAGTAGTGATCTAAGGCCTAAAATACATATGGCTTCATCTAATGTCCCTACTTTTCCTTTTCAGCATGCAAACCAGTGCAGCAATGTCAGGACCAAAAACCAAAGTGTCCTAAGCCTGGTGAGTTAGTAAACAGCAAAAATTATTTGCATATGTAATTTTTATGTATTCAGCTGGAATATATTTCAATTATGTTTTTTATGGGAATAATTATGTAGAACACATCAGTGATAATTCATTTTTACTTTGCTTAGGTCAACTTTTATATGAGATTGGTCACTGCTTAACTTTTGTTAAAGTATTACTAAAGGCATAGCATTTTTAGATATGAACATATTGGTGGGGGGGTTAAGATCTCTTGTCAGGTTTCTTATTACTGTTTGTGTCCTCATTAGCGAGATTCACTCTCTCTAATTATCCTGATCATCATTGTCATCAGGACTAAATGTGAGGATAGATCCAAATTTTTTAATTGCCACCAAAACAAGAATAGAATAGGGAAAATCTTTCAATGGGGACACTTTTCTCAAACCATCTAATGTCCCTACTTTTTCTTTTCAGAATGCAAGCCAGCGCAGCAATGTCAGGACCAAAAACCAAAGTGTCCTAAGCCTGGTGAGTCAGTAAACATCAAAAATCATTTACAAATGTAAATTGTACATTTGTAAAAGTTTGCATACCCTGGCAGAAATTGTGAAAACATCACTGATCATGCCAAATGTTATTTTATTTAAGGATAGCAATCACATGAAGCCATTTATTATCACATCGTTTTTTTTGGATCCTTTTTAGATCATAATGATAACAGAAGTCCCCCAAATCGCCCTGATAAAAAAAGTTAACATACCCTGGAATGTTTGGCTTTGGCACACACATGTTAAAATGGCAATTATAGGTTAATTTCCCACACTTTTTTTGTTTTTTAAACCACGATCAGTGTCTGTGTATAAATAGTCAATGAGTTTGTTAGCTCCCACATAAATGCACTAATCAGGCTAGACACTGAGCCATGAGAACGTAGAAAAGACCAGTCAAAAGACTTGCGTAACAAGGTAATGAAACTTTACAAAGATGGAAAAGGTTATAAAAAGATATCCAAAGCCTTGAATATTCCAGTCCGTTTTGTTTAATCACTTAATAAGAAGTGAAACATTTGGGGATCTCTTTATACCAAGCAAAGGTCAGGTAGATCAAGAAAGATTTCAGCCACAACTGCCACAGGAACTGTTCGGGATACAAAGAAAAACCCACAGGTAACCTAAGGAGAAATACAGGCTGCTCTGGTTGGTTTAAGAAGCACAATATGATGATACTTAAATAAAAAAGAGCTGCATGGTCAAGTTGCCAGAAAGAAGCCTTTCCTGTACAAGTTCTACAAATAAGCCTGGCTACAATATGCCCAACAACACCTTGACATGCCTCATTGGCTTTTTTGTGGCATTGGCGCAGTAGAGGTTTCCTTCTGGCACCTCAACCAAGCAGCTCTTTTTTGTTAAAGTATTGTTGAATTGTGCTCCATAAAAACAACCACACCATCTTTTTGGAGTGCAGCCTGTATTTCTCCTTCGGTTACTTGTGGGTTTTTCTTTGTATCCTCAGCAATTCTTCTGCCAGTTGTGATTGCAACCTTTCTTGGTCTACCTGACCTTGGCTTGGTATCAAAAGAGCCCCTAATTTTCCACTTCTTAATCAGTAATTAAACAGTACTGACTGGCATTTTCAAGGTTTTGGATATCTTTTTATATCCTTTTCCATTTTTGTAAAGTTTCATTACCTTATTACGCAGGTTAATGCGTAATAAGGTAGGCGACTGTTCATTTCTACCTCCTCATGGCTCAGTGTCTAGCCTGCTTAGTGCATCCATGTGAGAGCTAACAAGCTTATTGACTATTTTTACACAGACACTAATTTGTGATTTAAATAAAAAACAAATGTGGGAAATGAACCTTTAATTGCCATATTAACCCGTGTGTGCTACCTTCTGTATCTGTACCAAGGCCAAACATTCCAGGGTATGTACATTTTTTATCAGAGCCATTTGGGTGATTTCTGTTATCACCACTTTGAAAAGGATCCAAAAAACTATGTGATAATAAATGGCTTTATGTGCTAGCCTTAAATAAAAGTTTTTTTTTGTTGGCATGATCAGTCATATTTTCAATACTAATGCCAAAATGTCACAATTTCTGCCAGAGTATGCAAACTTTTAAGCAAAACTGTATTTGCCATGATATTTGTGGAAAGAATTGTGTAGTTGTGTAGTAGTGGTAAATCAATGTAATTGCATTTCGGGCAACTTTTAAAGCGGGTAAAATAAGTATTGAACAAGTCAGCATTTTTCTGGGTAAATATAGTACACACGACAGAGAAACTCGTCGGGCGAAACTGATCGTTCGGCCCGTCGAGTTCCTAGTTCGGCAGTCAAAAAGCTTGTCGAGACAAATTTTCCTATTGAACAACGAGGAAATAGAGAACCTGCTCTCTTTTTGGCTTGACGAGGCTTGAAGGGTTGCTCAGCGAAAAGTGTACACACGACCGGTTTTCTCGGCAGAATACGTCTCCCATCGAGGTTTTTGCTGGATTCTGCCGAGAAACTCGTTCGTGTTAAGATGCTATTGACATTACATTTTCACCATATGTCGGTAACAACCCATGCAATCTGTTTAAAAATGTCATGTCAATAGAACCTTTCAAAATATATTTACCTAGAAAAAAGGTGACATGTTCAAATCTTATTTTACCCAGCGTATATGGGAGTTGCCATTGCTTACTTATTGTTAAGATTTTTTTAAGAGTAAATCATTTTTAGATTTGAATACAGTGGTGAGGGTTTCAAACCCCTGTCCGGTTTTTATTACTGTCTGTGTCATTAGCAAAATTCTCTCTTTCTAATTATCCTGATCACCATTTAGTCAAGGCTGCCTTTGCAAACACAGCTGACATAGATCTTTCTGATCTTGGTGTTACAGCCAAAAGGTTTGTATAACCAGGCAACTCCATAACAAATGATAGAAAGAGCCAGGTGCGGATGTAGGATATATATGCCCGATGTAGGATATATAGTAGTGTTAACCGGTGTTAGTATTACAGTATCTAAAATGTTCTCCCAATCCGTTTCTTCAATGACCCCAATATCTGCTTCCCGTCTACTTTTTGGTTTGTAAGCCAATGTTGTTGCTGTGGGAAGGCAAATAGGGGAGTATAGGTTAGAGGTTAGTTTAGTGGACTCTGTGCCTAAAATAATATCCAGTTTTTTTAGTTTTAGATAAACCACAGTAGATGGAAGGATCAGCTGGGTTTGTTATTTTCTTTAAACCCTTACAGACCACTTAGACCTACAGGTAAGCATAGATTAAGGCTTACCTTGTAGGTGCAACCTACACGGTTTAGGAGATATTTCCAAATGATATGCACCGATGTTTATGGCGCACTGAGCGTGCCGTTGCTAACGGCGATCATGCCGTTAATGGCGGTACCCGCGCGAATGCGCGGTGGTGACGTCATCTATCCCCGGAGAAAGATGGCGGCAATGGAGGAGAGGAACTAGCACAGCTGTGGGGGCTTTGATCTCAGGTAAGTAATACATAATGAACTAGTATGCTATGCCTTTTTCTTGCAGGGTATTATTATTTTATTAATTAATCTGGTAACTGTGAATGTGATCTAGTGGCTCTACAGCCGCTCAGATCACTTTTACATAAAACAATATTGCCAGTGTAAAAAAACGATACCAGGATCATGGTTGTAACGTCCACCATAGTTCCCGGTATAACCACTTTAACTTTAGGCCATTTAGAAATGTCCTAAGGAAAGAAAGTGGTTATTATTATAGGGCCATTTACTCGAGATTGCATACAGCTGTTACATGCCTGTTGGCCATCATCAGTTCAATGTATGGAAACCATGGCTTCTGTGATTTAGGGCTTGGGGATCAACAAGAAAGTACAAGTAGTGGTTGTATTGGGGTATATTTAGTGATGCCATACTAATTTATTGTGTAGAGGCCGACAACAGGCACAAGTTAGTATCTGTATAATTAGTGACTACTGAATACCAGGTTTCTCTCAATGCAGAAAGTGTATACATTTTATAAAGTCAGTTAAGAAGACAATTGTATAACATGTATTCATATTATAATTTTCTGTTTGCACAGATCCTTGCCTCCCCTGCCCTCCTGAGCCATGCCAGACCCAGCAAAAAGGATGTAAAAAATAAAACCATTGTAAAGACTCAATTGAAACATTACCAAACAAACAAATGATTCAAAATGTTATGTTGTCTGTTTCTTGATGTTCTGTGCAAATCTGCATATTCAATAAATTTGGTAAAAACAACAACAATACAGCTTTTGGAAATTATTTCCTGACATTTTCAATGTTATACCCAAATGGTTGATGTGCTGAAAAGAACAAACAGACCTTTGTGAAATTTGGGATGCTTAGATTAAGATATTTACTCCAAGAGTCTCGTGAATAAAATGTGGCACCAGTTTCTTATTATTGTTTCCCAGGGCCACAATTAGAAATCATGGGGTTCTATATAGTCTGGTTTACAGGCTCTCCTTCCCAGTGTCTCCCAATCTCCCCCCCCCCTTTTGTCCAACACTCTGCACCCCCTGAATTGGCTTTCCTTAGCTATGTTATTTAAATTTCTGTTTACAGTATATTATAATGTGGTCAGGCTCACCTCATCTAGTGTACTAAATATTCTGGGTACATTTTCAATAAAGTGTTTCAGGTTGCATCTAAGCTATTTGTCGGCTAGTCTTGAATGGTCAGCTATAATATCTGATTCCTGGTTCCAGACTGGTGGAAGCTATATCTTGATGGAAGCACCCAAGCTGGGTGCTGGATGGTTTCACATTTCATAGCTAAGGAAAGCCAACATACACATATTGGTAATGCACATCTAGCTACTAATAGCTGACAGTGATATAATCAACATGAGCTAAATATCTAGTCACTTTAACCAGCCTAGGTGACCAGACTGTTCGGCACCTACAATCCTGAATACAAAGTACTGTACATTACAAATTATTATAAGTATAAACACAGGGATGATAAAACAGACAGAAACAATAGGTAACTCCATTAACACAATTAACAAAGGGAGAGACATACTTAGCAGAATCAGGTTACTTTGAGCTGATGATTAGACATTTGCACACTGAAATATTTTGTTTCGGAATTTTGTTTTTGTCCGAAAAATACATTTATTTAGTAACTCCCGAAATTTGTTTTTAACTATTTTGTTTCTCGTTAGAAATTGCATTCGTCCGAAAATCCGAATGAATTAAGGTTAAATCTGCCATTGTGTCTGTCGAATGTTCAAAGAAGATTCGACGGAGCATCGAAACTGTACGTCGAATCAAGAAGAATTCTAATGTTGTATGACTAGTAATAATTATATTTATTAATTATTATTACTAGTCAACCAACATTAGAATTTTTCTATAGCCTATGGGCAGAGCATTAGGCCAGAAATGTACGATTGCGGAGTCGTACAGTTTAGCTGCTCCGTCAAATCTTCTTTGAACATTCCACAGACACCTTAAGCCTTCAATGACAGATTCAACGTTTGTATGTTTGTATGTTTTTCGATGCTTTGTCGAATCTTCGTCGTTCATGTTGAATTGCTCTAGCTATTTTACTGCTCCTCCTCTTTGGTTACAATCAGCCAATAACATTTATCATCATTATTTTTATTTTACTTCCCCCACCCCAGCAGTGACCTTTTCTCTTTGTATCGAATCTTTTCTCTCTATAATGTCGAATCTTTTCTCTCTATAATGTTAAATCTTTTCTCTCGATATAGAATAATCTTGGACTAATAGAGTTAAGGTTAGGCACATTCGACCGCCGAAAATGAAAATAAAGCATTTGTTTATGTTGGATCTTTCGGTTTTCGTATTGTGCACTTACGTTTTCGTTTGTTTAAACAATAATGAAAATAGCTGAAATTGTGACGAAAATGTATTTGGACGAAAACGAATGGACATGTCTACTGATGATATTAACATCTGCTCTGAGTATCACAATCTAAAGCAGTCATTGCTGGTTATGGGCAAAGAGGCCCTAAATATGGATTACAGGCCTAGATTCCCAGAGTCGCTGTGTTTAAAGGTGAGACACTCCTGAATCACTCCAAGGGTCCCCCAGGCACACACCTCCCAACGAGTAGTGTTTCCTTAAAAGCCAGGGCCCATAGCCCTAAATTGGATACCCCAAGTCCATCAATGTATCCGCAATGCACTGTATTACATCAGGTGTCTGAGAAAGGTCAAAAATGTGTTTTCTCAGAACCACCGGAAAGTCCTGGTTCAATCTCTCGTCAACTCCCGGATTGACTTTAACAACATTGTGTATCTGGGTATGCCTCTAAAGTGGCTGAAGAAAATCCAACTCGTCTAGAACCAGGCCGCCAGACTAATCTCCGGCCTAAACAAGCGTGAGCACATTACCCCTCCCCTACAATCACTGCATTGGCTCACGGTGGTAGATCACGTTGAGTTTAAGGCTCTTTGTCTCGCCTATCGTGCTTATCATGGGATGGGCCCGCAATATCTGAATTCCTTGATAACGCGATACGCCCCTGCACGAGCACTCAGATCACTAACAGCCGGTCTTGTCATTTATCCATCTGCCCATTTGCTTACCTTTGGGGGCAGATGCTTTTCTGTGAGAGCTATGGCTCTATGAAATAGTCTCCCTGCTTACATTCAGTCCCTCCCTTCTATTATGGCCTTTCGTAAAAGATTAAAAACCTGGCTTTTCGAGAAAAATCAGGTTGAGTTATGTTAGTTCTCCCTGTTGTGCCCTGTTGATCTGTCTCTTGGTTTTTCTTGCTCTTCTCTTTTTCTCTCTCTCCCTGATTTGATTTACCTATTTTTGTTATGTCTTCTGCGCTTAGACACTGCCCTGGTGGGTCAGTATTTGGCGCACTATAAATCCATTAAATCAATCAATCAATCAATAGCCAGTAAACAAGAGGCCACCCAGCAGTCCCCTCCAAAAAAAACTGTCCTGGTTGGGCCTGTCACACCCTGCATCCCTCACTACCTCACAGCACCCGGCATTCTTCACCCCATGCATTGCTCACTGCCCCAAAGTCTGCACACCCCACTACCTCACGTCACCACCCGCATCCTCCACTATTCTCTCTTTATCCTCATTAAATCTCACTCTGTACCCTGGTACACCAACTATCTCACACTCTGTATCCCCTGCATTCCTCATTACACCACACTCTGTACCCCTTGCAACCCCCATTACCTTTTCTCTTTATCCCCAACCATTCCTCATTTTGCACCTCCATTACACCTCACTCTGCACCCCCAGCATTTCCTTGACAAACAGCACCCCCGTGGGTCATATCTAGGCTGTTCCAGTCTCTAGAATTTAAGGTAAAGTGATGCACCTTTTCTGTAATGGTTTTCACGGTGCCATATTTCACAGCTAAACAATTCCCGCACTGAGAGTCCCCCAGGGATTATGGGAGTTGTAGTCAGAGAGGGGTGTGGAGCAGGAAGGTGGAGGACCTTTTTTTTTTTTTAATTCATATCTATACCTTATTCCTTCAATGCTGTCATCTGGTTATATGATCTTTGCTTGTTCTTTGGCATCTGCAAGAAAATATCCTTGGGAGGGGCTTCTATTACTCTGCTGATGTATGCTCTCTACAGTGTGAGTCTGTGCCTGGCCAGCCCTGATTGGTGCTGTGCAGATCACATTAAAAAAGTAAATAAACAGTTTCAGAAGAGCAAATTTAATTTAAATTATAAATATAAAAAACTTTTTACAGCTCCCTATAACTTAAAGAGACGAGTTGTTTGTTTAAAATCTAATAGGAAACATATGTCACCATATATAACCCAAGAATGACAATAAAAACAATACAGTTGATATAATTCAGAAATGTAGATCTACTTTTGTTTTTGACCAACGCGTTTCACGATTTTGGAATAAATCCCTTTATCAGAAGAGAGATCAATGCACATAACAATCTATAATAAGGAAATGAGCATCGTTGAGGACAAAAAGAGGGAATCACTCATCAATCAGCTGAGCACTGCAATCTTGTACCACTAAACTTTGTATGTTTTCTGATGTTTTTTGAGGATCTAGTCTACACCGAAATGACGTAACCCTATATGTAGGTTAGTCCCATGTGCCTCAAGTGGCCGGATCTGAGAACTTACATGGGTATGTTATTAGGGTATAGGAGTATAGGAGTACACTTATGAATTGTGGCTTACATTTTTATTGAACATCAGTTGTGTATTTTTTCCAAATAGTGTTTAGCAATAGGAGGACATGGAATAGGAGGGAATGGAGTATAACTTATGACTGTGTATACACCCACATCTTAGACTCTATACTCATGTGGGCTTCAGAGATAAGAAAAAGAAGGAAATGAAGAGCTTAGAAGGGAACTTAAACCGGAGTCTGCTCAGAAGGTGACAACAGCTAGTTTACAGAATCTCAGGCAGCAATGGGGACACAGTGAGAGGGACAGCTGAAGGCAGGATCAACCAAATATATTTCACTCTACGCAATATGAATGCTTCAGTGATTTTGTGAGTATGCCCATGTAATGAGTGTTTTTCATGATCTAGGTTTAATGACACTTTATGTCATCGTCAGGGTTCAGGCTTGGAAACCAGTGTCTATAGCACTAGGGGGACTCCCACTGTCTAGCAGGCTTGGTATACAAGAATGTCACACTGGCAAAAAATGCAGGCTAACCTGAGGTGCGGAGTCTAAGTACTAACCGGTGTTCACCAGAGCTCCTGATGGTGGAGATGTGTTTAGCTGTTAGTACCAGGTCACGGTCCTCAGTTGTGTGTAGGCTCCAGAGCATTTATCTCGACCCAAATAATGCCCATTAAAAATTTAGAACCTGCTCTATTTTTTTCTTGTAGTTTTTCACGTTGTTGTTTTTCTTGTCGTGATCTGCTTTTTTTTCTCCTCACACTGACAGCAAGAAAAAAAACAATTACCAAGCTTTGTTTACATCACGTGATCAACTATCATTGATTGACAGCTGATCGCGTGGTAAGGGGTCGGGAGGGGGCACGCGGGGAGCGTGCTAAGGGGAGGATGTCTATTGACGGCCTCCCCGAAATTCAAGTCTGCGCTGTAGCCGTCATTCAGCTATAGCATGGATGCCTAGTGGTTAAATACTGTACACTGTTACTGCACACTTATCACATGCCTGACCATGTGATCATGCATTAAAATATCAGTTTGGACGCTATTTTGTCGATCCATGGTGTGCTGGCAAATATCTGCATCTTATATAAGTTACTGCTCACTTCCTTTTTTAAATCCTTGTTGGTTGTTACTATTAATACTATGTTCTCTGATAAATTCTGCAATGGAGCCCATAAGCATTCCCTCAAACTTCTTACACACTATTAATGTTAGGCTGACTGGTCTGTAGCTTCCTGGAATACATTCCTTTTTTAACATTGGTACCATTATTTTCTCTACGCTAATCAGTCAGTACTATTCCATTGGTAAGGAGTCTTTAAAAATCAATAGTCCCTTAGAAATCACATCTGTAAGTAATGTTTAGGTTTAACCTTAGCTGTCAAGTCTGTTTTGAACTCAGATTTCTGACAACCACAAGGTTGCTTACCTTACATTAGTATTAGTATTACTACTGTATATCGACCATTAAAAATCTATCTTTTTGTGTATATAAACTAAAGATAAAAAAAATTGCAGCAAAGCCTCACTGGTTTCCACCTGTTCTGTCCTGATGGCACTGCTGAACATCTTCCGATGTTGAAGGGAAGAATGCATGATGTGACCTTCGTCTGCAGTGTTAAGTTTTCTTTGCCCACCACAGTGACTACTTTCCTCAATGGTGCCTGATCAAGGGTGTCCTCAATGCCTAGAAACACAGGCAGATACGTATCCATCATGCCATACCATCAGGGACGCATGTGATTGGCCTCAAATTTATTCTGCAGTGGAACAACAACCCCAAACATACAGCCAATGTCATTAAGAACTATCTTCAGCGTAAAGAAGAACAAGAAGTACTGGAAGTGAGGATTTGGCAGAAGATCGTGATTAGTTCTCCAATAGGGATGAGCCGAATACCCCCCCCAGTTTGGTTCACACCAGAACCTGGGAACGGACCGAAAGTTTGTGCAAACTTTAGAACCCTGTTAAAGTCTATGGGACTTGAACATTCAAAAGTGCTAATTTTAAAGGCTAATATGCAAGTTATTGTCCTAAAAAGGGTCTGGGGACCCGGGTCCTGCCCCAGGGGACCTGTATCAATGCAAAAAAGTTTTAAAAACAGCTGTTTTTTCAGGAGCAGTGATTTTACTAATGCTTAAAGTGAAAAAAAGTGAAATATTCCTTTAAATATTGTACTTGCTGGGTGTCTATAGTATGCCTGTGAAGTGGCACGTGTTTCCCATGTTTAGAACTGTCCCTGCACAATATGACATTTCTATAGGAAAAAAGTCAAACTGCTTGTGGCTTTAATGTAATGTCTAGTCCCGGCAATATGGATGAAAATCATTAAAAAAATGGCATGGGTTCCCCCCCAGGCCATTACCAGCCCCTTTGGGTCTTGTATGGATATTAAGAGGAAACCCTGTACCCAAATTAAAAAAAGGGAAGGCAGTATACAGGCGGTGCAAACAAGGGACTGTAGGTTTGTTGTTAAGTATAATCTGTTTGTAATTTTGAACTGGTACATTTTTTAAAGTGTAGCTCCAGAGGAGAGGAGACACATTTTTCCCATATTAACTCTTACAGGAGAGAATTTCCCTTCCTAGGGGTAGATTTCCTCTCACTTCCTGTTGTCTCCTTCTGTTTGCAAGTAGGAGTCGTTTGTAAGTTAGATGTTTGAACGTAGGGGCCTTCCGTATATACTCTGCAGAAATTTTGGCCTTAGGTGTTGGTGTTGCCAAAACACTGTAAGCCCTCATAGTTAGTCTTGGTGGGCGCTGGAATGCCCTGCTGTGAACTATTATATCAAGAATTGTAATTACATGCCATTGTTGAACAGTGGTAGAAAAATTGGGCCTTTGGTGGTCGTGGTGCTGATGCCACAACACTGTAATTCCTCACAGTTACTCTTGGTGGTCGCTGGAATGGGTCCTGCTGTGAAATATCATATCAAGAATTGTAATTACATGCACCTGTTTAACAGGGGCAGAACAATTAGGCCTTTGGCGGTGGTAGTGGTGGTGTTGCCACAACAATGTAAGCCCTCACAGTTACTCTTTGTGGGTGCAGGAATGGGCCCTGCTGTGAAATATTAGATCAATAATTTTAATTACATGCCCCTGTTGAACAGTGGCAACAATTTTTAGCCTTTGGTGGTGGTGCTGGTGCCACAATACTGTAAGTCCTCACACTTACTCTTGGTTGGAGCTGAAACGGGCCCTGCTGTGAAATGTTATATCAAGAATTGTAATTACATGCACCTGCTGAACAGAGGCAGAAAAATTGGGCCTTTGGTGATGGTGGTGGTGTTGCCACAACACTGTAAGCCCTCGCAGTTACTCTTGGTGGGCGCACTAATGGGCCCTGCTGTGAAATATTAGATCAAGATCAAGAATTGTAATTACATGCAACCCCTCACAGAAACTCTAGTTGAAGCACACTAATGAGCCCTGCTGCAAAGTATTGCATCAAAAATTGTAAATACACGCCCTTGTTAAACACGGGCAGAAAAATCGGGCCTTAGGCATTGGTGCTGGTGCCACAACAATGCAACCCCTCACAAATACTCTAGATGGAGCACAGGAATGAGCCCTGCTGCAAAGTATTGCATCAAAAATTGTAATTACATGGCCCTGTTAACCCCTTCCATACAGGGCATTTTCACCCCCTTCCTGCCCAGACCAATTTTTAGTTTTCAGCACTGTTGCATTTTGAATGACAATTGCGCGGTCATGCAACACTGTACCCAAAATAAATCTTTATGTTTTTCCCCCCACAAATAGAGCTTTCCTTTGGTGGTATTTGATCATCTCTGCGCTTTTTATTTTTTTGCGGTTTAACCACTTGCCCACCGCGCTGTAGACATTTTACTGCTACAGCGCGGTGGAGTTATCTTGGGACGACGTCCCTAGGATGTCGTCGTGCACTTCCGCGATTGCACATCCCCTGGGACGCGCTCGCGGAAGTGTCTGTGCTCGCCGGGTCTAGAAGACCCGGCACATCACGGATCACGGTAAATTGCCGCTGATAGCGGCCATTTACCACGTGATCGCGCCGTCAAATTACAGCGCGATCACTTGTAAGCAAACCGGCGTCACACTGTTTGGTACAGTGTAAGAGGAGAGGGGGGGAGCGGGTGGCAGCAGCAGCGCTGTGGCTGGATCTGTGACAAATGCAGTCACAGATCTATCCATCCCAGCTCAGCCATCCCTGCCCCAGGACTCTGCAATACCCCAGTATTCTGCAATACCCCAGTACCCTGCAATACCCCAGTACGCTGCAATAACCCAGTACCCTGCAATACCCCAGTACCCTGCACGATACTCTGCAATACCCCAGTACTCTGCAATACCCCAGTACCCTGCACAATACTCTGCAATACCCCAGTACCCAGCACAATACTCTGCAATACCCCAGTACTCTGCAATACCCCAGTACTCTGCAATACCCCAGTACCCTGCAATACCCCAATACCCTGCGCAAAACTCTGCAATACCCTGCGCAATACTCTGCAATATCCCAATACCCTGCGCAATACTCTGCAATACCCCAATACCTGCGCAATACTCTGCAATACCCCAATACCCTGCAAAATACTCTGCAATACCCCAATACTCTGCAATACCCCAATACTCTGCGCAATACTCTGCAATACCCCAATACTCTGCAATACCCCAATACCCTGCGCGATACTCTGCAATACCCCAATACCATGTGCGATACTCTGCAATACCCCAATACTCTGCAATACCCATTTTTTAACCACTTACCGACCGCCCACCGCCGTTATACGTCATGACTTTAAGGATATATATCTCGGTAACGGCAGCAGCTGCTGCCACAACCGAGATATCCATCTCTTCTGTGGGAGCGGTCGGTCTAACGATAATGGCGGTCTCCGCGGCGGATTCGCCGCGAGATCGCCGTTATCGGTGGCGGGCGAGGACTCCCCCCTTCCACTGCGTTCCCGCGCCCTCCGCCGCTTAACGGAGCCGTCGGTAGCGGCGGAGGCGATCGGGTCCGCTCCCATGCTCAGTGTGGATGTGAGTGAGGGAAAAATTTCCCTCATCCATCCCCGTAGCTCTGCTGGGCGGAAGTGACATCAAAACGTCAGTCCCGCCCAGCGTCTTAAAGAGGCATTTTTTTTTAATGTTATTTAAAAAATGACATTTTACATTTTTTTTTTGCATTTAAGCCTAAATATGAGATCTGAGGTATTTTTGACCCCAGATCTCATATTTAAGAGGACCTGTCATGCTTTTTTCTATTACAAGGGATGTTTACATTCCTTGTAATAGGAATAAAAGTGATATTTTTTTTATTTTTTTTATTTTAGTGTTAAAAATTGGTAAAATAAATAAAAATAAATACGAAAAAAAAAAAAAAAATTAAATCGCCCCGTCCCGACGAGCTCACGCGCAGAAGCGAACGCATACGCGAGTAGCCCCCGCATATGAAAACGGTGTTCAAACCACACAAGTGGGGTATCGCCGCGATCGATAGAGCGAGAGCACAAATTATAGCCCTAGACCTCCTCTCTATCTCAAAAAATGCAACCTGTAGAATTTTTTAAACGTTGCCTATCGAGATTTTTAAGGGTAAAGGTTTGACGCCATGCCACAAGCGGGCGCAATTGTTAGGCATGACATGTTGGGTATCATTTTACTCGGCGTAACATTATCTTTCACAATATGTAAAAAAATTGGGCCAAATTGTTGTCTTATTTTTTAAAAATATGTTTTTCAAAAAAAGTGCGCTTGTAAGACTGCTGCGCAAATACGGTGTGACAAAAGTATTGCAATGACTGCCATTTTATTCTCTAGGGTGTTAGAAAAAATATATATATAATGTTTGGGGGTTTTAAGTAATTTTATAGCAAAGAAAAAATGTTTTAGTCTCATAAACACCGAGTCTGAAAAACAGGCTCGGGGCTAAAGTGGTTAAAGCACCCCTGTCCCCGTGTGCTCGCATGCAGAAGCGAACGCATACGTAAGTCCCGCCCACATATGAAAACGGTGTTCAAGCTACACATGTGAGGTATCTCTGCGAACGTTAGAGCGAGAGCAATCATTTTGGCCCTAGACCTCCTCCGTAACTAAAAACATGTAACCAATAAAAGTAATTAAAGCGCCGCCTATGGGGATTTTTAAGTAGCGAAGTTTGGCGCCATTCCATGAGTGTGCGCAATTTTGAAGTGTGACATGTTGGGTATCTATTTACTCGGCGTAACTTCATCTTTTACATTATGAAAAAAATTGGGCTAACTTTACTGTTTTTTTTTTTTAAGCACAAAACTGTTTTTTTTAAAACACGCGTTCAAAAAATGTCTGCGAAAATACCATGCAAGATAAAAAGTTGTAACGGCCGCCATTGTATTCTCTGGGGTCTTTGCTAAAAAAGCATATATAATGTTTTGGGGTTCTATGTAATTTTCTAGCAAATAAAAATGTTTTTTTCCATGTAGGAGAGAAATGTCAGAATTGGTCTGGGTGTTCCAGAACGCCTGATGGCGTTCCCTGCATGTTGGGCCTCTGTATGTGGCCAGGCTGTGTAAAAGTCTCACACATGTGGTATCGCCATACTCGGGAGGAATAGCAGAATGTGTTTTGGGGTGTAATTTGTGGTATGCATATGCTGTGTGTGAGAAATAACCTGCTAATATGACAGAAACAAGATTTTTTTTATTTTTTTTTACAGAATTTTCAGTCGTTTTTCTTTTATAGCGCAAAAAATAGAAAAACCCAGAGGTGATCAAATACCACCAAAAGAAAGCTCTATTTGTGTGAAAAAAAGGACAAACATTTCAAATGGGTACAATGTTGTATGACTGAGTAATTGTCATTCAAATTGTGAGAGCACCGAAAGCTGAAAATTGGTCTGGTCAGGAAGGGGGTTTAAGTGCCCAGTGGTCAAGTGAAAAAACAAAAGAAGAGCAACAATTTAAAAAAAACACAGTATTTTTTACTTTATTGTGGATGGTGGCGTCTGGAGCTGCCAGGATCGAGGACCGGCCTTGGCCTCGGCGGGGGTCGACATTGCTGGTGACTAGGAAAGGTAAGTGTCCTTATTAAAAGTCAGCAGCTACAGTGTTAGTAGCTGCTGACTTTTAATTTTTTTTTCTTACCGGACCTCCACTTTAAGTGTAGTGTAGTGCAATATGACATCAATTCCTCCAGACTATCCCCATAGACATAGCAAGAATGCAATCGGATGTACTGTACTAATCTCGGGGATGATGGTAAGGGGTTTATTATGTTGGGCAAGCATGGCAAGAAATCTACCATTCTTGTCTCCTTGTTCAAAAAACTCCTGATTGCTGTTATGAATATCTAAACTTGAGAGTCCTCAGCCATGTTTAGGTGTAATTCCCTTTTTGTTTATATAAGCTGTTCAAAAACAAGCGTGAGTGAAGTAGGATATTGGTCAGCTATGTCATCTACTAGTTTTTGTAAGGCTTGTGTAGTAAGTTGTTGCTCTGAACGTATTTCCAAGACGAGAGAGATGTAGTGGCCCCATGTGAATACCTGAAAGGCATCTCTGGAGAAGATGACCCAGCGTTAGGGCTCTTTCACACGGAGCGGATCCGTATGGATCTGCTCCGTTAGCCCGTTTGCTCAGCGGGGATTCCTCCGTTAATCCCCGCTGAGCCGTCGGCTGACAGGGCGGTCCCCGCACACTGTGCAGGGACCGCCCTGTCTTCCCTCCGCTCTCCCCTATGGGGAATCGGATGAATACGGACCATGTGAGCGGATCTTTGTGGAGGCGGATGTTTACGGACGTTAGCGGATGCTCATCCACTAACGTCCGCAATCCCATAGGGAAGCATTACAAGTAAACGGACTTGTAAAAACAGACCGTTCGTCGCCTGTGTGAAAGGGCCCTTAGTGTCCCAATAATCCTGTATGCACATTCATGAATGTGGGCAGAAGGTCACGCAGGCTCAGTAGCTTTAGGAGGAAGGATTCAGTTAATTTGGTGGGCTTGAAGCCCTCTCTTGGAGGCCTAGCACCCGTAAGTTTTCCATATCAACAGATTTCTCTTGAAAAGCTTTAACTTGCTGCTGTAAAGTGTGCAGCTCAGTGGAATCAGAGTGGACTGTGTCCTTCAACCTGTGATATGTGAGATTCAGCCTCAGAGAAACTAGAGCGGTACCGCTCCATGGCATGTCTAATGAGACTGATATTGGTGGAGAGAGAATCAATTTTAGTAGTCAGGGTCTCTTTACATGATGTAATGGCTGCCAGTAGATCTGCCGGGTCGGGGTTCCCCCGTGTCACCTGGAGAAGTCTGCTTGCCAGTCGATGGCTTTACAAAGAGCCGCGTGCCCAAGATGGCTGCCCCGGGACAGGAGAGGGAGAGATTGACAGAAGGCTGGGTGGACTTGGGCTTGCAGTGAGACATGCAGATAGAAGGAACCAATCTCTCTGGTGGTCTGATGCAGTCTCCGCTGTGTAGAGCAGTAAATCTTGTCAGGTAGCACCATGTGGAATGACAACTAGAGGAGACCAAATCGGAGCTCTGCTAAAATGCGTCCAGGTGTGTTCACATCACGATCATGCCCCCAATCTAACAACATTTTTATTAGCTACTGTATTTAGACATCCAGTCTTATCATTTGGTTAAGAACCCCTGCACAAGAGCATCTTAAATGATAGGGAATTTTTAATATTTTCCTAACAAAGCACAGATACAGTAGCACTGGATTTTTTCATGATTTATTAAAAATATTAAGAAATCAAAGCGCAACATTATATCCATATAGTTCAGTATACCTCCTCTACCACTTTATTATTATAAATACAATAGATGAGTAACAACTGTACTCATACTGTTACATATTGTATAATTACTCCACTGGTGATCATTTTTTTTTAAAGCAGAGGAAACTCCCTTTGTTGCAAAACTATTCTGTTTACTGGCTTTTTATTGACATTTTTGTTTCATGGTATAACTCAACTTAAACATTGCTAAACATTTACATTGTTTAGTGTCTTCCTTAATGCCACATAATACTAAGGGTGTTAATTTAATTTCTTGTTCATGAATATAAGATAATAGCAGGTGGTTGGTGAATGTCAAATAAAATAAAGAATATCAATCAGCACAAAGAACAATAAATAATATGTGTATATACTATTAATATTAATAGCTTGCTGTCCCGTCAACCACTGGAAAAGTGATTTCACAACACCTTAACAGAAATAAAGAAAAAACATATATAAATTTGTGTAGAGCAGCAAAAAAACAACATTGAATTAAAACAAGTAAAAAAGAGGATAAATGAAATATATTGCTAAAAAGTCTCTATAAATAAATTCCTCTGTGAAAAGTGCAACAGTGTTTCCCATAAAACAGTGAAAGAAAACAATTTGTCAATCCTCTCTTAGATAGATTGCCTGCTCACCTCCGTGTAAAAGATAAAAAAAACAGCATCTCCTCATTTCCAGATCAAGCTGCTCTGCTTATTATCCCTTGATCAAATGGATTAACGGATCTCTTCTTCAGGAGGAATTTAGAGAAATTTGTTTATAGATACTTTTTAGCAATATACAGGTCATTCTCAAAAAATTAGCATATTGTGATAAAGTTCATTATTTTCTGTAATGTACTGATAAACATTAGACTTTCATATATTTTAGATTCATTACACACAACTGAAGTAGTTCAAGCCTTTTTTTTGTTTTAATATTGATGATTTTGGCATACAGCTCATGAAAACCCAAAATTCCTATCTCAAAAAATTAGCATATTTCATCCGACCAATAAAAGAAAAGTGTTTTTAATATAAAAAAAGTCAACCTTCAAATAATTCTGTTCAGTTATGCACTTAATACTTGGTCGGGAATCCTTTTGCAGAAATGACTGCTTCAATGCGGCGTGGCATGGAGGCAATCAGCCTGTGGCACTGCTGAGGTGTTATGGAGGCCCAGGATGCTTCGGTAGCGGCCTTAAGCTCATCCAGAGTGTTGGGTCTTGCGTCTCTCAACTTTCTCTTCCCAATATCCCACAGATTCTCTATGGGGTTCAGGTAAGGAGAGTTGGCAGGCCAATTGAGCACAGTAATACCATGGTCAGTAAACCATTTACCAGTGGTTTTGGCACTGTGAGCAGGTGCCAGGTCATGCTGAAAAATGAAATCTTCATCTCCATAAAGCTTTTCAGCAGATGGAAGCTTGAAGTGCTCCAAAATCTCCTGATAGCTAGCTGCATTCACCCTGCCCTTGATAAAACACAGTGGACCAACACCAGCAGCTGACATGGCACCCCAGACCATCACTGACTGTGGGTACTTGACACTGGACCTCAGGCATTTTGTCATTTCCCTCTCCCCAGTCTTCCTCCAGACTCTGGCACCTTGATTACCGAATGACATGCAAAATTTACTTTGGACCACTGAGCAACAGTCCAGTGTTGCTTCTCTGTAGCCCAGGTCAGGCGCATCTGCCGCTGTTTCTGGTTCAAAAGTGGCTTGACCTGGGGAATGCGGCACCTGTAGCCCATTTCCTGCACACGCCTGTACACAGTGGCTCTGGATGTTTCTACTCCAGACTCAGTCCACTGCTTCCGCAGGTCCCCCAAGGTCTGGAATCGGTCCTTCTCCACAATCTTCCTCAGGGTCCGGTCACCTCTTCTCGTTGTGCAGCGTTTTCTGCCACACTTTTTCCTTCCCACAGACTTCCCACTGAGGTGCCTTGATACAGCACTCTGGGAACAGCCTATTCGTTCAGAAATTTCTTTCTGTGTCTTACCCTCTTGCTTGAGGGTGTCAATGATGGCCTTCTGGACAGCAGTCAGGTCGCCAGTCTTACCCATGATTGCGGTTTGGAGTAATGAACCATGCTGGGAGTTTTTATAAGCCTCAGGAATCTTTTGCAGGTGTTTAGAGTTAATCAGTTGATTCAGATGATTAGGTTAAGACCTCGTTTAGAGAACCTCTTCATGATATGCTAATTTTTTGAGATAGGAATTTTGGGTTTTCATGAGCTGTATGCCAAAATCATCAATATTAAAACAAAAAAAAGGCTTGAACTACTTCAGTTGTGTGTAATGAATCTAAAATATATGAAAGTCTAATGTTTATCAGTACATTACAGAAAATAATGAACTTTATCACAATATGCTAATTTTTTGAGAATGACCTGTATTTCACTTATCTTCCTTTTTACTTGTTTCAATTCAATGTTGATTTTTATTTGTTTTTTAGTGGTGAATGTCAAGCATGTTTAAACAAAGCTAACCCATGGCAAATATGTTTGAACTATCCATCTATACATGCAGAAAACGTAAAATAGGGTAATATAAAGTGTAGTAATGTACTATTCATGAAATCTGGGGTGGGATGCCATTTACAAATCCTATTCATGTTCTCATAGGCATCATCCCAGAGCAAATTTAAACCATTAATAGAACCATGGAGAATGGGACTTTAAATGCCTCTGAGAACTAAGACTATTTCGAATTTGTGTAAAACAAATACAAAAATGTTTATTAAATTACATATTTAAAAAGGTATACATACATCACAGTATACAGTATATACCCTACAGTGCTGACTGTAGTCATAGAGCTGGTATATAACCAGTACAGTCAGTTAATGATTTCCCACTGTATAGGTCTATAGGCGTTTCATGGGACCCCCCGCTTCTTCAGGACTTCAGAAATCATATGCAGTATGTAGCTCTAACTGTAAATATACATGGTAGAGATCAGGAACGATGTACACCCAATATAAGATCAAGAAAAAAGAAGAAAAAATCTCCCAGTAAAAGCATGCCTACTGTCCCATGGGACACATTTTACTGTCCCTATAGTTAGGTTGATAAGTTTGGTGATAAAGATGGATAAAAGGTTAGGTCTCCCTGGTTGTTGTATATGGGTGAATTAATAGGAGGTGGAATGAAGTAAACTAAACATATATGAAAAGTATATATAAAAGATCCCCCTCTTCCATCAGCCATCCTCAGGCCGCATAAACACGAGGAGATTTATCCGATGAAAACGGTCCGACAGACCGATTTCATCGGTTATGTCTCCTGGAGACTTTGGTTTGATGTGTGTACACACGATCAAATCAAAATCCCCGCGGACAGACAGTGCGGTGACGTGGCGGTGACGTTGACGCCGCCACGTCACCGAACCAGGAAGTAAAATACTTCCACGCATGCGTCGAATCCATTCCGCGCATGCGGGGGATTTATGTCCGCTGGTTAGGCGTACTAACCAGCGGACATGTCGGACAGACGGGTTTCCAGCAGACAAGTTTTTAAAGCATGCTTTAAAACTTTTGTCTGCTGGAAACATGTCTGCTAGCCTGTACACACGATCAAATCTGTCTGCTGGAACTGGTCTGTGGACCAGTTTCAGCAGATATGTTTGATCGTGTGTACGCGGCCTCAGAGAAATCAATCAAACGGGCGTCCACTCCACATGTATGAGTGTGGAAATGCATTACCTAGATTTCGGGGCTGAAAGACATGGTAGATGTCTTTCAGCCCCACTAAAAATAAGACGTGTAGGGTAGGGGAAAAATAAATAATTTGGTGTAGTCCCACAAATTCACCACTATGTCCAAACTGACGTAGGGTCAGGCAATATTGTAGTGAGAGTAGGTAGTATACTGTAAATGCCTGGTTAACAGCAAGAAGTATCAAAAGTAGTGAGTTGAGTGTTACCATGGAGGGTGAGCTACTGCAATCCCTACCCCTGCCAGTGTGGGGCATCATACTAAAGAGGGCTCTGATGGCTCTGTATATATAGACTGGCAGGGGTCCACCTGGGATTTTTGTCATCATGGTAAATGTTGTAAGAAACAGGTTTTGGCAAAGATGTCATTTTTGAGGCTCTAGCTCTTGAAGTTTCCCCTTGGGGGGGGAAGCAGGAATTAAGTGATATAAAACGTTTGGAGCTACTTGAGTTACTTGTGCATATTTATTATTAGAAGCAGGGTACAGAAGTAACACGTGCACCTGATGATAAATGTGGGTGCAGTAGTATTTTATATTCCGATTGCAAATAATCATTTCAAGATTTCAATGTATGAAGGAGACATCTATCATTAACCCACCTAGTGACTAAGGATAAAACAAATGTTTATGCATAAACACAATTTTTCCACTTTGCAATGTGTTAGTAAAATTGTATATATCATTGCAACTACTTTGTCCAAGTGGATTATACCTTGTCTTTTTTTCAGGACAAATTGGGCTTTCCTTTGGTGGCTAATTGTAACAGATATCCCCCTTTTTTTTAATTGAAAGGGGTTTTAAAAGATTTTTTTTCCCCTAAATATATCACGCATAGGTGTATAACATGCACCCTACAGTAGGTGACCGCGATATTGTGTCAATCTCGCTCCCTATCTCGGCGAGATTGACTACCTACGAGCCTCATCGCGGGAGCCAGCGCCGAGCCAGCTTGCCACGATGGGGACAATGCCATCATAGAAGCGACATGGATCCGACTTGGATTCCCGCCAATTCTACACGCGGCGTTTGGTACTGTATGAATCATGAGAGGGAACTCCGTGCCAACATTTTAAATAAAAATCTGGCATGGGTTCCCCCGCAGGAGGCATACCAGGCCTTTAGGTCTGCTATGGATTGTAAGGAGAGCACCCCTACACCGAAACAACGGTGTGGGGGTTCCCCCACAATCTATACCAGACCCGTATCCAAAGCACGCCGGCCGGCCGGTCAGTAAAGGAGTGGGGATGAGCGAGCGCCCCCTCCCCTGAGCCATACCAGGCCGCATGCCCTCAACATGAGGGGTTCGGTACTCTGGGGCAGAGATACCCCCAGATACCGGCCCCCCACCCTAAGTGAATGAATAGGGCGTACATCGTACCCCTACCCATTCACCTTGAGGCAAAGTGTTAATAAAAAAAAACAACACAGGGTTTTAAAATATTTAACTAGTCAGCTTCGATGTTGACGCAACGCTTCCCACCACTGTAATGCCGGGTGCATGGCTTGCACCGATTTATATAGGCCTCTAATGATGTCACAGTCCCATCATGCTCCAGTACCTACCCACGTACGGGAGGAAGCATTGCGTCAACATCAGAAGAAGAGAAGACGGCGGAAGGCGGTATAGAAGAGCAGGCTGGCCGCCGCTAGTAATTGGGCTAACACGAAGATAGCGGCGGCCAGCCCTGAAGAAGAAGGCACCGGGGAGCGAGCGGGAGAAGAACCGGGTGGCGCCGAGACAACATCGGTGATGTGGAGAAGATGGAAGAAGACCCCCGGAGAGCGGAGAAGACCCCCGGGAGAGCGGAGAAGACCCCCCGGAGAGCGGAGAGGACCCCCCAGAAGATGTCAAAGAAGCAAGTCCCCCCCCCCCTCGTAAAAGATCTAAAGAAAAGAGGGGGGGCCCCTGAGCTGACTAATAAAATATTTTAAAACCCTGTGTTGTTTTTTTTATTAACACTTTGCCTCCAGGTGAAGGGGTAGGGGTACAATGTACCCCATATTAATTCATCTAGGGTGGGGGCCAGTATCTGGGGGCCCCCTTATTAAAGGGGGCTCCCTGATTCCGATAAGCCCCCCGCCCGCAGACCCCGACAACCAACGGCCAGGGTTGTCGGGAAGAGGCCCTGTCCTTATCAACATGGGGACAGGGTACTTTGGGGTGGGGGGGTCCCAGTGCGCCCCCTGCCCCAGAGTACCCAACCCCCCCATGTTGAGGGCATGCGGCCTGGTACGGCTCAGAAGGGGGGGCGCTCGCTCATCCCCACTCCTTTCCTGACAGGCCGGGTGGCGTGCTTTGGATACGGGTCTGGTATGGATTGTGGGGAACCCCCATGTCGTTTTTTTCGGATCCCCGTCGCTTCTATGACGTGCTCGCTGGAATGTGCTTTTTCTATTCCAGCGAGTGCCAGATATCGGCACCCTGTCGCCGAGAATCAGCACGATGCTGTCATGCTGGAAACACATTCTCGGTGACTGGTACTGTAACTTTATGAGGAACATTTTGGGAAAAAACTTTACACAGCCCCCTGCGTATAACACACAGGCACAGTTTACCCTCTATTTTCAGGGTAAAAAAGTGAGTGTTATACGCCAATAAATACAGTAGCTTCCTTTATCTTAGTGCAGTCCTCCTTCACTTATATCATCCTTCCATTTTGCTTTTAAATTTCTTTTTTTTTTTTTTCTTAAATTTCTTACTTTTTATTTCTTCTGAGAAATGCTCACTTCCTGTTCTTCTGTCTGTAACTCACCACCATAATGCAAGGCTTTCTTCCTGGTGTGGAGAACGCCTCTTGAGGTGGGAGGGGGCGAGCAGGAGTGTCAAGACGCCCACTAACACAGCTCCTTTCTCTATCTGCAAAGTAGAGAGTGTCCTGACTTGCCTGCTTGCCCCCTCTTAGTATATTTACTGGTTCCTGGAGGGGAGGAGAGTTTTGCATAGATAAGGGGCAGCAAGTTCCTCCTGTTGCTATGGAAACCAGACCTGAAACCTATTACATTGCTTGTGCAGCACTGAGCATATGCGACATCTGCAAGGCTGAAATCCAGGAAGTCATACAGTCTGGCTTCATCATGCCCACACTTAAGATGGCCACGGCCTATTTCTATTTTATAAAGTATCTGAATGCTGTATCAACCTAACAAAACGGACCTTAGTTTACAGACTAACTTTACTAGAATACATTAAGCTTGTGTATAACAGGGGTATTTATATTTAAAAAGTGAAATTGTTGCCGGAACTCCCCTTTAAGGGTGCCAAGAGTTTTGAACAGCTCACTTTTGGAGTTTTGCCTTTTTCCCTCCCTTTTTTTGTTTTGTTCTAATACACACAAAGGGAATAAACATATGTATAGCAAAATTTCTCGGGTGTGCTAGTGTGCTCATTGAGGAACACAACTAAAAGTTTTTTTTAATTTGTTAATACCTCAAAGCTGATATTTTTGTTGCTCTAAAGTAAAGTCTACACAATTTCTGATGAAACCTTCTTTCCTCCAACTTCCAACTTTGACTAAATACCCTCGTCAGGGCCCTCAGATAAGATTAAAAAGCTTGTTGCCATCTTTCCAGTCTCCATTGATTAATTTGTAGGTGGTGATTGTGTCTCCCCTTAAGCACCGCTTCTCTAAGGCCACTTGCCTTTTAATGCGCTCTATCTACCCTTAAATAAACAGCTACAATCTTTTCATCAAAAGGTAGGACTTACAATGAGTTTGATGCCTAGTATATTTAAAAATATGTGGTTTAAGAGACATATACATCATATATGTACAAGTATCAATTAAACTAATCCTTAAATACCCTACTGTCCTTATTTACAGTGTTATGCCTTTCTTCGGCTACAGCATTCAGGTGTCAACTTTCCCAGTGTTTCTGCTCAGTTTTTCTTGTTTTTAATATTCTGTGGAATGCTATGCATATGATATTTTCATACAACATGTAAGTATACAAGCTATATGCATCTTTTGTCAGTAAATTGCTGTCATTGTCATATGGTTATATTGTCATGATTACTGTATGTCTAAACCTTTTGTCAATATATTGTAGATACATGATTGACCTTCTCACACACACCTTTGAAGAAGGAGATTTCGAAACTCTGAAACGCGTTTGTGACTTACGAGAAAATATTGTCACGTATGCATAGATTGGTTAGTTACATATATTGTCAATCGTTGTGGTGATTGTTAAAAATCATATGCAGTTACTGTAAACATTCCATTCATTTTTATCTTGCACCTTATCATGTATGTATCTCAATAATAACATTTATATTTTTCTATTTATAATCGAACTCCAGTGCCTTAATAGTCCAGTTAGGGGGATATTCTCTCCTTCTGTCTAGTTATTTGGATGTGGCACTTCACAGACACATAATTACATATATTTTGTATTCTTCTCTAAAGTAAATATGTATAATTTACTTAATTGTTCCTTATACCTGATGTCAAAAAAGAGAGGGTATCCCCTAACTGGACTTTTAAGGTACTGAGATTGAATTGTATATAGAATTTTTTTTATTTTATTATTGAAATACATACATAAGAGTCGGTTCACACTGGGGCGACTTGGGATCCGACTTGAAGTCGTCTCAAGTCGTCCCAAGTCGTGCTGTCCAGAAAAGCAATGTAAGTGAATGGGAGCGGTGTTAATACACACTACTCATGTCGCTCCGACTTCAGAAGAGGTTCCTGTACTACTTCAATCAGACTTCTAGGCGATTTGTACCCATTGATTTCAATGGAAGTCGCTTCCAAGTCTGATCACTGTTTTAATTGAAGCTACTTTCAAGCAAGATAACATACATTTCTCAGGCAAACTCCTCCCTCCCCTTCCCTCTCCCAGAGCTGATTGTTGTTTTATTGGCCGCTAAAGGGTAAAAAGTAGATGGAATGTTTACAGTAACTACATATGAATTATAGCAATCACCACAACTCTAATGCCCTGTACACACGATTGGTTCGTCTGATGAAAACGGACCGTTTTCATCTGACGAACCGATCGTGTGTGGGCCCCATCGTTTTTTTCCCCATCGGTGAAAAATAATAGAACCTGTTTTAAATTTTTCTTATGGTTAAAAAACCAACAGAAAAAAACGATCTAAAAGGTGTGGTATCTCGCGCCAATAAAAATTAACGTGACAACAACATATAATTATAGTGAATAAGCAGCTCCCCTAAGATAGAGACCTCATCAAAGGTCTGAACTGAACAGTAATGGTATATGGAGGGGGCGCTAATAATGAATAATAAGAGAATAAACAATAAAGTGAAATCTAATAAATGGTCCGTCTGAACCAACAATAGCAGACTTAGTTTATTTAAAATATGTCACAGATAAAACAGCATAGCCAAATGGCCTCCTACTTTAGTAGTGCCTAGGACCCGGCACTGAGGCTAATCAGCATGGCAGGATGGGCTATGATGAGAGTTCCTCGCTCGTGACAAATAAACTGTACTTCACTATGGTGGTTTCCCCTCTCCCTCCTTCATGAGAGTGTTTGATTCCGGGAAACATAGAGCTGCGCAGCTGAATCATTCAACTGGTTTAGTGACCAATTGCTGTATTTGACCTTTTCTAAACAATCAGGTCAACACTGTGCGGTAAGGAGCCATCCATTAGTGCACATTTGGGGGATCTTCTTGGTGGAGGTGGACACCTTTTACAATGAATTTTCAACAATTTGCATCTGAGAAAGATTAGCCTTGATTGGACTTTATCTAACACTCTTTGAATGGACTTGAGTTTATTTATTTATTCATTCATTATTTTTTTTTATTTTTTTTTGTATACAATCTATTTCTATTTCACAATTTTCAGTGTGTTGCTGCTCACTAAGTCTGCTATTGTTGGTTCAGATGGACCATTTATTAGATTTCACTTTATTGTTTATTCTCTTAGAAAAAAACTATCGTCTGTGGGGAAATCCATCGGTCAAAAATTCACGCATGCTCAGAATCAAGTCAACGCATGCTCGGAAGTATTGAACTTCATTTTTCTCAGTAAGTCGTAGTGTTTAACGTCACTGCGCTCTGACACAAACGGATTTTGACTGATGGTGTGTAGGCAAGACTGATGAAAGCCAGCTTCATCGGATATCTGATGAAAAAATCCATCGGATTAGATTCCATCAGATATCCGATCGTGGGTACAGGGCATTAGATGTGGTGATTGTTATAATTCATATGCAGATACTGTAAAATGGGAAGTTTCTGTACTGTCCAGAATACAGTGATTACTGCTGCCAGCTATAGCCAGCGACAGTGATCGATAGACTGATTTCACTACAACCAGCCTGACCAACATTCCTGCTGATCTGCCTATGGCCAGCTTAACTGCTTGCCGACCAGCCGCCGCAGTTTTACGGTGGCAGGTCGGCTCTACTGGGTGAAAGCCTGTAGCTCTATGTCACCCCGCCCTGCAGCCACTAGGGGAGCGTGTGCGCCCCCCGCTCGTCCCTGACTCCCAATGCGTGTGCCTGGCGTGTGCGATCGCTCGTTTCAGAGCCCGGTCAGGGAAGAAATGCCTGACCATCTGTTCATACAATATATGAACAGCGATCTGTCATTTCCCCTAGTGAGGCCACCCCCCCTACAGTTAGAACACACCCAGGAACATACTTAACCCCTTCCCTGCCCCCCAGTGTTAACCCCTTCACTGCCAGTGGCAATTTTATAATAATCAATGCATTTTTATAGCACTGATTGCTATAAAAATGACAATGATCCCAAAAATGTGTCAAAGATGTCCGAAGTGTCCGCCATAATGCCATAAAACTACCCCCTATTTTGTAAACGTTATAACATTTGCGCAAACGAATCAATAAACGCTTATTGCAATTTTTTTTATGAAAAATATGTAGAAGAATACATATCAGCCTAAACTGAGATATTTTTTTTTAATTGGGCTATTTATTATAGCAACAAGATAAATATTGTTTTTTTTTTTCAAAATTGTCGCTCTTTTTTTGTTTATAGCGCAAAAAATAAAAAACACAAAGGTGATCAAATACCACCAAAAGAAAGCTCTACTTGTGAGGAAAAAAGGATGTCAATTTTGTTTGGGAGCCACGTCGCACAACTGCACAATTGTCAGTTAAAGTGACGCAGTGCCGAAAGCTGAAATTTCACCTGGGCAGGAAGGGGGTATATGTGCCCAGTAAGCAAATAGTTAAAAACGGATGTACAGTAAATCAGGAAGAAAGAAGATTTTTTTTTATATGTTTTTGGGGGATATTTATTATGGTAAAAAATATTCATTTTTTTCCAAATTGTCGCTCTATTTTTATTTATAGTGCAAAAACTAAAAACCGCAGAGGTGATCAAATACCGCCAAAATAAAGCTCTATTTGTGGGGAAAAAAAGGACGCCAATTTTGTTTGGAAACCATGTTGCATGAGCGCGCAATTGTCAGTTAAAGCGACGCAGTGACGAACCGCAAAAAGTGCTCTGGTCTTTGACCAGGAATATGGTCCGGGGCTTAAGTGGTTAAATCTTTGGTCCACTTGGACCCCCATATCTTCTTCTAATACTGATTTCCCCAGTGTAAAACTCTCCTAATGAGTATTTTGTCTGCAGGTTTTAGCACCCAAGTGGATAACTTTGCATTTTTCAACACTGAATGTCATCTGCCAAGTCGCCTCCTTTATCCACATTACATCAAGGTCTTTGTGTAATGTTGCTACATCCCAGGCCTAAATGATTTGCTTGCATAATATGGTATCCTGAGCAGATTCCAAAATTGAACTCTTTACTCCTGCCTGCCTGTCATTTATAAACAAGGCAAACAAACATCGGCTGAAAGACAGAACATTGAGACACATCACTCAAAACCACGCTGAGGCTGAATCATTTTTCTAACTGTACCAGTTCTTGAAGCCAGCTTACTATCTATGTTCATAGAATTGCCTTCACTCCAATAAACCTTTAAATTAAGCCTATGTGGTGTACAGTATTAAATGCTTTTGCATTTTTGCACTTTCCAGATAATATACAGTAATATCTACTGTCCTCAGGCCCATCTTTAATATTGATTGGACCCTGGGCAAAAAAATTCTTGAGCCCTGCCATGCAGTTTCACTCTCCACCTGCTCTGAGACATACAATAAATAAAGATCAGGCAGCGATTGCGATTGGTTGCCAGAGGATACAGCATATCGTTACGGCTCACTGATTAGTTGCTAGAGGTTACAGCACATGATTTCTGCTTGTTGATTGGTTGCTAGAGATTACAGTACAGTAATACTGATCATTGATTGGTTGCTAGAGGTTATAGCACATCATCTCCTCACTGTCTGCACACCATAGACTGGGAAGATTAGGGGTTGTGTGATCATTGACTGATTTGTTTACAGACTACAAATATAAAGAGGAGTTTCAACACTAACCACCTATGTAATAGGGGTTTACACTAACGACTAATATAATAGGGGTCTACACTGACCTCTAATGTAATAGAAGCATCCACAGTGACCACCAATAAAAGGAGGAATTTACACTAACCACTAATGTATGGGGAACAGTCACACTGCCACTAGTGTGAATAAATCCACTATTTATCTATCAAAAAGTGATTCCCAGTGCTAAATCTTTCATTCAATTTCTAAATTGCTGCATTTATAAATTTCAAATTAAAGGAATAGTAGTGTTAAAAAAAAAGCATGTGTGAGTTTAATCCTTTTTATGTATAATTCTCCTTTAAAGGGGTGTGTCTTATGCCTACATACTTTTGCTAATAGGTGTCCCTAGTCCCCATCCCAAAAAGTTGGGAGGTATGGATAAGACCTCAGGGGTACATGATATACATATGGATGCTGCCTTTATTTACATATCAATGCATGTTATTTACATGTAAACACAGGGTCTGCAGGTGAGTCATGTGTACACAACAATAGGGCAGACCTGGGCAGCATTAGTAGCAGCCCTTCACACTGAGAAATTGGGAAACAGCAACAGGACTAAACTTAATGGGACATGGGAATTTATGTTTAATCTGTTTTTTTGAGTCACAAGCATTTGTAAAACATTTCGACAAAACATAGGTCAGGAATGATATCTGTCTATTGAGTGTACAAGTCCATACTAGGATCGGAAGGACACCAAAAGAACATGTATCATATATGCATAGTCAGGTAAATTACCTCAATGTACACAGAAATAAGTGAAATAAGCTAAGTAATGGTAAATCAAGTAACCAGTAGTGCAAAAATACTAAAGAAGCTTGGACAGCCGCACTCCAAAAATGTTCCTTGAATTAAAATCGATCACAAAATAAACACGCCACAGCAAAATTGGGACAAAAGCTAACATTTCGCACTGTAGCTTCAGTGCTTAGTCATAGCTAGTACCAGCTAGCTATGACTAAGCACTGAAGCTTCAGTGCGAAACGTTAGCTTTGGTCCCAATTTTTGCTGTGGTGTGTTTATTTTGTGATCGATTTTAATTAACCACTTAAGCCCCAGACCAATATGCTGCTAAATGCCCAAAGGCGTTTTTACAATTCTAAACTGCATCGCTTTAACAGACAATTACACGGTCATGCGACGTGGCTCCCAAACAAAATACGCGTCCTTTTCTTCCCACGAATAGAGCTTTCTTTTGATGGCATTTTGATGGCCCCTGTGATTTTTATTTTTTGTGCTATAAACAAAAATAGAGCGACATTTTTGAAAAAAAAACAATATTTTTTACTTTTTGTTATGAGAAAAATCGAATAAACAAAATTTTAGTCAAACATTTAGGCCAAAATGTATTCAGCCACATGTCTTTAGAAAAAAAAAAATCGCAATATAAAAAAAAAAATAGCTACCTAGCGGCAACAGTGACACTAATACAGCGATCAGAAAACCGATCGCCTAGTGACACTGGCAATAGGGGGTGAAAGGGTTAACTAGGGCGGTGATCAAGGGGTTAAACCTTTATTAGGGGGGAGTACGGGGCTACCCTGGACCTAACACTAACTGCCTGTCACACTAAATGTCACACTGACACTAAATGCAGTGATCAGTAAATATATGATCACTGCAATCCGTGACACTGTGACAGGGGGCTGGGGGGGGGGGTGATCGGAAGGGGTTAAGTGTGCCTATGTGTGTGGTGTCAGTGTAGTGTTGGTGCGACTTACTTCTGATGTCTTCTCTCCTCTCGTCGGATTGAAGATACCGCCGAAAGGAGAGCTGACATCACTTCCTCTGCCAGTGTTTACATTACACAGGCAGAGGAAGTGCAGGGCAGAGGCTCGGCGGATTGGCTGGGAGCAATCACGAGGGGACGGACAAAAACGAACAGCCGGCCCCTCATCCGGCTGTTCGTAGTGTGATTGAGCTCCATGCTGGCAGTGTTATTTTTGTCACTGAAAATATGTTTATAAACAAAATTAACACTATTTTAGTTGACTAAAATACCACTTAAGCAATTCAGATGACCTAAATATGACTAAAACTAAAACTAAAATGGCATTTTAGTCAAAACACTATGACTAAACTTTTACTTTACGTCAAAATTAACTGGTCTGCACCTGATTTTCACTGCCTAGGTCTTATGTTTCCTACTAAAACCTACTAAAACCAGTAATAATAGAATGCAGAGGCAAATATTTATATGATAAAGAGTGGATATATTTATATAATTTTATTAGGGCTGTTACTGATCAAAATGTTTTTTTTTTAATCGATTAATCGACTAATTTCGATTAATTATAACGCACATACAGACCCAACTACTTTTAGCTGATCTCCTTGCAGGCTGATTCCTGGTGCAGCTACCAACAACTGGAAAAATGGATAGTAGGATACGAAAAACACACAAAGGCAGCGCTCGATGGGAATAGCATTAAAACTTTTATAGTCTTCAAGTAGGTAACCAAATAAATATTGCACTGGAGATAAAATCGATGTAGCTACATAAACTGTAAAAATGGTGCGAATAATACCAAACGGTAGCAAAATCAGTCATAAAAACATGTAGCCAAGTATGATACTGGTATAAAAATGTGTACAACAATACCACTGCTGAATCCAGATAAGGAGGGGTTAACATCAGAACGTCGGCATGTAGATGTCCTGTGAAGGGAACTATCACACCTCCCAGTGGATGGCTGTAGAATCCCAGGTTGATAGAGGGAAGTGATAGAGGGAAGTGTAACAGCCCTTGCGTGTGGCAGATAGTAAGGTCCTGCCGGCATGCAGATATGAAGACACAGCAAAGGAGCCCTTCAGATGAACAAGGCAAGCCCCGCCAGTGTTTGTGACGTTACCGGATCTCCGAATGGAACTCCCTGAAGGCCCAGAAGCCGGCGGAGAGGTGAGTACCAATCAAAAGAATTTTAATTGATCAAAAAGATTTTGATCGATCAAAAAAATTAAAGATTAATCGATCAATTAAAAGTTAATTTGCACAGCCCTAAATTTTATAGATACAACCGGCCCTTTGAGGACAACCATACTACTGATGCAACCCGCAATGACATTGAGTTTGACACCCCTGCCTTACATACTATTGATGTTAGGATGACTGATCTGTAGCTTCCTGATTTACTGTACATACGTTTTAAACCACTTGCTTACTGGGCACATATACCCCCCTCCTGCTCAGGTGAAATTTTAGCTTCCGGCACTGCGTTGCTTTAACTGACAATTGCGCAGTCGTGTATTTGATCACCTCTGCGGTTTTTATTTTTTTGTGCTATAAACAAAAAAAGAGCGACAATTTTGAAAAACATTTTTTTTTCTCAGTCTAGGCCAAAACGTATTCTTCTACATATTTTTGGCGACTGGTTTGCGTAAAATTGGGGACAGAATTATTATTGTTTTTTTATTAGTTACGACGGTGATCTGCGATTTTTTTTGGGACTGCGACACTATGGCGGACACATCGGATACATTTGACACATTTTTGGCACCATTCACATTTATACTGCGATCAGTGCTATAAATATGCACTAATTACTGTATAAATGTGACTGGCAGGGAAGGAGTTAACACTAGGGGGTGAGGAAGAGGTTAAATGTGGACCCTACATAGTGTTTCTAACTATGGGAGAAGGGGACTGACTGGGGGAGGTGACCGATCTGTGTCTCTATGTACAAGGGACACAGGTCGGTTTCCTCTCTCCCTGACAGAACGTGGATCTGTGTGTTTACACACACAGTTCCACGTCCTTGTCTGTGTAACCGCTGATTGCGGGTGCCTGGCAGATATCGGTGGTGGTGCACCCAGTGGCTGGAGGCCAGAGGCCAACAGGGTCCCCCCGGACTTATCCAGGCATCGGAAACGGGACTTCAGGTTGCCAAATATGCGCTCCACCACTGCACGGCTGCATATGTGTGCAGCATTGTATCTTATCTCTCCTCTGGTTTGGAGATTCCGGTATGGAGTCAGGAGATGGGGCCCAAATGCATATGCTGAGTCACCTGGAAGGGAAAAGACAGGGGGATGTTAGCCGTGCATGTGCCCCACGTGATGTCTCCATCATGGGGTCGGACAGTCATGCCTGACACCCATACTACTCACCAACCAGCCAGCTGTCCCTGTACACGTTCTGTTCGAATTCTGTTGGGATGTTGCTTTGACGGTATATGTAGCTGTCGTGGCTGGCCCCGGGGTGTTTGGCACGGACGTGCCATATGAGGCATTGTGCATCGGCTATCACCTGTACGTTGATGGAATGCCACTGCTTACGATTGCGGTACATGTGCTCTGTGGCACGGGGGGGCTGTAGTGCCACATGTGTGCAATCAATGGCCCCCACGGGGCATGGGAATCTGGCAATTCTGTAGAAATCCTGCATTGCCTTCTGCAGCAGGTGCTCATTGGTGGGTCTGATGATGTGGTGGGACATGTGTGTGAGGATTGCGGGGACAACCTGGTGCACACATCTGCTCATGGTGGATTGTGACATCCCAGATACGACTCCACTTGTACTTTGGAATGATCCACTGGCAAGGAAACGGAGTGTTGCCAGTACCTTGACCAGTGGCTGCACTGCATGTGAGCGTTGTGTCTGGGTGGTGATGTCATCTTGCAGGGCTGTGGCTAATTCCAGGATGGCATCAGGGCTGAATCTGAAGATGCGATACACCTCCGATTCCCCCATGCCAAAGACGTTCATGCGCGTTCGGAAGATCCTCTCCCGTGCCCTCCTCCTACACACCTGTGAACACAGTAGTAGTGCTATGACCACGGCTGCCCCTGGCATGTTGGCATACAGATGTGTTGTCCTGCAAGTGTGGTTGCTCAGCTCGTCCGTAACGGTGCTGCTGCAGCTGCTCTCCAGCTGACCTGTGCACGTCTGCTGCTGACTTACCCCTGCTTTATGAGGGGTAACTTTAGGCCGGACGTACAATTTATGGGCACATCGCGTAGCCTGCGTCGGGCGCACGTACGTTCGTGAATCACCGTATCTTCCTCATTTGCATATTTGAATAGGAATCAATGGGAGCACCAGATGCGTCCAGCGTAAATATGCACCCACGCTATGCCGGCGTAGGAAAGTTACGTCGGTCGTAAGAAGCCTATTTTCAGGCGTATATAGTTCTGTGGGTACGGCGCATAGATACGCCGGCGCTAATATAGACATACGCGGTGCATCTCGAGATACATCGGCGTAAGGGCTTTGTGAATCTGGGCCATTATGTTTTTGTGCCTTACAAATAACTTTAGGGTATTTTTACAAAAAAAATGCATTTGTTTGTTGTGCTATTATAATGTGACATAAAACTAATTTATTCACTAGTGTCTGTCAACAATTTTTGGTGGTCTCAAAATCATGTGTAAAAAATATGTAAAAAAGGTTCTAACAGTGAAATGGTTAAACTAGAGTAAAAATAAACCACACAGGTTTACGTTTTTATTCTTCTATATTTTGTTACTCTGTGAAGTTTTCTTGGAAATGCATAAAAACTAATTTTGATGAATTGCTGACACTTATGGATGATATAGTAAATGAGAAAGGATTCATCATATTAACAGATTCAGGGCTAAGGTCATTAAAATCTGTGAAGTATACATCCAAAGGTGGTTGTTAATAATGTAATTTAATATTATTTATTTTTTATTTAGAGATCCAGTCTTATACCCCCTTCATTTGGTTTCCATACCCCCCCCCCCCACACTTAAGAACCCCTGCACAAGAGCATCTCAAATTAAAGAGAAAATGTAAATTTTTTCCTAATGAGAGGAGAACAATTTATTATTAAAACTATTTAGAAGCCAAAGAACACCAATATGTCAATATAGTTCAGTATACCTCCTCTATCACTCTTTTTATAGGAGAGCATATTGTATTCACCTAATATTATAAATGTGATAGATAAGTAAGAACCGTACTCAGCTGTTTCATACACTTACTCCACTGGTGATCAATGTTTAAAGCACATGAAACGCCCTTTGTTGCATTATTGGGTTATTGACTTTTTATTGCCATTTTTGTTTCATGATATAACTCGTCACTCTAGAGATGTTGCTAAACATTTAATTTCTTCCTTAATGCCACAAAATACTAAGGTTGTTGATTTCATTTAGTGTGTATGAATATAAGATAATAAGGGGTAATTGGTAAAGAACATGTTTAAACTAAAGTTTAGCTCATGGCAAACATCTTCTGAACTATTAGTCTATACATGCAAAAAACTTAAAGTAAGGTAATACAAAGAGCATTAACAACATTTTGGCTACAGCAGGGGCCATGGCAGATGTCTTATACTCCCAGTAAAAATAATCAGGGTGTAAGGTAGGGGCACAGGAGTGCTCGGTGTCGTATCAACATGGGTCAGGTAATATTGTCATGGGAGCAGTGTTAAGTTTGTCTTCTGCAATTGTTTTAGTTTTAGTCGTATTTAGTCAACTAAATCTCCAAAATTAAAATGCAATCCAATATCATTTACAGGACCTGTAGTATTCCTTATGGTTAATTCTGCCTCTAGTTCACTAAGTCTAGTTTATTTTCTAGCTCCATTATCAGATTCTACATCATCCAATTTATATTTTGAAAATAAATAGCGGATATCTATTTCTAAAAAGAAACAGTGATCATTAAATACTCTGCTCAGGCTACATTACCATATTGTACCCACAGCCGTTGCCACAGCACCAGGCATGCACTGGCCATTGGGACTACCGGGAGTTTCCTCTCCTTCACGGCGCATTGGGTGACTCTGCTGGCAGCTGGGAAGGACACAGGGCAAGGTACAACAGTGTTGGAGGTTGTTCCGCCACCACGCCTCCAAAATATTACTACTGGTTGTGACACATCTCTCTCCTCCACCCCCTCCTCTTCTTCCTCTGTGGCCTCTTCCTCTGCTGATGTGTCCTCGGAACCAGCTGTGCTACGTAGGCGTACGAGGGGCTACGCAGGAATGCAGGCAAAGAGATGCCATGCAGTGCTTGAGCTGGTGAGCTTGGGAGACAGGAGCCACACTGGGGCAGAGGTTCTGTCAGCTCTGCAGGGCCAGGCTCAGAGATGGTTGACGCCATGCCAGTTTTAAGCCAGGAATGGTGGTTTGCGACAATGGCACCAACCTCCTCTCCGCTCTGCAACAGAGACAACTGACCCATGTGCCCTGTTTTGCTCATGTCCTTAATTTGGTGGTGCAGCGGTTCTTGGGCAGGTACCTGGGCTTACAGGATGTCCTGAAGCATGCCAGGAAAGTCTGTTTGCATTTCCAAAGGTCATGCCGATGCTCGGCTGACAGACCTCCAAAGGGAATACAACCTGCCCAAGAACCGCCTAATCTGTGACATGCCCACCAGGTGGAATTGTACATTGGCCATGCTGCAGCGGCTGCACATGCAGCAGAGGGCCATCAATGAGTATCTGTGCCAATATGGCAGCAGAACTGGGTCAGGGGAGCTTGGTTTTTTTCCCCACGCCAGTGGGCCTTGATCAGGGATGCATGCACTGTCCTGTCACCATTTGAGGAGGCCACGAGGATGGTGAGCAGTGACAGTGCATGCATCAGTGAGACTGTCCCTCTTATTCACATGTTGGAGCACACGCTACGTGGAATAATGAACAGGTCCCTTGAGGCAGAACAGAGGGAGGAAGGGGAGGACTTCCTTACCTCTCAAGGCCCCCTTTATCCAGACAGTGGTCCTGCTTGCCTGCCTAACACAGAGGAAGAGGACGAGGAGGAGGAAGATTGTATCAGCATGGAGGTGGAGCCTAGCACTTAGCATCAGCAGAAGTCTTTAAGGGATTAATTACTGTCCCAAGGAACCCATGGACTTTTACATGGCTGGGGGGTGGGGCTGCGGATCCTGTCATCCTCAGTGACCCAGAGGACTCTGCCCCGAATGTCTCAGCAAACCTACGCTGCATGGCCTCCCTGATCCTGCAAAGTCTGCATAAGGATCCTCATATTTGTGGTATCAAGGAGAGGAATCATTACTGGCTGGCAACTCTCCTTGATCCACGTTACAAGAATAAGGTTGCGGACCTTATCTTGCCGTCGCAGAGGTAGCAGAAGATGAAACATCTTTGGGAGGCCTTGCAGAAAGGTCTGTGCAATGCGTTCTCAGAGACTGGGGGGTTACCAAATCTTGGTCCTGGACAACGTGTTGCTGAGGCTTCGTTGAGTCACAGAAGGAGCGGTGGAGAAGGTGGCCGTCTGACTGATGCGTTGACACAATTTTTTAGTCCGCACCCCCAAGGTATGACCGGTTCCAGCAACCATCGCCAGCGTCTGTTTTACATGGTACGGGAATACCTAGGGGCAAAATCAGATTTGGATACCTTTCCCACCAAAAATCCTCTGGCTTACTGGGTCTTGAGGATGGATCACTGGCCAGAGCTTGCACCGTACACAATTGAGCTACTGGCTTGTCCTGCATCCAGCGTTCTTTCAGAACGCACATTCAGTGCTGCTGGAGGCTTTGTGACCGATCACAGGGTGAGCCTCTCCACTGACTCGGTCGATCGACTGACCTTAACCGCTTCAATACTAGGCTTTTATACCACCTCCATACCGGGCCTATTCTGACACTTCTCTCCTACATGTAATAATCATCATTCTTTTGCTAGAAAATTACACAGTACCCCCAAACATTATATATGTTTTTTTTAGCATACACCCTAGGGAATAAAATGACGGTCATTCCAAAGTTTTATCTTGCACGGTATTTACGCAATTATTTTTCAAACGCTTTTTTTTGTAAAAAAAATTGTTTTATGAATTAAAAAAATAACAAAACACTAAAGTTAGCCCAATTTTTTTGTATTATGTGAAAGATTATGTTACACCGAGTAAATAGAGACCCAACATGTCACGCTTTAATTATGCGCACACTCATGGAATGGCGCCAAACTTCGGTACTTAAAAATCTCCATAGGCAACGCTTTATTTATTTTTTACAGGTTACAGTTTAGATTTACAGAGGAGATCTAGTGCTAGATTAGTTGCTGGCACTCTAACGCACGCGGCGATACCTCACATGTGTGGTTTAAACAGCGTTTACATATGTCGGCGGGACTTGCGTGTGCGTTCGCTTCTGCACGCGAGCTATCGGGGACAGGGGCGTTTTCATTTTTTTTTTATCTTTTATTATTTTTTTTTACTTATATTTTATTTCTTTTTACACTTTTTTTCATATTTTTTTTTTTTCCACTTTTATTCCTATTACAAGGAATGTAAACATCCCTTGTAATAGGAAATGTGTGTGACAGGTCCTCTTTATGGAGAGATGTGGGGTCAATAAGACCTCACATCTCACCTCCAGGCTGGAAACCATGAGATCGGTGAAAAAAAATTCACCGATCTCATGAATGGTGACTTACAGCCGCAATCGCGGCTTTGTTTACATACGGGGACCCGGGCGTGACGTCATCAGATCGCGCCCGGGTCCTCCGACGGTCATAGAGATGACTGGTGACCATCTGGTCACCAGTCATCTCTATGCTTCCTGCCGCCGCCGACGATTCGTTCTCCGGGCCCCCGAAGGTACAGGTAAGCCCGGAGAAGCACCGGATGGCGGCGGGAGGGGGGGGATGTCCCCTCCCGCGGCCTGTAAGAACGATCAAGCGGCGGAACCGCCGCTATGATCGTTCTTACTTTGTGCAGAATCGCCGGCTGAAGAGATGGATATCTGGATGATGCCTCTGGCTGCAGGCATCGTCCAGATATTCGCCTGCAATACCCAGGCCGTCAATTGACGGCCACTTAGGATGGTAAATCCCATCCCAGGCCGTCAATTGTCTATGGCTGGGTATTGAAGTGGTTAATAAAAATGAATCAGGCTTGGATCACCACAAGCTACCAAGCACCTGATGCTGATGTAACTGAATATTTTTTTTTGAAATGTTAGATCCCTTGCCTATGCTGATGCTGAGTGACTGTCCTGTTATGCTGACTGAATATCCTTTTCCTCCTCAATGAACTTGCTGATAGCTTGTAAGAACATTGTTGGTTCTGGGCACCGCCACCAGTGCCTAAGGCCCAATTTTTCTTCCCCTGTTTAACAGGGGCGTGTAATTACAATTTTTGATGCAATGCTTTGCAGCGGGCTCATTGCTGTGCTCCAAATAGAGTATCTGTGAGGGGTTGCAGTGTTGTGGCACCAGCACCAGTGCCTAAGGCCCAATTTTTCTTCCCCTGTTCAACAGGGGCATGTAATTACAATTCTTGATATAATAGTTCACACAGCAGGGCGTTTCAGCGCCCACCTAGACTAACTGTGAGAGCTTACAGTGTTGTGGCAACACCAACCCCTAGGGCCCAAATTTCTGCAGAGTATATACGGCAGGCCCCTACTTTCAAACATCCAACTTACAAACAACTCCTACTTGCAAACCGAAGGAGACAACAGGAAGTGAGAGGAAATCTACCCCTAGGAAGGGAAATTCTCTTCTGTAAAAGGTGTCTCCTGTCCACTCATGCTTTATCACCAATCCTTGTTTAACCAAAAAAATGTTTTCAAAAAATCTTTTGTCATTGGGACAGAAAGTGAGGTGCAATCTTCTGAACAGATGCACACAGACAGCAAAACAAATGTTACAGGGATGATAACCCTTCTCTATGTTTTCAGAAAAACTTAAAAAAAGCTACACTTTAAATAAGTAGAAAATTACAAACAGTTTCTACTTAACAACAAACCTACAGTCCCTGACTTTTTGCACCACCTTTTTTCTTATAGTTATCTCATTTTGTGCAGGGACAGTTCTAAACACGTGCCACTACTATAGACACCCAGCAGGTACGATATTTAAAGGAAATTTTCTTTTTTTTTTCACTTTAAGCATCATTAAAATTGCTGCTCCTGAAAAGAACTACCGTTTTTAACCACTTTAGCCATGGACCATATTGCTGTCCAATGACCAGAGCACTTTTTGTGATTCGGCACTGCGTTGCTTTAACTGACAATTGCGCGGTCGTGCGACGTGGCTCCCAAACAAAATTGGTGTCCTTTTTTTCCCACAAATAGAGCTTTCTTTTGGTGGTATTTAATCATCTCTGCGGTTTTTTTTTGCGCTATAAACAAAAATAGAGGGTCAATTTTGAAAAAAATTCAATATTTTTTACTTTTTCCTATGATAAATATCCCCCAAAAATATATAAAAAAATGTTTTTTTCCTCAGTTTAGGCCGATACGTATTCTTCTACATATTTTTCGTAAAAAAAAAAAATCATAATCAGCATTGTATGAACAGAAGATCAGCGTTTCCCCCGCTGACAGGATCGGGAGCTATGTGTTTACACACATAGCTCCCGGTCCCCGCTCTGTAACGAGCGATTGCGTGTGCCCGGCGGCGATCGTACCTGCCGGGCACGCGCGCGGGACTCGGGGGCGAGCGGGGTCGGGCGCGCGCTGCGCACGCGCCCCCTAGTAGCCGCTATAATGCGGACGTATATCTACTGGCTCTCGCCCAGGAGAGCCACCGTCCCACAGTAAAATGACGGCGGGTGGGGCTCAAGCAGTTAAAACTTTTTTTTTACATTGATACATGTTCCCTGGGGCAAGACCCAGGTTCTCAAAGACATTTTCCGACAATAACTTGCATATTGGGCTTTAAAATTAGCACTTTTCAATTTGAGCGGTCGAGTCCCATTGACGTCAATGGGGTTTGAAATGTTCGACTGAACGTTCGGTCCATTCGAAGGTTCTGGTGCGAACCGAACGCGGGGGTATTCGGCTCATCCCTAGTTGGAAGATCTCCAGCAGTGCCATCAGCACAGAACTGTCAGAACCAGTGGGACCCAGGTACACCCATCTACTCTCCAGAGAAGTCTAACAGAAGTGTCCTTCATGGAAGAATTGTGGACAAAAAGCCATACCTCTTACAGTATGTGGAAACAAGGCTAAGCAATCGAACTGTGCAAGAAAATATAGGAACTGGGCTGCAGAAAAATGTCAGCAGATGGTCCTGACTGATAAGTCAAAATTTTAAATATTTGGCTGTAGCAGGAGGCAGTTTGTTCACCAAAGGACTGGAGAGCTGTACAATAATTAGAGTCTGTAGGCAACAGTGAAGAACGGTGAGGGATCCTTGAAAGTTTGAGCTGCATTTCTTCAAATGGAGTTGGAGATTTTGCCAGGATAGATGGTGTCCTCAATGCTGAGAAATACAGGCAGATACTTATCCATCATGCCATACCATCAGGAAGGCTTGTGATTGGCCCCAAATGTATTCTGCTGCATGACAACGACCCCAAACATACAGCCAATGTCATTAGGAACTATCTTCAGTGTACAGAAGAACAAGGAGTCCTGGAAGTGATAGTTTGGCCCCACAGAGACCCGATTTCACCATAAGGAAGTATGTCTGGGATCACATAATGAGACAGAAGAATTTAAGGCAGCCTATATCCACAGAAGACCCGTGGTTAGTTCTTCAAGATATTTGGAACAACCTACCTGCCAAGCTTTCTTAATTTACAGCATTGTTTACACCTGCCTAAAACTTTTGCACAGTAATCTGTGTGTGTGAATATTAGACATGTGCAAAAGGAAAAAAATTGTTTTGTTTTGTTTTAATTCGTTATTTAATTAATTTCGTTAAGTTAGATTTGTTAAATTCGTTTTCGGAATTCGATCGTTTTCGACCGAATTCGAAAAACGCGGTCGAATTCGATCGTTTTCGACCGAATTTGAAAAAACCTGCGGATGCCCCCCTCTCCCACGCACCTTTAGGAATGCGGAGGTGAAGACACATGAGAGGGCCGGCTAAGATCAACACCCCATCTTTGTATCTCGGCCAATCAGATGCACTTTCTAGTTCACATTAACATAATAGTGACGTATCATGCTGTATGTAGAAGTTTGTATTGTCTGTAATAAAGCAGAGATAACGGACTAGCTCAACTGAGACGGTTGTATCAGTGACTTATTCCTAGCGTGCACGCTGTTATCTGACCTCTGAATTTGGAACAGCAGTAGAATCCATGTTAACCCCTTTGTGGTTAATCCATTTATCACAATTGCTGCATCCTGAGGCTTTTTGAGTTAAGGAAAGCAGTGAGAAAGACTTCTGAAGAGGTGAGGTGGTTGTTGATTTTTCTGTGTGATAAAAATCAAAAAGACTATTGTTTCTCTGCTGTATGACCAGCAGTGCTGCCCAGCAGTAGGCTGTGTCAGACTCCATAGGTAGGTTCCTGTGTGGTTAAGGTAGACGCCCCAAGTGGCCAGGGTTTATTTTATGTTTTGTTTTGTTTATGCTGTTTGGATGCTTGCACTTGTTTCCAGCAATATGGAAGAATAAACCAAACTCTTTGTTTTCAACCGTCTTCAGCTGCCTCTCTGTATAGTTCAGTGTGTAGTGAACCCATCCAGGGGGTCACACCCCCCGCTACCGAGCTAACCCCTTACAATATATATATACCGTATCTCACAAAAGTGAGTACACCCCTCATATTTTTGTAAATATTTTATTATATCTTTTCATGCGACAACACTGAAGAAATTACACTTTGCTACAATGTAATGTAATGAGTGTACAGCTTGTATATCAGTGTCAATTTGGTGTCCCCTCAAAATAACTCAACACTATGGGCTAGATTCTCTAAGAATTCCGGCGGCGTAGCATAAGCCAGTTACACTACGCCGCCGCATCGTACTAGAGCAAGTGCTTTATTCTCTAAGCACTTGCTCCGTAGGTTTCGCCTGCGTCGCGTAAATCGCGCAGCGTAAATCCGCGCAATTCAAATGGGGCGGCTTGTATTTAAATTAAGCGCGCCGGCCGGGGAAAAAGCCCAGTGCGCATGCTCCAGCTCACGTCGGAAAGCGTCGTTGAAACTGACGTCAAAACGACGTGAGCGTCATTTACGCAACTCCCTATTCACGAACGAGTTAGTAAAACGGCGTAAGCGACAGAAAAAGCCGACGCTGACCCGACGCCATACTTAACATGGCATCCGACGGGACCCGACGGCATCTGACGGTACTTCGTAAGGTTACTCCACATAGAAGCTGGGGTAACCTTACGCGAACAAAAACGACGTATGCGACGACGGGGCGGCGTAAAAGCGATCGAGAATCGGCGTACTAACTCATTTGCATATGCAAATGCGAAAACAACGTAAAGGCCACCTAGTGGCCGGAGTTGTCATTACACCTACGATCCGCAAGTGTAATGGTTTTACACTTGTCGGATGTAGAAGCGTATCTATGCCAAAGTGATGCTAAGCATCACTCGCATAGATACGAGACAAAAAAAACGGCGATACGACGGGGTATCTGAGATACTCCGTCGTAACGCCGCTGAGAATCTGGCCCATAGTCATTAATGTCTAAACCACTCACAACAAAAGTGAGTACACCCCTAAGTGTAATTTCTTCAGTGTTATCTCATGAAAAGATATAATAAAATATTAAAAAAAATGTAAGGGGTGTAAATAAATAACTGTTCTCATTCAAATTGAAAAATAAAACATATAAACTTTAAAGTCCCCTTCACACATGCTTTCATCAGTTCAGTCATGTTTTTTCAAAGGAGAAATGGATCAATTTTTCATCAGTTTAAATTAAAAACTCATAATAAAAGCCCTGCTTGTGCTCAACTGACTCCAATGCCAAAAAAAGGGGATAAGCAAAAGAGGAAAGGAAATACACAGATCACTGTACAAGTACAAAAAGTCAAAATGTATTATATCAAAAAAATGGAATAGCCAATGATAAAAACAGAATCATTCACACCATGTCAATCATACCGTGATAAAAACACAATGTTCACCATTATTTGCCCCTGTCCAGTTACAGTAATATATATGTATCAAGGAATGTTAAAGGGGTTGTAAATGTAAATGTTTTTTCATCTTAATCCATCTAAGGCCTTGATGGTGTATACGGCCTATCGGACTGTTGTCCTTCGGACCAAAGTTTTAAAACATGCTTTAAAATCTGTCCAACGGACACCTGTCCGTCAGACAGATTTGATGGTTAGTATGCAAAAGAATCGGACCAAAAACCCGCCCATGCTCAGAATCAAGTCGACGCATGCTTGGAAGCATTGAACTTCGTTTTTTCAGCACGTCGTGGTTTTCTACAGTACGTCACCGCATTCTGGTCTGATCGAATTTTTGGTCCGATGGTGTGTACACACATCAGACCACTTCAGCCTGGTCCGATGGAAACGGACCGGTTTGATCGTGTGTACGTGGCCTTATGCATTAAGGTGAAAAAACATCCGACAATACAGCCCCCCCGAGCCCCCGTTTTACTTACCTGACCCTTCGAAAGTCCCGCGCTCGCCTCCATCATCCTCCACGTTTCCGAGCCTGGCCATTGATTGGCTACACTGGATAGATTAGATAGATAGGCTCGATCTGCTGTCCATCACATCCAATGCCGCAGCATGCCGGGGGCGGGGCCAAGTGATACATTGAGCAGCAATAGCCACCGGTTGTATCACGGGAGCGCACCCGAGGGACTCCAGAAGACCAGTTCAGGGACACTCTGTGCAAAATTAGCTGCACAGTGGAGGTAAGTATAACATGTTTTTTATAAAAAAAAAATAATAATAATAACTTTACAACCCCTTTAAAATACAATATCTTAAATCCTGAGCAGCAATAATTAATTGAAACATATATATACACACACGCAAACATACACGCTCTTGTAAATAAATGTAAGCAAACATTTTATGTTTTAAAACAAGGAAGTCAGTAGGGCAGTGGACAGTGTCAGAAGAGCAATGGATGTGTCAGTTGGACAGTTGATGGTTTCAGTCAGAAGAACAGTTAAGGACGTCAGTTAGTCAGAAAAGGGCCGCTGATAGGGCAGTACAACCAGCCCTGTTGTCTGGGCCCAGTCAGCAGGGGGGCTCAAACAGCTTTGTAGTTAACTTTTAGCTAATAAAACTAACTAGCTAAATCACTTTACTAAGCTGCAACCACTTGATTACCAATGCATGTAGTAATTTCCTGGGCCCCATCAGGTTAACAGAGGATCCCAGGAGGTGAGAGCAGAAGAGGGACTTTTTCCCCATTTTCGTGCTTAGGCAGACAAATCCCAGGCTGGAATCCTGCTCTGCACCAGTGTACCTGCACAAATTAAAGTTCCGGACGCTCACTGAATGCTTTTCCCTGACAGATGGATTTCAATGTAATGCAGCTCCCCTACCTTAGTGAGTTCAGGTGTTGCAGCCTGAGGGAGAGACTGATCGCTGAGGCAGTGATAGCACAACAAGAGTAATCCCGACACACAATGACACACTGGCATATCACACAGGCTAAGGTGCAGTCCCCAGACTCCCCATTGTGTGCTTGTGGTCATTATCATGATGATAATCAAACCACAACAGGTGCTCTATGGCTCTGTCAGTATCACAGGGATGTTGGGTGCTGACTTTCTTAATTTATGGCTGTAATGTGTGTTACAGACTATAACACAGTGCAGACATAACAAAGTCAGCATCCAACAGCCATGTGACACTGACAGAGCCATAGAGCACCTGCTGTGCTCTGATCATCATAATGATAATGACCATAAGCACACAATGAGATGCTACTTTACGCGTTTGATGGGAAGGGGGGTGGGGACAGTAAAAACACACAGCCAAGCTGCATTTTTACTGCAACCAAACCACTCCCCTTTGAGAACCTTTGACCCAAACTTTGCAATTAGGTCTGCATGTACGTTTTTCATGCAGACCTGATTGAAAGCTCCATGTAGATCTACAGGAGTTTAGATATGAATTGAATCCGCCTACCTCCGTGTCCATTCAGGTAAAAAAAAATACAGGAAAAGATCATCTTTTCTATTTTTCCAGAACTAAATGTGACAGATCAGAGGTAGCCTGATGTAAATGGACACAAGTCTGTGGTGTATGTGAACACAAATTGAACGGGTGCGGATGTTAAAAAACTGACATCTCTCCGATTCAGATTCTGTTATGATTGGACAGCGGCTATAAAGCTTCCTGGTGGTAACATGGGTTCAAACTATGGTCCGAACATGCCTGAGCTCATCCCTGCTAATTAATTGTTGTCAAAGTTCTAAAATAAGACATCTCTGCTGCTTTAATATAGTGTAAAAAGTTAAATGAGTAAAACAAATTTATTAAAAGTTGTATTGCACTTACAAACATGCAGTAAAAAAATGCCTCAAATCTGATGTGCCGGCCGGTACACAAATTCCCAGACACCCGTCCACTGGGGGAACATTTGGAGCTCTTGGGTGAGCTCCACTCCACCGGCACATCAGATTTGAGGCATTTTTTAACTGCATGTTTGTAAGTGCAATACAACTTTTAATAAATCTTTTTTACTCATTTAATGCGCTATGTGGAGCTGTTATTGTTTTTTACATGGTGGGCATTGATGTTGGTGAAGTTTAATCACTTGTGGACGCGACCCAATGTTAAGGATCATATCTGTCTGAACTGCAAGACTGGGAGTGACTACCTATTATATGCTGTTTATGATCCCCTGTCATAAGGGATCATGGCGATTTGGTAAGGAGCCAAGGATACATCACTTTTCTTTGGACACGTTTTAAACTAATTTTGGAACTTGGCACAGAGCACGGGTGTTTGGACTTTATTGCTACAATATTTATATGTCTATATATATTTTTACATATTTTGCCCTCTAGTGGCTATCAACCTCTCTTGTTTTATGGTATATTAGTGATTTATATATACCATCATATACCACATAGTTTATGATTTATATCAATATATACCACATCGTTTTGTGATTCAAACATTTGTTTCACACGGTTTAGAGGTAGCGCGATTTATATTTTTCTCACTGTTTTTTTTTGTATCTATTGTTTACATGGTAATCGCAGTTTTCGGATTGAATAGACTGTGATTTTGTTGCAGTTTTTCTTTCTTTCTTTCTTTGGCTTGTTTACTGACTACACTTATATTTAATCCTTACCTGTTATATCCATTACTGGACCCCAGCCTGCTCACCTCCTGGTGGGGCGATCCTGAGGACCGTAACCTGGTACTACAGTTAAACCCATCTTCACTATCAGGAGCTCTGGTGAACACCGGTTAGTACTCTACACCTCGAGTGAGCCTGAGATATTTTCCCAGGGTGAAATGCTTGTATACCAATCCTGCTGGTCGGTGGGAGTGCCCCTACTGCTATAGATACTGGTCTCCAAGCCTGACCCCTGACCTTGACATAAAGTTTAATTAAATCTAGACCATGAAAAACTCTCATTACGTGGACATACTCACAAAACCACTAAAGCATTCATTTTGTGTAGAGTGAAATATACTTGGTTGATACTGCCTTTAGCTGTCCCTCTCACTGTGTCCCCATTGCTGCCTGAGATTCTGTAGACCAGCTGTTATCACCTACTGAGCATACTCTGGTTTCAGTTCCCCTCTAAGCTCTTTATTTCCTTCCTTATTTTTATCTGCAGTCTACATGAGTATAGAGTCACATATGTGGGTGTATAAACAGTGGCAAATGATAATCCCTTCCCTCCTCTTCCACTCTTTCATGTCCTCTTATTGCTAAACACTATTGGGGACTGGATATAGTATGCTGATTGATTACATTCTCTAATGCCGCGTACACACGGTCGTTTTTTGCGATGAAAAAAAAACGTTGTTTTTTAAAACGTCATTTAAATTGATCGTGTGTGGGCAGAACGTCGTTTTTTGTCTTCCAAAAAACGACCAAAAAAAAATTCCAACATGCTTGAATTTTTTGTGTCGTTTTTCAAAACGTTGTTTTTTGTTTCACAAAAAGTCACCGTGTGTAGCAAAAACGTTGTTTAAAACGACGTTTTTCAACCCGCGCATGCCCAGAAGCTAGTTATGAAGCAAGCTTCAATGGAAAAGAGTGGTGAACGTAACCTCGCTTTTTGTGAAAAAAAATATTGTGTGTATGCAACATCGTCTTTGAAAAGTGACGTTTCAAAAACGTCGTTTTTTACTTCACAGAAAACGTCGTTTTTTTCATCACAAAAAATGATCGTGTGTACGCGGCATAAGAAACTCACAAAAAAGCTTTGTTTTAATATAAATCGCTAATAAATATATCAAATGTAATTGCTAATTCCTATAAAGTAAAAGAGGAGTCTTGGATGCAGATGCCGTCTGAACAAATTGAAAGCTAGTGTCAATCACCTTTGACTCCACCTACACCATATCAATGCAAACAAAATACACAATTAATGTTCATAAAGGATTTATAGGGAGCTGTAAACAGTTTTTTAATATGTATAATTTAATTTGAATTGCTCTTCTGAATTTTTGTTTCTTTATGTAATAATGTGTAATGTACATAACTTTGTATTCAGGATTGTAGGTGCCAAATGGTCTGGTGAACTAGGCTGGTTAAAGTGACTAGATATTTATCTCCTGTTAATTATATAACTGTCAGATATTAGTAGCTAGATGTGAATTAGCATTATGTGTATGTTGGCTGATATTATAGCTGACCATCCAAGAATAGCCATCAATTAGCTTAGATGCAAACTGGAACACTTTATTGAAAACTCACCTAGAATATATAGTACACTAGATCAGGTGAGCCTGATCACTTTATCGTATACTGTAAACAGGAGTTTAATTAACATTGCTAATGAAAGCCAAAGCAGAGGGGGCAATGGGGGGGGGGGGGTGCATTGGGAGACACTGGGTAAGAGAGTCTGTCAGCCAGACTGTATAGGACCCCATGATTTCTAATAGGAAACTAGTGGCACTTTTTATTCAGGAGACTCTTGAAGTAAATATCCTAATCTAAGCATCCCAAATTTCACATAGGTCTGTTTATCCTTATCATCACATCAACCCCTTCGGCATAGCATTGAAAATGTCAGGAAATGATTTCCAAAAGTTTTTTTCTTTTTGTTGTTTCTACCAAGTTTATTGAGAATGTAGATTTAAACAGAACATCAAGACACAGACAACATAACATTTTGAATTATTTGTTTGCTTGGTATTGCTTCATTTGAGTCTTTCACAATGGTTTTATTTTTTACATCCTTTTTGTTGGGTCTGGCATGGCTCAGGAGGGCAGGGGAGGCAAGGATCTGTCCAAAAAAAAAATATAATATGAATACATGTTATACATTTGTCTTCTTAACTGACTTTAAAAAATATATACACTTTTTGCATTGAGAGAAACCTGGTATTCATTAGTCACTAATTATATAGATACTAAAATGTGCCTGCTGTTAGACTCTACGCAATAATATAGTACGGCATGCCTAAATATACAAGTAAAAGTGTCTTTCGCACTACTGTGAGTAGATAGTGAATGTCAATACAACAGAATAATGATACTAAACTCAAAAGCAGCAAAATCTAACAGTGTTCACCATACACAAAGGAAATACAATTAAAAAAAGGTGATCTTGCCCTGAAAAGTGATATTACTAAATATAACGTCTCATATAAAAAATTATATATATATATATATATATCAAAAAATGCTTGCAACAATAATCCAAAGTAGTGGATAATAAATATATATATATAAATATATATAACGGTGGATAGACAGTGGTGAATATAAAATGTCCCACAGCTATATTTATGAGAAAACATTCAATCATGGCTATAATAGCTATAATAAATGGACAAGTAATCCAAATAAAGATGTCTCCAATAAATTTGTCTTTTATGGGATATCCACTATAAACTAAATTGGATAATATGGGTGCTCCACAGAGTGGTCTCCCAGAACTCTCACCTCAGTAAGTGTATGTATTCACATTGATTAGGTATGATCAAGCCTCAAATAAAGTAGTCTCCCTGTCCTCTCTTATGTCCTTTCCAACTCTGTGGTGGATGTAACTGTCAGGGACCACTGTTCCTGCAGATGGCCAAATTAGGTAATCGAATTATCACCATTCACTCCACAATGTGGGGCATAATAGTGGGGAAGGAAAAAAGAGGATGCCTCCAATGGTGTAGGCCTCGTACACACGATCGGACATATCCGATGAAAACGGTCCGCGGACCATTTCCATCGGATATGTCCGATCGGGAGTTTGATCCGATGGCGTGTACACACCATCGGATCAAATTCCCCGCCGCCGGATGGCGCGGTGACGTGGCGGTGACGCGGCGGTGACGTTGACGCCGCCACGTCACCGCCACGTCACTGCACCAGGAAGTTAAACACTTCCGCGCATGCGCCGAATCCATTCGGCGGCGGCGCGGCGGCGGTGGGGGACGACATGTCTGCTGGTAAGTGTACTAACCAGCAGACATGTCGGGCGGACAGATTCCACCGGATGGATTTCAAAGCATGCTTTGAAATCTGTCGGGTGGAGAAATCTGTCCGCTAGCCCATACACACGAGCGGAGATGTCTGCTGAAACGGTCCATCGGACCGTTTTCAGCGGACATATCCCCTCGTGTGTACGAGGCCTTATATAGTTAAAACGTGTAAAACTTTATTAAATGTTAATAGGGTGGACTCTTAACATATAAACAAATAAAAATCAGCAAAATTATAAAATCGCTGTGTATTCTGTGCCTCCTTACGTCACTTCCTGGTCTGCGTCTGATGTAAGGAGGTGCAGAATACGCCGCAATTTTATAATTTTGCTGATTTTTATTTGTTTATATGTAAGAGTCCACCCTATTAGCATTTAATTAAGTTTTCCAAGTTTTAACTATATTACACCATTGAAGGCATCCTCTTTTTTCCTTCCCCACTCTTATGCCCAACATTGTGGAGCGAATAGTGATAGGTGAATGGACCTAATTTGGCCATCTGCAGGGAGTGAGACTAAATCTCAGAGTCCCAGATTGGAGTAAAAGCTTGACAAACCTTTCGTAATGTTTTGCCAGGACCTGTAAATGTGGGAATTATGGTAGCGGTCAATGCTAACTTGTTTTTAAAAGGTACAGGCTCCATCCTGATACCAAACTTCAGTAATATTCTGCAGCTCTTCCTACTTTAATGATGTGGAATAAAGTGCTAATGTGCCATGTCACTTATGGATACATAAATCATAAATCAAAATTAAGCATGTTGCCATCAACAGTGGCTTGGAACTGGATGCAGCAATACCACCCACAATCCAGAGGTGGAAAAAAGAGATCAATGACACCCCCCTTTATAAAAAAAAAACTGATTTACACACATAAAGGCTGTCCACTTAAGTATTCCAATGTGTGGGATAGGTGTATGGCGAGACTTGTACCTGAACATCTAAACTTTGTTACACTCAGTGTACAACTGCAATGGTATGTATAGCAAGATCTTTTACCTCTATTCTATTTGTTTGCTTGGGTAATTATTTTTTCCCTTCACATTGCAATGCAAATCTGTGTATTAAATCTGATATATATGATATAATACGATTATTGATGCCTAAAACCGTGTAATTTGCTATTTACAATCAGTCTGTAGAACTGTTTTCCCCATGACTTCACCCCCTTTCCATTTTTATTTTTTTGTTTTTATGTGATTATTGTACCACATACCTTCTCTCAATAAAGTTGGTTTTTCCAATAAAAAACACAAAAAAAGAAATTTTAAATTTTAAATGTATTTCTAAGGGTAGCACCCAATATCCAGTGAATGCAAGCAGGAAGATGAGTTTGTAATTGTTTTATGAGAGTAGCAACAAGTAATCAAGCTAATGCATTGCATGGGAACAAAGACTCCCCTTCCACAGGGCTGTTTCTACATACTAATAATACATTTGGAAGGATCTGAAACGTGTGTCTATAAGACCAAAATCAAAAAGATCAATGTCAGCTGTGTTTGCAGAGGCAACATTGACTCACTGGTGATCAGGATAATTATAAGAATCTTGCTAAAAAAATCATATACAGAGATAAAAAACAGACAGAGGTTTTAACCGCTCACCACTGTATTCAAATCTAAAAATGTTTTGCCCTTAGTAATACCTTAACAATAAATAAGCAATGGCCACTTTCATATACACTGGGTAAAATAAGTATTAAATATGTCACAATTTTTCTAGGTAAATAATCAGTATTTCTAAAGGTGCTATTGACATGAAATGCCAGTAACAACCCATGAAATACATACATACAAAGAAACTAAAACAAATACATTCAGAAATTAAGTTATGTGTAATAAAATGGAATGATGCAGAGAAAAAGTATTGAAATCGCGAACTGAAATGTATTTAATACTTTGTACAAAATCCTTTTTTGGTAATTACAGCTTCAAGACGCCTCCTGTATGAAGAAACTAGTCACATGCATTGCTCAGGTGTGATTATGGCCCATTCTTCCACACAAACATTCTTTAAATCTTGAAAGTTCATTGGGCCTCCTCTCAGGCCGCGTACACACGAGGGGATATGTCCGCTGAAAACGGTCCGATGGACCGTTTCAGCAGACATCTCCGCTCGTGTGTATGGGCTAGCGGACAGATTTCTCCACCCGACAGATTTCAAAGCAAGCTTTGAAATCTATCCGGTGGGGATCTGTCCGCCGGACATGTCTGCTGGTTAGTACACTTACCAGCAGACATGTCGGCCCCCACCGCCGCCGCGCCGCTGCCGAATGGATTCGGCGCATGCGCCGGAAGTGTTTTACTTCCTGGTGCAGTGACGTGGCGGTGACGCGGCGGCGTCCACGTCACCGCCGCGTCACCGCCACGTCACCGCCACGTCACCGCGCCGTCCGGCGGCGGGGAATTTGATCCGATGGTGTGTACACGCCATCGGATCAAACTCCCGATCGGACATATCCGATGGAAATGGTCCGCGGACCGTTTTCATCGGATATGTCCGATCGTGTGTACGCCGCCTCAGACCTCTGATTTTTAGTTCCTTCCATAGATTTTCTATTGGATTCAAGTCAGGTGATTGGCTGGGCCATTCTAGCCACTTTATTTTCTTTCTTTGAAACCAATTGAGAGTTTCCTTGGCTTTGTGTTTGGGATCATTGTCTTGCTGAAATGTCCACCCTTGTTTCATCTTCATTATCCTGGTAGATGGCAGCAGATTTTTATCAAGAATGTCTTGGTACATTTTTCCATTACATGAAGTTTGCCAGTACCATATGCTGAACAACAGCCCCACACCATGATGTTTCCACCTACAACCTTCACTGTTGGTAAGTTGTTTTTGGGGTGACGTGCAGTGCCATTTGACCTCCAAACATGGTGTGTATTATGGCATCCAAAGAGTTCAATTTTGGTCTCATCTAACCAGATTATATTCTCTGAGAATTTCAGTTTTGTCTAAATGATGTGCAGCAAACTTTAAACAAGCTTCAACGTGTTTTTTTCTTCAGCAATAGAGTTTTGCGTGGTGAGTGTGCATACAGGCCATGGCGGTTAAATGCATTACTTATTGTTTTCTTTGAAACAATTGTACCTGTTAATTCCAGGTCTTTCTGAAGATCTCCACAAGTGACCTGTGGCTCTTGGATAACTCTTCTGATAATTCTTTTCACTCCTTTGTCAAAACAGTCGCGAGGAGCACCTGGTCTTGGCCGGTTTATGGTCAAATTATGTTCATTCCACTTCTGGATAATGGCCCCAACAGTGCTCACTGGACACCTTGGTAATGAGATACCTTTTTATAGGCCATTAGTTGAGACTAAACCAGCTGATATTCATTTGCACTGACAAGGGGTCGTATTGCTTTGTCATTACTGATAGATTTCAGCTGGTGTCTTGGCTTTCCATGCCTTTTTGTACCTCTCTTTCTTCATGTGTTTGATAATTTTTTTCACTTGTCATTCCATTTTATTACACATAACATAATTTCTGAACTTATTTTTTTTTTTTTTTTTATATGTCGGGATTGCATGGTTTGTTATCAACATATGGTGAACATTTTATGTCAAATAGCACCTTTAGAAATATATTTACCTAGAAAAATGGTGACTTGTTCAATACTTATTTTATCCGATGTATAAGTTGCCCTGAATGCAATGAAATTGATTTACCACTGATGTGTACTACATAATTCTTTTCACAAAAATATAATGACAAATATTACATTTGTAAATGATTTTTAAAGTTTATTGACTCACCAGGCTTAGGGCACTTTGGTTTTTGGTCCTGACATTGCTCCACTGGCTTGCATTCTGAAAAGTAAAAGTATGGACATTAGTTGGTATGGCAAAAGTGTCCCAATTGAAATATTTTCCCTCTTTTCTTGTTTTGGTGGAAATTAAAACATTTTGGATCTGCCCTCACATTTAATCCTGGTGACAATGATGATCAGGATAATTAGAGAGAATGAATCTCGCTAATGAGGACACACACAGTAATAAAAACCTGAAAGGGATCTTAACCCCCCACCACTGTGTCCATATCTAAAAATGTTATGCCTTTAGTAATACTTTAAAAACAAGTAAGAATTTACTGATCTCATATAATAAAAAAAATGAATTATCACTGATGTGTTCTATATAATTGTTTCCATAAAAAAAAAAAAAACATAATGTCAATATATTCCAGTTGAATACATAAAAATGACATATGCAAATTATTTTTGCTGTTTACTAACTCACCAGGCGTAGGACACTTTGGTTTTTGGTCCTGACATTGCTGCACTGGTTTGCATGCTGAAAAGGAAAAGTAGGATCATTATTTATGAAGCCATATGTATTTTAGGCCTTAGATTACTACTGTTAATGATAATATATAAAGGTCTAAAGAACAATTCAAAAAGAAAACACTAAAAGCAGAATTTGATAAAAGTGTCTAGTAGCAAATATTCCTATATCTTTCATGTCTGATAATTAGACATACAGCAGCATATTTTTATGTCACAAATGAATGGAAAATACACTAGACAGCACTGAAAACCTATAATGTTCTTGCTACTGGTGATTGATTAAAATGTATTCTTACATAAAATAGCTGAACATGCTAAAGCATGGTTTCTATGAAACAGGCATATTAATTTAGAGTCCTTATGAAGTTATCTCTTATATTAAAAACTCCTTAGGCCGCGTACACACGATCAAATCTGTCTGCTGGAAACGGTCTGCCAGGCCGTTTCAGCAGACAAATTAGATCGTGTGTACGGGCGGACAGACAGATTTGGCCAGCCGACAGATTTTAAAGCATGCTTTAAAATCTGTCTGCTGGGAATCCGTCCGTCCGACATGTCTGCTGGTTAGTACGCTAACCAGCAGACATATCTGCTTGCACATGCGTCGAATGGATTCGACGCATGCGCGGAAGTGTTTTAGTTCCTGGTGCGGTGACGTGGCGGCGTCAATGTCACTGCCACATCACCGCCACGTCAGCGTGCTGTCTGCCGGCGGGGATTTGTGTCCGACCGATTTGAACAGATGTATTTGCTCGTGTGTACGGGACCTTAGAGTTATGTTTTTGTATTTTTATTTTTGGCATGGGACTTGTGGATTTAAATGAACACATCATGTTATAGACACCAAAACAGTGTAAGGCCAATCGCCAATTTTTCCACTTTCTGAAAGGTTTTATAATTATAAAAAGCTACTTACGGTCCTGGCACTTTTGATCATGATGTTTTTGATGCTGATGTTGTTCATGTTGTTCATGATGTCCATGAGATCCACCTTTAGTTGAAGACATTGTTGTTGGCTGGTGATAGCAAGTAAGTTCAAAGTTAACTCAAAGGATTAGTAAGTTCTGTTATGAAGGCATTGAACCTGATGCTTTTATACCCAAGTTGTTTCCTGCTTGTAAAGGGGGAAGGTCAATCTCTTGAAAAACCAGTTTGATATTTACCAAACCTGACATTATTGTAATGTTCCAGGAAGAAAGGGGGGGGCCTCCTTGGTTTATCATTTAGCTACCAATTACATTCAAATCTTACAAATCTTACATGAGTTATAGATGACTCTCTTATTGAACACTAGGTCAAGAATTCCATAGCTGATACCATGACTGAATTAATATATAGTTAGATAGTAGATAAGGTGGGAAAAAACCCAGGTCAATCCAGTTCATGCGCACGGGGTGTGTTGGGTGTGCCTATGCTTTTACCTGAGATCTGCTCTGAGATGCTGCTGTCCAAGCAATGTGTAGCCCACACTGCCTGTGAAACTGTTTCACATGCAGTAGATAGTGAGGATTGCCAGAGCCGCTCCTTGTGTGTAAAACTATCAGTTAAGTAACGGCTTGCAGAGAGGAAGACCAGCTGTCCCAACTCAGTGGTGATGTCCAGGGTGGGCGGGACTAGACAGCTTTTAAATCCCAGCCAGTAGGATGGAGTCTGGGTAGGCCGCTTCATAAAAAAAGCACATCGCTAACTTACTAATCAATGACTTAACAATAATGGTGGAACCCTCTAATGTATGGAAATCTCAAACTTTAATATTACCACAATACCGATCTCTGTGATATGCAACTTTACATATAGGTGTCCGTTTATGAATTCTATCCACTGCTTCATTCTCCGGCTATCACAGTGAAGATTTTTCTCCTCTGTGTGCCGGTTTATGAAGCGGAGAAGATCGCTTCACCCTTGGAGGAGTGAAGTGATCTTCCAACGCTTCTAACAGTGGAGAACGCCCCCTAATACTGGAATCTCGTGAGACTTTACGAGATTACAGTACCAGAAATTCACAGAAACAGCGAGATATTAGTTTATTGAGCAGTGATAAATTATCACCGCTCAGTACACTGACAGACGGCGTGGTTAATGTAATTAAAATAACGAGTCCCCCTGCATAATATATATATGTATACACACACATACACTATATATACATTTATATACACACACATTATATATATATACATGTACACATTATATATGTATGTATATATATATATATACACATAAATATTACAGGGGGACATGGTTGCAGTGTTGGGGGGTCTGAACGAGGTAGAAGGAAGTTAAAAATCTTCCTCCTTCCTCCTCAGAACCCCCGGGATTCCCTCTTCACTCCCTGCTTCACCACCTCTGAGCTGGTGAATCGGGGAGTGTGAATTCTGACTCGCCAGTGAAGCTCTTAGATCACAGCTTCATAAACTGTCCATTTCTGTGTCAATCTATGAGACTTCTCTGTGTGTGGAGATAATCGGCGGGAGAACAAATTCAAACACTTCTCCCCCGATTATCACTGTTTCATAAACTGTTTATGGGCTGTAACCAGCGGTGATCCCTGGGATCACCGCTGTTCACTGCTTCATAAACGGACACCATAATACATAAAATACATAAACTGAAAAAAAGACATAACAAATTAAACTTAGCAGGGATGGTGGAAAGCCCCTCTTCAGATAATTGCAATACAAATTATCTTCAAGAGCAACAACTTTTTAGTTGGGCGATTCACACCATTCTAGCACTTTGGAATTTGAATTTTTTAGATTGTTAATTTGATATGTTTTAGTTACTATTATAACTGAATTGTTGCCCTTAAAGTAAATTTTCCTTCACCCCTGCTAAGTCCATGCCTTTATGGACCTTGCTTTGTACATTGGTGCGTAGTCATGTTGGAACAGGAAGGGGCCAGTATACCAAAATATCTTGGTATACTGACACCTTAAGTGTTCCCTTCACTGGAACTAAGTGGCCAAGCCCAACCCTTGAAAAACAACCCATACCATAATCCCCCCGCCACCAAATTATTTTGACCAGTGCACATACAAAGGTCCATAAAGAAATAGATGAGTGAGTTTAGGCTGGAGGAACCTGACTTGCCTGCACAGTTCTGACCTCAACCCACCTTTGGGTACCTTTGGGTGGAATTAGAGCATAGACTACGAGCCAGGCCTTCCTATCCATCCATCAGTGTCTGACTTCACAAATGCGCTTCTGGAAGAATGGTCAAACATTTCCATAGACACACTCCTAAGCCTTGTGGACAGGCTTCCCAGAAGAGTTGAAGCTGTTATAGCTGAAAAGGGTGGGCCAACTCAATATTGAACACTACGGACTAAGGCTGGGATGCCATTAAATTTCATGTGCGTGTAAAGGCAGACATCCCGATACTTTTGACAATATATATATTTATATATATATATATATATATATATATATATACACACGCGCCTGTGAGTGCACACCTAAAACAATAGGCTGTGCATGCCTATGTGTGTGTATCAGTTTCAGTCTTCTAAGAGCACAGTATACATACTAGGGGTGCAACGGATCAAAAAACTCATGGTTCGAATCGTTCTTCGGATCAGGAGTCACGGATCGGATCATTTTTCGGATCGTCAAAAAGAAAAAATTCTCCCCCACTGTAATATCCACATCTCTCCCCCACTGTAATATCCACATCCCCACCCACTGTAATATCCACATCTCCCTCCCCCACTGTAATATCCACATCTACCCCACTGCAGTGGCTTCACTAGGGTTGGTGTCACCCAGTGCAGAAAAAAATGGTGTCCCCCCCACCAACTATAGTCCCCCCTCAGTAAAGAACCCCCTCAGTGCAGACACCCCCCTCCTCTCAGTACAGACACCCCCCTCCTCTCAGTACAGACACCCCCCTTCTCTCAGTACAGACACCCCCCCAGGTAGTACAGACAGACACCCCCCAGGTAGTACAGACAGACACCCCCAGGTAATAAATACAGACACCCCCCTCAGGTAAGACACCCCCCTCAGGTAACACACCCCCCCTCAGGCAAGACACCCCCCCTTAGGTAAGACCCCTCCCCCTCAGGTAGTACAGACACTCCCAGCGGTGTTTCCCACGAACGCAGGCTCCTCCTCCTCGGTGGGTGTAAACGGAGAGGAGGGCCGCCGCCATTTGTACCAAGATGGCCGTGGCTCCGGAGCTAGGCTGAAGCCACGGCCTTTCCTAATGTTATGGTCGCGGCTCCGGAGGTAGGCCGAAGCCGCGGCCATAACATTAGGAAAGGCCGCGGCTTCAGCCTAGCTCCGGTGCCACGCCAATCCGCGGATCACAGTGTGTGCCGATCCGAAGGGGGTGATCCGTTCGGATCACGGATCAACTGTGAACCGTTGCACCACTAATACATACCCTTATATAGTGTGCTCATTGAGCAACACATCTAGAAGTTTTTTTATATTTGTCAACACTCAAATCTAATAGCATCAACTGGGTAAGGGAGTTCCCCATGTTTTTGCTCTAACAGTAAAGTACCCTCTACACCAGGGGTGTCAAACTGGCGGCCCTCCAGCTGTTCCGAAACTACAAGTCCCATCATGCCTCTGCCTGCGGGAGTCATGTTTGTAACTGTTAGCCTTGCAATGCCTCATGGGACTTGTAGTTTTGCAACAGCTGGAGGGCCACCAGTTTGACACCCCTGCTCTACACAATTTCAAATTAAACCTTCGCTTCTTCTTTCAAATTGTGACTGCATCCCCTCGTCAACCTAAGGAACCTAAGATTAAAATAAAAACATTGTTGCAGTCCTTTCAATCACAAATGATTAATTTGTAGATAATGATTCCTCTTAAAGTGATTGTAAAGTCTCAGTTTTAGGGATGAGCCGAACACCCCCACGTTCGGTTCGCACCAGAACATTCGAACGGACCGCCTGTTCGAGCGAACATTTAGAACCCCATTGAAGTCTATGGGACTCGAACATTCAAATTCAAAAGTGCTAATTTTAAAGCCCAATATTCAAGTTATTGTTGGAAAACGTCTTTGAGAACCCGGGTCTTGTCCCAGGGAACATGTATCAAAGGAAAAAAGTTTTAAAAACTGTAGTTTTTCAGGAGCAGGACTCCTGAAAAAATTACAGTTTTTAAAACTTTTTTCTATTAATACATGTTCCCTCGGGCAAGACCCGGGTTCTCAAAAACATTTTCACAGGCAAACTATAGACACCCAGCAGGTACAATATTTAGAGGAATTTTTATTTTTATTTTTTTATTTAAGCATCATTAACCACTTTAGCCCCGGACCATATTGCTGTCCAAAGACCAGAGCACTTTTTGTGATTCGGCACTACGTCGCTTTAACTGACAATTGCGCGGTCATGCGACGTGGCTCCCAAACAAAATTGGCGTCCTTTTTTTCCCACAAATAGAGCTTTATTTTGGTGGTATTTGATCATCTCTGCGGTTTTTATTTTTTGCGCTATAAACAAAAATAGAGCGACTATTTTGAAAAAAATGCAATATTTTTTACATTTTGCTATAATAAATATCCCCAAAAAAGATTTAAAAAAACATTATTTTTCCTCAGTTTAGGCCGATACGTATTCTTCTACATATTTTTCGTTAAAAAAAACCGCAATTAGCGTTTATTGATTGGTTTGCGCAAAATTTATAGCGTTTACAAAAAAGGGGGTAGTTTTAAGGCATTTTTATTAATATTTTTTTTTTACTAGTAATGGCGGCGATCAGCGTTTTTTTTCGGTACTGCGATATTATGGCGGACACATCGGACACTTTTGACACATTTTTGGGACCATTGGCATTTTTATAGCGATCAATGCTATAAAAATGCATTGGATTACTATAAAAATGCCATTGGCAGTGAAAGGGTTAACACTAGGGGGCGGGGAAGGGGTTAAGTGTGTTCCTATTTGTGTTCTTACTGTGTGGGGGGGGTGGACTCACTAGGGGGAATCATTGATCTTCCGTTCATACATTGTATGAACGGAAGATCAGCGTTTCCCCCGCTGACAGGAACGAGAGCTGTGTGTTTACACGCACAGCTCCCGTTCCCCGCTCTGTAACGAACGAGCGCGCGTGCCCGGCGGCGATCGCGCCCGCCGGGCTCGCGCGCGGGACTCGGGGGCGAGCGGGGGGCGCGCGCGCGGGCCGCCGGCGGCACGCACGCACCCCCTAGTGGCCGCGAAAGTCCCGACGTAGAGCTACGGGCTCTCGCGTAGGAGTGCCGACCTGCCGCCGTATAACTGCGGCGGCTGGTCGGCAAGTGGTTAAAATCACTGCTCCAGGAGCAGTGATTTTAATGATGCTTAAATAAAAATAAAAAAATGAAAAATTCCTTTAAATATTGTACCTGCTGGGTGTCTATACCTGTGATAACATCTTTAAACAGCACAATCACCTGCCTGCCAGTAAATTAGGAAGAACTGATCTAGCTAAGCTATACAGTGTATAAATATATGTACAACTCCTAGGGATGTATATATATCCTCTACACACTGTAAATTAAGGTAAACTGACTAGCCTGCCTGCTCTATCTAGCTATATAAAAAGACTATCTCTCTGTCTCTCTGACTGATCTCTGTTCAGCGCTGGAACACACTACACGAGGCTGCCCAGCAGGCGGCCTTATATAGTGTGGGGCGTGTGCTAAATCCCTGAGCCATAATTGGCCAAAGCCACCCTGGCTCTGGCCAATTATGGCTCTCCGTTTTTTGCTCGCTGTGATTGGCCAAGCATGCAGGGTCATAGTGCATGTTTATCCAATTATCAGCGCGCAATGCCGCAGTGAATTATGGGCCGTTGTGCGTCACTCGAATTTGGCGTGAATGACCCATTTTGTTCGAATTTCGTCTAATGTACGAACAGACAATGTTCGAGTCAAACATACGTTCGAATCGAACGCAGAGCTCATCCCTTCTCAGTTTGTTTTAGGTAAAAATAACAAACATGTCATACTTACCACTGTGCAGTGAATTTTCACAGAGCAGCCCAGATCCTCCTGTTCTCGGGTGCCTCTTCGGCTTTCCTGGCACCTCACTCCTGTTGAGTGCCCCCACAGCAAGCAGCTTGTACCCGAGCCAAGTCACAGCTCCTCATGTCTATTCAGACACAGAGCCTAGGCCCGTCCCCCTTTCTCTTCTTGTTGGCTGACTGAATTTGACAGCAGCGAGAGCCAATTGTGCCACGCTGCTGTCTCAGCCAATGAGGAGGGGAGTCCTGGGCAGCCAAAACATTCCTACAACATTGCTGGATAGAGAGGGGGCTCAGGCAAGTAATAGATGGGCTAAGGGGGGCTGCTGCACACAGAAGGCAATTTATCTTAATGTATAGAATGCATAAATATAAAAAACCTTCTGACTTTACAACCACTTTAACTGTCTCTTTTCTAAGGTAAATATAATTGACTTAATTGCCCCTCATACCCGATGTCCTCCAGTCCCCTTATGCATTTTGTTTTTGTAAACTCAAGATGAAGCCTAAACAGTATCCAGGTAACCAGGGGTAAAAGTATCAATATACCCCTTGCAAAAAATGTTTTTCTTAATGCATGAGAGTATTCTGCTAACTCTCTTACCTACCACCTGCCACTGATCCACAAGGGCTCCCCAGATTTTTTTCTATCACATATTCCTCCAGTGTAACACCTCTCTAGTATGTTGCAAATTTTAACACCCAATAAATAACTTTGCATTTTTCAACATCTGCATCTGGATGTCACTTGCCAAGTGGCCTCCCTTCTGCATATTTCATCAAGATAATGTTGCTACATCTTGAGCCTAAATGATTTCCTTGCATAGTTTTGTTTCCTTGGTAGATCGCAAAATTAAACTCTTCTCCTACCTCGACTCCAATTATAAACAAGTCAAACAGCATTGGCTCCAAGACAGAACCCTGAAACACATCACACAAACCGCTCTGAAGTTGAATTATTTTTCACTACTCTCTGTACAAGTTCTTGAAGCCAGACTTCAATCTATGTACAATGTACATAGAATTGTCTCCACTCCAATAGACATTATTTTATAAAGCTCCACACCGCCTGATAACATCTTTGGGCAGCCAGATTCCGAGGTCTCGATCGCCCACTGCTTTCATTGGCCAGGGTGGGGGGGTGTCACTACCACACATTAGCGGGGGTGCAGTTCGTTTTAGCATTGCCTAATCTCTACAGTGAGCTGAATGTGTGAAGTTCACTGTAGAGGGGTGGACAGGCAGGTAAGTAAATTTAAGACAAATTATGTCTCTTCTGTATTAAAAATCCTGCCTGCTGGTCTATTGGAATCCTCTAAGCATTTCCTCAAACTCCTTACATACTATTGATGTTATGCCGCGTACACACGATCACTTTTTGTGATGAAAAAAAAAACGACGTTTTATGTGACAAAACAAAACAACGTTTTTCAAACTTCATTTTCCAAAACGACGTTGCATAAACACCATCGTTTTTCCAAAATGCTCTAGCAAAGCGTGGTGACGTACACCGCGTTCGATGGCACTCTGTTCCATTGAAGCTCCGTCTCATAACTTACTTCTGAGCATGCGCGGGTTTAAAAAACGTCGTTTTCAACTTTGTTTTGCCCACACACGATCACTTTTTATGACACAAAAAATTACATTTTGAAAAACGACACAAAAAATTGAAGCATGTTCGAATTTTTTTTTGGTAGTTTTTTGAAGACATAAAACAACGTTTTGCCCACACACGATCATTTTAAATGACTGGTGAAGAGGCTTTTTTTTATGTAGGGTTTTTTCATGCGAGGGGGTGGATTTTTTGACCGCCCCTCTCAAAGTGTCGCCCTAGGCCTGGGCCTTGTCGGCCTAGGCCAAAACACAGCACTGGGTGGGGGCACTGGTTTCCTTTTTTGTGTTGGTTTCTTCATGATTAAACTGATAGTTCAGAAGATACTTGCCATGGGCTAAACGTTAGTTTAAACATGTTTGACATTCACAAACCACATGTTAATATCTTATATTCATACACGTGAAATTAAATCAACACTCTTAGTATTATGTGGCACTAAGGAAGAAATTAAATATTTAGCAACATCTCTGGTGTGGAATTAAGGAAGGAATTAAATATTAAGCAACATCTCTAGTGTGACTAGTTATATTATGGAACAAAAATGTCAATGAAAAGTAAATTAACAGAATAGTTTTGCAACAAAGGGAGTTTCATCTACCATAAACATTGATCACCAGTGGAGTAATTGTATGTTACAGCTGAGTACAGTTCTCACTCATCGATCACATGTAGCGCCTGGTTACTTTACAGTATCGGTGGTAGTTAAAGTTAGAGGGAGATCAGAGTGTAGTTAAAATCTGATCCAAATTGTTATGTGTTAAACAGGGTCTCTGCCTCAGCTTGGCTGTGCTGTGGGCTTATTCTGCTGTGCTGGGGTGTTCCTCCAACCCTGGTGCTGCAGGTGGCAGCAGTGGAGTCAAGGTTTGGGTGCTCATTCCCAGCAGCCAATCAGGAGGGTTTGACCTTGCTGTGCATGCTGGGGGAGGGTATTTATAACACAGACGCCATTGGTTCTGGGTCTTCTTCTTTGAGTGTGGCACCCACCTTTAGGGTGACCACATCACAGCGCCCCCGCATTATGGCCTACCTGGCCGGGTGTGCATGCCACGTGATGTTCCTTGTTCCGGGACCACAATGGTCCGGAGCATCTGAACAGCTACAGGGACCCAGTGAGTGACTGGGTTCCCACCTTTGAGGATCCCAAGCTGTATTGTTGTTCGGTGGGGAGTCAGTCTGAGGAGCGCTATTGAGAGGCTGGCAGTGCAAAAGGGCCTCAACAAACCACCAGGGATCAAGGTAGCCGGACACTGAAGGATTGATCACCTCTCAGGCGGTACCTGGGCGACAAGTTGATGGAGATCAAGGTGTAATTCACCTAATGTCACACAATATTTGCGCATCAGTTTATGAAATTTACATTTCAGTAAACAATACCCTAAAGTTAAAGTGTTTGGGTTAAATGTTTTTTTTTATATATATATTTTTTTATAACAAACAGGTTTATACTTACCTGCTTTGTGCAATGGAACTGCACAGAGCACCCCTGAACCACCTCTTCTCAGCTCCCTCTCCGGTGCTCTTGGCTCCTTCTCTCCAGAAAGTGCCATTCTTGTGGGCTTGCTCCCGAGCCTCACTGTCTGCGTCTATAGACACAGAAAACGGGACTCAGCCCTGCCTCTTGCTCCCTTACCACTGACTTTGATTCTTGGAAGCAGGAGCCAACGGTTTCCACTGCCTCAGCAAATGCGTGGCTGCATGTGGGGGGGACCTGCAGTTACTAGGTGTGTGTATCCACCAGATCACTTCCATCTGACAGCCGACTTGTCAGATTTACACACACTCTAGGCAGCTGCATCTGTCAGCATCGTGTAAAATCCACCACTGCCACAGGCGTAAAACATATGTCAGTTGCAGTAAAAGGGTCAATGATTGGAAGGAATGTAATAAAAAAACACATCACTAGGCCTTACACATGGCTTATGCCGCGTACACACGATCATTTTTTGTGATGAAAAAAAACGACGTTTTCTGTGAAGTAAAAAACAACGTTTTTGAAACGTCACTTTTCAAAGACGATGTTGCATACACACCACAAAAAGCGAGGTTACGTTCACCACTCTTTTCCATTGAAGCTCGCTTCATAACTAGCTTCTGGGCATGCGCGGGTTGAAAAACGTTTTTGCTACATGCGGTGACTTTTTGTGAAACAAAAAACGACGTTTTGAAAAACGACACAAAAAAATTCAAGCATGTTGGAATTTTTTTTTGGTTGTTTTTTTTAAGACAAAAAACGAGGTTTTGCCCACACATGATCAATTTAAATGACGTTTTAAAAAACTATGTTTTTTTTCATCGCAAAAAACGACCGTGTGTACGCGGCATTACAGATGTGAATCCTTAGAGCACTTAGCCAAGCTGCTATCCCTGATTTGTAAAGACTCCTTACTGAAGGAATAGTAGCGACTGCTTAGCATAGAGCATATAATAGTACCAATATTTTAAAAAGGCAAACTACAGAACAGTCAGCCTAACATCAATAGTATGTAAGAAGTTTCAGGGTATACACAGGGGCTCCATTGCAGAAAAAATAGTACACAGTTACAAGTAACAACCAACAGGGATTTATAAAAGAAGGCTCTTGTGAGACGAACCTGTTCACATTTTATAAGGAAGTGAGCAGTAAATTAATAGAGGCAAGAGCAGTAGATGTAATTTTTCAGAAAAAAAATGCAAAAACATTTGATACTGTACCCCACACAGGCTTAGAATCGAACTTTAATTAAAAATAAAATGGACAAACAGGCAGGATTTTTTAATACAAAAGAGACCTACTTTGACTTACCTGCCCGTCCACCCCTATACAGTGAACTGCACGCATTCAGCTCACTGTAGAGATTGGGCAATGCTGAAACCACCTGCACTGCCACACATTTGTTGGAGTGACGTTACCCCCACCCAGCCAATTAAAGTGGTGGGTGATCGAGACCCGGAATCTGGCTGCCCGAAAACATCACTAGGCGGTGTTGAGCTCCGGGATGCTGCACTGGTGGATCCAAGGTTAGTATAGTTCCATTTTAACCCCTTGCCGACTAGCTCACACCGCTATACATAGGCAGAATGGCATGGCTGGGCAGATTGACGTTTATATATGTTGCCTTTAAGACACAGCATTGTGGGCGCATGAGAGCAAAAATATGTTAATCTTCCTTACCCAGTTGGTGCTATCAGCTGTGAGTGTTGACAAATTCAAAAACCTTCTAGATGTGTTCCTCAAAGAGCACACTATATAAGGGTATGTATACTGTGCTTTCATGCCTTCGTAAACACGACCAGTTTTCCCTTGGGAAAACTGTCATGACAGCTTTTGGCCGGGAAAACCGACCGTGTGTATGCTCCATTGCAGTTTTGCAGACAGGAAAACTGCTGGGAATCTTTTTTCCTTGCTGGGATTCCTGGTGGGTTTTTAAGTCGGCAGTTTACCTATGGGGAAAACCTGCAGTGGAGCATACACACAGATGGGTTTCCCGACCAAAGCTCTCATGGCAGTGTTTTCTTGCCGGTAGACCCGGCCGTGTGTAGGGGGAAAAAGCTACTGAGCAGGTTCTAGGTTTTCCCCTTGTTTTTTCCGGTGGATTTTTACCACTGGGAAAACCGATCGTGCGTACAAGGCATTAGAAGACTAAACTTGATACACACACACATAGGCATGCGCAGCCTATTGCTTTAGGGTGTGCATCCCAAAGCTCAAACACAATTGCGTGTATATATATATATATATATATATTATTGTCAAATGTACTGGGACGTGTGCCTTTACACTCACATGAAATTTAATAGCATCCCAGCTTCAACACTTTTGGGAAAACTGTCCATAAGGTTTAGAAGTGTCTGTAGGAATGTTTAACCATTTTTCCAGAAGCGCATTTGTGAGGTCAGGCACTGATGTTGGACGAGAAGGCTTGGCTCGTAGTCTATGCTCTAATTCATCCCAAAGGTGCTCTGTCGGGTTGAGGACAGAATTCTGTGCAGGCCAGTCAGGTTCCTTCACCCCAAACTCGCTCATCCATGTCTTTATGAACCTTGCTATGTGCACTGGTCCAAATCATTTGGTGGAGGTGGGATTAGGGGTGGGGTTGTTTTTCAGAGGTTGGGCGTGACCACTTAGTTCCAGTGAAGGGAACTCTCTTAAGCTGTCAGCATACCAAGACATTTTGGAAAATGTCATGCTTCCAACTTTGGGGATGGCCCCTTCCTGTTCCTAAATGACTACGCACCAGTATACAAACCAAGGTCCATAAAGATGTGGACTTAGCTAGGGTGGTGAAAACTTTACTTCAAGTGCAATAATTCACGTTATAATAGTAGCTAAAAAACATATCAAATTAAGTGTAACAATCTAAAATATTTTTTTCCAAAGGGCTAGAATGATGTGAACCTCCCAACTAAAAAATTTGTTGCACTTGAAGTTAATTTGTATTGCAAGTATCTGAAGAGGGCTTTCCACCATCCTTGCTAATATTGATTTGTTATGTCTTGTTTTCAGTTAGTGTATTATATGTGAAGCTGCGTATCACAGAGACCGTTATTGTGGTAATATTAAAGTTTGTTGAGATTTCCATACATTAGAGGGTTTTACCATTATTGTTAAGTTATTGATTAGTAAGTTAGCACTGCCCATTTTTCTGTGGCGTGGCAACACACGTAACAGTGTTTAGCAGCAGGCCTTTTACTGACACTTTTTTGACTTTACCTCCAGTAGTTCATTGTAAATAGTAGTTTGGTGATTACCTATTATACTAAAGATTGGCATGTGGCATTAATAAACATGGATGGATTTCAGTTGTGCCCCACCAGGCTGCCCCCATGGACAATGTGCCTGGCTGCAGAGTTCATCTCTCCATCCATGCACTGATTGGCAACACTGATGGGTACTGATTGGCAGCACTGATGGGTACTGATTGGCACTGATAGGTGACACTAATTGGCAGCACTGCTGGGCACTAATTGGTGCCCCTGATTGACACTGATAGGTGGCACTTATTGGCACCCCTGGTTGGCACTGATAGACAGCACAGATTGTTAGCACTGATCGGCACTAATAGGCACTGGTGGAACTGTTAGGCAGCACTGATTGTCACTAATAGGCAGCAATGAGGGACACTGATTGACACTGATTGGCAGCATTGATTGGCACTGATAGGCATCACTGATTTGGCACTGATAAATTGGCAGCACTGATGGGCAGTAATTAGCAGCACTTATGGGCACTGATAGGTGGCACTAATAGGCGGCAATGATTGAAACTGATTGGCAGCACTGACTGGCAGCACTGGTTGGAACTGATGGGCACTGATATGCTACATTGATGAGCCCTGGTTGGCACTGCTAGGCAGCACTGATGAGCAGCACTGATGGGCAACATTGATAGGCACTGATTGGCAGCATTTATTAGCACTGATGGGCAATGATAAGCAGCAATGATGGGCAATGATGGACCACAACGCGTTTCAGAGCAGGCACAGGTCCCGCGCATGCTCTGAAACGCGTCGTGGTCCCTCTCGGCTTCCATCCTCCTGACGTCACACGCCAGTACACGTGAATCCTGCACCGCAGTACTATACCATCTCAGACATAGCCGGCTTTCTATCTCTCTCCCCCTGGCCCTGAACGACCTGCAGCAACCTGGAACACACGTCTGTATCACCTGGCTTTACTCGATCGTCAGTAAGAACAATACCAGCTCCCCGGACTGCACCATTTCTATTTATGATGTAAGTGTTGGATATACTTTTATTTGAAATATTAAAAACAGCATTCTCAGAGGCGCTTTTTCTCTTGTTTTTTTCTGCATATGTTCAGTTTGGCTTCACTCTTGAAGAGCAGCCCTGGGCATCTATGAATCATCATCACCAATGACATTCCACTTGGACTAAAATTATAGTGGACTTATTCTTTTATAAAATATTAATTATCGAACGATATTTGCGGTCATTTTATCTTATTTTATGTTGATATTTTATTGTTCCCCTTGCATAAGTGATTGATAGTGCAGACACCCGGAGCGCTGTAATCCCTTGTCTTTTTAAGCCTCGTACAGGCAGTTCAATTGTTGGAAGGGGATTGTCTGTTGACAGACTGTTGCCCTAAATTTTTATTTAAATGTTGGATGGCAGGCTAGTAAATTTTCAGCGGACAATGGCACCACATCTGATTTTCGTATGATCAGTACACAAATTTGTCACACAAAAGTCGAAAGTACAAACACACATGCTCGGAATCAATGCTCACCAAACACAAAATTAGCAGAAGGGGCCCAAAGGATGGCACTCAAGAGCTGAAATTCCTCGTAGTACATCACTACGTCCGTCTGTGTGGCACGACAATTGTGTAATGTTAGTTTGCAAGACAAGATCCTGGAACACGCCCTTTTGACAAAAGTCAGATGCTCAGTTGGCCAACAATCTTACCATGTGTAGAGAGTCATCTAAAACTCATGTAAGATTTGAGTGTAATTAGTAGCTAAATGATGCATCAAGGAGGAAACACCCCTTCCTTCCTGGAACATTACAATAATTGTTTTCTAAAAAAGGTTCCTCTATAAAATGAATGTCAGGTTTGGTGAAAATCAAACTGGTTTTTCAAGAGATTCACCTCCCCTCTACAAGCAGGAAACAACTTGGGTATAAAAGCATCAGGTTCAACGCCTTCATAACAGAACTTGCTATTTTATTTGAGTTGACTTTGAACTTACTTGCTATCACCAGCCAACAACAATGTCTTCAACTAAAGGTGGATCTCATGGACATCATGAACAACATGAACAACATCAGCATCAAAAACATCATGATCAGAAGTGCCAGGACCGTAAGTAGCTTTTTATAATTATAAAACCTTTCAGAAAGTGGAAAAATGTACACTGTTTTGGTGTCTGTAACATAATGTGTTCATTTAGATTCACAAGTCCCATGCCACAAATAAAAAATACAATAACATGATTCTAATGCCCTGTACACATGGTCGAAATTTCTGATGAAAGCTCACATCAGACTTTTGCTGGCGGAATTTGTGTATGGGGCATACGTTTTTTTTTTTTTTTATATAAGAGATAACTTATTAAGGACTTGTGAAGAAAAACAAAAGAACAGTCTCAATTAATATGCCTGTTTCATAGAAACCATGCATCAGCATGTTCAGCTATTTTATGTAAGAATACGTTTTTAATCAATCACCACCAGCAAGCGCATTATAAGTTTTCAGCTTTGCCTCGTGTCTAGTGTCATTCCCATTCATGTGTGTCATACAACTATGCTGCTGTAAGTCTGTGTAATTGTCAGACATCAAAGTAATAGAAATATTTTGTACTGGCCATACATTGTTGAATTTCGAAAGAATTTTGTTTTGAAAATCAGATGATTGGTGCATTTTGTGATCCGATGGTGCCACCATTGATTTCAAAATTTGACCAACCAAACCTTCAATTTCACCTCATGTTCCTACAGAAAAGAATTTTTGTGTCTGGAGAATCTTTTTTTCTTTCCGGGAATTTTCTTTTCTTGCACATGCGCATTTCTTTTTCAAATACATCTCTCACACAATTCTACCATCATTGATTAGAAAATTGTTAGTTTAAAAAAAAAAATCGAACATGTCCGATTATTAAAATGCAATGGCCGCACAAATATAGGCTGCTGCTTCAGCCCACTCATGATAAGAAATACGAACAAAAAATCCTAGATACAATTTTTGAAAGAATTTTTTTTTTTAATTTGACCCATATATTAGTGTTTTCTTTTTGAATTGTTCTTTAAACCTTTATATATTATCATTAACAGTAGTGATCTAAGGCCTAAAATACTTATGGCTTCATCTAATGTCCCTACTTTTCCTTTTCAGCATGCAAACCAGTGCAGCAATGTCAGGACCAAAAACCAAAGTGTCCTAAGCCTGGTGAGTCAGTAAACAGGAAAAATAATTTACATTGTAATTGTAATTGTAATTTTTATGTATTCAGCTAGAATATATTTCAATTGTGTTTTTTTTATGGAAACAATTATGTAAAACACATCAGTGATAATTCTTTTTCACTTTGCTTAGGTCATTTTTTATATGAGATTGGTCACTTCTTACTTATTGTTAAAGTATTACTAAAGGCATAGCATTTTTAGATATGAACACATTGGTGGGGGGGTTAAGATCTCTGTCAGGTGTCTTATTACTGTCTGTGTCCTTATTAGCGAGATCCACTCTCTCTAATTATCCTGATCATCATTGTCGCTGGGGATAGATCCAAATTTTTTAATTGCCACCAAAACAAGAATAGAGGGGAAATCTTTCAATGGGGACACTTTTTCCATACCATCTAATATCCCTGCTTTTCCTTTTCAGAATGCAAGCCAGTGCAGCAATGTCAGGACCAAAAACCAAAGTGTCCTAAGCCTGGTGAGTCAATAAACATCAAAAATAATTTACAAATGTAAATTGTATGTTTGTAAAAGTTTGCATTTGTGAAAATATCACTGATCATGACAAAAAAATATTTTAATTAAGGATAGCAATCACATGAAGCTATTTATTATGACATCGTTTTTTGGATCCTTTTTAAATCATAATGATAACAGAAGGTACCCAAATGGCCTTGATAAAAAGTTTACATATCCTGGAATCTTTGGCTCTAGCACACACATGTTAAAATGGCAATTAAAGGTTAATTTCCCACATTTTCTTTTTTTTAAATCACAATTAGTGTCTGTGTATAAATAGTCAATGAGTTTGTTGGCTCTCACATAAATGCACTAAGCAAAAAAATACCTGCGTAACAAGGTAATGAAACTTTACAAAGATGGAAAAGGTTATAAAAATATATCCAAAGCCTTGAATATTCCAGTCAGTATTGTTCAATCACTTTATAAGAAGTGGACATTTTGGGGATCTCTTTATACCAAGCAAAGGTCAGGTAGACCAAGAAAGATTTCAGCCACAACTGCCACAGGAACTGTTCGGGATACAAAGAACAACCCACAGATAACCTAAGGAGAAATACAGGCTGCTCTCGTAAAAGGTGATGTGGTTGTTTTTAAAAAGCACAATATGATGATACTTCCACAAGTAAGCCTGGCTACAATATGCCCAACAACACCTTGACATGCCTCATTGGCTTTTTTGTGGCATTGCCGCAGTAAAGGCTTCTTTCTGGCACCTCAACCAAGCAGCTATTTTTTGTTCAAGTTTCGTTGAATTGTGCTCCTTAAAAAGAAAAAAAAAAAAAACGTTTTTTTTTTTGGAGAGCAGCCTGTATTTCTCTTGTGGTTACTTGTGGGGTTTTCTTTGTATCCTGAGTAATTCTTCTGCCAGTTGTGGCTGCAATCTTTCTTGGTCTACCTGACCTTGGCTTGGTATCAAAAGAGCCCCTAATTTTTCAGTTCTTAATCAGTGATTAAACAGTACTGACTGACATATTCAAAGTTTTGGATATCTTTTTATATCCTTTTCCATCTTTGTAAAGTTTCATTACCTTATTACGCAGGTTTTTTGACTGTTAATTTCTACCTCCTCATGGCTCAATGTCTAGCCTGCTTAGTGCATCCATGTGAGAGCTAACAAACTCTTTGACTATTTTTACACAGACACTAATTTGTTATTTAAAAAAAAAAGCAAATGTGAGAAATTAACTTTTAATTGCCATTTTAACCTGTGTGTGCCACCTTCTGTATCTGTACCAAGGCCAAACATTCCAGGGTATGTAAACTTTTTATCAGGGTTATTTGGGTGATTTCTGTTATTATTATGATTTGAAAAGGATCCAAATAAGTGGCTTTATGTGCTATCCTTAAATGAAATACAGTTTTTTGACATGATCAGTGATATTTTCAATACTAATGTCAACATTTCACAATTTCTGCCAGGGTATGCAAACTTTTAAGCAAAACTGTATTTGCCATTATATTTTTTGTGGAAAAAATTATGTAGTACACATCCGTGGCAAATCAATTTAATTGCATTTAGGGCAACTTATACAGCGTGTAAAATAAGTATTGAACAAGTGACCATTTTTCTAGGTAAGTATATTTATAAAGTTGCTATTGACATTACATTTTCACCATATGTCGGTAACAACCCATGCAATCCATTTGAAAATTTCAAATCAATAGAACCTTCCGAAATATATTTACCTAGAAAAATGGTGACATGTTCAAATCTTATTTTACCCAGCGTATATGGGAGTTGCCATTGCTTACTTATTGTTAAGGTATTACTAAGAGTAAAACATTTTAGATTTGAATACAGTGGTGAGGGTTTCAAACCTCTGTCTGGTTTTTATTACTGTCTGTGATCTCATTAGCAAGATTTTCTCTTTCCAATTATCCTGATCACCATTGAGTCAATGCTGACTCTGCAAATACAACTGACATCGACCTTTTTTGATCTTGGAGTTACAGACACACTTATTTGAGATCCTTCCAAATGTATTATTAGTATGTTGAAACAGCTCTGTGGAAGTGAAGTCTTTGTTCCCACCCAAGACATTGGCTTGATTTCTTGTTATTTTTTATTGGGAAAAAAAATACTTTATTGAGAGAAGGTACATGGTAAAATAATCATATAAAAATAAAAATGAAAAGGGGGCGGGAAAACAGTTCTACAGATTGACGCAAATAATAAGTAGCAAATTAAACACAGGGGTATTGCCTGCAACCAGTTCCAAGCCACTGTTTTCCTTGCTGGAAACAGTGTTTCATATAAAAAGACAACAAGGACTGTATCTATCTCTGGATCCGGAAGTAGGCCAATTAGGCATAATTTGGGATCTAGAACTGCTGGTGAACCAATCTTGTTATGCAGAAGGATATACTGTATATGCCCGATGTAGGATATATAGTAGTGTTAACCGGTGTTAGTATCATCTAAAATTTTCCCAATCTGTTTCTTCAATGACCCCAATATCGGGTTCCCATCTACTTTTGGCTTTGTAAGCCAATGTTGTTGCTGTGGGAAGGCAGATAGGGGAGTATAGTTTAGAAGTTAGTTTGGTGGAATCCGTGCCTAGAATAATATCCAGTATGCCATTTTATTTTAAGATGAACCACAGTAGATGGAAGGAGGGCATCACACATGTTTTGTCCATTTTCCTTTATGTCAAATATATTAAATATAATCCAAGTACAGGAATGTGATAATCATGTATTGGGTTCAGTGATGGTGTATAGCTGGGGGAGATAAGTAGGTGCATAATAGCAAGGAGATGTAAGTTCCATCACTTCCCCTGTTTGGAACGCACGCTGGCTCTAGGACCCACGGAGCAGCAGTGCTTGCATACATACAGCTGGCAAATTATTCCTAGTGCCGGTACACGTCACAAGAAATATGTGAGTTTTTTTTATCTGGTTTTAAAGATTGGTTTTAATAAATAGAATAATATTTTCACATTATTTTATTAATTAATCTGGTAACTGTAAATGTGATCAAGTGGCTCTACAGCCACTCAGATCACTTTTACATAAAACAGTATTGCTAGCAGAAAAAAAAACAATACCAGGATCATGGTTGTAACGTCCACCATGGTCCCGGTATAACCACTTCAACCTTAGGCCATTTATATATGTCCTAAGAACAGAAAGAGGTTAAAATTATAGGGCCATTTATTCGAGATTGCATACAGCTGTTACATGCCTATTGGCCATCTACAATGTTCAATGTATGGAAACCATGGCTTCTGTGATTCAGGGCTTGAGGATCAACAAGAAAGTACAAGTAGTGGTTGTATTGGGTATATTTAGTGAAGCCATACTAATTTATTGTGTAGAGGGTGACAACAGGCACATCTTAGTACCTATATAATTTGCAACTACTGAATACCAGGAAAGTGTATATATTTTATAAAGACAATTAAGAAAACAAGTGTATAACATGTATTCATATTATAATTTTCTGTTTGCACAGATCCTTGCCTCCCCTGCCCTCCTGAGCCATGCCAGACCCAACAAAAAGGGTGTAAAAAATAAAACCATCATGAAAGAAAGACTCAATTGAAACAATACCAAAATAAAGATTCAAAATGTTATGTTTCTGTGTCTTGATGTTCTGTGCAAATCTGCATATTCAATAAAGTTGGTAAAAACAACAACAACAACAACAAAAAGGCTTTTGTAAATTATTTCCTGAAATTTGCAATGTTATACCCAAAGGGTTGATGTGATGAAAAGAATAAACAGACCTATGTGAAATTTGGGATGCTTAGATTAAGATATTTACTCCAAGAGTCTACTGAATAAAACGTGGTGCCAGTTTCTTGTTATTGTTCCCAGGGCCACGAATTGTGGGGTCCTATATAGTCTGGTTTATAGGCTCTGCTGCCCAGTGTCTCCCAATCCCCTCCACCCTCATTGTCCCACATTCTGCACCCTCTGCATTGGCTTTCCTTAGTTATGTTAATTGAATTCCTGTTTACAGTATATGAAACTGTAATGCGGTCAGGCTCACCTCATCTAATGTACCTAAATATTCTGGGTAAGTTTTCAATAAAGTGTTTCAGTTTGCATCTAAGCTATTTGTCAGCTAGTCTTGAATGGTCAGCTATAATATCTGGTTCCTGGTTCTAGACTGAAGGAAGCTATATCTTAATGGAAGCACCCAAGCTGGGTGCTGGACGGTGACCAGACCGTTTGGCACCTACAACCCTGAATACAAAGTGTTGTACATTACACATTGAAAGGAATGGGGGCAAGTACGATCACGATATGACCCCGTTGTTCGTCCTACTCAGTAGAGCGCCGGAGACCCCTTTTAGTCTAATGAATGTACGCATAGGCAGATTCAGAGAGAGATCTGATTACATATCTTTATTCATGGCTTTATATAACATTACTTCAAGTATAATACGCATCATAAAGCACAAACCTGGTCATACACCAGGTGCAAAAGATAACATATTAAAAGTACATCAACAAGGTCATTTATAGGCAAGTTTCTCATAACAATACACTGAAATGCGTCACTAATGCAGAATCTTGTCTGCAAACTATAAAACAATAAGATAAGCTAAAAGGTCATAAATATAGGAATATAGGAATCAAGGAACATAGCTTGTTCCCAAAACCAAACAGGTTCTGAGATATGTGTGAGAGCAGAATAATACTTGGCAAATATATGGCCTGAATAAGTATACATGAAATGGATACTCATTGTAAAATGGAGTCACAATGGTTCATATCCTTTCACACATTATTAGAAGTATAAACACAGAGATGATAGCGATGATAAAACAGACAGAAACAATAGGTAACTCCATTAACACAATTAACAAAGAAAGAGACATACTTAGCAGAAACAGGTTACTTTGAGCTGATGATATTAACATCTGCTCTGAGTATCACAATCTAAAGCAGTCATGGATTACAGGCCTCGATTCCCAGAGTCTCTGTGTTTTTCAGTGAGACAATCCTGAATCCAAAGCAAGAATACCCCAAGGGTCCCCCAGGCACACACCTCCCAAAGAGTAGTGTTCCCTTAAAAGCCAGGGCCCATAACCAGTAGACAAGAGGCCACCTTGCAGCCCCCTCCAAAATACCCTGTCCTGGTTGGACCTGTCACACTCTGCATCCCTCACTAGCTCACAGCACCTGGCATTTTTCACCCCCTACATTCCTCACTACCCCAAAGTCTGCACGCCCCATTACCTCACTGCACCACGTGCATCCCCACTATTCTCTCTTTACCCTTATATTAAATCTCACTCTGTACCCCAGTACACCAACTATCTCACACTCCCCTGCATTCCTCATTACTCCACACTCTGTACCTCTTGCAACCCCCATTACCTTTACTCTTTATCCCCCACCATTCCTCCTTTTGCCCTAAGGGAATGATTCTTACTGTGTGGGGGCGTGACTTGGCGTGTGACGTCACTGATCAACACAATTATTCTAACTTCTAAAAAGAAGGAGCTCTAGCATATACAAGGCTAGATGTCCATGATCCAGAAAGATCTGACAACTCTACAAAACCATAGCGGCTTTTTCTGGGTTGGAAGGCTGCTTTAACAGAAAATTGGATAAATTGGAAAAAGAGGTCATTGCGAATAAAAGGGATACAATGAACAGAGATTGTATAGACTATGAACGTAACATTTGTTTATACATAAGAGAAAGCCCTCTTTTTTTCCCTGGCCGATCATGTCCATGAAGAAACGGGTTAGCTTTTCCGACCCAGAAAGTGAGCTAGCCAATGACACCAACCAGCAGAAATTGACCAGTGAATGGTGGTAATTTCATGGGAAACCCTTGCGAGTTTAACAAGATAAAGGAAATAAAGTAAAGAAAATGCAGACACGATCCACCCCCATTGGAGGTTCCTGTCGAATGACACTACATCCGCCATGACAGCTCTTAAATAGCTGAGGGTGGGGCCACTCATCATGTGCGCGGGTGACCCCGCCCCCTCTGACTTAACAGGGAAACGCTGCGGGGTTACCAAGTAACATGTACAGGTGACCCTGCCCCCTCTGACGCCACAGGAAACCCCAGTGGTATCAGAGGGGGCGGAATCACCCGTACATGTCACTTGGTAATTCTGCGGCATTTCCTGTTGCGTCAGAGGGGATCAGAGTCACCCCCACACGTGATAGATGGCCCCATCTTCAGCTATTTAAGAGCTGTCATGGTGGGTGTAGTGTAATTCAATGGGAACCTCCCATGGAGGCGGAGCGTGACAGAGTTTTTTTTCTTGTTAAAGGGGCTTCCAGATTCTGATAAGCCCCCCCGCCCAGATAACCCCACAACCACGGGCAAGGTTTGTGGGGATGAGGCCCTTGTACCCATCAACAGGGCCTGTACAAGGGGTGGGCAGAAGGGTCGGGTGCCCTGGGTGGGACCATTTACTAGAGGAGGGGGGGCGCAGTCAGGGCCATCATGCTACTCTTAAACCCTGCATTGCCCGCAGTTTTCCCAGGGTAGCGAAAGCAGCCATTCCCCCCCGCGCTCCCAAGTAGTGGCCACATTATAACAGGAGAGCGGGACAGTTGCGGGCTTCATGTGCTTGAGCACGCCCGTACCTCTTCTCCCTCTAACAGAAGCAATGGACCGGAGACAGGGAATGATGCAGAGCAGCGCTCTGTGTTCCTCCCTCCCCACCCCGACCTGACAGACCCGTGTAGCACACAGCCGAGTGAAGTGTTGTGGCTGTGTGCAGGGTCTGATAGCTTGAGACTGCACCGCTGGGTCCACCATGATGAATAACTTCTGTCATCAGGTGAGATTGAGAAAGAACTGTGGAAAGATTTGAGGAGAAATTGGGGTACGGAGTGGATGGGGGTAAAAAAATGGATGGGGGGGTACAAAGGTGAATGTGGATGGGGGGTACAGAGGTGGACGGGCGTACAGAGGTGAATGTGGATGTGGGTACAGGAAGGGGGTTAATGCACTGTCACTGATGCATTAGTATAGATTCCATCGTCTGTAGGCGCTGTAGCTTTTCACAGCGGAGGGGGGGGGGGGCGCAGTATTTTATCTTCGCCCTGGGCACTGGGTTACCTTGTTATGGCACTGCCCTTCAACATGGGGACATGGTGCTTTGGACCCCAAAGCATCCTTCCTGTGTTGAGGGCATGTGGCCTGGTACGGTTTAGGAGGGGGAGGCGCTATCTCGCCCCCTCTTTTCTTGCGGCCTGCCAGGTTGCATGCTCGGATAAGGGTCTGGTATGGATTTTTGGGGGAACCCTATGCTATTTTTTTTTATTTGGCACAGGGTTCCCCTTAATATACATACCAGACCTGAAGGGCCTGATATGGAATTTGGGTGGACCCCAAGCAATATTTTTTTTTAATTTTGGTTCAGGGTTCCCCTTAATATTTATACCAGACCCAAAGGGCCTGGTAATGGATTAAGGGGGGAACACATGCTGTTTTTTTTCAATTAATTTTATCTGTATTGCTGGGACCCGACAATTCGATATAGCCCCAAGTAGTTTTAATTTACCTTTTTTCCTTTAATAATGTAATTTTGCCCAGGGACTGTTCTAAACATAAGAAAAAAACATGATACATGCCTCCTGGGGCAGGACCCAGGCCCCCAAACTTTTTATGACAATACCATGCATATAAGCCTTTAAAATTAGCAATTTTGATTTTTCATGTTCGTGTCCCACAGACTTTAATGGTGTTCACGTGTTTAAACTCATTTTTTGCCTGTTCGCAAGGTTCTGGTGCAACCCGAACTGTGGGGTGTTTGGCTCACCCTTAAAATTAACACTATTTTAGTCTATTAAAATATGACTAAAACTAAAGCAATTCAAATGACTTAAATACAACTAAAACTAAATTTGTCATCAAAATTAACACTATATATTGGTCTGCAGCCACCCTTCACAGCCTTTTGCCTTGTACACACAATCAGAATTTCTGATGGAAAAAGTCAGACGGAATTTTTTCATTGGATGTTCCGACCGTGTGTGTGCCCCATCGGAATTTTTCCATTGGAAATTCATGTTCTCTTTTTCGTTCCGTTCCGTTCGTCTGTATGGAACTCTGAAAGAGAAAAAAACACGCATTCTCAGCATCAAGTCGACGCATTGAACTTAATTTTTCTTTGCTCGTCGTAGTGTGGTACGTCACCGCGTTTTGGATGGTCAGAATTTGGTGTGACAGTGTGCATGCAAGACAGCTTGAACGGAATTCTGTCCGAAAAATCAGTTGGAGTTTATTTAACAGGCAGAACAGAGAACCCAACCCATCATACCAAGTGGCTCCTATGGGGGGGGGGGGGGTTAAACATTATAGTTTTTTACATTTGTATCTAGGTGCTTGCCAGGAGTTCTATTTTAATATTGTACAGTAGATACTCAAAAAATTTGAATATCATGCAAAATTTTATTTATTTCACTAATGCAACTTAAGAGGTGAAACTAATATATGAAAGAGACTCATTACATGCAGAGCAAGATAGTTCAAGCCGTGATTTGTCATAATTGTGATTATTATGGCTTAGAGCTCATGAAAACCCCAAATACACAATCTCAGAAAATGTGAATATTACATGCAATCAATAAAACAAGGATTGTACAATAACAGACCTCTGAAAAGTAGAAGCATGCATATGTACTCAGTACTTGGTTCGGGCCCCTTTTGCAGCAATTACTGCCTCAATACGGTGTGGCATGGAAGCTATCAGCCTGTGGCACTGCTGAGGTATTATGGAAGATCAGGATGCTTCAATAACGGCCTTCAGCTCTTCTGCATTGTTCGAATTAATATCTCTCATCTTTCTCTTGGCAATGCTACATTCTCTATGGGGTTCAGGTCAGGCGAGTTTGCCGGCCAATCAAGCACAGTAATCCCACGGTCATTGAACCAGGTTTTGGTGCTTTTGGCAGTGTGGGCAGGTGCCAAGTCCGCATCCCCATAGAGCCCGTCTGCGGAAGGAAGCATGAAGTGTTCCAAAATCTCCTAGTATACGGCTGCGGTGACCTTGGACTTATTGAAGCACAGTGGACCAACACCAGCAGATGACATGGCTCCCCAAATCATCACAGACTGTGGACATTTCATACTGGACTTCAAGCATCTTGCAATGTGTGCCTCTCCATTCTTCCTCCATACTCTGGGTCCTTGGTTTCCAAATGAGATGAAAAATGTGCAAAATTTGCTCTCATCAGAAAAGAGGACTTTGGACCACTGAGCAACAGACCAGGGGCCAGATTCAGGTAGATGGGCGCATATTTGTGCCGGCCTAGCACAGCGCATATATGTTCCCGCCGGCGCGAACTAGTGAGGCAAATACAGTATTCACCAAGCACTTGCTCCTAAGTTTGCGCCGGCGTAACGTAAATGTGAAGGCGCAAGTAGGTGTAAGTGGAAGTGGGTGTGACCTTATGCAAATGATGGTCTAAGCCTGGATCTGACACTTACGCCCGACCTATCATCCACTAAGCATGCGCAGTAACCTCAACCTCTGAGCGCTTCCCTGTGCGCATGCTCACAACTACCCGGGGCCCAACTTCCTGGCATATGCCGGCCCAACCGGCTTATGCCCAGCCTATAAATAAGCCCAGACATGCGCCCGTCCGGCACAAAAGTACATTCAGTTTTTTTCCCCCCCAGGAAAGGTACTTTTGCTGTGAGATGGCTGCTCCCGTTCCCCACAGGCAGAGGAGGAAGAAAAACGTCAATCCCCAGGAACTGTCAGCCCTCATAACAGCTATGGAGACTTATGACACCTTTCTCCATGGTGCCAAAAGTCGCCAGACCAGCCGGGACAGGAAGCAGGTCATCCTGGAGACCATTTCTAGCAGGGTCAACAGTTTTGGCTATGAGACCCGGACAGCCTCTGATATCAACAAAAAGATTAATGATGTCAGGCGCAAGGTCCGTGAGAAGCTGGCTGTCATCATTTATTTCTATTAGAACTAGGGAATATTTCTGCTTGCCTTGAGGATCCACGTGGTCAATCCACCATTCTTCTGGTTCACCAGTTTTTGATGGACTTTCCATTGTACATTTTTGTTGTATTTCATCCATTCACCATTTCACTTGTCACATAGTCAATATCTTTTTTTGTGTATAGAAGACTCACGTCTCTATTGCAGGATCCACGTGGTCAATCCACCATTCTTCTGGTTCACCAGTTTTTGATGGACTTTCCATTGTACATTTTTGTTGTGTTTCATCCATTCACTATTTCACTTGATACACTGTGAATTTTATAATTTTTTCCATTTGTCATATTGTAGTGTAGCTGCTCATTCGTTTAGATTTTGCATTTATTTCACACTCTTTTTTGATCAGCGCAATATTTCCCCACTATCTTTGTACTTTTCGGATAGTCATGCCTGACTCCTGTGTCACTCACCAACCAACCAGCTGTCCTTGTACACGTTCTGTTCAAATTCTGCTGGGATGGGGCTATCGCGGTATATGTAGCTGTCGTGGCTGGACCCTGGGTGTTTGGCACGGATGTGCTATATGTGGCGTTGGGCATCGGCTATCACCTGTACGTTGAAGGAATGCCAGTGCTTCCGATTGCGATATATGTTCTCTGTGGCACGGGGGGCTGTAGGGTCACATGTGTGCAATAAATGGCCCCAATGGTGCGTGGGAATCCTGCAATTCTGTAGAAATCCTGCATTGCCTTCTGCCGCAGGTGCTCATTGGTGGGTCTGATGATGTGGTGGGACATGCATGTGAGGATTGTGGGGACAACCTGGTGCACACATCTGCTCATGGAGGATTGTGACATCCCAGCCACGACTCCACTTGTACGCTGGAACGAGCCGTTGGAACGAGCCACTGGCAAGTAAATGGAGTGTTGCCAGTACCTTGACCAGTGGCTGCACTACTTGTGAGCGGTGTGTCTTGCTGGTGATGTCTTCATGCAGGGTTGTGGTTAATTCCAGGATGGCATCAGGGCTGAATCTGAAGATGCGATACACCTCCTCATCACCCATGCCAAAGAGGCTAATACACGTGCGGTATATCCTCTCACATGCCCTCCTCCTCCGTACCGGTGGACCCATTAGTAGTGCTAGGACCACGGCTGCCCCTGGCATGTTGGCACACAGATGTGTTGTACTGCAAGTGGGGTTGCTCAGCTTGCTAAGCGCCGGACGTACGACTTATGCGCGGCGCACATAGCCAGCGTTTGATGCTAAAACGTATGCGAATCGGCATATCTACCTCACTTGCATATTTGAATAGGAAATCAATGGGCGCGCCAGATCCGTCCAGCGTAAATATGCACCTAAGATAGGCCGGCGTAGGAAAGTTAGGTCGGTCGAAGAAAGCCTATTTTCAGGCGTATCTAGTTTGGTGGGTACGGCGCATAGATACAACGGCGCATATATTTACACTTAGGCCGCGCATCTCGAGATAAGCTGCTTAACTTCTTACTGAATCTGGCCCCAGGTGTGTTTTTCTTTACCCCAGGTAAGATGCTTCTGGTGTTGTTTGTTGTTCAGGAGTGACTTGACAAGAGGAATACGACAAATTTGAAGCCCATGTCCAGGATCCGTCTGTGTGTGGTGGCTCTTGATGCACTGACTCCACTCCTTGTGAAAGTCTTTAACACTTTTGAATGACAATCCTCTCCAGGCTGCGGTCATCCCTGCTGCTTGTGCACCTTTCTGTTCCACGCTTTTTCCTTCCACATAACTTTCTATTAATGTGCTTTGATACAGCACTTTGGAAACATCCAACTTCTTTTTACCTTTTAAAGGCTTTCCCTCCTTATGGAGGGTGACAATGATGGTTTTCTGCACAACTGACAGGTCAGCAGTCTTTCCCATGATTGTGATTCCTACTGAACCAGACTGAGAGACCATTTAAAGGCTCAGGAACCCTTTGCATGTGTTATGGCTTAATTAGCTGATTAGAGTGGGACACTTTGAGCCTAGAATATTGCACCTTTTCACAATATTCTAGTTTTCTGAGATTGTGGATTTAGGGTTTTTATGAGCTGTAAGCCATATTCATCACAATTTGACAAATCACAGCCTGAACGATCTTACTTTGCATGTAATGAGTCTCTCTCATATATTAGTTTCATCTTTTAAGTTGCATTAGTGAAATAAATGAACTTTTGCACGATATTCAAATTTTTCAAGTCTCACCTGTAATATACATCCATATACATTAAGGACTGCAGACACAAAATTCATTGCTGGAGATAATTTATTTTTCAGTAAGAATTTAAGATATTAACATGATTTTCAGATTTTTTCATTATCTAAGAAGCATTACAATGTTATGTGTAACAACAAGATTATAGACAATCTTTGTCAGTAGAATTGTCATTACTTCTTGACACCTGCTTTGCCCTTGACCCCGCAGGGCTGTGGTGCAGCAGGCTGGGGTGCTGCACATTGAGGTACAGGCTTGGGTGTCACACTTTGAGGTTGAGGCTGGGGTGGCACACACGGAGATACAGCTGGCTGGGGTGTCACAGTTTGAGGTGCAGTTGGATGAGGTGGAGAAGCAGGCCGGGGTACTACTGGCACTGGAGCTGTATTGTAGAAAGACATTTGTGAGAAAATAATATATAAATCTATTTGTAGATACATATTTACTAAAGCAAATGATCAGAAATCTGTGTCTAGGAGTAGCATATTTAACTGATTTAAGATATGCAATATAGTGTACTAATGGAGGACATTTGTAATAATACACAGACTTATAATAGTGACATTTTTGCATGTTATATAAATTGTATATTGTGTATATTATCTCCCAGCAGACGAGGGAGAGGCACCTGACTCATATAGTCCATGAGGGAGCCGCACATATAAGCAGGGTAAGTGTTTACTTGCACATTATACCAATCCTGTTGCTGGCAAGAAGTCAAAAGTATGACTTACTTACTGTTTTGTTTTGAGTAAGACTGAATTCACTCATATGCGAATTGGAATGTGGATTTCCCCACATCCTATCCACATGACAGGAGAGTGTGCCCGGCTCTCAATGGAGCTGATTCACACACTTCCGGGGTGGTCACGCTCAGCATTTGGAAAGGGTCCTGTGTTTTTTTGGCTCCGAATCAGGTGTAAATTCAGGCAAAAATGTTCACCTAATTCGCACCTTAATCAGTGAACAGGGACGCACCGGACCACCTACTTAGAGCCACGGCCACAGCATGTGTGAACCCAGCCTAAAGCATATTAACTGGTTGTCGTTAAAGTCCAGCTGCAGCTGTAACTTTGCATCTGTTGTTTGGATATTATAGTATAACCTCTTTAAAATTACCCTTTTTACCAGCTTAACCACTTCCCTACTGTGCACCTACACCCCCTTCCTGCCCAGACGAAATTTAAGCTTCCGGCACTGCGTCGCTTTAACTGACAATTGCGCGGTCGTGCGACGTGGCTCCCAAACAAAATTGGCGTCCTTTTTTTCCCACAAATAGAGCTTTCTTTTGGTGGTATTTGATCACCTCTGCGGTTTTTATTTTTTGCGCTATAAACAAAAATAGAGCGTCAATTTTGAAAAAAATTCAATATTTTTTACTTGTTGCTATAATAAATAACCCCAAAAATATATTAAAAAAATATTTTTTTCCTCAGTTTAGGCCGATACGTATTCTTCTACATATTTTTGGTAAAAAAACAAAAAAAAATAGCGTTTATCAATTGATTTGCGTAAAATTTATAGTGTTTACAAAATAGGGGATCGTTTATGGCATTTTTTTTTTTTTTACTATTAATGGCGCGATCTGCGATTTTTTTTATTGGGACTGCGACGTTATGGCGGACACTTTGGACACTTTTGTGACATTTTTGGGACCATTTACATTTATACAGTGAACAATGCTATAAATATGCATTGATTACTGTATAACTGTGACTGGAATGAATGAATGAATGAATGAATGAATGAATGAAAACTTATATAGCGCGGCACATGCGAACTGAATCGCCTCTGGGCGCTTGTTGTTCCTGTCTCCTTTGTTATCAAAAGATAAAAGTCTTGACCTTTTTCCTAAATGCTAGGTGGTTCTCCTCCAACCGAATGCTGGTTGGTAAAGCGTTCCATAGTCTGGGACCCTGGATCGCAAATCTTCTTTCTCCTTTGGACTTGAAGTTGGCTTTCGGAACCTGGAGCAGGTTCTGATTCGTGGATCGCAAAACGCGATTTGGATTATGCGCTTTTATTAATTCGCATAAGTAAAGGGGGGCATTCTCATGGACACATCTATGTGTAAGACAGAGAGCTTTAAAAGCAATTCTGTCTTTAACTGGCAGCCAATGCAGGGCTCTCAGTGAAGGTGAGATGGATTCCCAGGGTTTTTTCCCAGTCACAAGTCTGGCGGCCGTATTCTGAACGACTTGCAGACGAGCGATTTGGTACTTGGGGAGGCCGAGGTAAAGGGCATTTGCATAATCCAGCCTGGAGTTTACAATAGCTCCCACCACGACCGCTAGATCTTCTTTAGGGATGAACGGAGTGAGTCTGCGTAGTAGGCGCAGTAGATGGTGAGATCCGCTGACCACTGATCCTATTTGTGCGTCCATTGTCATAAAGGAGTCAAAAATGACCCCTAGGCTTTTGACTTTGGCGCTTGGAGTGATGAGCTTACCCAAAATAGGCGGGGGAGTCCATGGTGTTGAAAGTTGATTCCTACGCTTGGCGTGAAACAGAAGAAGTTCTGTTTTCGCTCCATTGAGTTTAAGATAACTCTTAGTCATCCAGTCCTCTATCAAAGAGAGACATGTCTCTAGATTGAGGTGGTGATCCTGTCTGTTGCAGATGCGGAAATACAGTTGCGTGTCATCTGCATAAGAGTGATAAAGCGGTTTTTGGCTGCTAATGATCTCAAAGAGAGGACGAAGGTAGATGTTAAATAGCACTGGTGACAGAGGCGATCCTTGAGGGACTCCGCATGTTACTGTGCGTTTTTCAGACGTAAAAGGTCCTAACTTCACTGTTTGCGATCGGTTTTCCAAAAAAGAGGAGAACCAAGATAAATCGCCTTCTGCGACTCTGGCTACTTCAGTAAGCCGCTTCAGTAACAGATTGTGGTCTACAGTGTCGAAAGCTGCACTTAGGTCCAACAGAACCAGGAGACAAGATTCTCCTTCGTCTGCGGCCTTGAGAACATCATCCCATACTTTCAGCAATGCTGTTTCCGTCCCATGTCCGGGACGGAAGCCTGATTGCAATGGGTCAAGTAGCTTGTAGGTATCTAGATGCTGTTGCAGCTGTTGTACCACTACTTTTTCCATTATCTTAGAGAATACGTTGAGGCTTGTTATGGGACGGCGGTGGAGTGGGTCCTTGGGGTCCAGGGAGGGTTTCTTCATGATGGGTTGGATTATACCCTCTTTCAACTGCGAGGGCACTATGCCCTCCAAGAAGGACTGGTTGATAAGCTGCGCGATGGGAGGAGCCAGGATGTCGGCGCATTCCTACAGCAGTTTTGTGGGGATAATGTCATTTGGCGCTGTGCCATTGCGCAGAGTACAAATGACCTTCTTAGTGGACTCGATGGAGATGGGTTCTAGGGTGAACTTACCTGATCTCGGAGAAGTACTGAGGGTGCTGTGTGAGAGGCTACAGGGGGGGCTGAGGGGAGAATAGTTTTGCTGAATGCTTTCACGGATTGCCTCGATTTTATTAACGAAGTAATCCGATAGTTCATTGCAAAATTCTTGTGTGTCCGAACTGGGGGCTTCAATGCATCCTGGTTTCATGGTCTGGGTGACCATCTTGAAGAGTTCACGGGGGCGGTTAAGGGCACCGTTGATAGCCTCCGAAAAATAATTTTTCTTGGCTTGGAAAATTCCTTTGTGGTATTTTCTTGTGGTCGCCTTGTAGATGGATAGGTTTAGCTCTGAAGAGCATCTTTTCCATGCAGATTCTGCCCTTCTGCGTTCTTGCTTCAGTAACGACAGCTGGTTGTTAAACCAGCTGCGGTTGTTTTTCCGAATGCGGGTTATTCGTTTCGGCGCTACCAAGTCGGCTGACTGTAGCATGGCCGAGTTTATGGCTTCCAATGTTCCAACGGCCGTTTGCTGCGGCTGAGTTGTTTCTATTTTTTTCCTTAAAGTCGTTTTGAAGAGTTCCGAGTGGAGCTTCTTCTGACATCTAGTCCAGTGTGTTGTCACTGGATTTGATGTTTTTGTTGCGGGGGGGATGGTGGAAATACTGAATATAATTGCATGGTGGTCTGTCCATGGCAATTTTTCAATTTCCCCAATTTTTATTTCCAGAGCTTGTCTGAAAATAAGATCAAGTGTGTGACCTGAAGCATGTGTGGGCCCACATACTAGTTGCTGTAATCCTAATCCTTCCAGGTGGTCAATACAGGCATCGGCAATGGGGTCTTGTGAGGAGTTGGCCCACAGATTGAAATCCCCTAACAGCAAAAGTTGTTTACTGTTAAGGGTATAAGTGGAGAAGAAATCCGTCCATGATGAGAGCAGCTGCGATTTTGGGCCGGGCGGCCTATAGCAGAGCAGAATGTGGACGATCTCCTTTGAACTTGCTTGCAGTTGCAGAGTAAGGGTTTCCATGAATGGCAGAGGGTTTTGGCGGACTGGTTTGGTGATCGTAAGATGAGTCTTGTGGATCACCGCCAGGCCGCCTCCTCTTTGCCCTATTCTGTTTTCCGTTATGATACGGTAATTTTCTGGCACCAGTTCTCCTAGAATGGTGTTACAGTCGGCTGTGAGCCAGCTCTCTGTAATAAAAAGACAATCTAAATCCTTTTGCTGAATGAAGTCGCGGATTTCTAGTCAGTGTTTTACCGCCGATCTAGTATTGATCAGAGCACATGATATGTGCTTGAGCTGGGGTAAATGACTGAAATGACTAACCGTCGATCTATGATTGATTCTCCATAGTCGCTCAGTTCTTAGGGCCTTTTTGGTGATGGCTGGCAGTATTGCGGCGTACTGCCTCAAACTCCAAATGGTTTCGGCAGAATATTGCCTACATGCCATGATCGCCAGTACACCAGGGGGGGAGGTGGATTTTAGGGCAGTGGGGAGAGGAATTAACTAATCTCCTCTCTCCTGGCTTGGTCCAGAGGAAGGCAAAAAACCCTGGCGGTGCTCGGCCAATGTGCTCCGGCAGGGAAAAAATTCCTTCCTGACCCCTGTAAGAGGCGATCGGGTAACCCCTGGATCAAGCTTCTGTATGCTGGATAGACAGGGGGGGGGACAGGGCTGGGGCTAGGAAGGTGACCCTGTTGCTGGCCTGGTGGGATGGCTGACTATACCAGCAGTGGGATGAGGGCTGACAGGGTGCTTCTTTAGATAACACTAGGGGCTGAGAGGGTGTCCAATATGGCAGGGTAACAGTCCTTCTGGGGTAAGGGGGGATTTGTTGGAGGCTGGGTGAGGATCATTGAGGCATGGGGAGCGGCGCGTCGTTAGGCCGCAAGTGAAGCCGCGGTCTTTCCTAGACCGCGGCCCCTCAATACAAGGCGGCCTGGCGCGGTGCTCTCACAAAGAGCCCCGAATCTACGAAAAAATTTCCGTGTGGAGGATAGAGAGGGGGACCCTTGAGGGTGATGGAGGTGGGAGGTGGGAGAGCAGGGGGACACCACGATGGCTAAATGGCGATCCGTATTGCTGCTGCGGCTTTATCCTGAAAAGGACGGCCGTCAGCAGCTTGGGTGAAAGGCTCTTACCTGGAGAGCCAGGGAGCCAGGGAGCGGTGCTGGAGGAGAGGAGAGATCCGGGACACAGGATTTCTGGAGGAGAAGACTGGGCTAGCAGGGCTGGGAACAGAGCTGGAACGGAGCTGGCGGAGCTGGGAGGGACGCTGACCTGTCTGCCTCCTAAGCCTGCCTGGAGCTATAGCACACACGCTCCTACTCTAGGAGACGTGCGCCGTGTGGAGCTCCTGTGGCTAGTCCTCTGCCTTACTGACTCAGTCACTGTCATAAACTTGAATGATGGTTTGTCTGAGACTAAAGTGGAAGTGAAGGGGTTAACCACTAGGGGGCGGGGAAGGGGTTAAATGTGTGTCCTATGAGTGTTCTAACAGTAGGGGGAGGGGGGGTGACTGGGGGAGGTGACCGATTGTGTCCCTATGTACAAGGGACACAACCGCTCTCCTCTCTCCCTGACAGGGACGTGCAGCTCTGTGTTTACACACAGAGCTCCACATCCCCGCTCAGTTACTGAGCAATCGTGTGTGCCCGGCGGCGATCGTTGCCGCCGGGCACTCGCACGGGATCCCCGCCGGCGGCGCGCGCGTGCCCGCCCGCGGCTTTAAAAAGACATCACGTCATATAACGTGATGTCAGAACAATGGAGTCCTCCGCCCGCCGTCATTTGACGGTGGGCGGTGGATAGGTGGTTAAAGTGAACTTAAAGGGGTTGTAAACCATCCTGTTTTTTTCACCTTAATGCATCCTATGCCTGGGCTAAAGCCTAAATAGACTAGGGCAGGGGTGACAAACACAAGGCCCGCCAGACCTTGCCATGTGGCCAAAGCCACCCTGGCTTTGGCCAATTATGGCTCTACGTTTTTTGTGTGCTGTGATTGGCCAAGCATGCAGGGTCATAGTGCATGTTTGGCCAATCATCAGCGCGCAATGCCGCAGTGAATTATGGGCCGAACGACCCGTTTTGTTTGAATTTCGTCGAACGTACGAACAGACGATGTTCGAGTCGAACATACATTCGAATCGAACGCGGCGCTCATCCCTACCGGTGACGCACCTCCATTCCTAATTGCATATGCAGAAAAAGAGTCGCCACTGTCAGGCGGCAAAACTTGTTGGTTGGGGCAGTGGTTGCCAAACAACCCCATACACATTTGCTGTAGCTCCAAAGCTGCACTGCGTGGCAAAAATAAAACTAGACATGTTAGGTTTTCGTGAGCTTTTTTCCCCCCTGTGTTTTGGCATAAATGTGAGATTCTGATTTCTCACCTTAAGCCCAGGTTCACATTGGTACGATTTGACATGCGATTTGACATGCCGTCAATGGCACCGCTGCTATTGTGAGGCCGCACCGATTTCAAAAAGTAGTTTCTGTACTACTTTTTGCGATTTAAGGCTGCGATTTACATTGATATCTGTGAAGAAACCTGCACAGGTGTCTCTGAAATCGGGATTGATATACAGGAGTGAAATTGTGTAAATTCATTCCCACAGCTCAGTGTGAACCTGGGCTAACATCTAGTCTTTAGTGGCAAATAGCTAAGAGCATTTTATGTTATTTGTACTTTAGACTATAACATACCTTGGCTCCCACAAGCTGGTTTCGGATTAGGCACAACAGTAGGGGCTGGTGCTGGAAAACATAAGAGAACGAAAACATCAATGTCTTGTATTTTATTTACTCTCTGTAAGGTTGGCTATTTGAGATTAAGAACTGCAGACAAGTTGCCCCTCTTGTTATATATTTTTCAGCATTATTCTAACACATCAAGGTTGTTCTTTTCTTTGTAATTTGTGTTTTCTGCTTTACAACACAATTGCCCAGTTTTTGCTATTTTGAGATATGTATGTTTGTGATTTGAACAACGGCATATAAATTATTTTTACAACTTAGTAAACTAAACCTAAAGTAGAACTAAAAAAAACAGGGCATTATTAAAATGCACACTGTACTATACAGAATGATGTTAGTATATAGACAGAAAATGCTTTATAAATACAACCTACAAAATGAGATGACATACAGTATCTCACAAAAGTGAGTACACCCCTCACATATTTGTAAATATTTTATTGTATCTTTTCAGGTGACAACACTGAAGAAATTACACTTTGCTGCAATGTAAAGTAGTGAGTGTAAAGCTTGTATAACAGTGAAAATTGGCTGCCCCCTCAAAATAACTCAACACACAGCCCTTAATGTCTAAACTGCTGGCAACAAAACGGAGTACAACCCTAAGTGAAAATGTCCAAATTGGGCCCAATTAGTAATTTTCCCTTCCTGGTGTCAAGTGACTCGTTAGTGTTACAAGGTCTCAGGTGTGAATGGGGAGCAGGTGTGTTAACGTTGGTTTTATCGCTCTCACTCTCTAAAACTGGTCACTGAAAGTTCAACATGGCAGCACCTTATGGCAAAGAACTCTCTGAGGATCTGAAGAAAAAAAATTGTTGCTCTACATAAAGATGGCCTAGGCTTTAAGAAGATTGTGAATACTCTGAAACTGAGCTGCAGCACGGTGGCCAAGACCAAACAGCAGTTTAACACGACAAGTTCCACTCAGAACAGGCCTCGCCATGGTCAACCAATGAAGTTGGTCAGCGTAATTTCCAGAGGCTGTCTTTGGGAAATAGATATATGAGTGCATTGCTGCAGAGGTTAAAGGCATGGGTCAGCCTGTCAGTGCTCAGACCATACGGCGCACACTGCATCAAATTGGTCTGCATGGCTGTCGTCCCAGAAGGAAGCCTCTTCTAAAGATGATGCACAAGAAAGCCTGCAAACAGTTTGCTGAAGACAAGCAGACTAAGGACATGGATTACTGTCATATATGTTTATAAGATTTTTATTTCTCACCTTAACATCTAGTCTTTTAGTGGCAAATAGCTAATAGCATTTTATGTTATTTGTAATTTAAACTATAACATACCTTGGCTCCCACAAGCTGGCTTCGGATTAGTCACAACTGTAGGTGCTGGTGCTGGTGCTGGTGCTGGTGCTGGTGCTGGTGCCGGTGCTGGTGCTGGTGCCGGTGCTGGAAAACATAAGAGAACAAAAACATCAATAGCTTGTATTTTATCTACCCTAGGTAAGGTTGGCCATTTGGGATTAAGAACTTTAGCTATATGTACATGTGTATATACAGTACCTCACAAAAGTAAGTACACCCCTCACATTTTTGTAAATATTTTATTATATCTTTTCATGTGACAACACTGAAGAAACGACATTTGCTACAGGACCCATTCACATGGGCGGACTGTATGTCCGCTTTTTCATACATCCGTGTACGGATGAAAAAGGGACATACATTGGTTCCTATGAGATCACGGGTGTCAGCTGATGAACATCCGTTGACACCCGTTCCCGCCCGGTTCCGCATTCCTCCGATTCTGCAGACGGAGGAAAACCCTATTTTTCCAGCCGTCTGCGGATCGGTGAACACGGACAGATGGTCTGTGTACATCCGATCCCCCCCATAGAGAAGAGCGGAGAAAAAACAGGGCAGGGACCGCCCTGTGATCCACCGGCTCAGCGGGGATCAACTTAGTGATCCCCGCTGAGCAAGCAGAGGTTCACGGGCCGAATAATCACTGATACGCCCTGTGTGAAAGGGCCCTAACAATGTAAATTTGCTGTTCCCTCAAAAGAACTCAACACACAACCATTAATGTCTAAACCGCTGGCAACATAAGTGAGTACACCCCTAAGTGAAAATGTCCAAATTGGGTCCAATTAGCCATTTTTTAATTTTAAATTAAATTTGGTGTTATCGCTCTCACTCTCTCATACTAGTCACTGGAAGTTCAACATGACACCTCATGGCAAAGAACTCTGAGGATATGAAAAAAAGAATTGTTGCTCTACATCAGTGTTTCTCAATTCCAGTCCTCACGCCCCCCCAACAGGTCAGGTTTTCAGGATTTCCATTATTTTGCACAGGTGATTTGATCAGTTTCACTGCCTTAGTAATTCCCACAGCCTTTTCATCTGAGGGAAATCCTGAAAACATGACCTGTTGGGGGGGCGTGAGGACTGGAATTGAGAAACACTGCTCTACATAAAGATGGCCTTGGCTATAACAAGATTGCCAAGCCCCCGAAACTCAGCTGCAGCACGGTGGCCAAGACCATACAGCAATTTAACAGGACAGGTTCCACTCAGAACAGGCCCCACCATGGTCAACCAAAGAAGTTGAGTGCACATGCTCAGCGTCAAATCCAGAGGTTGTATTTGGGAAATAGACATATGAGTGCTTCCAACATTGCTGCAGAGGTTGACGGGGTGGGGGGGTCAGCCTGTCAGTGCTCAAACCATACGTCGCACACTGCATCAAATCGGTCTGCATGGCTGTCGTCCCAGATGGAAGCCTCTTATAAAGATGATGCACAAGACAAGCAGACTAAGGACATGGATTACCGTCATATATGTTTATACGATTTTGATTTCTCACCTTAACATCTAGTCTTTTAGTGGCAAATATCTAATAGCATTTTATGTTATGTGTAATTTAAACTATAACATACCTTGGCTCCCACAAGCTGGTTTTGGATTAGTCACAACTGTAGGTGCTGGTGCTGGTGCTGGTGCTGGTGCTGGAAAACATAAGAGAACAAAAACATCAATAGCTTGTATTTTATTTATTCTCTGTAAGGTTGGCCATTTGGGATTAAGAACTGCAATTTGCCCCTGTTGTTAAAAAAAAATTCAGCATTATTATTCTAACTCTAACACATCAATAAATACAATTTCTAGGTGTTTATTTCTTTTTAATTTGTGTTTTCTGCTTCACAACACAATTGCCCAGTTTTTGCTATTTTGCAAAGCTTGGTTTTATCCCAACACTAACACACAGCTCCTTTCTCTATCTGCAACGTAGAGAGCATCCTGACTCTCCTATAGTCCAAGGGAGGGGGCGAACACGACACTCCACACCAGGGAGAAAGCCTTGTATTACTGTGTTACAGACAGAAGAACAGGAAGTGAGGATTTCTCAGAAGAAATAATGACATTTAAAATCAAATCGAAGGATGAGGTAAGTGAAGGAGGACTGCACTATGGTAAAGGAAGCTATTTAGGAAAAAAAATGTACCTTTACAACCCCTTTAAGGTGTCATTATATTAAGACATTTTGGACAATTTAATGCTCCTAACTTTGTGGGAACAGTTTGGGAATGTTTGAGTATTCTTCCAGATGCGCATTTGTGAGGCCAGGCACTGATGTTGGACAAGAAAATTCATCCATGTCTTTATGGACCTTCCTTTGTGCACTGGTGTGTAGTCGTGTTGGAACAGGAAGAGGCCATCCCCAAACTGTTCCCACAAAGTTGGGAGCATGAACTTGAAATTGTTCAAAATGTCTTGTTATGCTGATGCCTTAAGAGTTCCTTTCACTTTAACTAAAGGGCCAAGCCCAACCACTGAAAAGGAACCCCACACCATAATCCCTCCTCCACCAAAGGATTTGGAACAGTGCACAAAGCAAGGTCCATATAGACAAGTATGAGCGTGGAGGGGTGGAGGAACTTGACTAACCTGCACGTCCTAACTTCAACCCAATCCCTCTATAGTGTGTATTTATCTCAAATATGAGCTCTAAGCTACCTCAATCCTCTGCTATCTGACACGTTTTCCTGACACCAAGAGACAAATGGTGACATCCAGCTGATTGACAGCTTTGTTCCTGTGTGCTTTGTGAAGTGTGTGTGCAAGGTCGGTCCGCCCTATAGGCTCACTATGCAAGCCACTTAGGGCCCTGCTAAGCTGTGGAGGGCCCCCCACCCAAATTACTAGAGCCACCGCCTGGTGAGAAGTAATTTTCGGGCCCTCAACCTGCTTCTCAACTCGCTGGCTGCAGCACCCCCACTTCTCACTTTAATGTAAGATGTCATTTCCTACAGGAGAACACCCCCTCCCCCTGCTTCACAACTTTAATTTGACATGGAGGTCAGGATCGCCACTGTGTGTGTGGGGGGGGGGGGGTCTCTTCATTCCAATCAGCTGTCAGAGCTCTCCTCATTGAGATCTGCAAAGTGTAACTTCAGCTCTCCACCCCCTTTTCTGAACTCTCAGAAAAGCTTTAAAATTCAGCACTTTGAAGGAGGATTAGTTTATTCTCCATTTATCATCTGAGACCAGTCACTTCACTGAGTATATATTATGTAAGGATTTACAACCACTTTAAGACAATGACTTGCAAACATGCAAATCAGCAAAGTTAAAGTAAAATCATGAGTCCTTATCTGACTTAAAATATTTGATCAGCCAGACAACTAGCATTTTCAGAAGGATAAGTCTGCAATGGTAGCCTCTGTGTTTTTTCCTATGACAGATAAAATAGCCTGGCAACTAATATTTTAGAAGTGGGTCAGTAAGTGCAACCCACTATCACAGGCGTCAATATGATTTAAGTCAAGGACCTGATTCAAAGTGAAGTCAGAGTGCAGTCAGAAGTCTGATCTGCATATTAGTTCTTGGTTAGTGACTCAAAGTATGGAAATTATAAAATTTAGAAAGGCAATTAGATAACCAGCATTTTCTTAAAGAGTGGCCTGCATGATTCCCTATATAAGTGACCCTATAAAAAAAACTATTCAATGAGGATATCAGCGCAGAGCAGGGAAGCATAGCCTGGAAGCATTGGATACGAGCGGCGGCCATAGCATTACAAAAGAGCAGAGCCTGGAATCGCTGCTTACTAGACAGGTATTAGGTGCCATTCACACTTGTGAATGGGTCCATTAGCAATTATATGCAGGAGACACAGTATTTTTATTGATTTATGTAAAATCTTTTTCCCCAAAAAAGAAAAAAAACTATTTGATGTAACTGCCTAAAATGAAGCTGGAGATAGACATGGGCCTTGTTTACATTTGCTTTGCTTTCTGAAGGGCAATCTGTGTCATGCGGCATGTGTACTCCCTAGCCAATGATTTTCTAGCCCAAGCGGAAGTCCCCCAGCTGCTAGTGTAAACTGGAAGAGATAAATTAGATAGAGTTTACATAAAAATAAAGCCTATATAACATTCCCTTCACAAGACAGTGCTGCTGTCTAAGGGTGTCTCTGTTGCTTCTCCATAGCTCCATAAATGGTGGAGACACTAAGAGAGGAAGTGTGTTACTGACCTGATCACAGGGGGAAAATAAAGGAAACAAAATTCTGAAAACAAATTCAGCCATGACATCTTATGGCTCGTACACACGATCCGTTTTCCCGGCGGTCAAAAGTCCGCCCTGAAAACCGAGAACCTGCTTGGTTGCTTTTCCCCATGTACCCCGTTTCCCAACAGGAAAACTGCCATAACAGCTTTGGTCAAGAAAACCGGCCGTGTGTATGCTCCACTGCAGTGTTTCCCATAGGAAAACTACAGAGCAAAAAAACGTTGAGAATCACGGCAGGAAAAAAAGAGAACAAGTTCTAATTTTTTGGCTTGCAGTTTTCCTGTTAGAAAAACTGCTATGGAGCATACACACGGCCAGTTTTCCCAACCAAAAGCAAACATGGCAGTTTTCCCGTCAGGAAAACCGATCGTGTGTGCGAGGCATAAGGGTTGATAAGCGTAAGCTGCAATATATCAAATATTTGTTTTTGAGTTTTGATACACTCCACAAAGCCACCGGGTCATAAATCATGTGTGCAATGTGAATATAATGCTTCAGTAACTAGGCAGTGCCACAAACAGGCCTTGGTAGATTCCCACTATAGGTGAACTGCAGACATAGAGGATAAAACTGTAGTTTACTGAACTTGTCAATATAAAAATAGTATTTTCTCTCCACGTGCTACAAGAGTAAATCTATCAGTAGACACTTTTAACAGCAGCATTGCAACATGTACCACACTGAAGAGACTAGAGTGTATGCCAGAAAGTCATGGAACTCTGCCCATGAGTTTCTTTGTCTCTGGTGCCCGATTAAGATAATTGCCCTACCACTTACCATTGCAGCTTGGGTTAGCCTCCAGGACGGGTTGGTCTGATTTCTGTTGATTGTGGTCATGATGGTGGTGGTGCTCATGTCCACGGCCTCCCTTGGTTCCAGACATGACTAAGTTGATATGAAGTAGACTGAAACTGAACAGCTAATAAAGGAATATCCCTTTCAAGTTATGATTTGTGGTTCACAACTTAGCCCCTTTTATACACTGGTGAACTGTATTAGAAGAGGTTGTCAGCTGACGTCTGATGAAATTCCAACAATTCAAGTCTTTGTATATTTAAGATTGATTGTTGAAAATATTAACAATTGATCTCCACCCATAAGTATAGGTGTTTTCATCTTATCACCCCCCACCTATAAAATACTTGCATGAGTCATCCTGTAGTTATTTTTTTTTGTATTATTCTATACATTGTGCTTAAAATCTCAGGTTGTCATGTAAGGGTGGACCAAAAACAAATATATCAGTAATTTTGGTGTTGCCTAGTAATCAAGGATACAATGAAATCCTCTATTTAGTCATACATGAGTTATCCAAGATACTAGAAATACAGGTTTGTCTAGAAGATGCTTTCTTCAGGATAGTGACTACTACAATTATTGATTGTGCTGCTGATAGAATTTTTAAAACATACTGATATTAATTCTTGTTTATGGTTGGTGGTGAGATGTGTTTATATATATTTTGTATTTTTAGGGCAAAGTGATATAAGAGGATTCATAAGAACCCTTACCAGCTAATTTTGGTAGTATAATATTGCTCTTATAAGCATGGCCAATTGCTTGTTTTCTGTGCTATCTTAAAGTATAAGCACAGCCAAACTAAAAAACACAAAAATCAGCACAAGGGACATAACTTACTGTCAGTAGAATGTGTCCCTTGTGCTAATTCCTCTTCTATTAGGTAAGATCTTCCTCCCTCCATGCCCTCTGGTTCGGTTGATCAGTAGATGGATACCAATGAGAGGCCGATATGCGTTCAGTAGATGACGGCCAATGAGAGGACGGTGCGTGTTTAGAGTGGAGGAGTCAGATCTGTGATGTCAGGCAAAGCACTGTGAGTCTAAACCTGTGTTGAATGAGCTGGTGATTTGATACATGCTGTTTTTATTGTTATTTCTTGTAAGTGTAACTTTTTAGGGGGGATTTTTTAATAAATTTGTACCACCATTTTTTCTCAATAATAAATGTTTGTAAACAAAAACAAAACAAAAAAAAATAATACATTTAAAAGCAGAGAACACTATGGTACTTGCAGGGAAGGGCTGGGCCAGGGTGGCAATTGCCTCCCAGGCTGCCCCAACTTATGGCCGGCAGCCGCTGCTCGCTACCATTTTCTTTTTTATTCTGGTCTAGGAAGTTGGGCCGGGGGTCTGGCCACGGCAGCCGACCACTAGCTGTTGCATTCCAGGAGTTATAGTCCATGCATAAGCTCCCGGTGGGTGGAAAACAGAGCAGCGCAGAGGAGACCAGATTCTTGGTAGCAGGGAGTCAGGACGCAGGGATGGGTGCTGGCTGCAACTTGACCCCAGGACCAGGAGCATTACTCCCCCCAGCAGGCTGTGGTGTGCAAGGACCTGCTGAGATCACTGTGGTGAGAGACCCTCACACCCATAGCTGATCCCTCCATACACCCCATGTAACCTGCCCCAGTGATCAGGCTGCATTGATGGGCACTGGAGTTGGCTGCACTAATGAGGTTGCATTGAAAAAACAGGTTCAATGGGCCAATTGACTAAACCTGCCCCACAGGCCTAAGGCTGCCAGCCCTCCCCTGGGTACTTGTGTTTTTTGTTTAATGTCCTTAACCCCTGCAAATATAAGTGGAATTGATTATTGAAAAACGAGTGGAGGAAGGTGTTGTTTGGAGACAATTAAAAAGTTGATTACCCACACAGAGGTGCAGTCTGTGGACTGTAGGAATTACTACCATTTGTAAAGTGGATGGATCACGGTGGACACAAAGAGCGATCTGTCTAGGAGTTTTATACTCATCCTTAAGGTGAGCAGGCATTTTAGCAGGTGGTGGTGTGCACTGAATATTGGTGTAGCCAAGGTTTTGCTGCTGAACGTTAGTAATGTTTGTAATGTTATTGGTAAAGGGGTTGGCTCCCTCTGGTGACCATTAAAAGTTATTTGAAAATTTATTTTCCTGATTAAAAGGATAAAAGATGGTGCATTGTGGGATGTGTGGTTTAAAGAGGGAGGGACTCTTTCTGTGTAAAATTAGTTTGAGAACTACCAGCCCCACAATGCTAATCTGCAGACCCACAAGGCATAGCGGGACAGAAAAGCCTGCTGGGTAACCAGGTACAAAGGACAAGCAGGCCTCATTTAGGCCTCTCTGGATGCCATCACAACTGCCAGCAGGAAGGTCTGTGTGTGACTGGGAGTAAGAGACTACAGCTTCCAGCAGAGAGCCGGATAACTCGCCTCAGAGGGATCCCTGACGAACAATCTGTCTCGCTGGACAGGCGGATCGGCCCACGCTTCATAGCATTTGAAGCCATCTGCACTCTGGTAGCGGCCACGATGTGTACCGACGCCATCTTCTTTTTCATCCGCAGGGAAGTTCAGGACGGAAAATACCAGAGGGCTGAGATATTAAGAAGCGTTTCCTGTTATCCAGACTGTGTTTGCTCACACCCTTAGTCCCACAGATAGGAATCCATTACATCTGAGTGTCTTTATAACCAGATTGATAGAGTTAGCGGTTCTTTTACAAGTACATCACATTCTCACAGTTATTATTCTTTTCACCTTTGCATTACAAATTAAGTGCACCAACAGAGCTAGCTGAAGAAAGACTGAGACAAAAAGGAGCAGCTATTATGTTGTTATTCTTCAAGTTTACTACCTATGGTCACAGGCAACTTTGAACTGCCCTTTAGAGGGAGCCATTTAGTGACCTAAGCCTCTAGCATTTATTGTGAATTGTTTGCACTGTTGTTACTGCTGTGTGGGTTTTTGGCATGTGTGTGTGGGCCTAGGTGGAGAGGTGTTCCAACACAGGCCTTATAGTATTGGGGATTGCTTCACGGCACGCCTATCCACATTTACCTCCATTATATGGCAATTGTGTACAGTGATAAGACAGCATTGAATCAATTGTGTTGCTTTGAGTTTTACAGAAATCTGTGTTCAGTCACTTATGTTTGCACAGTAACTGTATTTAATTTTGTCTAGTAAACCTTCTTTAAGTGGTTAAGTACATCTGACTAAGAGTATTAGGGCGCATACACACGATCAAACTTGTCTGCTGAAACTGGTCCTGCACTATTTTCACAAAATTAGTCTTAACCGCTTAAGGCCCATACACACGGTCAGGCTTTTTGACAACAACTTCAAAATGAGCAGACCGAGCGGTACAGTGTGAGAGGGGGAGCGCAGGTGTCAGCAGCGCTGTGGCTGGATCTGTGACTATTGCAGTCACAGATCCAGCCATCCCTGCTCAGCCATCCCTGCAATACTGTGCATTAACCCCTGCAATACTGTGCATTAACCCCTGCAATACTGTGCATTAAACCCTGCAATACTCTTCCTTCCCTGCACAATACTCTGCAGTACCCCCGCACAATACTCTGCAATACCCCCGCACAATACTCTGCAATACCCCCTGCGCAATATTCTGCAATACCCCCACACAATACTCTGCAATACCCCCGCACAATACTCTGCAATACCCCCGCACAATACTCTGCAATACCCCCGCACAATACTCTGCAATACCCCCCGCACAATACTCTGTAATACCCCCCGCACAATACTCTGCAATACCCCCCGCACAATACTCTGCAATACTCCCTGCGCAATACTTTGCAATACCCCGGCCAATACTCTGCAATACCCAGAAAATACTCTGGGGAAAAAAATGTGTTTTAACCACTTCCCGCACACGTCATATGACATCCTTGACTTTGTGCAGGGATATCTAAATGAAAGAAATTTTTTTTTTGCAAAATGTTATAATAGAAATGAAGAAAATTATTTTTTTTTACAAAATTTTCGTTCTTTTTTCATTTATAGCGAAAAAAATAAAAACCGCAGATGTGATCAAATACCACCAAAAGAAAGCTCTATTTGTGGGAAAAAAAGGACACAAATTTCATTTGGTTACAGTGTTGTATGACTGAGTTATTGTCATTCAAAATGTGAGAGCACCGAAAGCTGAAAATTGGTCTGGTTATTAAAGCGGATCTCCACCCTAAAGTGAAGATCCGCTGATCGGAACCCTCCCCCCCTCCGGCGTCACATTTGACACCTTTCAGGGGGGAGGGGGGTGCAGATACCTGTCTAAAGACAGGTATCTGCACCCACTTCCGGCCCGCAGTCTCGGGCAAAAGACGGGCTTTTCCCGTTGTGTGCTGGGAACTCTCGGCTCCCAGCACACAGCGGGAGCCAATCGGCGGGGCAGCGCGACTCGCGCATGCGCTGTAGGGAACCGGGCAGTGAAGCCGGAGCGCTTCACTTCCTGGTTCCCTCACCGTGGATGGAGGGGGGAGCAGCAGGGAGACGAGCGATCGCTCGTCCTCTGCTGCGGACGCCGCTGGACTCCAGGACAGGTAAGTGTCCTAATATTAAAAGTCAGCAGCTGCAGTATTTGTTGCTGCTGGATTTTAATATTTTTTTTTGGTGAACCATCCGCTTTAAGGGTGTTTAAGTGCCCAGTGGTCAAGTAGTTAAATAAAATTAATATTACCAAAAATATTTGATTATGTGTTTAAATTCTTATGACAGTTTAGGAGTAGGCAGGTACATTTCTAAAATTAAGGGACACAGATAGAGTAGTTGTTGCTTTGAGCATAAAAAAACTAGGAGATAATGGGGTTGTGCTAACTTGACCCCCCAACAAAAATGAAGAAATATCTTTTATTCATATAACAAAAACACAAATCCTTAGAAAAGATGGATGCAGCAGCCCTCATGAAAAGTAGGTCTTCGTGTGGGCACCCAATGAAGAGGAAGGGCCAGGAACACCACCGGGGCACCCCAGAAGAGGAAGATCGGGGCTGCAAAACCCTTGCACAGAGCAGGTAAGTATAACATGTTTGTTATTTAAAAACAAAATGAATTAACCATTAAAATGACTTTAAACACCTGTGTTGAATGGATTTCATTCAGAACAGCATTGCTTACTATTGTAATCTTTGAATTTGAGCACAAGTAAATCTTCCTTCTAGGCTGTAAAAAAAAAGGTTTCACACATGTGGTGTCCCCATGTCAGGAGTAGTAGAATGTGTTTTGAGGTGTATATATGCTGTGTTAGAAATACCTTTATTATTTGACAACTTTCCAGATAGCAAGGATAACTTTTAACTACCACATGTGTGGTAGTGTTGAATTGTTAGGCCGTGTACACACGATCGAACATGTCCGCTGAAACTGGTCCGCAGACCAGTTTCAGCGGACATGTTTGATCGTGTGTACGGCCTAGCGGACAGGTTTCCAGCGGACAAAAGTTTCTAAACATGCTTAGAAACTTGTCCGCTGGAAACCTGTCCGTCGGACATGTCCGATGGTTAGTATGCCCAACCATCGGACCGAAATCCAGCGCATGCGTCGAATTGATTCGACGCATGCGTGGAAGCATTGAACTTCCTTTTGCCAGCACGTCGGTGTCTTCTACGTCACCGCGTTCTGGTCCGTGGGGATTTTGGTCTGATGGTCAGACCAAAAGATCCCTTCAGACATGTCCGATGAAAACGGTCCGTCGGACCTGTTTCATCGGACATGTCTGATCGTGTGTACGCGGCCTAAGTCTGTTAACTTGCTGCACATTTTCACTTTTCCAATTTGTAGCAAATTTGTGTAGCAAATCTCTAGCAAGAGCAAAGTTGCAGTGGTGAGTCTACAGCACGAGCTCTGCAAGTCTACAGCATAAAAATTCAGCCACAGTGACCCCTGTGGTGGGATGACTTATCCACAGCATAACTGAATCAGATTTTGCAGCAGACTTGCAGAATGTTTACCAAGAAAGTTAAGCTGCAGTGATGCAATGCAGACTTGCTGCAATTGTACAACAAAACTTGTGAAGCCTGGCAAGTCTAGCAATAGCTTAGCAATTCATTTTTAAGCCCCGGACCATTTCGCTGGCCAAAGACCAGGCCACTTTTTGCCATTCGGCACTGCGTCACTTTAACTGACAATTGCGCGGTCGTGCGATGTGGCTCCGAAACAAAATCAACGTCCTTTTTTCCCCACAAATAGAGTTTTTTTTTGGTGGTATTTGATCACCTCTGCGGTTTTTATTTTTTGCGCTATAAACAAAAGTAGAGCGCCAATTTTGAAAAAAAATCAATATTTTTTATTTTTACTATAATAAATATCCCCAAAACAATATATATATAAAAACATTCCCTCAGTTTAGGCCGATATGTATTCTTCTACATATTTTTGGTAAGAAAATCGCAATAGGCAAACGTTGTTGATCGGTTTGCGCAAAAGTTATAGGGCCAGATTCAGTATCAGTTACGCCGGCGTATCAGTCATACGCCGGCATAACTCAGAATCTGCGCCGGCGTATCTTGTTTTCTGTATTCAGAAAACAAGATACGCCGGGTTGCAGCTAAGTTACGAGTGGCGTAATTGTATTACGCCGTCGTATCTTAACTGCAATTTTAAAATGGCCGCTAGGGGCGTTCCCGCTGATTTACGCCGAAGATATGTAAATCAGCGAGATATGCAAATTCCCGAACGTACGCCCGCCCGACGCAGTGATTTTACGCCGTTTCCGTAAGGGGTTTCCCAGCGTAAAGATAAAGCACCAAAAAGCAGGCGCATCCTATGTTAAGTATGGACGTCGTGACCGCGTCGAATTTGAAAATGTTTACGTTGTTTGCGTAACTCGTCCGTGAATGGGGATTGATGTCATTGACGTTCACGTCGATAACACCGTCATAATTTGGAGCATGCGCACTGGGATACATTGAAGGCTGGCGCAGTACGTTTGGCGTGGGATTGCGCCTATTTTAAATACTACACGCCCCCTACCCACCGAATTTGAATTATGCTGGCCCATTTATGCTACGCCGCCGCAACTTTAGGAGCAAGTGCTTTGTGAATACAGCACTGCGCGTAAAGTTGCGGTGGCGTAACGTAAATGAGAAACGTTTACACCGGCAAAAAGAACTGCTCATCATCCTGAATCTGGCCCTAAGCGTCTAGAAAATAGGAGATAGTTATATGGCATTTTTATTAATATTTTTTTTTTACTAGTAATGGCGGCAATCAGAGATTTTTATCATGACTGGGACATTATGGCGGACACATCGGACACTTTTGACACCATTTTGGGACCATTGTCATTTTTACAGCGATCAGTGCTATAAAAATGCACTGATTACTGTAAAAATGACACTGGTAGTAAAGGGGTTAACCTGTAGGGGGCTCTGAAGGGGTTAAGTGAGACCTAGGGAGTGCTTCTAACTGTTAGGGGGGAAGGCTTTTTGTGACATGTCACTGATCACTGTTCCTGGTGACAGAGGAAGGACGCGAGATGTTGTGTTTACACTGACATCTCCCCGTTCTTCAGCTCTGTGACTTGATTGCAGGACACCGGCGGACATCGAGTCTGCGGGTCACGTGGGCATGGGCACAGAGCTTGGGTCGCGAGCGCGCCGCACAACCACACGGCTCGCAAATTAAAGGGGACGTATATGTACGCCCATTTGCCCAGCCGTGCCATTCTGTCGACGTAAAAGTGTGTGTGGCGGTCAGGAAGTGGTTAAACTTGCAGCACAATTGCTTGCTATCTGTGATCAGACAACCCTGCCTCCCCAAAAAATGTATCGTATTCTCTATAGAAAAATATAAGGGGCGTGTTCATCTATACTGATCTGTCTGCAGGAAAATACCACCTCCGCTCCAACTAAGATGCTCACTTGAATATGAGGTATTGCCGTGAACGTTAGAGCGAGAGTAATACTTATAGCCCTAGACCTCCTCTGTAACTCAAACCTTTTTTTAAAGTGTCGCCTTAGCTAATTTTGGTTTACAAACTTTTTGATTGAGTACAAAAGGTGGTACAAAACTGACTCACTTGACATAAGTACAGAAAAGTTTACAGAAAATAATTTTGCATACATGGACTAATATAACATATATAGGTAGCAGTAATGTATTTTGGTTAATAAGTGAACTGAAGACAGGTGTTATGATAGCTGATGCATTGATCAATATAAATTCTCCTTCCATAAACTATGCAGGGGTATGTTAGTCTGGGTTAAAGAAAGAGGTGGAATGCTCGAACCATGGATCCCATTTTTTTGTTGTATATATGGTTTGGAACAAGAAAGATACCCCCAAGGATGGGACTTTAAAGGCCGAACTCAATATGTATAAAAAGTTTATTATTTTATACATATTGAGTTCGGCCTTTAAAGTCCCATCCTTGGGGGTATCTTTCTTGTTCTATACATAGTAGGAATGTGGCCATTCTCATACAATATAGATCTGTGAACTCCTTTTCTTTACATATATATGGTTTGAGTTCTGTTTTGTATGATAAATGTTTTCCATTAAATTTATGTTGTTAATTCTTGCTTTGAGTGGTGCTAATGGGACCGATGGTGATTTACAGTGAAATGGAATTTGCAATTAGCCAATGAATCACATCACATATTGTATGTATTAATCTCATATTATGAACCAAGAGACCAATAATGGGAGAGAGGAGAAGACAATTGTGTAAAGTTAGAATAATATTATTGTTTGAGGACGTCGAAAAATAGTATGAAGTTTAATTGGGGTATAGTACCATCTTGTATATAGTTTTAGGGCATTTTCTTTGATGAATATGGACTATTATGGATTATTTATGCAATTATCCCAATTAACAGTAAAATATGTGAAGTTTTCTTCTTGTTCCCACTTTAGCATGTATGGTAGTTTGTTTAATTCTGTTTTATTGATTAAATTAGAGTATATTTCGGAGATAAAACCTTGCATTCTTGGTGATTTAAGACAAAGGTTCTCAAAAAAAGATGGAGACTATGGGCCAGATTCAGGATGGCGGCCGCTGCAACTTTACTCGCAAGTGCTGTATTCACAAAGCACTTGCGAGTAAAGTTACATTGGCGTAGCGTAAACTGGGCGGCGTAATTCAAATTCGGCGGGTAGGGGGCGTCTCCTATTTAAATTAGGCCCGTCCACGCGCCGAACGTGCTGCGCATGCGTCGACCATAGAAAAATCCCATTACGCATGCTCCGAATTATGACGGTGTTTTCGACGTGAACGTAATTAACGTAAATCCCCATTCACGGACGAGTTATGCAAACGACGGAAACATTTTCAAATTTCCCGCGGTCACGACATCCATACTTAACATAGGATGCGCCTGCTTTTGGCAGCTTTATCTTTACGCCGGGAAACCCCTTACGGAAACGGCGTAAAGTGACTGAGTCGGGCCCGCGTACGTTCGTGAATTGGCGTATCTCGCTGATTTACATATTCTCTGCGTAAATCAGCGAGAACGCCCCCAGCGGCCATTTTAAAATTGCAGTTAAGATCGGACGGTGTAATACAATTACGCCTGTCAGATCTTTGCATGCAAACCGGCGTATCTTGTTTTCTGCATACAGAAAACAGATAAGCCGGCGCAAAGTGTGAGTTATGCCGGCATAACTCTTTGTGAATCTGGCCCTATGTGTTTTTAGTCTGGAAGTGTGTGTTGAAGTATTGTTTAATCCGAAGAAATGTATTATATTCTGTATCAGGAATCTGGTATTTGTATTTTTGGGAGGAGAAAGGGATATAATTGGTACCTTCTATAAAATTGAAAAGGGAAATCAGATTATTATTTATCCACCAGGTGAGATCTGCGGAATCATGTGCAATTTGGCGAAATTTTGGATCACCTATAAATGATGCATATGGGGAAGATTTGGAAGATTATATTTCTGGTTGTACAGTTTCCATAATTGGTACGATTGTGAGACTATTTGGTTTAAAGAGTCTATAGAGTGATTTGAAATTTTATTTCCCCACAACATACCCGAGATGGCATATGGCAAAATGGAATCCCTTTCAAATTCAACCCATGGGACCTTTGGACTGGGGATATGCCACTGTGCCATTTGAGTCCACCTAGCAGATAGGTAGTACAACCAAAAATAAGGGAGGCCTAAACCACTGTGTCTTTGGGATTTATATAGAATAATGCCGCGTACACACGATCATTTTTCGGCATGAAAAAAAACGTTGTTTTTCAGCATGTCCAAAAAACAACGTTTTTCCAACTTCATCATTAAAAACGATGTTGCCCACACACCATTGTTTTTGAAAAATTATGAACAAAGTGTGGTGGCGTACAACACGTACGACGGCACTCTAAAAGGGGAAGTTCTATTCGCCTTTGGGCTGCTTTTAGCTGATTCCTTGTTAGTAAAAGACGATTCACGCTTTTCTGTCTGTTACAGCGTGATGAATGTGCTTACTTCATTATGAATGGTAGTTTTACCAGAACGAGTGCTCCCGTCTCATAACTGAGCATGCGCGGGTTTAAAACGTTGTTTTAGCCCACACACCATCATTTTTTTACAACCTGAAAAACAACATTTTTTAAAACAACGTGAAAAAATGCAGCATGTTCGAATTTTTTTTTGCCATTTTTCAGAACATGAAAAAAAATGTGAAGCCCACACACGATCATTTTAAATGACGTTTTGAAAAACGTTGTTTTTTTTCATGCCAAAAAATTATCGTGTTTACTCGGCGTAAGTCTTGATAGGCGTGGGTAAGAGTCTGACCATACAAATTTATTGATATCAGATTGGAATTTGTTGATCAGTATTTTATTGATTCTAATAGGGAGTGCCCTAAATAAGTATAAAATCTTTGGGAGTAATGTCATTTTGACTGCTGTGATTCTGCCTAAAAACGATATCTTAAAGGATTTCCACATTTTTAGTGTTGATCTTAATTTTTGTATTAAGGGTATGTAGTTCTTGGTGTAACAGCACTGGTGAACGGAGTGAACCACAACTGTGGTTAGCAAAGATCTCAATGCGATTCTCTATGTGACAACTCAGTACTAGACCCCAGGCATCACTCCTTGCAATAGGAGTTTGGGGGATCTATACATCATCTCTGTGTCACATAAAGAAAGGCGTTGATCTACTAAGCATGGACGCATTACAACATGCGACCAAGGCTTAGTGTCTAAAAAATAGATCAACGACAATATGCCATTACACCACTACATGCAGGTGATTATCAGTAAGGGACCCAAGGTGTCACGCCTAGCAACAGGAGTTTGGGGGGGTTCTCTACATCATATCAACCTTGACATGTAGAGATGTATTTAGGCCACTAGGGAAGATTCTATGGAATTGCATCAACCCCTAGCATAGAAAGGTTAGAGCGAACATGTTCAACAATTAGGACAAGGCCTATTAGTATTTTATACTTCTGTCAAGCACGTAGTAATTTGTATTTGTAGTAACAAACATTAATTGCATATGAGAGGCAATATAGCTCAGGTACTTTGGGAGTACATATAGTATTTGTAGTAACAAACATTAAATTCATATGAGAGGCAATATAGCTCAGGTACTTTGAGAGTACATAAAGTAACACAGATCTGTAGTATAACTATAGTTTTATATGAGAGGTAAATATAGCTCAGGTACTTTGAGACTACATATGGTAATTAGGAGCTATAGTAATAACTATTTGTTATACATGAGAGGTAATTATAGTTTAGAGTATTGAGTACAGATATGCCTTTAACATTTCCTTAGCAGATAGTCCTATACACAACAGTATCATAGATGTTGAAAAATGTGGGATAAGCGCTAATTTACAGCTAATAATGTGAAATCAAACAGTGAAAACCATCTTCATGAATATAGCAATTTAATGTTTCAAGTGTTCAATGGGGCCACAGCAGGCCAATATAAATCTGTATACGGTGAAAAAGGTGACCCTGTGTCCACACCAAATATCCTCTGTGAATAGTGTAGCCTAACAAGCTAATCTCTGAACACCACACTAGGTCTATAAAGCAGATGCTAGGGTTGAAAAGAAACAGTCCAGCAACTAATAATTAGTCCCTTAATGTGTCAATCAAGGTATAGGAAACAGTCCAGTAACCAAGGAAAAAGGATCATATCCACATCCATAGAAATGTCAGCACTGCCTGGAGACACTGGTCTGTTTCTTGATGTATCCTCAGATGTATTCGGTACATAAAATTAAGAAGAAAAAACATACCATGGCGCAGCACTGCAAAACAGTGAATGAATTGTGGCTAAGTGTGTGATAACACTCACAGATCCCCGTTCCAAACGAAAAGCCGCTCAGTATTGCTGAGAAAACGTATTGGAGACTACCGTTGGTCTCAGCACGTTTGGCTCCTCCCCCTACGCGTTGCGTCACTGTCACGTGACTTACTCATGGGAAATGATCGTGGAACGCATCGTGTGGGTCATATATCTTCCGATACCCGGAAGTTGAAGGAGAGGAGGGAGCTCAAAGCAATTTACATCATTTGCGGCAACCAAAAACAATGACAGCAATGATTAGCAGCACATAATCTGTCATAGGCGATCTTTAATTACATCCACAACCAACTAAATATAAATATATGAAGTCTATTAAAAACATATGGTTAAAACTATAGTATGCATATACCTGCTTCACCTATGGTCGCCTACGGTACTGCAGTTTAATAATACCATAAAAAAATAACACAATATTAAACTGCTTTGAACATGGTCAACCCAGCACCTTGGTGGATCGGTACATATGATACAGATAGGGAGCATATTGTATAAATATATGATACTAAAATATGATTCAAAATATGATAGTAAAAATATAAAAGATATATATACAAACAAAAACAAAAATTAAAATTCAATTGATTCTAAAAATTAGTGATCCGAGATAAAACAGTTAAGGTCAAAGTCGATGTTGAGGCCGTTGGGCTCTAATGTATGCATTTCATAAATCCAACGAGATTCTGATTTGCTCAACTCTCGGACTCTGTTGCTACCTCTCCAATGGGGGTTATATTTTTGGATTGCCCAAAATTTTAATTCATGAGGATTTTTGTTGTGACACAGCTTAAAGTGACGCGACACACTATGTTTTCTAAAACCCTTAAGTATATTCTGAACATGTTCTCTCAAGCGCTTCCATAATGGTCTTTTAGTCCTTCCTATGTACTGCAGAGAACATGGACATTCCAACACATATACTGCCCCCTCTGTTCGACATGTAATAAGAACATCTATAAGGTATTCCTTTTTTGTAACAGTGGACGAAAATTTGGAACACTTTTGACCCCTAAAATTGGTATGCTTACATGCAAAACACCTCTTACAGGGGAAGAAACCTTTACCCTGAAAAAAGGTCAAAGAATTGTTCCTACTAGAGGGGTTGGGGAGATTTTTTGCTACTAAATCTCTAAGAGTGGGAGCTCGTCGATATACCACCCTTGGAGGGATTGGTAGAATGTAAAAGGAGGGAGCAAGAATTTGTGCCCGCCTTCATGGGCTTGTGGCAGCCCCGCCCCATTACTCAGGTCATTCCTGCTTTGGTTTTTAGGCATAGTTAAATAATTGTACTGTCACTTTAATTTTATGAGGGGTTTTGAATGGACCAATAAGGAGCTTTGGAAGTTTCTGGAAGGATGGTACCCTATAAATAGAGGTACTCTGAGGTAATTCACCTCACACAATTTAGTCAAGCAGTTGTGAAGGAGCTACGTTTAGCTTACCTGCTTGATGATGAAGACCTTCCTGAGGCAGATCTTGGAGAAAGCCGAGAGTGGAGGGGGAGGCGAGTGGCTTCGCAGGTGCCTGGCGCTCGCAGAAGGAGAGGATGGCGGTGTTTCCGATGGCATGGCAGAGGAACAGCCAGAGGAGGCTCCAGGGGTTTTGCCGCAAGATCCGCCCGGATTCGAAGTGCCAGCGCGGTCTAAGAGAGGGAGAAGCCAGCCTCCAGAGAGGAGGAGCAACGCAGCTGCGTCTCAAAGAGCAGCTCAGAAGAGCCCAGCGGTCTGTGGTCGGAAGAAGAAGCAGAAGAGTGCCGGGAATCAAGAGACAGGTCAGGCGTCTGGTGGTCGAATGGAGACTGGAGCGGTAATCAGCGCGTGACATCCAAGCGCAGCACACCAGCATTGAGCAGCGTAAGTAGCGGGGAGAGAGCTTCCAGGCCGCGCACATCTCCTGGGCGGGCCATTGATCGGGATATCGAGGAGAGGTTTGCTAGGCAACCAGGTAGCACCTCAGTCAGGACTGAAGAAACATACCACAGCGCTGCCGCTGGGGGCAGCGGGAACTTACAGAGTGCAGCATTATCAAACAGCTCCATGGCTCATACAGTGTCACAGGTGGATAGTCAGTTTTCCACTGTGAATGCAGGTGAGTCTGTAAATAATAGTGTGTTGACTGAGTTAGTTAGTTCCTTGACAGCCTTAGTTCAGTCTGTGGTTCAGAAAAATGTCTCTACAGTATCTGCTGTACCAGTCAATGCAAATACTGCAAATACTGAATTGGCCGTGCCTATGGACGTTAGTGTTTCGAATAGGTGTTCTCCTCTAGAATTGTCGGGCGGGCATTCCATGGCTGCTAATACCGCGGATTCTTGAGATTTTACTTAAAGAAGTAATGCCTCTGGGTTGGTACCAATATGATGAATCATTCCGCCATAAATTGGGGGTGCATCCTTCCCTTAAATTTGGGATGAAAGATGTTAGCCTATGGCTAAATTTAATGACGCCACAAAAACCCCCACCAGCCAGGCAGAATGTAGTGAGCAATGTGGCAAGTGCCTACAAAAAGGGAACCTGTTTCTCTTTTAATGAGTCTCAATGTCGTTGGAATACTTCGTGCAGGTACAGGCACGAATGTTCTTTCTGCACGGGTCTCATGCGGTGGTGAAGTGCTATAAAAGAAATTCATCTTTGCAGTCACAAAGAGAACATTCTGGCAAGGGCACGAACACCAGTGAAACTGGAAAATATGCTCCAGTGGTTGGGCAGATACCCAAACAGAGCGAAAGCTGATTTTCTTATGCAATGGTTTTATTTCGGTTTTCCTTTGCCCTCTTTTGAAGGTCAGGGATGTGTTTTAGTAAAACATTTAAAATCAGTCTATACTGCCCCTGAGGTGGTCTGGAAAAAACTAAGGATTGAGATGGAAGAGGGTAGGATAGCAGGCCCCTTTTCGTCACCCCCCTTTTTGAATTTTAGGATATCTCCTTTAGGTTTAGTCCCCAAGAAAGAACCAAACTCGTTTAGACTAATCCACTATTTGTCCTTTCCATTTGGGAAATCGTTAAATGATGAGATAGATGTCTCGGCGTGTTCGGTATCCTATTCATCTTTCGATGAGGCGGTTCAGAAGATTAGAGAGGTGGGCCCTGGGGCTTTGTTGGCTAAGGCCGACATCAAGTCAGCTTTTCGGCTTTTGCCAATTGCTCCAGAGGCGTGTTTAATTCGCTAGGATTTTTCTTTGACGGGTTTTATTTTTTCGATAAATGCCTACCAATGGGCTGCTCGCTTTCTTGCGCCTACTTCGAGGATTTCTCTTCTTTCGTTCATTGGGTTTTGGCTGTACAGACTAATTGGTCGGGTATTGTTCATTACCTAGATGACTTTTTATTTATTGAACCTAAGGATTCGGAATTTTGTTCACATTTACTAGACATGTTTTTCAAATTAGCGGATCAATTCGGGATTCCATTGGCGGCGGAGAAAACTGTGCTTCCCTGCACCACGATTGAATTTTTGGGTATAATTTTAGATTTGACGTCATCCGAATTTAGGCTTCCCATGCAAAAAAATTATTAGATTGCAAAACATGATTCATAATTTTTTGAGGAAGAAAAAAGTCACCTTGAGAGAAATGCAGTCCTTGTTGGGTCTGCTGGCTTTCACATCTAGGGTCATGCCGGTGGGAAAGATTTTTTCCAGGCGGCTTTACCTGTCAACAGCTGGTCTCAAATCACCCTTTTCACACAACCGTTTAACGGAGTCTTTGAAGGAGGATTTGATGATATGGGCAACATTTTTGGACGAATATAACGGCGTTCGTTTTTTCCAGGAGGAATTTATTTCTGCCGAAGATTTTTGTCTATTTACGGACGCTGCTGGTTCCAAAGGTTTTGCTGCCATATGGAGAGATCACTGGTGCTGCGGGGCGTGGCTAGAATTTTGGATTCGGAGGGAGTTGACGAAAAATATCGCCCTCCTGGAATTGTTTCCAGTTGTGGCAGCTATCGAGATTTGGGGGCAGTTTTTTGTAAATAGGCGCATACTTGTTAGAACGGACAACAAGGATGTGCTTTTCACAGTTAATTGCCTTTCTTCTAGGTCTCTACCTGTGATAAAATTGTTGAGACATCTGGTTTTCTTATGCCTAAAATGGAACATTTGGTTGAAAGCGCAGTTTACTCATGGTAAAGACAATAATTTAGCAGATGCGCTTTCACGTTTTTAGATGCTACGTTTTCGGCAGTTGCTTCCCAACGCGGATGCAGAAGGTCAACCGTGCCCAGTACATCTCTGGGATTTGATTTGAATTCTGTTTCCCAGGCTATTAAATCTTCAGTAGCTCATAAAACTTGGTGTGAATATTCTAGAGCTTGGAAGAAGTGGGAACTATTTTGCATCGAGAAAAAAATGTTTGATTCTTTTCCAGCTGAGGAACATGTTTTGTTATTTTTGGAAAATGTAATGCTTGGGAGTTTTTCTCTGAGCCATATTGTTAAATTGTTAGCATCTTTCTTCTGTCGTCTGCGGCATATGCCGTCTTGTAACAGTTATTTTTCAGTAAAACAGGCATTAAAAGGCTACAGAAGGCAGAAGGCTAATCCAGATGATAGGAGACCTATATCCTTAGATATGCTGGAAAGGCTGTGCGGAGTTACTAATTCTGTGTGTTTTTCAGTTTTTGAAGCTATGCTTTTCAGGGTGGTTTTTGTACTTTTCTTTTTTGGGGCATTCCGAATTTCGGAAATGCTCCATTACAATAGGTATAGTTTAGGTGGTTTAATGTGGGATCAAATTGTTTTTGAAAAAAATGTTATTAGAATTTTTGTTGGTAGATCAAAGACTGATCAATTAGGTAAGGGTCGTTGGTTGATCATTTCCTCTTCTTCCAGACCCAACGTTTGCCCTTTAATTGTTTTGAGGGAATATATGGCAGTTTGCCCTGTCGCAGCGGGTCATCTTTTTATGCATATTGATGGGACCCCCCTTACCAATTTTCAGTTCTCTGCTGTATTTAAAAAATGTATTAATATTATGGGTTTGAGTAAGTTTAAGTTCACTCCCCATTCATTCAGTATTGGGGCAGCGTCTGTTGCAGCGGAGAATGGAATGAAGTCGGAGGACATCCAGAAGTTGGGTAGGTGGGATTCCAATTGCTTTAAGAGGTACATTCATTTTAATTTGTTTCTCTGATTTATTTAGGGTCCAGAAAGTGTATATGGATCGTTGGTCACTCGTACATTTATTGGGCGAGAAAAAGAGCTGCTCAACGAGTTTATACTGAAAATTTATCAATGCCGCAAGAGGCTTTCTTAGTCCTGTGGAGAGGAATCAGAGATCTTCGATGGTCTAATCTTTATAATTTATTAGCCAATTTATTGAACATTTGGCCATTGCCAAATGTTTTGATTATTCATTTAAGCGGGAATGACCTGTGTACAGTTAGGACATTAGATCTGATTTTTCAAATAAAAAGTGATATTCAGAGGTTTCAATTAATTTCTCCTTCGTCCATAGTGTTTTTTTCTGAAATAATTCCCAGAATTTGCTGGTGTTCTTCAGACCAGTTTCGTTTTCAGGAAAGAATTCGAAAACAAATTAATCGGGCTATAGCAAAGTTTTTGCCGGTATTACGGGGTTTTGCGTACCGTCACGTTGACTTGGAAGGTTTTTTCCCGGGTTTGTACCGTCTTTCGGACGTCAGGATTGATATTTTCAATCTAGGTTTACAAAATGCGATTGAACGGGCCGTGGTTTTGGGTTAGGCCGGGCTATTTTGTTTTTACAAACAAACCCCCCGGCTGGGGATGTTTTTTATGTCTTAAATATTTTGTTTGGCTCGAGTTCTAAAAACTGAGCTTACATATTTATAGTTTATGGAATTTATGATATTTATTTATGAAAAATGTAATATATATTTAAGATTTGTGATTTATATTTATACCAATATAGTGCCACGGCCATTAAATATTTTGCCAAAAAATACAATTCAGTGTTTGTGTTTATTTTAGTTATGGGAAGTTATGTATTTATTCATAGGGGGTTTTGTGGGCTGCTTGCAATCCCATGTAAAAGGAGGGAGCAAGAATTTGTGCCCGCCTTCATGGGCTTGTGGCAGCCCCGCCCCATTACTCAGGTCATTCCTGCTTTCGTTTTTAGGTATAGTTAAATAATGGTACTGTCTCTTTAATTTTATGAGGGGTTTTGAACGGACCAATAAGGAGCTTTGGAAGTTTCTGGAAGGATGTTACCCTATAAATAGAGGTACTCTGAGGTAATTCACATCACACAATTTAGTCATGCAGTTGTGAAGGAGCAACCCACCCTGCCCACCCCTGTCGTTCAGCACTTATGTGGTTTAAGTCACCCCGGATATACGGGGGGGAAGTTTTTTATGTCTTAAATATTTTGTTTGGCTCGAGTTCTAAAAACTGAGCTTACATATTTATAGTTTATGGAATTTATGATATTTATTTATGAAAAAATGTAATATATATTTAAGATTTGTGATTCATATTTATACCAATATAGTGCCACGGCCATTAAATATTTTGCCAAAAAATACAATTCAGTGTTTGTGTTTATTTTAGTTATGGGAAGTTATGTATTTATTCATAGGGGGTTTTGTGGGCTGCTTGCAATCCCATACCCTGAAGTTGACGCTAAGCTTGGAGAATGGGCCAATGTTTCTGAAAAATTGCCTCCACCTGTTTGTGTTGAGCCGTGTAATTGACAATAATAGATAGTTCATTTTGCCTTACTGGTTGTTTAGATTTATCTTGTATAAGGAGATTTCTTGGGGTCTCATATTTTTTGGATGTGATCCTGGATAAATATATTATTATACTCTTTTTTGACAAATCTCATTCCCATTTGTTGTGCTGGTTCTAAAAACACATCTGTATCCGTGCAGTTTCTACAAATGCGCATTAGTTGGCCTTTAGGGATATTTATTAGCCAAGGTTCATAATGGCAACTATCGACGGGAATGTAGCTATTCCTGTCGACCGGCTTGAAAAAGGTTTTTGTGGTAATTATATGGTTTTCCACATTGATCTCAAGATCCAAAAACTGAATGGTGTTGGCACTTAATACATACAAAAGTCTGATGTTTTTCTGATTAAGATTCAGTTGGTCAAAATACTCAATAAGGGATGTTTGATCTCCCTCCCATATGAGTATACAATTGTCAATAAAGCTCTTGTATAAAACTAGCTGATTGGGTTTATTCGTATAAATGGCCAATTTCTCCCACTCGGCCATGAAGATGTTTGCTACGCTAGGGACATATTTTGCCCCCATTCCAAAACCATTCAGCTGCCTAAAATATTCTGACTCATGCCAGAAATAGCTGTGTTGTAATCCATAAGCCAGACATCTAAGTACAAATCTCTGTTGCCTAGATATCAGCTGGCTAAATCGATTCATGGCCCATTTTCTAGCTTTAATAGCATCTTCATGGTTGATGTTGGTGTACAATGATGCTACATCCGCTGTAGCTATCAAATAACTTTTGGATGGATCTAATACTACCTTATCCAAGGTTTGGATCAGATGTTTTGTGTCCCTCAAAAAGGCCTTCGTATAGGGCACTAGAGGTTGGACAAATTTGTCCACATACTCCCCTAGACGTGCATTAATAGACTGTATGCCGTTAATGATCGGTCTACCGGGTGGTTTGACCGGGTCTTTGTGCACTTTTGGGATCGTGTAGATGATGGGGATCCTACATTCCTCAGGAATGAGATATTTGGCTTCCCTTTTGATAATATCCCTTTATCTCTTCCCTTCTAGATGAGTGTCGTGAGTTCTTTCTTATACTCCAAAGTTGGGTTTGCTTCCAGTTTAATATATGTGTTCACATCTTTCAATTGATTGCCAAGTTCTTCATAATAGTATTCCTTAGACAAGATAACAATTGCTCTGCCCTTATCTGCTGGGCGTATAATTATTTCTTTGTTCTTCTCCAAGTCTTTTAGAGTCCCAGAACTTCTTTATTTTGAGCTTTTCTAGATCTTTCACGACCAATTTATTAAAAACTTCCACATGTTGGTTGTTGTGAAGTTGGGGATTAAAAAGGGATTTGTACATAATGCTCCCTATCTGTATCATATGTACCGATCCACCAAGGTGCTGGGTTGACCATGTTCAAAGCAGTTTAATATTGTGTTCTTACATTTTTTTATGGTATTATTAAACTGCAGTACCGTAGGCGACCATAGGTGGAGCAGGTATATGCATACTATAGTTTTAACCATATGTTTTTAATAGACTTCATATATTTATATTTAGTTGTGGATGTAATTAACCACTAGAGGTCCGCGCTATTGACAGAATACGTCAACAGCGCGGACCTGAGGCGCCGGGGTCACGTCTTTGGACGTGATTTACTTGTAAAAAACAGTCCCGACGCGTCACCGAGGATTCCATGCGTGTACTCGGCGGCCGCGATGTCCGTCAGGTAAACACAGAGCTCCACGTCCTGTCAGGGAAAGGAGACAGATGCTGTTTCCCTTGTACATAGGGATACAGCATCGGTCACCTCCCCCAGTCACCCCCTCCCCCCACACAGTTAGAACACACCCAGGCAATACATTTAACCCCTTCCTCACCCCCTAGTGTTAACCCCTTCAATGCCAGTCACATTTATACAGTAATTAGTGCATATTTATAGCACTGGTCGCTGTATAAAAGTGAATGGTGCCAAAAATGTGTCAAAAGTGTCCGATGTGTCCGCCGCAATATCGCAGTCCAAATAAAAATCGCAGATCGCCGCCATTACTAGTAAAAAAAAATATAAAAAAAAAATCATAATTCTGTCCCCTATTTTGTAGGCGCTCTAACTTTTGCGCAAAGCAGTCACTTTTTTTTTTTTTTTACAAAAATACGTAGAAGAATATGTATCGGCCTTAACTGAGAAAAAAAAATATAAAAAAAAAAAAAAAATTGGGATATTTATTATAGCAACAAGTAAAAAATAGATATATTTTTTTAAATTGTCGCTCTTTTTCTGTTTATAACGCAAAAAATAAAAACCGCACAGGCGATCAAATACCACCAAAAGAAAGCTCTATTTGTGGGGAAAAAAAAGAACGCCAATTTTGTTTGGGAGCCTCGTCGCACGACCGTGCAATTGTCAGTTAAAGCAACGCAGTGCCGGAAGCTGAAATTTCACCTGGGCACGAAGGGGGTTTATGTGCCCAGTAAGCAAGTGGTTAAAGATTGCCTATGACAGATTATGTGCTGCTAATCACTGCTGTCATTGTTTTTGGTTGCCGAAAATGATGTAAATTGCTTTGAGCTCCCTCCTCTCCTTCAACTTCCGGGTATCGGAAGATAAATGACCCGCACGATGCGTTCCACGATCATTTCCCATGAGTAAGTCACGTGACAGTGACGCAACACGTAGGGGGAGGAGCCAAGCGTGCTGAGACCAACGGAGGTCTCCAATACGTTTTCTCAGCAATACTGAGTGGCTTTTCGTTTGGAACAGGGATCTGTGAGTGTTATCACACACTTAGCCACAATTCATTCACTGTTTTGCAGTGCTGCGCCATGGTATGTTTTTTCTTCTTTATTTTATGTACCGAATACATCTGAGGATACATCAAGAAACAGACCAGTGTCTCCAGGCAGTGCTGACATTTCTATGGATGTGGATGTGTTCCTTTTTCCTTGGTTACTGGACTGTTTCCTATGCTTTGATTGACACATTAAGGGACTAATTATTAGTTGCTGGACTGTTTCTTTTCAACACTGCTCTATCTGCTCTGTATCTGCTCTATAGACCTAGTGTGGTGTTCAGAGATCAGCTTGTTAGGCTACACTATTCACCGAGGATATTTGGTGTGGACACAGGGTCACCTTTTTCACCGTATACAGATTTATATTGGCCTGCTGGGGCCCCATTGAACACTTGAAACATTGAATTGCTATATTCATGTAGATGTTTTTCACTGTTTGATTTCACATTATTAGTTGTAAATTAGCGCTTATCCCACATTTTTCAATTTTTCTTTTTTGGTTGGTGCACCATTTACGTATATAGCAGCTGTTTACATTTAGTTATTTATGTAGTGTAATTAATTAATTTAGTAGCGCTGTATTTTCCTTTATAATTTTCTTATCCTAGATGTTGAGCAGTAGAAGATATGATACAGCACAGGAATTGTTTAACTGATATATATGTAGCAGATATTGCCCTTTTGCAGACTTCAGTATAGGTACTAGGGATCCTGTGGTGAAGGAAGTTTAATATGGCAGTCTGTGAAGTTATCCCCAGCAATGGCTCCAGGTTGCAGCATCTGTAGATAGTATTCAAAGTGTTGTTCCGGCATGGGGAGTAAAGGCTTCCTTGTCTGTACCGTAGGCCGAGCTACGGCTGACAATAATAGAACACCAGCTGTATCTCCATTGAATGCCTTTATAGGCAGGAGATCAGCTGTAGTGCATTGCAGTGAATTCAAACAGGGCGCCGTGTGCGGCTCACTTCCGGATTCCACGCTGGAAGGCAGAGCGGCATTATTATTGGCATGCCCATTGATTTAGAGACATTAACTGTTAAGTCCGATAGGGATGCAAATATATTAAGGGTGTGTAAGAGGCTACGTAATGCATTCTTAGGTTGCGATAGGAATAGTAACATGTCGCCTGTGTACATGCTCAATTTGTAGGTGTTATTTCTTGTTGAATAGCCTTTTAACTCACTTTGAGAATACGCTTAAATATACTACGGCACAGATTCAGAGTTACGCTGGCGTATCTACTGATACTCCGACGTAACTGTTACTGAATCTGGCCCACAGTAATCAAACCTCCTTGATCAGGGACCACAGAGAGAAGCTCCCATGATTTTTTCATAAGGAAACAGACAAGCAGGAAGTGTGGAGATCAGAGAAGGATTACAGCAACTTCAAAGCAAAAAAGAACAATGAAGACATGAAACCAGGATTGCAGTAAGGGAAAGGAAGCTATTTAGCTAAAAAATGTTTTTCTTTAGTGACCCTTTTTTTTAACAGGGAAAACTTTAGTGACCCTTTAATATCAAGGCTTAACATTAGAAGTGATCTGGAGTTTACAGTTGCATCTTGGATAATGATTGTGACTAATCTGATGTTGTCAGTGATCTGTCTAACAGGGATAAATCCGGATCCATATGGGGAGATCAGAGTGGGAATAATTGTGGCTAGTCTGTTTGCTAGGATTCTACAAGAAATGTTGAGATCATTATTTATCACTGAAATTGGTCTGTAATTTTGGGGTAATGTATGGTCCTTGTTTGGTTTTGGGATGAGGGACATATTAGCGAGTAACATTTCTTCTGGGAATTGTTCTCCTTTCAGGATGTTATAATATAATTTTGCTAGGTGTGGAATTAATAGTTGATGATATTGTTTGTAATATAGAGATGAAAAACCATCAGGGCCTGGGGCTAATTTTTTTCAGTGCATGGTGAGTTTAGGTCATCTATCTGTGTTTGGTTAAGTTTCGGAAAGGGAAGGTTATTTAAGAGAGTGAAAAGGTCGGGATTAAAGTGTTCGGTGCTGAGAGAAGATCAGAGTTGCAATTTTTGAAAATTTAAAATATCTTCTGGGGGTGTGTGATCAGTTGATTTGCGCTATTTTTAAGCTTATAAATGTAGGTAGATTTTATTGATTGATTACGTTTTTGAATGAACATTTTGGAATAGTGTTGCTAGATAGAAAGAATTTTGCTTTTGACCAGCGGATAGCTTTTTCTGCTTTAAAAGTCAGCAGAGAGTCTAATTTGTTGCGTTTACGTATTATCAATTTAAAAATGTCTGGGTCATGTGTGTTTGTGTGAGCTCTATATAAGTTGTGGAGATCTTTGGTAAGGGAATTCATTTATTCCCATTTATTCTTATTAAACTGTGCCGCCCATTTAATGCGGTGTTCCCCCATAACAGCTTTATGAGCCATCCATAGTGTGGAAGAGGAGATATCAGGGATTACATTGGTTGTGAAATATTCTTTAATTTCAGAAGCAAACCCCTGCTGATGAATAGGGTCGGTTATCAGAGATTTGTTCAGTCTCCACGAGTATGGGGTGCAGATGAAGCCAATAAATTGAGTACTCACAATATGGTGGTCTGACCAGGAACAAGGGTGTTTAGTAACATCTTGGGAATTAGCTAAAATGATTGGGGTGCAAAAAAGATGGTCTATTCGAGAATATGAATTATGTGGGTGTGAGTAAAATGTATAATCTCTTGCACCTATGTTTAATGCTCTCCATGAATCTATCAATTGTAGGTCATTTAAAGTGGTTGTAAACCCACTTTTTTTACTTTTATCTACAGGTAAGCCTATAATAAGGCTTACCTGTAGGTATAAAGAATATCTCCTAAACCTGTACGGTTTAGGAGATATTACCCCCGCAATGCGCCGCTGATTGCAGCGGCGCATGCGCAGGGGGACTCCACGGCGAAAGAATCCGGCCAGCCGGATTTAAATCTCCCGCGCGCACGCGCGGGAGTGACGTCATCGCCGCTCCAGCCAATCACAGCGATGGAGCGGCGATACCCGGAAGACACACCGAGTCAAGATGAGATCTCGCTCGTCGTGCACCAGGTAAGTTCCCTACACCTCGTTCCGAGGTAAGTATTTCATAATGAGCTAATGTGCATTGCAAAACAACTAGTAAGGGAAGATTGGGACTTTAAGCGAGGTTGCAGACAAGGTGAGAGTAGTATAAAAGTACAAATGTATTCATGGGAATGCAGGCATACATCAACATACCAATAAACATGTAAATGAAAACATATGTATTTCAAATAGAAGGCATTACTATATACTGAGAACACATAGTATGTGCATATACAGTAAGCGCAGCAACAAGTGCAGCAATGCCTGACTATGTGCCACATGCTGTTGTGCATGGATATGTGGATGCATCCAATGACAATATATGTACAGAAAAGCATATTAACAGTTATAGCGAGATGGTTACAATAGTGAGAAGCTGGTAAAAAGCATATAAAATACCAATGCTAAAATATGACAACATAGGATATGTGTAGCATCCATATTAGCCCAGGATATATACAGCATCCATATTAGCCCGACGCGTTTCATGTCTGTGGACACTCTTCAGGGGCAGGGTGCTTGAATTGTCTAAAACGGGTAGAGCATAATTAGTAAACAGTTCATGGGTAAATAACCAGTGTAAGGTAGAAAGAATGTCCACCTAGGGTACTCACATAGGGTCTAAGGTACCGAGATATGGCTTGGCCCCTATACTTATTGATTTATTTTTAAACTTTATTGTTTTAACAGACTCCAGTTGGCTACCTGCTTTAATCCATATACTATATGCACACTTGATCCTGTGCTTACTTTGCCTGGGGAGGTCTCCCGATGCCCCTGTCCCGTGTGAGCTGCAATGCTGCCACAGCTCCCCTGGCAGACATATCTTTTTGGCGATGGCTTCATGCAAATCCATATCTCGGTACCTTAGACCCTATGTGAGTACCCTAGGTGGACATTCTTTCTACCTTACACTGGTTATTTACCCATGAACTGTTTACTAATTATGCTCTACCCGTTTTAGACAATTCAAGCACCCTGCCCCTGAAGAGTGTCCACAGACATGAAACGCGTCAGGCTAATATGGATGCTGTATATATCCTGGGCTAATATGGATGCTACACATATCCTATGTTGTCATATTTTAGCATTGGTATTTTATATGCTTTTTACCAGCTTCTCACTATTGTACCCATCTCGCTATAACTGTTAATATGCTTTTCTGTACATATATTGTCATTGGATGCATCCACATATCCATGCACAACAGCATGTGGCACATAGTCAGGCATTGCTGCACTTGTTGCTGCGCTTACTGTATATGCACATACTATGTGTTCTCAGTATATAGTAATGCCTTCTATTTGAAATACATATGTTTTCATTTACATGTTTATTGGTATGTTGATGTATGCCTGCATTCCCATGAATACATTTGTACTTTTATACTACTCTCACCTTGTCTGCAACCTCGCTTAAAGTCCCAATCTTCCCTTACTAGTTGTTTTTCTGTTTCTTTATCTCTTGAACCAGGGATGGAGGTGCTATACTTATACACCTCATTTAAAGTCCCCAATCTTTTTTCCCCCCTCATATACAGTAGGTGACTGGGATATTGTGTCAATCTCGCTCCGTTTCTCGGCGAGATTGACCACCTACGAGCCCCATCGCGGGAGCCAGCGCCGAGCTGGCTTGCCGCGATGGAGAGCGAGCGCGTCATAGAAGCGACGGGGATCCGACGCGGATTCCCGCCAATTGTACACGTGGGCGGAGTTATGAATCCTGAAGGAGAAATCCCCGCCGGATTTTTAAAGAAAAATCCGGCATGGGTTCCCCCCTCAGGAGCATAACGGGCCCTTAGGTCGGTTACGGGTTGTAAGGAGACCCCCTACGCCGAAAAAACGGCGTGGGGGTCCCCCCACAATCCATAACAGACCCGTATCCAAAGCACGCCGGCCGGCCGGTCAGGAAGGGAGTGGGGGCGAGCGAGCGCCCCCCCCCTCCTGAGCCGTACCGGGCAGCATGCCCTCAACATGGGGGGGTCAGGTGCTCTGGGGTAGGGGGCGCACTGCGGCCCCCCACCCCAGAGCACCCTGTCCCCATGTTGATGAGGACAGGGCCCCTTCCCGACAACCCTGGCCGTTGGTTGTCGGGGTATGCGGGCGGGAGGCTTATCGGAATCTGGAAGCCCCCTTTAATAAGGGGGCCCCCAGATACCGGCCCCCCACCCTAAGTGAATGAGTATGGGGTACATTGTACCCCTACCCATTCACCTGCAAATAAAAAGTGTAAACACAAATAAACCACACAGTGTATTGAAATATTTTATTAGTTGGCCGCCGGGGGGGGGTGTGTATGATCGCTTTTAGAAAAGCGCCCCCCTCCGGCGGGCTTCTGTGGGGGGGTGGGTGCCGCCGTCTGGTTCTTTTCCGCCGCCGGGGGGGGCGCTTTGATAAAAGCGCCCACCACCCGGCGGGCTTCTTTCGACGTCTTCGGCGGCTGGGGGGTCTTCTCCCACTCTCCGGGGTCTTCTCCCGCTCTCCGGGGGTCTTCTCCGCTCTCCGGGGGTCTTCTCCGCTGTCCGGGGGTCTTCTTCTTCTTCAGGACTCGCCGCCGCTATCTTCGTGTGTTAGCTCAATTACTAGCGGCGGCGGTCCCCTCTTCTGCGACGTCGGCGTCTTCTTCTTCTTCTTCTCCTTCTCCTTCTTCTGCTGTCCAGATGTTGACGCGACGCTTCCTCCCGCTGTTATGCCCGGCGCGCGGCTCGCAGCGAAATATATAGGCCTGTCTTGTGACGTCGCAGTCCCATCATGCTCCGGTAGGTACCACGTGATACCTACCGGAGCATGATGGGACTGCGACGTCACAAGACAGGCCTATATATTTCGCTGCGAGCCGCGCGCCGGGCATAACAGCGGGAGGAAGCGTCGCGTCAATATCTGGACAGCAGAAGAAGGAGAAGAAGAAGAAGAAGACGCCGACGTCGCAGAAGAGGGGACCGCCGCCGCTAGTAATTGAGCTAACACACGAAGATAGCGGCGGCGAGTCCTGAAGAAGAAGAAGACCCCCGGACAGCGGAGAAGACCCCCGGAGAGCGGAGAAGACCCCCGGAGAGCGGGAGAAGACCCCGGAGAGTGGGAGAAGACCCCCCAGCCGCCGAAGACGTCGAAAGAAGCCCGCCGGGTGGTGGGCGCTTTTATCAAAGCGCCCCCCCCGGCGGCGGAAAAGAACCAGACGGCGGCACCCACCCCCCCACAGAAGCCCGCCGGAGGGGGGCGCTTTTCTAAAAGCGATCATACACACCCCCCCCCGGCGGCCAACTAATAAAATATTTCAATACACTGTGTGGTTTATTTGTGTTTAAACTTTTGTTTTGCAGGTGAATGGGTAGGGGTACAATGTACCCCATACTCATTCACTTAGGGTGGGGGGCCGGTATCTGGGGGCCCCCTTATTAAAGGGGGCTTCCAGATTCCGATAAGCCTCCCGCCCGCATACCCCGACAACCAACGGCCAGGGTTGTCGGGAAGGGGCCCTGTCCTCATCAACATGGGGACAGGGTGCTCTGGGGTGGGGGGCCGCAGTGCGCCCCCTACCCCAGAGCACCTGACCCCCCCATGTTGAGGGCATGCTGCCCGGTACGGCTCAGGAGGGGGGGGGCGCTCGCTCGCCCCCACTCCCTTCCTGACCGGCCGGCCGGCGTGCTTTGGATACGGGTCTGTTATGGATTGTGGGGGGACCCCCACGCCGTTTTTTCGGCGTAGGGGGTCTCCTTACAACCCGTAACCGACCTAAGGGCCCGTTATGCTCCTGAGGGGGGAACCCATGCCGGATTTTTCTTTAAAAATCCGGCGGGGATTTCTCCTTCAGGATTCATAACTCCGCCCACGTGTACAATTGGCGGGAATCCGCGTCGGATCCCCGTCGCTTCTATGACGCGCTCGCTGGAATGTACTTTTACTATTCCAGCGAGTGCGAGATGTCGGCAGCCTGTCGCCGAGATTCAGCGCGATGCTGGCGTGCTGAAAACACATTCTCGGCGGCAGGCACTGTATACTAATGTGCATTGCATATTAGCTCATTATGGCTTTTCCCTTGCAGGTCTAAAAAAAAAAAATTTGCGATTTGCAACAGCTTTAAGTGTCAAATGGTCATCTTTGAGAATGTTTTGGAGTTCTGATTTAGTTTGCTTCTATCAAGGTTTGGCTGGTGCACTGAGTTAAAGTCTCCTCCTAAAATGATATATGGGGGGAGTGAAATTGTTGTAGTTCATTAAAGAATTGTGTGAAGAATGTGGATTGTGTTTCATTAGGGGCATATATACGTTGTAATATCTCTTCCAGACAATGTTTTTATAATAATAAACCTACTATCCTGGTCTTTGTAAACTTGCTGAACCTCAAGGGGAAATTAATGATGAAAAACTGTAGCTACTCCTTTTGTTTTGGTGGTGGAAGAGGTGTAAAATGATTGATTGAATGATTTGTGGAAAAATGTAGGATGGGAGTCTTTCATGAAATGTGTCTCTTGTAACATTACTGATTTTGGCATTTAGTTTTTTATATTGTAAAAGGGCTTTTTTTCTTTTGTTTGGGGAATTGAATCTCGGTACATTATGTTATATTATTGTAATAGTCATGGTGTGGTGTCATCTATTTGAGGGATCAACAGGAGGGGAGGTAAATGATAATTTTTAGGGTAGGTAAAGCGTAGAACTACATGTTATAAACCTATTTAAGATCTGCAGGATGCACAAGGCGCTGTACGAAAATGACTCAATTTTTGTTATGTCTGGTTTAAGAGTCAGTGAAGAAATTGTACCACATTTATATTTTTTTATATATTGTAGCACTGCCCCTGGAGGAGCTGCTGTTTTTTTTGGGTGGCACATTTACCTCGTGGCCCTTCCGAATTCCTAGGGGTGAATGGTGCATATAGCAGTAGTAAAGGAATGTCCGCAACAAGTGTCTTTTGCTGTGCTCTTTATTACCCAGCCGGGTAAAAACAATAAAACTTGTGGTGAGGAAAGTAGAGTTGAAGGAAGAAAGGAGATTCAGGCATAGCAATAGGGAAACAGTCCTGCTCCCAAGTGTAACACTTCTCTGAGCCACTCCTGCTTGAGTGGGAATAGCGTACCTGGACAGGCCTCTCTCACTGACCTGTCAGCCAGAGTATCGCTCGAACCTTTGAGGAAAAGTCTCTGCCACAGACCCTCCTTTGAATGAACTTCAGGGAGACACCTCTGCCACAGGCCCTCTCTGATTGCAAATACTGAGGCAATCCTCCTCGGAAGAATTACGCCTGGATCTCCTAGGTACCGTCTGACATCTGATCAATCCTTCAGTGTCTGGCTACCTTGATCCCTGGTGGTTTGACGAAATCCTTTTGGATAGCCAGCCTCTCTTTCGGCGCTCCTCAGAAGTACTCCCCACCGAACAGCTATACCGCTTGGGATCCTCAAAAGTGGGAACCCAGTCGATCACTGGGTCCCCGTCGCTGCTCAAATGTTCCAGACCAACGTGTTCCCGGGACCAGGAACACCGCGAGGCACGCGTGCCCCGGCCAGGTAGGCCATAATACCGGGGGGGCGTGATGTGGTCACCCTAAAGGTGGGTGCCACACTGGACTAAAAAAGACACAGAACTAATGGCGTCTGCCTCATAAATACCCTCCCCCAGCATGCACAGCGAGGCTCAACCCTCCTGATTGGCTGCTGGGGAAGAGCACCCAAACCTTGACTCCACTGCTGCCATCTACTGCACTGGGGTGGGAAGAACACCCCAGCACAACAGAATGAGCCCACAGCACAGGCAAGCTGAGACAGAGACCCGATTTAAACATTTTAACCAGATCAGAGTTTAACTACACTCCGATCTCCCTCTAAATTTAAATAGCACTGGTACTTTGAATTAACCAGGCGCTGGATTTAAAATAAACGAAATGAAACCTTGTTCAAACTAAAACAATTACTAAAATGAGAAAAACATTAGGGGTTGGAAAGAAAAAAAATTCCCAACCGACCGTGAGGTAATATAAGACCAATCGGCCGAAAATCAGTTTTGGGGAATTACAAAAGTTAATCAAGGCCTTTAAAAAAATAGTATAATAAAATATATGAAAAAGCATGTGAGTTTGCATTTCAGTCGTACCTGAGCACCCTCTCTGGGGAGAGGGAATGCTCTAACTGAGTGGGGAAAAATGATGGCGACATAGGGCGAATAGCCACCAAAGATAGCCTGAGTATAAATACCTCTGTAGCTTATGACTGATGTTATTAATTATTCTTACGCTGTGGTTAACACTACTCTGAGAAAAATGGTATAAGTGATCCTCCTGCCTAGATATTAGAGATCTGAGGAGAATGCATTAAGATGGGAATACCGCCTTGTAATATCTCTCCACAACCATACATAACAAGTGAGTAACAAACATTATCTAATAAAAAAGAACTAATAAGTAAAAAATTAGTCTGAAAAAACTGAGTATGACCGTGGGTATCCTGTTTATCAACGTTGAAAGATTGTATTCAGTACCAGAAAGATTTTCAACCCTAGGAGGTGGGTCAGTGGTACTCAATTTTGGTAGAAGATGGAAACAGAAGGACATTGAACAATTGAGTAGCTCACAAACAATGCCGGCAAAGCATATGACCAAAGCAGGAAATCTCAACATTTAGGAGAACAAAACAAAATGGTAATATGAAGTAAAAGTCTCCTAATAAACCTAATGGCACCTCCAGACAAACCTAATGCCCCGTACACACGATCGATTTTCGGCATGAAAAGAAACTACGTTTTTTAAAACGTCATTTAAAATGATCGTGTGTGGGCTTCACATCGTTTTTCACCTTCTGAAAAACGACAAAAAAAATATTTGAGCATGCTGCATTTTTTAACGTCGTTTTTAAAAATGTTGTTTTTCGGGTTGTAAAAAATGATCGTATCTGGGCACACGATCATTTTTTACAACCCGAAAAACACTGTCTCCATCAGCATGGTATAGTTGCCAGAGACCTATAACAATGTCCCTAATGCCACGAGCACACGATCACTTTTCGGCATTAAAAAAAAGTTGTTTTTTTAAAATGTTGTTTTAAACCCGCGCATGCTCAGAAGCAAGTTATGAGACGGGAGTTTGAATGGAACTTCCCCTTTAGAGTGCCGTCGTACGTGTTGTACGTCACCGCGCTTTGCTCATCGTTTTTTTTAAAACGATGGTGTGTGGGCAACATCGTTTTTAATGATGAAGTTGGGAAAACTTTGTTTTTTCTACACGCTGAAAAACAACTTTTTTTTCATGCCTAAAAGTGATCGTGTGTTTGCGGCATTAGGGACATTGTTATAGGTCTCTGGCAACTATACCATGCTGATGGAGGCAGTGTCAGAGTACTAACTAACAGAAAAGTTATTCTTCAATGCCCTCTTTGTGTTATAATAGGGAAGTTTCTTCAATGTGAATAAAAAATCTATGTTAGAAAAAGAGCTGGTTGAAGTACCAGCTATTGACAGTAGATGTCAGTGTAGCATCATAAATGCCTGTTCTCAAATAACTGAAATACACAGTATTGAGTGATTTCTGTACTGGCAAAGCATGAAACCTACTGTTGCAGGATAAGTATATAGCTGAATATTCTTGAACGGATCAAAAATAGAAGACCATCCTTGAAAAACCTGGAGAGCAAAATATATTTAGTCAACACCTGTATAGCAAAGAGTTAATTCAATCCCAAAACCCCAGCATAATTTCTGAATCTGCATCTTTCTGCACACGAGGCTGGGGTGTGTCAAATGGGAGCTGGGCGAGATGAGGATGGGGTGCGCGGGAGATTACTTGCATCCAACAGACCCAGCTTGACCAGGATATCTTGACCTTCATTAATGGTGGTGGCAATGTAGGTGGTGCCATTATGGGGGAACGATAAGTTTAAAGGGGAAACCCCATCTATATTTGATCCTTGCTGTTGAGAGCGCTGTTGTAATTTCCTTTATCTTTCTACGTCTGTCTGGCGTTGCCTGCGAGACATCTGGATAAATCTGTAGCTGTATTCCATCGAAAAAGATTTTTCTCAAACCTCTGGCTGTGCGCATAATTTCCTCCTCCACTAAGAAGTCTTTCATGCACAGCACTATATCCCTGGGGGGTTTATCAGGGGAAGGTTTAGCTCTTAAAGCGCAGTTAATGTGGTCCCCTGCCACCAATCACCCCTGCCTCCATCATCCCCTGCCTTCATCCCTCTCTGCGGTGCCACCAACAACCCCTGTCTCCATCCCCCACCCTCTGTGGTGCCACCATCTCCCTCTGTGGTGCCACCAACAACCCCCTGCCTCCAATCACCCCCTGCCACTAACACCCCCTGCCTCCATTGCCCCCTGTCTCCATCCCCCTCTGCGGTGCCACCGCAGCCACCATCACCTCCTGCCTCCAATCTCCATTTGCAGTTCCAAGCTGAACCGATCTTGGTTATTTTTACTGGCACATTCCCGCAACCATGGACATTTACGAACGGGGGAAAAAAGTGCCCGATTTTACGGACTGTCCGTGAAAATATGGAAGGTTAGCAACACTGGCACAGGTTCTTATGTGCGGGGGTGTCTACAAAGAAGGTCGATTGCTGGGAATATTAGCCCCGTTTTAGTGGCTTTAAGCCCCGTGAGAACAAGAGCTCTCTCTAGGAGTGGCCGCTCTGTCCCATGTCGCTCTTTTTCCCCTGCCTATGGGGATTTTTAAGTACCAAAGTTTGGTGCCATTCTACAAGCTAACTTTGCTGGGTTTTTTTTTTTACAGCATGGAACAGTTTTTTCCCCCCAAAAAAAACAAGTCTTTAGGGTCTCTGCTAAAAAAAATGTTTGGAGGTTTTATGTAATTTGTAGGAGAGAAATGTCAGAATTGGCCTGGGTGGCAAGTGGTTAAAGTCTCAGGTTTTATTCCTGCAGGTGCAGCAGCCAGGCAAACAGCAATTCCACTCTCTGACACTGAAAACACAGTCCATAAGTGTTGTCTTCAAATTTTATTGCAGCAGTAACTGGGATGGGGTTCAGTGTGCTGTGGGATACTCCAAAAACCTGTAGGCTATAGAACTCAAGGACTGCAACATTTCTGGCTGCTCTGTAAAAGATGCTGGTTGTATTGCTCAGCCAAAAGAAGAAACCTGGTGTCGAAGGGCACGGTTGGGACCCACTATTCTTACATTATCTACTCATTATTAAATTGTACTATTTGCATATTTTTTTTTTTTTGCATTGTAGAAAATCTGTACCAATCTGACTTAATTAACCTCTGAAGAAGGATTGTTATGTCCGTAACATGTAAGGTGTCTATGTTTGTATGGATCATCTCTAGTCCATCCAGCCAGGAGGAGTTTGCCTCGCTGTGCTTGCTGGGGTAGGGTATTTATGGGGAAGACACAATTTTCCTGGGTCTTCTTCTCGTGTGGTGCCCACCTTTAGGGTAGCCACTTCACGCCTCCCCGGCAAATGGCTTTCTGGGCCGGGGTGCATGTGTAACGCAGAGATCCTGGGGACTCAGTAGTCGACTGGGTCCCACCTAAGGAAGTCCTGGTCTGTCCGTCCTGTTGGAGGAGGCTGTACGGTGGACAGTGACGGTTCGTCCATAGAGGGCGCTGGAGCGCTGCCCCCTCTGGCTCTCACCGCCACTGAGTCTAATAACATAGATTCATGCATTGCACGAATCTATGTTATTATCGCCGCTGCCGCTGTTATTCAGATGGTCGGCGCTCATGTCCGGCCATCTGAATAACGCCAGCTGGTTGGCTGTACGGAAATGTCTATCAAAGCCAACAGCTCTGTTAGGCTTTCCCAATACAGCCCTCGGGTCCCGGAAGCGCACAGACTGTACGGGCCTTGGATAAGATGACAGGCGTCTCAGCCAATCAGGTTGGCCGGTTCTGGCTAACCGGTAACCTGATTGGCTGAGACGCCTGTCAGTCATCGAGGGCGGGAGAAGACATCGTGGGATGTGGATGCCTGACTCCAGTAAAGGTAAGTGCCGGGCGGGGGGGGGGAGAAATCAATTTACAGGGCACAGTGGGGACAATTGGCACAGCGGCGACCATTGGCACAGCGGCGACCATTAAAGGGCACAGTGGTGACAATTGATGGCACAGTGGCTGCGTTTAATGGCATGGCACAGTGGTGACAATGGATGGCACAGTGGTTGCTTTTAATGGCATGGCACAGTGGTGACAATGGATGGCACAGTGGCTGCGTTTAATGGCATGGCACAGGGGTGACAATGGATGGCACAATGACTGCGTTTAATGGCATGGCACAGTGGTGCGAATTGATGGCACAGTGACTGCATTTGATGGCATGGCACAGTGACTGCGTTTAATGGCATGGCACAGTGGTGCGAATTGATGGCACAGTGGCTGCATTTGATGGCATGGCACAGTGGTGCAAATTGATGGCACAGTGGCTGCGTTTGATGGCATGGCACAGTGGTGCAAATTGATGGCACAGTGGCTGCGTTTGATGGCATGGAACAGTGGCTGTGTTTGGGCACAGTGAGACTGCAATTATTTTTTTCCTTTGCGCCCCCCCCAAAAATGTTGAGCACCAGCCGCCACTGACGGTGGAGAGTCTTCCTGAGGAGTACCAAGAGAGGCTGGTGTTCCAATAGGGGCCTGACCATCCATCGGGGACCAGGGGAACCAGAGACTGAGAGGCTGGATGTTGGCCACCTGTCAGTCGGTACCCTAATTTAAAACTACCTGAAGGAGATCCAGGTATCTCCGATGTTTCAACCATAAGAAGGGTCTGTGGCCGAGACTTATTTTCCCAAGTTCCGAGTGACATTCTGGCTGCCAGGCTTGTAAGAGAGGCCTGTCCAGGTGCACTACACCCACCCAGGATGGAGTGGTGAAAAAGAAAGTATTGTTGGAAGCAGGACTGTTTCCCTATTGCTCACACCTGAATCTGCTATCTACCATCTCGCTACTCCTCTATTCTTCACAAGTTTTATTGTTTTTACCCAGCTGGGTAATAAAGAGCACAGAAAAAGATACCTGTCGTGTGGAAATTCTGTTACTGCAACTTTCACCAAATACCCCTAGACGGCGGAGGAACACGAGGTAACATGCCACCCGAAACAAACCAGCAGCTCCTTCTGGGTAGTGCTCCACCTGTATTGTGGACGGTTTTATTCTCTTTGATCATAATATGCACCTATAGTTGTTTTATTATTTATATTGCACTAGCACAATTTCTTGTAGTCACAGGTGTGATTGATATTTAATAGGTTAAGTTTAGCGCAATTATACAATTTTTACTACATTTAGGACTAGCATCGCCACCATAAATGCGCTCAAGCAGCATAGTTCTAGCACTCCATTGATTAAACTTCACTATTGCCCCCTGCTGCACTTAAGGTGGCCTTACTACTGTTTATGTTGATCTGATGCTTAGTCCTTACCGTTGACACATTTAAGCATACAAAGAGAATATTACTATTGTTAATCCATTTTATGCTTGCTTAGTTACCAACCATATTGGATGACAATATATTTTCTTTCTTTGATATAGCACTACTAAGTACAAAGTATTACTTTCAGAAATTTCCTGTGATGGTGTATGTTTGTACACTCAATCTGGTGTGTCAGAGGGGTTGAGTTTCTTGAGAAGGTTGAGGTAACAAACAGAGGACCCAGAAAACAAATCCTATCCAGCAACTCCTGGGGTAGCGCTACACTGATTTGGCTAAAACAGTCAGTTTGTGCAAAGTATTTTGCATTGTAAGGCCCCTTTCACCTTTTACATGAAGCCAATCCATTGGATGGAATTCACTAGCTCAGCGGGGGATTGCTCCGTTGATCCCTGCTGAGCGGGCGGGTGACAGGTCCGTCTCCACTCACTGTGCAGGGTCGGATCTGTCAGAGCCTAGCTGTTCTTTATGGTGAGATGGATGAAAACAGACAGCCTGTTTGTTTTCATCTGACCCCATACGATTTTATCTGCCGGATTGCGATCGTATCACCATACATCTGTTTTGTGGATTTTGTCGGATTGGATGGCAGGCGGGTGTCAGCGGACACATCTCTGCCTGCCCATAGAAGTCAATGAGTGGCCCTCTCAAATCCGCCTGCAAAATGGACAGGAGGATCCAAGTGGGCTGATCCTGTGAAAGGGGCCTTAGTCTCCTTGTGCCTACGCATCTGTATGTACAGTGGCAGTGTGTTCCTGGTGCTGGAGAACAGAACATTCCAATACTCTGTACTGTGCTAATGCCAGGAGCGTCTTCTGGCTAACGGTATCTGCATAGTTTTTGGAGTAATGCAGGACACTACGGGCATGGGGCACTATTCCTTACACTGGTAGCAAAGATGAGGCACTATTCCTCCCACTGACATAAAAAAATAGGCACTATTCCTCCCATTGGTACTGAAAATGGGGCATTATTTTTCCCACTGGCACAAATGCCCACTGAATGCATAGATGGAGCACAATTCCCTGGCATCAGCGACAGGGCACTATATTTCCCACTGGCACTAATTCACCAATGATGAAGCATGGTTCTCTCCACTGGCACCAATAACGTGGCCCCATTTCTCCCAAAGGTGCCTAAGATGGGGCCAATGACTACTGCATTTTGTAACTTTCACTGACTACTGATTCCAGTGCATTTTTTTTATCACTGAAGCTGAGGCCATTGACCATCATTGTAAGGAACAGTGCAATATATATGTATATCTATCTATATCTATTTAAGCTATGCTGTGTGTTACATATTCCAGCCCAATGCATGCTATGTGCTTTGGTATATGTTCATGCCCATACTATCCTAGCCTTGATATTATTCAGAAGTCATTGAATGGATTCCTATTGTAACATTATACTAATGTAGAAGGTATAAATAGTTTAAGGTTGATGTATGAAGAACTAGTTGCTGAATGGATATTTTTATAATAATGTGGAAAATGTATCTTACAAACGTTCATGATGCTTTAAAGCAACAATCTTCCAGTCCCTTACAGCAAAATAAAAAGCCAACTTATGCAGAGCATCTTGCAAAATCAGAAAAGCATTCAACTGGACCGGATGTATTAAGCAGTGACAACACCTCAATAATGTAAATGTAAAAAAGAGCTGAAACAAATCATGCTAAAGCAAACATTTTATTGTTGGCTGCATCCAGTGGGGAAGCTTGTGTTCCAAGGCATTTTTACTTTTTAGCTACTAGTAGTAATAGATTTGCAGCCTCCACGGTCCTTTTAATCCCTTCAGCAGTGTTTAGCTTGGGTCTGGCAAGGATCAGCACAAGGGTTGCAGGGATCTGTCCAACAAGAATATAAAATGATCAGTAATTTCCATGTACAATGCAGCAATACCATTGTTATTCTCCAGTTGACAGCACAATGAAAATGTATCTGTCGAGTCTTACAAATTGCTTTGGGCACGTTGTAAATGTTAAATGCAATGTATGCCTAAAGATAACTGAATCTTGGTTATTTTGTCACTTTGATTTGCTTAGGTTTAATGATTCCATTATTTTTAGGTGGCATTTGCACGGATCAGACTACAGCAATATCACTGGCATCTTAGCTTGTCAAGAGTTTTTCAATGTTAAATATTATTACACTTTTATCTTAAAGGATCACTAAAGGAATTTTTTTTTATAGCTAAATAGCTTCCTTTACCTTAATGCAGTGCTGTTTTTATGTTCTCATTGTTAGTTTTTGCTTTGAAGTAGCTGTAATACTTCTCTGATTTCCACACTTCCTGCTTGTCTGGCTCCTTATGAAAAATCTCATGGCAGCTTTTCACTGTGGCCCAAGCTGTGTCTCTAAAACTCCTCAGACCCAATCAGATTCATTTTAAAAACAAAACACTGCCCTGGGATTCAATTTAAAAACAAAACACTGCCCTGGATTTGTTTGTTTTTGTTCTGTCTCTCTCTCTACTAAACCTAAACACAAAACCTTTTTAAAAACGAAAGTGAAACTAGAGGCATATTATATGATTGATTTTTATCTAGTTTTAATCATTTTTAAAAGGAAACAGTTAACTTTTATGTCTCTATACCCTGTAAACAGTCATTTCAGCAAAACATTTTTTTTCCTTTAGTGATCCTTTAAGCCATTGTTTAACCTAGACACATTTTTAGTCTGAATTATACCTGCTACTAGTTCAAGTGGTTGTAAACCATCCCCCCACTCAAGAAATAGCATTATAATCTCTACAATAAATTTGTATAATATCACCTTAAAAAAAAAAAAAAGCCATGTCTACAGCTTACTTTGCTGTCAGGCTCCCAGCTACCTTTATCACTGTCTGCACTGCCTGAAGGGAGGGGCAAGACTGCTTAATATACAGTGTCTTCTCCTGCCATTGAAATTAATGGTAGGGCAGACTGGTTTTGGGCACTGCCATGCTGTTTGGATTAAAGAGAGCACGATAGACATATCACCTTGAAAAAATGCAATGAATAAGGGAAGAATTTTTAAACACTGCAATTTGGGAGGAAATTGACAGACTAGATTTGTAATCACTTTAAATGGTTAATTATGCCCGAGCATAAATAGTCAAGATCCTTTGGGAGAAATAATGTGACCAGTAGATCTGTCCAATCAAGAAACCACCATTTTTTTTTTTTTTTTAGAAAAGAATATAACATGTTAAGATAAATATACAATAAATGCAAATTTGCCTGTATTTATGAGTATAGGACTACTTTAAAATATATGTTTATATAAAGCTAAGGGTTTCCTTTCGTACCAAAATCACTTTCATAAATTATTACTTATGTGAAATAAAATATCTGTAACCACAGGCTTCACCAGCTGTATTTGAGCATTGCCTTTAAAAGCGTACTGTAGATGAAGTATGGACTTTATTTTTGCAGAATCATACTTACCTAGATGAATGCAGCATTGATCCACTGCTGCATCTGTCCTTTGCCGGCTCCAACACTGAGAACCAAGCAATGGAACGTTGTTGATTGATCGGTTCTCGAATGTCCCTGAGCAGTGAGCTGGTGACTGTCAGTCAGAGAGGGAGTGGCCTGCTCAGGCTCGCTGAGAGGCTAAGCTGGCTGTCGGTCCAGGAATGTGGACAGATCCCGACTTCATTGTCGCTATCTTGCCCGAGTCTGGCCTGGCTCTGTGACATCAGCCAACAACAGCTTCAGCTCGCTGTCAGCTGAAAATGGATCACAGGAGTGCAGCATTAACTGCACTTCTGTGATGCACAGGAGAAGTACAACCAAACTAATTTTGGCTGTACTTCTCCTTTTAAGCTCCATTGTCTCAACTTGTCCTACACTTTTCCATCAACTATCATGTACTGTAAATATTTAAACTTGCTTCCAAATAGTAATGGATACATTATGATTGTGTGATCAGTTCTACAGTGAATAAAGATGGATAATGTGTTAGATGTGGTTCTGTGAATTCATAATGAAATTAAAGGGGTCTTAAAGGTTCATTTTTTATTTTCTAAATAGGTTCCTTTAAGCTAGTGCATTGTTGGCTCACTAATCTTTTCCTTTTGATTTCCCTTCTAAATGTTTTTTTTTCTTTTGTTTGAATTTCTCACTTCCTGTTTCTCCTCAGTAAGCTTGCCACCATCATCCAAGCTGTTCTGGCTGGGGGTTAGTCAGCCAGAACAGCTTACTGAGGAGAAAATAAGAAATTCAGACAAAGAAAAAAAACATTTAGAAGGGAAATCAAAGGAAAGGGTAAGTGAAACAACAATGCACTAGCCTAACTTCTTAAGGACCACCTCCTGCACATATACGTCGGCAGAATGGCACGGCTGGACACATCCACGTATATTTACGTCGGTTCTAGTACCCAGCCGGGGGTCATGGGCGCGCGCCCGTGGCGCGCTCCCCTGACCCGGTCTGAAAGCTCTGTGCCTGGGACCGCGGAACTCGCGGACCCGATCGCCGCTGGAGCACGGCGATCGGTCCCCGGAGCTGAAGAACGGGGAGAGCCGTGTGTAAACACGGCTTCCCCGTGCTTCACTGTGGCGGCAGCATCGATTGCGTCATCCCTGTTATAGGGGGACGCGATCGATGACATCACACCTACAGCCACACCCCCTACAGTTGTAAACACACACAGGGAACACATAACCCCTACAGCGCCCCCTTGTGGTTAACTCCCAAACTGCAACTGTCATTTTCACAGTAAACAATGCAATTTAAATGCATTTTTTGCTGTGAAAATGACAATTGTCCCAAAAATGTGTCAGAATTGTCCGAAGTGTCCGCCATAATGTCGCAGTCATGAAAAAAATCGCTGATCGCCGCCATTAGTAGTAAAAAAAAATAATAAAAATGCAATAAAACTATTCCTTATTTTGTAAACGCTATACATTTTGCAAAAACCAACCGATAAACGTTTATTGCGATTTTTTTAACCAACAATAGGTAGAAGAATACGTATCGGCCTAAACTGAGGAAAAAAAAAATATATATATTTTGGGGGGATATTTATTATAGCAAAAAGTAAAAAATATTGCATTGTTTTCAAAATTGTCGCTCTATTTTTGTTTATAGCGCAAAAAATAAAAACCGCAGAGGTGATCAAATACCACCAAAAGAAAGCTCTATTTGTGGGGAAAAAAGGATGCCAATTTTGTTTGGGAGCCACGTCACACGACCGCGCAATTGTCAGTTAAAACGACACAGTGCCGAATCGCAAAAAGGGGCAAGGTCCTTTACCTGCATTTTGGTCCGGGTCTTAAGTGGTTAAAGTAACCTATTTAGAAAACAAAAAACAAACCTTTGCAACCCCTTTAAGTCATTTTTAACCCAATGGCTATGCAGTAAGTGTCAACAATAACTCTTGTTTTTTTTTTGTCTATGGGTAGTGGACAAAATGTATGGCTGTGTAAAGAATAAAAGATTATAAACTCTTGAAAGCAGGGCTCTTTTACCCTCTTGCCTTAAATTGTATTGTAACTGCACTGTTGACCCTGATTTTGTATAGATATAAATCCTATATAATAATAATAATAATAATAATAATAATAATAATAATGCAGTCAGTTAACAGGCATAGGAGTAAATGGAATGGCAGTAAATAGAATGGCAGTAAATGGAATGGCAGTCATCACTAATGGCTTCAGTTAAAATTTTCATGAGCAGTTTCAAAAATGTTTAATTATTATGTTTAAAGTACTGTAGATTTTTATAAAAACTAAGCAGGTATTACTCAAAAGAAGCTTAAGGTAAGCCATGCATTTGGTTAACAGCAATGATTGGTCAGTAAAAGAGCTGTAACCGTTAATTATAGTTCGAAAAATAGATGCATTTATAGTTATAGTTTTAAGTAGTAAGAAATATAGTACCTTTCTGATGACCACCAGCGCCTTGACTCTTCTGCACAGGAGTGCATGCTAAAAGAAAGCAAAAACACAATCAATGTGTGTACATAAAATACTAGTTTTTTTTTAAATAAGGACATATTCTTTATTTTTTATTTCTAGAAGCATATTTATCATTTTATCCCTCCCAATATGTTCAGTAACCATATACTGTATTGTAAATACACAAGGCTGCAGAACTCTGGGGCCACTCTTAATATCTTTAATAATTAGTTGCAGGTGGTACTTTTTGCTTACAACATACTAAAAGCTAACACACTGATTGGTTGTCCCCACACAGCTTCAGTTGGCAGTCTGAGAGAAGCATTGGGTGAATGCTATCACTGAATCTGAATAACAGTACTTAAAGGGGTGTTCCAGCCAAAAATTGTGTTTATTAAAAGTCAGCAGCTACAAAAAGTGTAGCTGCTGGCTTTTAACTACTTAAGACCCGGACCAATACGCTGGCAAATGACCCAAGGGGTTTTTGCGATTCGGCACTGCGTCGCTTTAACAGACAATTGCGCGGTCGTGCGACGTGGCTCCCAAACAAAATTTGCGTCCTTTTTTTCCCACAAATAGAGCTTTCTTTTGGTGGTATTTGATCACCTCTGCGGTTTTTATTTTTTGCGCTATAAACAAAAATAGAGCGACAATTTAAAAAAAAATGCAATATTTTTTACTTTTTGCTATAATAAATACCCCAAAAATATATAAAAAAACATTTTTTTTCCTCAGTTTAGGCCGATACGTATTCTTCTACATATTTTTGGTAAAAAAAATCGCAATAAGCGTTTATCGGTTGGTTTTTGCAAAATTTATAGCGTTTACAAAATAAGGGATAGTTTTATTGCTTTTTTATTAATTATTTTTTTTTTATTACTAATAGCGGCGATCAGTGATTTTTTTCGTGACTGCGACAATATGGCGGACACTTCGGACAATTTTGACACATTTTTGGGACAATTGTCATTTTCACAGCAAAAAATGCATTTAAATTGCATTGTTTACTGTGGAAATGACAGTTGCAGTTTGGGAGTTAACCACAGGTGGCGCTGTAGGGAATGTGTGCCCTAATGTGTGTGTTTACAACTGTAGGGGGGTGTGGCTGTAGGTGTGACGTCATCGATCGCGTCCCCCTATTACAGGGATGACGCGATCGATGCTCCGGCCACAGAGAAGCACGGGGAAGCCGTGTGTACACACGGCTCTCTCCGTTCTTCCGCTCCAGGGACGGATCGCCGCACTGCAGCGGCGATCGGGTCCGCGAATCCCGCGGTCCCGGTCCTGGAGCTTCGGACCGGGTCGCGGGCGTGCGCCCGCAGGCGCGCGCCCGCGACCCACGGCTGGGTACTAAAACCAACGTATATATACGTTGATGTGCCCAGCTGTGCCATTCTGCCGACGTAAATGTGCAGTAGGCGGTCCTTAAGTGGTTAATAAACACTCACTTACCTGCTCCAGCGTTCCAGCGACGCTTTGACCGGGGCTCCGCTCATCTCCCCCCCTCCCCAGCTGGCGTCTCCATCCCGACTGTGGGCACCCAGCCGTGACAGCCTTCGACTTCACGGCCAGGCACCCACTGCGCATGCACGAGCCCACTCCTACTGAAGCCCCCACTCCCCCCCCAAAAAAAAATTTTTTTTAGGGTGGAACTCCTCTTTAACTTTTTTACTGCTCATTCACTCAGCATTGCATGGCAGATTGGTGACTTTCAATCACCTTTCCACTCCCAATTGTTGGCACATTTTAGACAGTAAAATTGTCAAAAATGGAGTGTAAATAGAATTAATCCTCCTCGGTGTTGCTTGGAAAAGTATTTTTTTTATCAATTTCCATTCCATTCTTTATGATTTGGTTGTCTAAAACTAGGAAGGGCTTGTAGCGGAAAGATGATTGAAATCGACATAAATGTGCAGTGTGTGGCCAACATTTGGCTGGCCATACATGTGGTAATTTTCATTCAATTCCAAGCACTTTAAAGCCATCGAGAATCAAATTTGTTTTCACCATAAAAATGTGGTTAATTCTGAAGTTAAAACTAGGTTGCAATTGACCGCTTTAAAACAGTTTATTGGAAGATCTCTTGGAAAACAAAAAATAATTGATGGCAATGTCTTTGAACGTGTTTGACTTTTCCCCAAGGTTAATTTTTTATCACATTTTTATCAATAAACACTACTGTTTTTGCATTTAGATTTTAGTATCACCATGGCTAGATTTATAATATGCTACCATGAAATGCAAAGTTTAATTGCTCCATCAAATTGCCATGTGTATGGTATGGCCACTTAAATGTTAAGATTGTATAGATAGGTTAGATCATTTGTATATAGAGATGTACCATAGACACTTGATCATGGTAGCATATTATAAAACTAGCCATGGTGATACTAAAGCAACACTAAATCCAGTGGTGAAAAACAAAGGCACCATACTCATAATGCTAAAATGTATAGGATCACATTTTTAATTACAGTAAGTTAACCAATTGGTGAAATTGACGTAAAGGGGTTGTAAAGGTTCATGTTTTGACCCTAATGCATCCTATGCATTAAGGTGAAAAAAAACATCAGACGATTACTGGCCCCCCAGTCTCCTGGATTACTTACCTGAGCCCTCGAAAGTCCCGCGTCCAGAACACGATTGACCTCGGCCCGGTCTTCTCGGCTCTTCATTGGATAGATTGATAGCAGCGTAGCCATTGGCTCGCGCTGCTGTCAATCAACTCCAATGATGCAAGGGTGAGGGGGCAGGGCCGAGTCTGTAGTTGCCAGCTATGTATGCCGAATACAGGACTCGGGAGCGCACCCGCAAGGTAACCCCTTTGGGAGAGCGCTTCCAGGGGGGATACCAGAATCAGGGAGAAGCCGAGATAGCCAACGAGGGACCCCAGGAGACGAGGATCAGGGCCATTCTGTGCAGAACTAGATGTACAGTGGAGGTAAGTATAACATGTTTGTTATTTAAAAAATACAATTAAAACTAAACTTTACAACCACTTTAAATTCTGTCTGACTGTTAGGCCCCATGCACACGAGACGCTGGTAAACTCGAGTTCAGAGGCGTTTGGGCATTTTTTTCAACTGCCCCTGAACACATTTAATGTTATCCTATGTGTCCATGCACACAATCACGTTTTTTGGCGTTTTAAAGCAGTTGGGTTTAGGGCCGTTTTTTCAAACCCAAAATTTTGGGTTCAGAAGCTTTTGGCGTTTTCGCGTTTTCGCGTTTCAGCCGCAAATCGCGGCAAAACGCCGCTAAACGCGGCAAAACGCGGTACCGGCGTTTTGCCGCGATTTCGTTTATAGGCGTTTTTAAAGGTGACCTATTTTTTTACATTAGAAATCTCAAAAATGATGGCAAATGATGAAAAAACAAAAAAAACTAAACAACTGTAATTGCTTGCATTGCATTGTGGACAATCCACAACTTGTGGCAGGTGACGTGGCCAGGTGACATGACAGGTGGACAATCAACAACTTGTGGCAGGTGACATGGCCAGGTGATGTGGCAAGTGGACAATCCACAACTTGTGGCAGGTGACGTGGCAGGTGATGTGAACAGGTGATGTGGCAGGTGACGTGGCACGTGGACAATCCACAACTTGTGGCAGGTGAAGTGGCCAGTTGACATGACAGGTGACGTGGCCAGTGGACAATCCACAACTTGTGGCAGGTGATGTGAACAGGTGATGTGGCAGGTGACGTGGCAAGTGGACAATCCACAACTTGTGGCAGGTGACATGGCAAGTGGACAATCAAATTTAGAATTTTTCAATTTTCGTATTTTTCAAATTTCGAATTTTCTAATTTTCGAAATGTCGAATTTCGACATTTTCGAAATCTTTCAAATTTCGAATTTTTCAAATTTCGAAGTTTCAAATTTCGAATTTTTCAATTTTCAAATTTCGAATTTTTCAATTTTCGAAATTTAGAATTTGGAATTGTGAAATTTTCGAAATTCGAATTTTTAAATTTCGAATTTTTAAATTTCGAATTTTCAAATTTCGAATTTTCAAATTTCGAATTTTCAAATTTCGAATTTCGAATTTTCAAATTTTCGAAATTTTGACATTTCGAATTTTTCAAATTTCGAATTTTTCAAATTTCGAATTTTCGAATTTGAAAAATTCGGAAATACAAAAATTAAAAAAATCGAAATTCGAACATTTAAAAATTTCGAATTTCGAATTTTCGAAATTCGAATTATTCAATTTTCGTAATTTAGAATTTAGAATTTTTCAAAAATTCGAAATTTGAAAATTAGAAATTTGAAAAATTAGAAATTCAAAATTTCGAAAATTGAAAAATTGAAAAATTAGAAATTTGAAAATTCGAAATTTCCAAATTTGAAAATTCGAAATTTGAAAATTCGAAATTTGAAAATGCGAAAAATTCGAAATTTGAAAATCCGAAATTTGAAAAATTCGAAATTTGAAAAATTCGAATTTCCAAATTTCGAAAATTGAAAAATTCGAAATTTCGAAAATAGGAAATTCGAAATGTTTCAATTTTCGAATTACACATTTTTCAATTTTCGTAATTCAGAATTTGAAAAATTCGAAAATTTAAAAAAATTCTCTGGATAAGTACGCAGCTGGACATACATATTGGTAAAATAGCCAACTGAAAATCTCTGTGCCATCAACGGATGGGTCCAATAGTGATGAGCTCTGCCAACGGATCTCTCGCGTAGTTTGCGACGGCGTTGAATCCTCAGCAAGAGCAACGTATGGACAATTTCTTGGCATATATTCAATATGGGATCCATTTCAAAAAAGAAGAATCAAATGAAAGTATGCAAGTCTGCATATGAAAGTCTGCTGCTGCTGCTGCTGCTCTCTCTGTTGAAAATGGCAGAAATAGTTAAAAATATATAGCTTTCAGAGCTTTGGGAGGGTCTACAATATCTGTGCTATAAACGCTGATAGCCGCAAACGCGGAAAAACGCGGTAAAGCGCGGCAAAACGCCGCGAAATTCGCGGCAAAAACCGGCGTTTTAAACGCCGGTTTTTGCCTTTGAAAACATGAGTTCAGATGTGTTTGCATTTGCTTCTCGTGTGCATGGGGCCTAACTCTACTGGGGCACTATACTGTAAATTAGATAACCAATCTAAGCATACAGTGATACCTTCTGATTAAGAATTTGAAACTTAGAACATCAGGTGTATGACAACCACAGCAATTAGAATTGTTGTCCATAGCAACCCTCCAGGTTTCAAATACCATTATCTATATTAAATTGGAATTGGAATAAAAAGGAATGTGGTTGCTTGTCACTGTCATCACCTTCAGATTTCTGTGTGCCCGTATTAGTCAGCTGTTTGATATGCACAGTTCAGTATGAATGCTTACAGATATTTATTTTATTTGTGAACAGCTAAAGATATCCAGGTTATCGATTTAATGAGGTTATCTGTTTGAGAAAATAAGCAATAGCGTTTCTCAGTAAATGTAGCAATTCAGTATAGACTAAAATGGAGTAATTTAAAATGTTTTCTTAAGGTGGGAGTGAGCAAATAATGTATGTTACAAAATGCTATACTTTGCACAACAGTTGCAGGAAAAGCAGAAAATCACTTACGTTCCTGGCAGATGCTTTGCTTCTGGCATGGGTCTGGGCACTTAGCTTGCTGCTGGCAGGGGTCTGGACACTTAGCTTTCTGCTGGCAGGGGTCTGTGCATTTAGCTTGCTGTTGACAGGGGTCCGGGCACTTAGATTGCTGTTGGCAGGGGTCAGGGCACTTAGATTGCTGCTGGCAATGGGATTTTCCTCCTTTAACTCCAGACATGGCTTGGTTGAGGTGCTTTGGTCCTTTTTTTTCTGGAATAGAGAAGACTCAGAATGGTTTGCAGGTGGGACTAAAGTGGCTCCTTATATATACACACACACATTTGCTAGTCTCACATTTTTGGAGTATGAGCAATGTTCCAGTTTTTACAAATCCGAAAAAACAGGATATTACTGACAGAAAGGTTTATTTGCATTGAATTGGTTCCTTTGAAGTAGGAGCCTCCCAGAAAACAGCCTATGCCATGCATCATTACACAACTGCACTTAACAGCTAATCCTTTGGGAATACTCATCTTTGAAAACACCTGCTACATAAAGTGACTAAATAAAGATTACATACAGTTTTGGGTGAGTAACAAACACAAAGAAGGACCTAAATTAATAATAGGGTATAAGCTGTGAAACATTTAGTTGACACACAAAGGTAAACCGGTACTAAGTTATTTATGAGGATAAAATACATTAAACGTGCTTGATAGCTAGCAATTTAGAAATAGTGTTTTTTATACTCCTATAGTACAGGTTCCTTTTTATTACTGGCCAGGTAAAGCCATCAAAGACATAATCTAGTGAGGAAGAGCAATAAATAATGCAACTGCAGCTTTTGATGTCAACATAAATCCTATTGAATAATGAATAGGCAGGGTGGTCATTACAATCAAAACAACGACAAGGTCAGTGCATGTAATCCAATATTGGGCAATATCCTTTTTTTCCCCTTGTGGATTTGTGGTTTGAAAGTCACGATTCCTTTATGTTTTAAATAATTTTATTAAGTATCAGTTTTTTTCTTGTCCAATCAATTTTATTGAAAGTGGTACAGTATAAAAGCTTACAAATATAAGCAAAACTAGAATGCTCTATTTTTTCACAACGTTTTTAACATTGTCGTTTTTAAGGTTGTAAAAAATGGTCGTGTGTGGGCTTTAACAACGTGAAAAAAACGCACATGCTCAGAAGCAAGTTATGAGACGGGAGCGCTCGTTCTGGTAAAACTACCCTTCTTAATGAAGTAAGCACATTTATCATGCTGTAACAGACAGAAAAGCGCAAATTGTCTTTTACTAACACAAAATCGGCTAAAGCAGCCCAAAGGGTAGTGCCATCCAAATGGAACTTCCCCTTTATAGTGCCGTTGTACGTGTTATACGTCACCGCGCTTTGCTAGAGCATTTTTTTTTCACCATCGTGTGTAGGCAAGGCCGGTTTAATGATCGGGTTGAAAAAAACATTGGGCCAGATTCAGGTAGGAGAGCGGATCTTTATGTTGGAGTAACGTTTGTCATTTACGTTACTCCGCCAAAATTTTAGGAGCAAGTACTGTTATTCACATAGCACTTGCTCCTAAAGTTGCGGCGGTGTAGCGAAAATGAGCCAGCGGAATTCAAATTGGGCGGGTAGGGGGGCGTGTATTATTTAAATGAGGCGCGATCCCGCGGCGAACGTACTGCGCATGCGTCGACTGTCAGTGCGCATGCTCCAAATTCTGTCAGTGAACGTCAATGACGTCAATCCCCATTCACGGACGTTTTACACAAACGATGCGAAACTTTTTAAATTTGACGCGATGACGACGGCCATACTTAACATAGGATACTTCACCTAGGGGGCATATTTTTTTTACGCCGCGTATCGCTTACGGAAATGTTGGAAAGTCACTGCGTCGGGCCAGCGTACGATCGTGAATTTCCATCTCTCGCTGATTTACATATTCTTGGCGTAAATCAGCGGGAACGCCCCGAGCGCCCATTTTCAAATTGCAGTTCCGATACGACGGCGAAATTCAATTACGCCGCTCGTATCTGAACTCAATCCCGGCGTATCTTGTTTTCTGACTACAGAAAACAGATAAGCCGGCTCAAAGTGTGAGTTATGCTGGCGAATCACTAATACTCCAGCGTAACTCTACCTGAATCTGGCCCATTGTGTTTTTTAGACCCATAAAAACATAATTTTTTAGAACCCCAAAAACGGTTGTGTGTTCAAACAATGTAAGAAAACTGCAGAGGTTGAGTGGGGGGTTTCCAGAGGCTCCAGTACACATTTGAGGAAGACGAGTAGTGTACTTTAATATTATTATACAGGATTTATATAGCGCCAACACTTTGTGCAGCACTTTACAATATGCGTTTCTCAGGGTTACAACAAGAAGGAATCAAAGTCAGGAGGAAGAACATGAATTAACCATGGCTGCCATCTTTTGGTGAATTTGGGAATGCGATGTTGTAGGATGGCTTAAATTTTGCTGTATCCTACGGCACAGATGATCTTATTTTTGGTTTCTGTGAGATTAATTTCTGGAGTTCTCTAGACTTTTGCAACTGTTTTCTTAAGAGCTGTTATAACTTGCAGCAGGAGTTGGAATTGTGCATTAGTGGAGTTAAAGTTGCTTAAAGTGTAAGTTGACCTTTACAGTAAATCTGTAAGTTGAACCTACATTGGACCCCCTTCCTTATGCCCCCCCTCCACTGACCTGGAGTCCCACGATCACCGGCTGTTAGACATCGGATTGCCGCTTTATCCTGTGGCTTTCTCTCCTTTTCTCCAGCGCTGACCGGACAGGCTAGGTGGGTTCTGATTGGTCAGCGCTAACCAATTAGAATGCCTCCTATCCTACACGCAGAGAGGTACGTTTGAGAGATGAAGCTGCGGGCATTTCAAATCCCTGGACCATCCACACTGACTGTTTTTATAGGGGAATCGAGCGACTATGTTTCCTTACACCCATGGCATTGGTTGTGTCCTATGCTTGCATACTTTTTCTAATAAGTGTCCCTCATTCCCATTTCAGAATGTTGGGAGGTATAGAAGAGAAGCTGTGATGTCAATATGTCTAAAATCTCTGCAACACGATACAAACAAAGCCCTAGAACTAACCGCAAGTTAGTTTAGTTTAAAAAAGCACAGAATTTAAACTGTGAATCAAAATACAGATATTAGTTTAATTAACCAAAAACAATAAATCATTAAATAATAATCAACAGTCAAAAATAAATAGTCAGATTGTAATTACAGTGCGGAACAGGGAACAGATCTTACCACTCTTACCACTCGAAATTAGCCATAGAAGCGAAAGAGCATTGTAGAATCCCTAAAAAATATAGCAATACAGATAGGGAATTTGATGAAAAAGGGGGAAAAAATGGGAAAAAAAAATCCTATATTTTTAGGGATTCTACAATGCTCTTTTCCTTCTGTGGCTCATTTCGAGTGGGTGGCTTTATCTGGATTTTGCATAGAACATTGGTTCCTCCTAGATTTTTTATTTATTTTTTATCCAACAAAATTTTATTTAGCTTTCAGAGGTACAAGGCATACAAAGTCCCCTAAACATTGCGGGGACATAAAACGGAACAGCGTCAGATACAAACACAGAAATTCTAATCTGGTATCAAAGCCACCCCTCCCCCCCATACATCACAATCTCCACCCTCATAGAATTTCACAGAATCAACAACTCACCCAACATTAATGCCCATTAGTCTATCAACCACCAAGTCCACCAGGGCCAATCCTGGCACATCCAGCCACTTTGCCCATAACTTCTCAAACTTGTGGGTACTACCCCTATGCTGATAGATAATTGTTTCCATTCTTAGCACAGTCCGAATGTTAGCAACCCAGATTCAATCTTAATTCATTCGGATTTTCGGACTAATGCATTTTTTAACGAAACAAAATAAATAAAAAAAATTTCGTGAGTAACTAAATAAATGTATTTTTCGGACGAAAACAAAATTCCGAAACAAAATATTTCAGTGTGCACATGTGTATTGTTTATATGCACTTTATATAGTGTCACATTTTATTAGTAGTATCATTTATTTTTGTTTTGTGTATTTATATTTCACCCTATTGCACTACGATTTTATGGTTTAGAGAGCCGCCAGTGTCGGCCTCGTGGCAACCCCTACATGCTGTAGGAGAAAGGGGGTGGTGCAGGCGGCGGTAATTAGTTTTAATGTTTTACCGCCCCTACACCTCCCCTGTTTCTATTTCAGCTTGTAGGGGTTGCAACAAGGCAGGGAATACTAATGGAGAACGCCGGGCACTGCCGGCTCTCTGTCAAACAAGACTTTCCTAATGCCGGCTCAGAAATCACAGCTTCTGGTATTTTAACCTATCGCATGCTGATCAAAAACCTAATATGGAAGTGTGCTATTTTTATTTGTGCAATAAATCACTTTTATCTTGCTAACGAGGATCCCCCGCTGCTGTTCCCATTTGCTGTTTGAGCTCTTTGGATTTTCCCAGATCTTTTGTCGTGAGCTGCAGGATCCCTGTTGCAGGCCATTGGTCTACATCTGCATCCTGTGGACATCTCGATTGAGGCCATTGAGAGAGAACTTGTGTGCTGGACTGTTATTTTTTTATGTTGATGAATCCTAGGAACTCAAAGGATTATGAAAAAGAAAAAAACGCACACTGCTCAAATGTCTTTTGATTCTTGGAGAAGAAATAAAATGTTTTTTGCCTGAATATTTCAAAAGAGACCAGTGCATTCTACTACAATAACTGCATTTTCATTTGCAATTCGCATAGATCATTGACAAATATATTTAATAATTAGTAGTGTCATATTTATATGTGAGTTTTAGTTTTGCTGTATTATGTTTAAATACTTTTCCAAGTAATGTTGTAAAAATACAAACTGGTAAAACTGGCTTGCAGATCACTTTATGTCCTTATGTGTTTCTTTAGAATTTTATGAGGATATAAAACAGTTTTCTATGGTTATGACATGTACATAGATAATTTGATTTATTGCATATCGTTTCATAATATTTTATTCAATAAGTTAAAATAATTAAAATTGGGTATCATTTTATTCCATGTAAACACCTATATCAAACACATGACAGCAAAGAAATCCTGGAAATCAACTTTAGAGCAATTAAAGTGATATTAAAGTACATTTTTTAAAATAAAATAACAATCATGTTATACTTACCCACTCTGTGCAGTGATTTTGCACGGAGCAGCTCTGAACCGCCTCTTCTCGGGCCCCACACTGGAGCTCCCGGCTCCTCCCCCCTGTTGAGTGCCCCCCATAGCAAGTAGCTTGGCCAATATATATGCTGCAAATTTTTTTAATAAAAAAATACCAATAAACGTATGTCGGACATTAATTGACACTTTTTGCATACCAGTGACACTAATACAGTAATCAGTGCTAAAAATATGCACTGTCACTGTACTAATTACACTGGCTGGGAAGGGGATAAACATCTAGGGCGATCAAAGGGTCAACTGTGTGCCTAGGCAGTGTTTTTGTGTTTACTGTGTGCTGCTTTATCTAAGGGAATAGAACAATCCTTATCTCTGCTTTGCATAGGCGTATCTCAGTTGTTTGTGTTTCAATGATGACAGGCAAGAGCTGGAGGACATTGAGTCCTCAGGACTTGCAGATTAGGTTCTGCTTAACCCGTGCCTCCTGCAGGCTGAGATGCAGAATCACATATGTTTATGTGATTCTGCCCTCAGCTGCCACCCTGTAGCAATAAAAGTACTATAGGGCGGTTAGCAAGTTGTTAAAGTTGTTTTGAAGTTCAGTATTCATAAAAACATTTTCCATAGAGAAATATAAGCCTATAATGAATCTGCAGTTGTTTTGTTTATTAACTTGCCTTTAATGCTTCCCCTGGCTTTTGAAGTGCAGGTTACCTGATTACTAGAGATTCCAGAGCAATGCCTGGACCTGCCAATGGGTGTGCCCAATGTAGGGGCATGTAAGTCATTACAGGAAATTACATTGCTGCCAAGCTTCTGCACTTCCATGGCAATGAAATGCAATCAGACCTGGTGGCTTAACGTCACTTCCCCTTTCCCCAGCAGAGTGCAGTGGGATTGATTACAACAGCGCAGGAGGGAAAGTGGGGGACACAGCTGTGTATTGACTACAGAAGATACATGCACAATGTGTTCTTGCACAGTATAACTGTATGAACAGCGGGATGACACAAGACGTAAACTGACCACGCTCTTCTGATTCTGTTGTGGCTTTTGGTCTGCCACACCTCCTCTTGTCAGAGTTTCCAAGTGCCTTTTGATGGTGTAGGAAAATTAAATTGTATTTTTTTGCAATTTCTCTAAAAGAGAATGTGGTAACACAGTCTGTTTCAACACTGCTTTTATATGTAGTGCACTGCCACTGATGAACTGACTTTTTCCCTAGTTAATGCACACACATCCAGGCACACAGCATTTTCTTCACTCTTCCACTGGACCAAAGGAAAAGTCTAGGGGCCAGATTCTCAGAGGCGTTACGACGGAGTATCTCAGATACCCCGTCGTATCGCCTTTTTTTTTGTCTCGTATCTATGCGAGTGATGCTTAGCATCACTTTTGCATAGATACGCTTCTACATCCGACAAGTGTAATACAATTACACTTTCGGATCGTAGGTGTAATGACAACTCCGGCCACTAGGTGGCCTTTACGTTGTTTTTTCATTTGCATATGCAAATGAAGTAGTACGCCGATTCTCAATCGCTTTTACGCCGCCCCGTCGTCGCGTACGTCGTTTACGAACTCGTAAGGTTACCCCAGCTTCTATGTGGAGTAACCTTACGAGGTCCCGTCAGATGCCGTCTTATCCTGTCGGACGCCATGTTAAGTATGGCGTCGGGTCAGCGTCGGCTTTTTCCGTCGCTTACGTCGTTTTACTAACTCGTTCGCGAATAGGGACTTGCGTAAATGACGCTCACGTCGTTTTGACGTCGGTTTCAACGACGCTTCCCGACGTGAGCTGGAGCATGCGCACTGGGCTTTTTCCCCGGCCGGCGCATGCGCAGTTCGTGCGACGCGGGGGCGCGCTTAATTTAAATACAAGCCGCCTCATTTGAATTGCGCGGGTTTACGCTTGGCGATTTACGAGACGCCAACGCAAACTACGGAGCAAGTGCTTAGAGAATAAAGCACTTGCTCTAGTACGCAGCGGCGGCGTAGTGTAAATGGCTTACGCTACACCGCCGCAAATATATGAGAATCTGGCCCTAGGTGTCTTTTAGGGTTTTTTATTGGAATGTTGAACATAGATGGGTTAAGGTAACACAGGATACCCCGAAACTGGTGAACTGCTGACTATCTCTTTGAGCGGCACAAAAGTGTCCCGTAGAATCTCTAATGCTGACAGGTGACTAGGATCTTTTCCCAAAAGACCAGAGCTGCACAAAGTCACTAGCTTCCAGCACCAGCCTCATTTACTCACAGGGCCACAGTATCCTCGGTTGACTCCTTCTGATATCCAACAAGCACTCTCCAGCGAGGGAGACCTGAACTCACACCACCATAGGACAGCTGGACACCTTTCCTCCAACTTTATCTTGGTACTCTCCAGTTAATTTTTGCAGAACCACATGCACTCTAGGACTAAACTTTTGTGAATAGGCCCCCCAGCTAGAGCCTCAGCTGGGGCCTCAATGTCTTCTAGGTGGCACCTCCAGAAATAAAGCCCCAGGGGCAGAGCCCCTGCACAGGGGTCTCCTTTAGCAGGACTGGATCCAGGAACTCTACTGCTCCTGTCTCATTCTCCAGACTATTTATGGGCTCTCCCCACCTACTGGGCACACCTCTCCAAGATTTGACTGGAGTCCTATAAATATTTAGGCTTCTCACTCTGTTCTTTCTTCCACTATGATACTAGAATCATCTAGGGCCCTGTTGGTCGCTGTTGGTGCTGTCATAGATTCCTCCCTGTGTCTATGAGGTGCACTCAGGATTATCAATGCCATTTCTCTCCGGGCCTGGTGTCACCCCTGTGGTGGGTGTCACCCGAGCGTGGTCAGCATTCCCCACCCCCCATAGTGACGCCACTACCTTTAGGAATTGTTAGCATAAACTTTTAAGGCTTAATTTACTTACATTGCTGCAGAACAGCCACGAGTTGGTTAACCCATTATTTCTTCCCTGAAAAAAGGTCTTTTTTTAAAACTCTGTAATGTACATTGTTTTTCAGTTGTTGTTAACGTAAGCATTTTTTTCTCTGACCATTTAGCACTTACCTTTGTACCATTTCAGGTTATTCACTGGACTTGAACTGCTTAAATAAAAAAAAAATGAAATAATTGGGGTATTCTAAAACTTTTGACTGGTGGAATATTTGTATATCCTGTATTTGTATGTGTGTGTGTGTGTGTGTATACACACACACACATATATATATATATATATATATATATATACACACACCAAGATTGGGGTGGAGCAACTTGACTGGCCTGCACAAAGTCCTGACCTCAACCAAATAGAACACTTTTGGGATGAATTAGAGCAGAGACTATGGGTCACGTCTTGTGCCTGACCTCACAAATGCGCTTCTGGAAGAATGGTCAAACATTCCTATAGACACACTCCTAAACCTTGTGGACAGCCTTTCCAGAAAAATGTAATCTATTAAAGTGGCAAAGGGTGGGCCAACTTAATATTGAACCTTACGGACTAAGACTTGGATGCTATTAAAGTTCATGTGCGTTTAAAGGAAGGTGTCCCAATACTTTTGGTAATATAGTGTATGTGTATGTATATATATATATATAGATAGATAGATAGATAGATAGATAGATAGATAGATAGATAGATAGATAGATAGATACAGTATCTTACAAAAGTGAGTATACCCTTCACAATTTTGTGAATATTTTATTATATCTTGTGACAACACTGAAGAAATGACCCTTTGCTACAATGTAAAGTAGTGAGTGTACAGCTTGTATAACAGTGTAAATACCTCAACACACAGGGCCAGACTCAGAGAGCCATTACGCCTGTCTAACTGGTGTTAGACTGGAGTAATTTCAAATTACGCGCGTTTTCTAGCTAGTCGAAAACCTCAAACCATGAATAGACGGCTGCGGGCTTCAATTCGACTGGATTAAGTGTTTGTACGCCTTCGGATCTACGCTGCAATAAAATTGCGGCCACTGGGTGGACTTCCCGTCGTTTTCCGCGTCGGGGTATGCAAATGAGCTTCAATCGCAATCTCTTACGGCACCTTTAGTCATCTTTTATTTGCGTAACACTATACCAGCTTTTTGCTGCTCTAATATTAGACAGCCCATGTTAAGTATGGCCGTCGTTCCCGCGTCGAATTTCTACATTTTCCAACGTCTTTTATTATTTTTAACGTAAGTCGTCCGGGAATAGGAATGTTCGTAAACGCCGCTACTCAAACAACGAATGACGTAACAAAACGGCGAAATTTCAGAACGGAGCATGCGCAGTTCGATCGCCGCGGGGACGCGCTTAATTTAAATGCTTCACACCCCCCAATCGCGTATTTCGATTACGCGACGAAAAATAGAATACGCCGCCGTAGCGTACGGGCAAAAATCTACCAGGATTCGGTGTAGAGCCTGGTAAAATACGGCAGCGTAGAGTATTTCGATTATGCAGCGGAATATTAAGTGTATGTGAATCTACCCCACAGTCATTAAAGTCTAAACCGCTGGCAAAATGTCCAAATTGGGCCCAAAATATAACCCAATATTTTGTGTGGCCACCATTATTTTCCAGCACTGCCTTAACCCTCTTGGGCATGGAGTTCACCAGAGTTCACAGGTTGCCACTGGAGTCTTCTTCCACTCCTCCATGACTGAATCACGGAGCTGATGGATGTAAGAGACCTTGCGCTCTTCCATCTTCCATTTGAGGATGCCCCACAGATGCTTAATAGGGTTTAGGTCTAGAGACATGCTTGGCCAGTCCATCACCTTTACCCTCAGCTTCTTTAGCAATGCAGTGGTTGCATTAGAGGTGTGTTTGAGGTCATTATCATGTTGGAATTCTGACCTGCGTCCCAATCTACGAAAGGAGGGGATTATGCTCTGCTTCAGTATGTCACAGTACATGTTGGCATTCATGGTTCCCTTAATGAACTGTAGCTTCCCAGTGCCGGCAGCACTCATGCAGTTCCAGACCATGACACTCCCACCACAATGTTTGACTGTAGGCAAGACACACTTGTCTTTGTACTCCTCACCTGGTTGCCGTGACACTTGAGACCATCTCAACCAAATACGTTTATCTTTTTTCAGACCACAGGACATGGTTTCAGTAATCCATGTCGTTAGTCTGCTTGTGTTCACCAAACTGCGTGCTTTCTTGTGCATAATGTTTAGAAGAGGCTTCTTCCTGGGACGACAGCCATGCAGACCAATTTGATGCAGTGTGCGCCATATGGTCTGAGCACTGACAGGCTGACCTCCCACCCCTTCAACCTCTGCAGAAATGCTGGCAGCACTCATACATCTATTTCCCAAAGACAACCTCTGGATATGACGCTGAACAAGTGCACTCAACTTCTTTGGTCGACCATGGCAAAGCCTGTTTTGAGTTGAACCTGTCCTGTTAAACAATTCTATTTTTCAGATCCTCATAGAGTTCTTTGCAATGAGGTTCCATTTTGAACTTCCAGTGACCAGTATGAGAGAATGAAAGTGATAACACCAAATTGAACACACCTGTTCCCCATTCAGACCTGAGACCTTGTAACAATAACAAGGTTTATGACACCGGGAGGGAAATGGCTAATTGGGCCCAAATTGGACATTTGTAGGGGTGTACTCACTTTTGTTGCCAGCGGTTTAGACATTAATGGCTGTGTTGAGTTTTTTTGAGGGGATGACAAATTTACACTGTTATACAAGCTATACACTCACTACTTCACATTGTAGCAAAGTGTAATTTCTTCAGTGTTGTCACATGAAAAGATATAATAAAATATTTCCATAAATGTGAGGGGTGTACTCACTTTTGTGAGATATACACGTATGGGTCATTTATTCCTACAGTTAACACCTGCACAGGACTGCTTACTGGCTAGCAGTAAGATAATCATTTTTACTTCATACACACATTTTGTGATCTTTGCGCTGAGACATATAATTCCATTTAAAATGATGCACTGGTATATAAATAAAATAATAAGCAATCCAAAAGCATTGAGTGTAAAATAGCACAGTGCTGAGTAAGGAATCCTAATGTATTACTAAATGGCAAGCATGTAGATGGGTTGGCTTGTGTATATTGAAACACCTTGTAAATTCATTGTGACTAGAGTTGAGCGGACACCTGTCTGTTCGGGTTTGGCGGATTCGGCCAAACTTCGGAAAAAAAGTCTGGGTTCGGGACCCGAACTTGACCCGAACTCGACTCCAAACCCGAACCCCATTAAAGTCAATGGGGACCCGGACTTTTGACTACTAATATGTCTCTAAGGCCGTGTACACACGAGGGGATATGTCCGCTGAAAACGGTCCGATGGACCGTTTCAGCAGACATCTCCGCTCGTGTGTATGGGCTAGCAGACAGATTTGTCCACCCGACAGATTTCAAAGCAAGCTTTGAAATCTATCCGGTGGGGATCTGTCCGCCCGACATGTCTGCTGGTTAGTACACTTACCAGCAGACATGTCGTCCCCCACCGCCGCCGCGCCGCTGCCGAATGGATTCGGCGCATGCGCGGAAGTGTTTTACTTCCTGGTGCGGTGACGTGGCAGGGACGCGGCGGCGTCAACGTCACCGCCGCGTCACCGCCACGTCACCGCGCCGTCCGGCGGCGGGGAATTTGATCCGATGGTGTGTACACGCCATCGGATCAAACTCCCGATCGGACATATCCGATGGAAATGGTCCGCGGACCGTTTTCATCGGATATGTCCGATCGTGTGTATGGGGCCTAAAAGACTAAGGAAAAGGGCTAGAGGTCTGCAAATTGCAGCAAAATGTTGGTAAGAGCATGGCAAGTACTCTGAAAATAAATGTGGATAGGGAAATAATTTAAAATAACATAAAAAAAATAAAAATAAAAAATAAAATAATTTTGACCTAGGAGGACGAGGTCCATATGGAGTAGGAGGTTGAGGTGGCGGTGGATGTGGCGGTGTAGGTTGAAGAGGCGGTGGAAGAGGACAAGGTAGCCAACACAGGTTTTTTTTTTTTTTTTTTTATTAGGGTACACCCTAAAAGAGTGAGAAAGATCTAGGGTTGCCACCTCATCCCTTTAAACCCGAACACATAGGGCTAGATTCAGGAAAGAGATACGATGGCATATCTCCAGATACGCCGTCATATCTCTGCGTCTGAGCCCTCCTATAAATGCGCCTGATTCATAGAATCAGTAACGCATACATTTCCATTAGATCCGACTGGCGTAAGTCTCTTACGTCGTCGTATCTAAGTTGCATTTTTACGCTGGCCGCTAGGTGGCGGTCTCGTCGATTTACACGTTGAATATGCAAATAAGATAGATACGCCGATTCCCCAACGTACACCCGGCCGGCGCATTTTTTTACGTCGTTTGCATAAGCGTAACTCCGGCGTAATGTTACCCCTGCTATATGAGGCGCAGCCAATGGCGCAGCCAATGTCAAGTATAGACGGTGTGCCGGCGTATTTTTTCCCGTCATTTACGTCGTTTGCGTAAAATGTTCGCGAATAGGGTTTTGTGTAAGTGACGTTCACGTCGTTTTCATTGAGTATTTGCGTCATGATTTGGAGCATGCACTGGGCTACGTTCCATGCGCAGTTGGTTTGGCGCGGGGGCGAGCTTAATTTAAATAGAAGACTGGGGTTTAAGACACGTATGTCGTAACGCGTAGGGTGAAGGGAGACGTACACCGGGATTGCTGTGATACCAGCGCGGTGCTGCTGTGTTATATGCTCGTTTTACTTCTATGTTTGTAAGTGGAAATTTTATTTATGAAACTCCTCTGTATCAATGATAATGCACTATTGGAGATCCTCTTTCCTGTTTTTATCCCACCTCTGAGACCCAGATCATACTATCCATGTTGTGGACACCAGGAACACCAGGGAGATAACCAGCAGTGGATCTGCACATTGAGGTCTCTTTTTAGACGTTTAGAGGTGAGAGTTCTGGGAGACCAGAGTGTGTGTGTGGTGAAGTGCACATCTCTTACGGAACTAGCGGGTATCCTGGAACACCTCTTAACATCATGGACTCTGTTTGCACTTTATAGTATTGTGCACTATTGATCTATATGTCACTTGCACCAAACAGTATGTAAAAATTCACCTGGATACCATAAGAAAAATTAACAATTTAAATAACTGCATTGTGTAAAATATTCAATGTATAAATGTAAAGATATATATTTCTTAATGCTTTATTACCCCATCACAACACAAAACAAACAAACACACAACAAAAATAAAAAATAAATAGATAAAGAGCAAGTGGTACATTGCAAAAAGCAGTAAAGATTTTTATTGGGTAAGGTGAATTAACAAGCAATGAAAAAAAAATGTAGGTTTAAAACGGAATAAAATAGAAAGGGTGTTGAATTTGCAGAGGAGTAATTTAGTAACTTGGGCTTCAGGCACACGTAATCTCTTCTTCATTAATCACAGCAAAAACTTCCTTGGCCCTGGCAAGGATCACAGGGATCAGGACAGCAGGAGACAGGAACAACACAGGGATTGCAGGGGTTGCATGGATCTGCCAAGAAATAAATATTAGTAATGTATTCAACTTAAAGTATAAAATATATATTTATAATTCAGGTTCAGCCAAAAGTTTATTTTTAAAACCAACGTACCTTTTTGAGTTTGAATGGCATGATAATTTCCCCGAACCCTTATTAACCACTTATCGCCCCATCTATAGCCGATATACAGCTACAGCGCAGCTCTCCAATTCTGGGGGGACGTCCCTAGTTGTCTTCAGATGCACGCCCTGTGACCACTGTATGCCTTTGTCACAGTGGATTATGGATTGGGGTAAAGGGCCAATCACAGAAACCCTTTACCATGTAATCAGCGGTTTCCAATCACAGCTGGCACAATGTAAACAGACTTGCCGATTATCAGGTCTCCTTTCCTCACACAGAGACAGCATGTGAGGAAAGGAGAGATGATCTCGGAGGGGCAGAGTGAGTACATTATTTACATTGATAATCAGTGCCCATCAGTGCAGCCTTATTATCAGTGCCCATCAGTGCCACCTCATCAGAGCACACCAGTGAAGAAGAAAAATTACCTATTTGCAAAATGTTGTAACTATTGCAAAAAATAAAAACCCCAATGGTGATTAAATTCTATAAAAGAAAGATCCATCTGTCTCAAAAATACTGGTACAGTGTTGCATGACTGAGTAATTGTCATTCAAAATGTGACAGTGCTGAAACCTGAACATTGGCCTGGGCAGGAAGGGGTGAAAGTGCTTTTACCTAAAAAAACAGGATTCTTGTAATGAAACAAGCTAAATTGTGGTCAAAAGTTGGAATTTGCTCTTCTTATGATAGTAGGATTGGAATATTTTAAATTGTATATAATTGATTTCAAATTCTGAAGGCAGTCATGAATTTCTCTGCAGTACCTTGTTGGCGAACATAGAGATTTCCACGTTGATGATGGTGATGACCCTGAGGTTTACATGCTGAAATAAAAGCACAAACAAATATTTAATACATACACTACAGAAGAGCAACAGGTAACAAGTGAAATAAGGATAATAAAGAACAAGTGAAATAAACCAGTTAAAGGGGTTGTAAAGATTTAACCACTTGACCACCGAGCCTGTTTTTCAGGTTCGGTGTTTACGAGACTAAAACAGTTTTTTTTGCTAGAAAATTACTTAAAACCCCCAAACATTATATATATTTTTTTTTCTAACACCCTAGAGAATAAAATGGCAGTCATTGCAATACTTTTTGTCACACCGTATTTGCGCAGCGGTCTTACAAGCGCACTTTTTTTGGAAAAAATTCACATTTTTGAATTAAAAAATAAATTTGGCCCAATTTTTTTATATATTGTGAAAGATAATGTTACACCGAGTAAAATGATACCCAACATGTCACGCTTAAAAATTGCGCCCGCTCGTGGAATGGCGTTAAACTTTTACCCTTAAAAATCTTAATAGGCGACGTTTAAAAAATTCTACAGGTTGCATTTTTGAGATACAGAGGTCTAGGGCTAGAATTATTGCTCTCGCTCTAACGATCGCGGCGGTACCTCACTTGTGTGGTTTAAACACCGTTTTCATATGTGGGCCTACTCGCGTATGCGTTCGCTTCTGTGCGCGAGCTCGTCGGGACGGGGCATTTAAAAAAAAAAACATTTTGTTTTCTTATTTATTTTAATTTCGTTTATAATTTTTTACGCTGAAATAAATAATAAAAAAAAAATTATTACTTTTATTCCTATTACAAGAAATGTAAACATCCCTTGTAATAGAAAAAAGCATGACAGGTCCTCTTAAATATGAGATCTGGGGTCAAAAAGACCTCAGATCTCATATTTAGGCTTAAATGCAAAAAAAAAATAAGAAATGTAAAATGTCATTTTTTCAAATGGCATTAAAAAAAAAATGTCTCTTTAAGACGCTGGGCGGGACTGATGTTTTGACGTCACTTCCGCCCAGCAGAGCTCTGGGGACAGGTGGGGGCGATTTTTCCCTCACTCGTATCCCCGCAGAGGAGCCGCACACACCCAATCGCCTCCGTTGCTACCGACGGCAACGGTAAGCGGCGGGAGGGGGGGGGGCCCTCTCCCGCCACCGATAACGGCGATCTCGCGGCGAATCGGCCGCGGAGACCACCGTTATCATTAACACATCCGGCCCATGAAGAGATGGATATCTCGGTTGTGGCAGCAGCTGCTCCCGTTACCGAGATATCCATCTCCATCCTCGTCTTCTGCGGTCCCTCAGCGGTACCTTGTGAGCATGCTCCCAAGTCCTGTATTCGGCGTCCATAGCCACCAACTACAAGACTCTGCCCCACCCCCGACCCTTGCATCATTGGAGTTGATTGACAGCAGCATGAGCCAACGAGAAGAGCCTTGAAGACCGGGCCAAGATCAAGTGCGTTATCCCGCAGGACTTTCGAGGACTCAGGTAAGTAAACCGGGGGGGCTGGGGGGCCGGCAAACATCAGATGTTTTTTACCTTAATGCATAGGATGCATTAAGGTGAAAAATCATGAACCCTTACAACGCCTTTAAAGCCTAATGATATTGGTAAATTATTACAACTCTTACAAAATCTACTAAATATTAATTTAGCCTGAGATTTATTAAACCACTTCACCCATATTTCCTCAAGTTTCCACATGGGTACTAATACATTGTTCGCATATTTCCTCATTGTGAAACCAACCCCTATTGAGCCTAAAGCAGGCTATAGATAAGTTCCCCATCCACACATTCAACCCCCCCCCCCCGTGTCTTTGCATTCTGACAGCAAGGACACTTCTTTGCCATCAGAATACACTGATCAGTGCTGCAGGCTTTAGCAAGCAGGGCTGACCAAGAGGACATTTTCCAGGAGAGTGGTTGTACAGAAGTTGATCAGTAGATTGACTTCTGTGCAAAACAGTGCCCATAAGTGGATTACAATTTGTCCGGTCCCTGCTGAACTGCCCGAATTTTGATCCATCTATGAGCAGCTTTAGAGACATCAAGGAGCCTGTAGGAATGAAGTAAGAAAACCTGGTCTAACTGTATATGATATAGACCAGGGATTTCCAAACTACGGCCCTCCGTCTTTTGTAAAACTACACATCCCATAAGTCATTGTAAAACTCTGACATTCACCAACATGGCTAGGCATGATGTAATTCCTGAACAACTGGAGGGCCATAGTTTGGAAACCCTTGAGATAAACTTCTTAGAGCAGGGGTGTCAAACTGGCTGCCCTCCAGCTATTATGGAACTACAAGTCCCATCATGCCTCTGCGTGTGGGATCTATGTTTGTAACTGTCAGCCTTCGAATGCCTCATGGGACTTCTAGTTCCGCAACAGCTGGAGGGCCACCAGTTTGATACCTGTGCCTTAGAGGGTTAAAGGGATTGTAAAGGCTTGTTTATTTTTTATTTTTAAATAGGTTACTTTAAGCTAGTGCATTTTTGGTTCACTTACCTCTTCCTTCGATTTCCCTTCTAAATGTTTTTTTCTTTGTTTTGTTTGTCTGAATTTCTCACTTCCTGTTCCTCCTCAGTAAGGTGTTCAGTAAGCTGTTCTAAATGACTTTCCACCGTTCGGATGATGGTGGAAAGCTTACTGAGGAGAAACAGGAAGTGAGAAATTCAAACAAAGGAAAAAAACATTTAGAAGGGAAATTAAAGGAAAAGGTAAGTAAGCCAACAGTGCACTAGCTTAAAGGAACCAATTTAAAAAATAAAAGACAAACCTTTACAACCCCTTTAAACTTATAGGGCCAGATTCATGAAAGGTTACGCTGGCGGATCGAGTGATCCGCCAGCGTAACAGTGGCTTTGAGCCGGCGTTTCTGTTTTCTGTAACCAGAAAACAAGAAACGCCGGGTTGAAGTTCCGATGCGATGAGCGTAACTGAGTTTCGCCATCGCATCGTTACTTCAACTTAAAAATGGCGCCGGGGGCGTTCCCGCCGATTTACGCTCAAAAAATATGTTAATGAGCGGAAATCGGCAATTCACGATCGAATTCCGGCGCGACGCAATGACGGTACGACGTTTCCGGACGGGATACGCGGCGCATAGATATACCTACATGGGGCTGGAGTATCCTATGTTAGGTATAGGCGTCGTCATCGCGTCGGGAAAAAAAAAAAAAACGTCGCTTGCGTAAAACGGTCATGAATGGGAATGTGACGTCATTGACGTTCATTCACAGATTTTGGAGCATGCGCACGGGGATGTTTTGACACTCGACGCATGCGCAGTACGTCGGCGGCGGGATCGCGCGTAGTTAGCATACTACACGCCCCGTACCCGCGACATTTGAATTCCGCCGGCTCATTTGCGATGCGCTGCCGCAACTTTAGGAGCAAGTGCTTCGTGAATGACAGCACTTGCTCCTAAAAATTCGGCAGCGCAACGCAAATGAGAAGCGTTACTCCAGAGCAAAGATGCTCTGGAATACGTGAATCTGGCCCATAGGGCCAGATTCACGTATTCCAGAGCATCTTTGCTCTGGAGTAACGCTTCTCATTTGCGTTGCGCTGCCGAATTTTTAGGAGCAAGTGCTGTCATTCACGAAGCACTTGCTCCTAAAGTTGCGGCAGCGCATCGCAAATGAGCCGGCGGAATTCAAATGTCGCGGGTACGGGGCGTGTAGTATGCTAACTACGCGCGATCCCGCCGCCGACGTACTGCGCATGCGTCGAGTGTCAAAACATCCCCGTGCGCATGCTCCAAAATCTGTGAATGAACGTCAATGACGTCACATTCCCATTCATGACCGTTTTACGCAAGCGACGTTTTTTTTTTTTTTCCCGACGCGATGACGACGCCTATACCTAACATAGGATACTCCAGCCCCATGTAGGTATATCTATGCGCCGCGTATCCCGTCCGGAAACGTCGTACCGTCATTGCGTCGCGCCGGAATTCGATCGTGAATTGCCGATTTCCGCTCATTAACATATTTTTTGAGCGTAAATCGGCGGGAACGCCCCCGGCGCCATTTTTAAGTTGAAGTAACGATGCGATGGCGAAACTCAGTTACGCTCATCGCATCGGAACTTCAACCCGGCGTTTCTTGTTTTCTGGTTACAGAAAACAGAAACGCCGGCTCAAAGCCACTGTTACGCTGGCGGATCACTCGATCCGCCAGCGTAACCTTTCATGAATCTGGCCCATAGTGTTGAAAAAAGCTATTTAACATGGACAGGGTGTTAACAGTGGCTTTTACTCTTTTATATAAAATCTTTATTCCAAAAGAAAAAAAAAAACATTTGTTAGTCCATCTAATGGTGGACATTCCTTAATAAATGCCTCAATAAATGTTCATTAACTTTTCAGATCAACCTCTTCCGATCAACATGCCACACACAGGAAACTGGATTTTGATAGATAAGTAAGATATGATTGTAACTCATGGTCACATCAGTATTTCCACTATGTAAATAACCTGATATACGATCCTATTCCTAAACAAAGTATGTCTGTGCAGCAGACTGATACAAAATGACCGATAATATTCTGCCCTGGACTATTGACTCAGTTTGATCAAATTTAGTCTAAATCAATTGAAATAGATTGTTATGTCTATTTGATTAGTTGCAGTTTCAATATTTTTAATAGAAATGTACATGTATCGTTTTGATAAAAAAAATAAAATAAAAAAATCAAAGTGTGTGTGCATGTACCGCTACTTTATAAACCGAGACTGACAATGCTGCTGTCTACCCTTAGGCAAGAAGCATATTACTGGCCAGATTTTTGGTTGAAAATAAAGGTTAACAAAGCCTTACAATAAAAAATGTATGCAATATGTTATTGTTTTTGAAATTAATATCACTTAGGTATTTGCTCTAAAGCCTTGCTAGAACTGATATTTTATCCAATAACTAACATTCCTGCAATTAACAGAAAGCTGAAACAGAATGAAATTCACAATAGAACGCTTTACATAAATCTTAAGCAGTACATGGGATTGACTATAAAAAATGCAAACACCAGACTTACGGTTTTGGCATGGATCTTTGCAGACTGTAATTTTTTGGCAAGGGTTCTTGCATGGATCCTGGCACTGGATCTTCTGCCCACCACAACCACCTTTGATTCCAGACATATCTGCTTTTGGTTTGCCTTCTTTCAATATTCAGAACCTGCAAGAGTTTATTTTGGTTGTTTGAATGGCTTGCCATGGGACCTTTTTATATATACACTGTAACAGGAAATGAAATTAGGACACATTTTTCCACTGATATGTCACAACAAAATTATGAGGTGCTTTAAAATATACGAGCCATCCACATTTCCCTATCACATGCTTATCATTTTCTAATTAAATAGGGTTCCTTACTCAGCACTGTGCTATTTACACTCAATGTTTTAGGGTTTTATTATTTTATTAAATACTGATGCATATTTTTAATTGGGATTTTATGCCTGTGCAAAAATTTGTGTCCCAAAAAATATTTATATGCAGCACGTGTATCATTGTTCCCACATATCCCTCGTTCAAAATGTATTCCCTCTGTCCTTCTTTTCCTTTAAATGGGAAAAAGAAAAACAGACCCCACAGACACGCTTTTAGTATTGCAAGTGGTTAAAGTCAATAACTCAACACTAAGGCCCCATACACACGAATGAATGAATGAAAAATGTATGAATAAAAAACGTATATAGCGTGGCACATGCAAACTGAATCGCCTCTGGGCGCTTGTTGTTCCTGTCTCCTTTGATATCAAAAGAGATGAGTCTTGATCTTTCTCCTGAACACTAAAAGATTCTCCTCCAACCGAATGCTGGTTGGTAAAGCGTTCCATAGTCTGGGACTTTGGATCACGAATCTTCTTTCTCCTTTGGATTTGTAGTTGGCTGTCGGAATCTGGAGCAGGTTTTGATTGGTGGATCGCAGGACACGATTGGGATTGTGAGCTTTTATTTTATCGCATAAATACTGGGGAGTATTCCCATAGATGCATCTGTGCGTTAGACAGAGTGCTTTAAAAGCCAGTGCAGGGCTCTCAATGAAGGGGAGATTGATTCCCAGTCACAAGTCTGGCGGCCGTGTTCTGAACGACTTGCAGGTGAGCGATTTGGTACTTGGGGAGTCCGAGGTAAATGGCATTTGCATAGTCCAGTCTGGAGTTTACAATTGCTCCCACCACAACCACCAAGTCTTCTTTGGGGATGAAAGGAGTAAGTCTGCATAGTAGGCGTAGCAGATGGTGAGATCCGCTGACTACTGACCCTATTTGTGCGTCCATTGTCATATAGGAGTCAAAAACGACCCCCAGACTTTTGACTTTGGCGCTAGGGGTGATGATTTTGCCCAGAATGGGTGGGGTCCAAGTTGTTGCAGATTGATTCATGCGCTTGGCGTGAAACAGGAGAAGTTCTGTTTTCGTTCCATTGAGTTTAAGATAACTCTTTGTCATCCAGTCCTCTATCAAAGAGAGGCATGTCTCTAGACTGAGGTGGTCTTCGTTTTTATTGTTAATGTGGAAATAAAGTTGCGTGTCGTCTGCATATGAGTGGAGTGGTAGAGCAGTTTTTGGCTGCTGATAATCTCAAAGAGAGGACGAAGATAGATGTTAAACAGCACCGGCGACAGAGGTGATCCTTGAGGGACTCCGCATGATACCGTGCGTTTCTCAGAAGTGAAAGGTCCTAACTTCACTGTTTGCGATCGGTTTTCCAAAAAAGAGGAGAACCAAGATAAATCGCCTTCTGCGACTCTGGCTACTTCAGCTAGCCGTGTCAATAATAATTTGTGGTCAACAGTGTCGAAAGCAGCGCTTAGGTTCAACAGAACCAGAAGACAAGATTCTCCCTCGTCTGTGGCCCATATTTTGAGCAATGCTGTTTCGGTCCCGTGTCCGGGTCGGAATCCCGATTGAAATGGATCAAGTAGCTTGTAGGTATCCAGATGCTGTTGCAGCTGTTTTACCACTACTTTTTCCATTACCTTTGAGAGGACATTGAGGCCTGTTATGGGACGCCGGTGGAGAGGATCCTTGGGGTCTAGGGTCGGTTTCTTCAGGATGGGTTGGATTATGCCCTATTTCAACTGTGAAGGTACTATGCCTTCCTTGAAAGACAGGTTAACAAGCTGCGTGATGGGGGGCGCCAGGATGTTGGCGCATTCCTTCAGCAGTTTAGTGGGGATGATATCATTTGGCGCTGTGCCGTTACGCAGAGTACCAATGATATTTTTTTGTGGCATCGATGGAGATGGGTTCCAGCATGAACTTACCTGGTTGTGGTAAATTGCTGTGGGTATTGTGTGAAAAATTCCGGGGTGGGCTGAGGGGGGAGTTGTTTTGCTGAATGCTTTCACGGATCCCCTTGATTTTATTAATGAAGTAATCCGATAGTTCATTGCAAAACTCTTGTGTGTCCGCATTGGGAGCTTCAAGACATCCTGGGTTCATGGTCTGAGTGACCATCTTGAAGAGTTCGCGTGGGCGGTTTAGGGCGCTATTGATAGCCACGGAAAAATAATTTTTCTTGCCTAGGAATATTTCTTTATGATATTTTCTTGTTATCGCCTTGTAGGTGGAGAGGTTTACCTCTGAAGAGCTTTTTTTCCAGGCGGCTTCTGCCCTTCTGCGCTCTTGCTTCAGTAACGACAGCTGGTTGTTGAACCAGCTGCCGTTGTTTTTCCGGATGCGGGTTTTACGTTTCGGCGCTACTAAGTCAGCTGACTGTAGCAGGGCCAAATTTATGGTCTCCAGTGTTTCTAGGGCCGTTAATGTGGTTTTGAAGAGTTCCAAGTGGAGCTTCTTTTGACATCTAGTCCAGTGTGTTGTCACTGGTCTAGAGGTTTTTGTTGCGGGGGAGAGTTTTTATTTCCATATCTTGTCTGAAGACACATTTGTCCAAATCGGTCGGACAGACCGATTTGAACAAATCTGTCTGCTGGGGACATATTGGTTTGATCGTGTACACACGATCAAACCAAAATCCCCGCCGGCAGACGGCGCGCTGACGTGGCGGTGACGTTGACGCCGCCACGTCACCGCACCAGGAAGTAAAACACTTCCGCGCATGTGTCAAAACCATTCGACGCGTGTGCGAGAAGACATGTCTGCTGGTTAGCGTACTAACCAGCAGACATGTCGGGTGGACGGGTTCCCAGCCAACAGATTTGAAAGCATGCTTTCAAATCTGTCTGCTGGCCAAATCCGTCGGCTCACCCGTACACACGATCGAATCTGTGTGCTGGGACGGTCGGGCCGACTGTTTCCAGCAGACAGATTTAATCGTGTGTACGCGGCCTTAGTCCACTATATGGACCACTTATGTATTTATACATGTTGATCATATACCACCCCCCTTAATCTCCTCTTCTCAAGAGAGAATAAACTCAGTTCCTCTAATCTTTCCTCATAGCTTAGCTCCTCAATGCCTCTTATCAGTTTGGTTATCATTCTCTGAACTTCATCTAGTTCCCCAATATCCTTTTTGTGAACTGGTGCCCAGAACTAAACGGAATATTGCAGATGAGGTCTTACTAATGATTTGTACAGGGGCAAAATTCTCTCTCTCTGGAGTCCATATGTCTCTTAATACTTTGGAAACCGCAGCTTGGCTTTGAATGCCATTATTAAGCTCATAGTACCATATAAACCTTGAGCTAGATGGTAACTAAGGAAAAAAAGATTGCTGCCCTAAATCAACCCTGAATACATGATGAAATCCAAATAAAAAAAAGATAATAAACCCAGGAAAATATACGACAATGTTACCCTGATAGATATACCTTACTTATACCTTACTTACTTATAAAGTGCATATACATTAATTATGGGAAAACAAAATCAAATACATGTCACACCTAGAAAAAAAAATCAAATACATGCAAAATAATTAATAAAATGTGTGTAAAAAGGAACTTTCAGTATGCAGGTCTTTATTTTTTATCGCCGTACATACCGTTATATTGTGATTTTCTCCCCGGCTTCCGGGTTCTGATTCCCGCGAGACTGGGCTTAGATGATTGATGTCTGGCGAAACAGTTCCCATTTTGCACAAGGCGCGTCACCAGATTTCCATAAATAGCCGAGCTGCGGTTCGGCGCTATACGACGCCTGCGCAGTCAGCTCTACATGGCGGGCTCTCTAGCCTTCAGTTGCAGCGCCCTGCTGCCTGGCCCATCTCTGGTCTAGGAATTGGGGGTTCTCCTGACACCCCTAATAGGAGATGACTTCAATCCTGGAACCAAGATCCACTGCCTTGTGGCTGGGTCCTCTGACCCCTTGATTAACCCCTGTCCCCTGGCTTCTGGCTGGGGGGTCCCCTGACCTCAGGTGAGACCTTCCGTCTCCCACACTGGGAGTGGTCTCCAAACTGGAAACTGTGTCCAAAATGAGAGCCTTGAGCAATTCTCAGACCTGACTATATAATGACCATGCACACCTGTGTAGTGAGTCAGGTTGCAGGCATCTAGCAAAACCTGGACCCAGGATTGAATGTTCTGATTCAGAACTACAGAACCTGGAGAGATGCTAGTTCTGAACCTTGCATTAACTCTTAATAAGACTCCTGGTTCGCCTTTTCTTATAAACTTATAGTGACAGAGCCTATCTCTGTCACAAAGTACACACTTACTGGTCCACACAACCTATTCATTATATGCCTATGTATTCATCCATTATGGCAAGAACACATTATGAAATGATAATGCGCTTCCTCCATTTTGGAGATAAAACATTTTTTTAATCTGAGGGGTGTTCTGTTGGCACCATGTTACATTTTTCACCCAAAATATGGGTGTCACATAGAATATTCCCCTCACACACATTCTTGCAAGCATGGGAGGGGGTAAAAAGGTAGCTAGAGAGCAAGATGTCTTGGGAGGAGTGGAGTGGATGATTTGAGTGATATCTTGAGGTGAGGTTGGTGATATACTGTAGCTGAGGGCAGTGTCATAGATGGCTTTTTATATGTTATGGTTAGGTCTTTTTGACCTTCTATATAGCATTCTAGTAGTGCACGAATGCCATTTTTATACATTATACTGTTTTAAAACGTTCTAAGCATTCAATAATGCTGATGAACATTATATATTCCACAAATTTCCCAAATACACTACATACAGTTGTGCTCATAAGGTTACATACCCTGGCAAAAGTTATGATTTCTTGGCCATTTTTTCGAGAATATGAATAGCACAAAAACTTTTCATTCATTCATGAAGCCATTTATTATCATTTAACTGTGTTTACTTAAATCATAATGACAACAAAAAGTACCCAAATGACCCTGATCAAAAGTTTACATACCGCAGTTCTTAATACCGTGTATAGCCCACTTTAACATCAATAACAGCTTGAAGTCTTTTGTGGTATTTGTAGATGAGGCTCTTTATTATCTCAGATGGTAAAGTTTCCCATTATCTGGTCAAAAGGCATCCAGTTCCTGTAAATTATTGGGCTCTCTTGCATAAACTGCACGTTTGAGATCTCCACAGAATGGCTCAATGATATTGTCAGGAGACTAAGATGGCCACTCCAGAGCCTTCACTTTATTATGCTGTAGCCAATGACAGGTCGACTATGCTTTGTGTTTTGTTGAATCATTGTCATGTTGGAATGTCCAAGTATGTCCCATGTGCAGCTTCCAGGTATTTTTTGATAACATACTGCATTCATCTTGCCATCAATTTTGACCAAATTTCCTGTGCCTTTGTAGCGCACACATCCCAAAACATCAGCGATCCACCTTAATGTTTCACAGTAGGAATGGGGTACCTTTCATCACAGGCCTTGTTGACTCCTCTCCAAATGTAGCATTTATGGTTCTGGCTAAAAGCTCAATTTTGGTCTCATCACTCCAAATGACTTTGTGCCAGAAGACCTGAGGCTTGTCTCCGTGCTGCTTGGCGTATTGTAAGCGGGATACTTTGTGGCATTTGCGTAGTGATGGCTTTCTTCTGCCGACTCGACCAAGAAGCCCATTGTTTTTCAAGTGCCTTCTTATTGTGTATCTTGAAACAGCAACACTACATGTTTTAATAGTGTCATGTATTTCCACCTGAAGTTATTTGTTCATTTTTCTTTGCATTTTCCTGGCAGTTGTGGCTGAAATTTTAGTTGGTCTACTATTCGTGGTTTGGTTTCAACAGAACCCCTCATTTTTCACTTCTTGATTAGAGTTTGAACACTGCTGATTTGAATTCTTAATTCCTTGGATATCTTTTTATAACCCTTTCCAGTTGTATACAATTCAACTACCTTTCTTATGCTTTTCCAATGACTCAGAATCCAAAAACGTCAGTGCAGCACTGGGTGAAATATGCAAGGGTCTGTCAGGAGTCCAGAAACTCATTGCCCTTTTATACACACACACTAAAGCAATCAAACAGATCACAGGTGAGGATGGTTACCTTTTAGAGCCATTCAAACCCCTTTATGCCAACATGTTTGCATGTTATCAGGCCAAAATCACATGGGTTTTCAGACTTTTGACGAGGGCCATTTGGGTAGTTTCTGTTGCCATTATGATTTAAAAACAGTAAACACAGTTGATTGATAATAAATGGCTTCAGCCAAACACTAACCATGAGTGAAAGAAAAGTTTTTGTGTTATCATTCATATTCTCTTAAAAATGGCCAAGAAATCATAAATTCTGCCAGGGTATGTAAACTTAGGACCACAACTATACTTCACACGTCCGTGATAGCTTGTAAACGCCACACATCTTTATTGTGTCCTATGTTTTCTATATTCTATACTCCACTCCACTGTGCTATATGTTATATAAGCTACAATTCTAATGCAAAGTATATTTCCTGACACAATCTGCTGCCCTATTTCAGACTAGCTTCAGACTAGCTTCTGCTAGCTGGTCGGTAAGTAGGCTTGGTTATTCCCTGGGCATTCCCCCAGGTTCTTGTTGTTATCTGCTTTAGCCTTCCATTGCTACTTACTGTGATTGCCAGCCATAGATGGGGGCGGTGGATACGTTTTGTTTCACCTGTGGTGTTTATTTTGGTCCAGCAGTGCACCAACACCTTTGCAGCCATTGTGCTATATGCTGGGTGCTTGGTGTGCTTCTGTACTTTTACGGAGGGGTGGCTCCCCTTCAGTCCACCTGCCCCTATCTATCCATTAAAATGCATGTGCCTCCATTGTGAGGACACTCACTGTTAGTGTTAGGATCACAGAATTATGGGGTGCCTTGGCGCGGCTCTGTGGCTCACGCATGCGTTTGCAAATGCGTGCGGACAAAACCCCTGTTTTTAACGCACATTGTTAGACAGGTTAATTGGTTGTTCTGCTAGCTGGTCGGTAAGTAGGCTTGGTTATTCCCTGGGCATTCCCCAGGTTCTTGTTGTTACCTATTTCAGACTAACATCAGATTTCATTTATGTTAAAATACCTATTTGTGCTAGAATGTTCCAGCTTAAAAAAAAAATCACAATGCCACATACATTAAATTATAACATCAAGTAGAAACCTTTTACTGCACCAAAAAGTATGTAAAACTTCACCTGGATACCATAAGATAAATAGACAGTTGAAACCGCTGCATTGTGTAAAATATTAAATGTATAAATGTAAAGATTTATATTTCTCAATGCTTTATTACCCCATCACAGCACATAAAAAAACAAAAAAACAAACGCAATTAGAAAAAAAAGCAAGTGGTACATTGCAAAATGCAGTAAAGATTTTTATTGGGTAAGGTGCATTTAAAAGCAATGAAGAAAATGCAAGTTTAAACTGAATAAGATTGAAAGGGTGTTGATTTTGCAGAGAAGTCATTTAGTAAGTTGGGCTTCAGGCACACGTAATCTCTTCTTTATTAATCACAGCAAAAACTTCCTTGGCCCTGGCAAGGATCACAGGGATCAGGACAACAGGAGACAGGAACAACACAGGGATTGCAGGGATTGCATGGATCTGCCGAGAAAGAAATATTATATTATTAATGCATTCGACTTAAAGTATAGAATATATTTTTATAATTCAGCCAAAATTTTCTTTTTGAAATCCAACAGCCTTGTTTATGTTTGAATGGCATGTGAAATTTTCCAGAACCCTTATTAACCACTTACTGTCCCGGCTATAGCCGATATACAGCTACAACACGGCTCTCCAGTTCTGGGAGGACGTCCCTGGATGTCTTCCCACATATGCTCATACCGCACGTCCTGTGACCACTGTGTGCCTTGGACACAACGGATCACGGATTGGGATAAAGGGCCAATCACAGCAGCACTTTACCATGTAATCAGCTGTTTCCAATCACAGCTGCCACAATGTAAACAGACTTGCTGATTATCAGGTCTCTTTTCCTCACACAGAGACAGCGTATGAGGAAAGGAGAGCTGATCGCGGAGGGACACAGTGAGTACATTATTTACGATCACAATCAGTGCAGCCTTTCAGTGCCTCCTTATCAGTGCCCATCTGTGCATGCTTATCAGTGCCTCCTCATCAGTGCCCATCATTGTAGCCTCATCAGTGCACATCAGTGAAGAAGAAAAATTACCTATTTGCTAAATTTTATAACTGAAACTAAGAAAAACTTTTTTTTTTTTGTAAAAAATAAAAACCCCAGTGGTGATTAAATACTAGAAAAGAAACCTCTATCTGTCTCAAAAACACTGTTACAGTGTTGCATGACTGAGTAATTGTCATTCAAAATGTGACAGTCTTGAAAGCTGAAAATTGGCCTGGGCAGGAAGGAGCGAAAGTGCCTGGTATATAAGTGGTTAAACCATTAATTATTTCTGTATAGATGTATCCATTCATTGGCTAACTGAAAAGCTTTTACTTGAGAAAAAACAGGATACTTGGAATGAAACAAGCTACATTGTGGTCAAAGCACCAATCAGCAGCAATTCCCTTTTTTAATCATAGTAGGATTGGCTTGTTTCAAATGGCATTTAATCGATTTCTCTGCATTACCTTGTTGGCGAACATAGAGATTTCCACGTGGATGATGGTGATGACCCTGAGGTTTACATGCTGAAATAAAAGCACAAACAAATGTTTAATACATACACTACAGAAGAACAACAGGTAACACAAGTGAAATAAACCAGTTAAAGCCTAATGATATTGGTGAAATATTAAAACTCTTATAAAATCTACTAAATATTAATTTAGCCTGAGATTTATTAAACCAGAGTTCCTCAAGTTTCCAAATGTGTACTAATACATCATTCACATAATTCCCTATTGTGAAACCAACCTCTATTGAGCCTAAAGCAGGCTATAGATGAGTTCCCCATCCACACATTCAAATCCTCTCCTGTGTCATTGTATTCTGACAACAAGGACACTTCCTCACCGTCAGAATACACTGATCAGTGCTGCAGGCTTTAGCCAGCAGGGCTGACCGAGAGGAGATTTTCCAGGAAAGTGGTTGTACAGAAGTTTATCAGTAGTTTGACTTCTGTACAACGATAGTGCCCTTACATGGATTAAAATGTGTCTGGTCCCTGCTGAACTGGCCGAAAAGGACACTTCCTCACCGTCAGAATACACTGATCAGTGCTGCAGGCTTTAGCCAGCAGGGCTGACCGAGAGGAGATTTTCCAGGAAAGTGGTTGTACAGAAGTTTATCAGTAGTTTGACTTCTGTACAACGATAGTGCCCTTACATGGATTAAAATTTGTCTGGTCCCTGCTGAACTGGCCGAATTTTGATCCATCTACAGTATGTGCAGCTTTAGAGACATCAAGGAGCCTGTAGGAATGAACTAAGAAAACCTGGCCTAACTGTATATGATATAGACCAGGGATCTCCAAACTACGGCCCTCTAGCTATTGCTAGACATGTGTATTCGTTTTCGTCCGAATGCATTTTTGTCCGAATTTCAGGTATTTTTGTTATCGTTTTAACAAACGATAACGAAAGCACAGAAAACAAAAATCGTTTTCGTTTCGGTCGAATGTGCCTAACCTCAACTCTATTAGTCCAATATTATTCTACATAAAGAGAAAAGATTCGACATTAAGAGAAAAGATTCGACATTATAGAGACATGTCAAATCTTCTTCTTTTTTTTTTTTAAAGATTCTGTCAAATCTTTTTTTTTTTAAGATTCCGTTGAATCTTCTTAGAACATTCGACAGACACCATAAGTCTTCAATGATGCCGCGTACACACAACCAAATAAATCCGATCAAATTGGTCTGTCAGACCGATTTGATCGGATTTGTCTGCTGGGAGAAATTGGTTTGATCGTGTACACACGATCAGACCAAAATCCCTGCTGGCAGACAGCGCGGTGACGTGGCGGTGACGTTGACGCCGCCACATCACCGCACCAGGAAGTAAAACGCTTCTGCGCATGCGTCAATTCCATTCGACGCATGTGCGGGCAGATATGGTACTAACCAGCAGACATGTCGGACGGACGGGTTCCCAGCAGACAGATTTTAAAGCATGCTTTAAAATCTGTCTGCTGGAAAAATCTGTCTGTCCGGCCATACACACGATCAAATTTGTCTGCTGAAACGGTCCATCGGACCGTTTCCAGCAGATGAATTTGATCGTGTGTACGCGGCCTGACAAATTCAACCTTAATTCATTTTGATTTTCAGACGAAAATGAAATAATTATAAACTAATTTCGGGAGTAACTGAATAAATACATTTTTCAAACGAAAACTACACGTCCCATGAGGACCATGAGGACTCTGACATTCACCGGCATGATGGGAATTGTAATTCCTGAACAACTGGAGTGCAATAGTTTGGAAATCCCTGAGATAGACTTAAGATACAGTAGATTGACTTCTGTGCAAAACAGTGCCCGTAAGTGGATTAAAATTTGTCCGGTCCCTGCTGAACTGCCCGAATTTTGATCCATCTATAAGCATCTTTAGAGACATCAAGGAGCCTGTAGGAATGAAGTAAGAAAACCTGGCCTAACTGTATATGATATAGACCAGGGAATTCCAAACTACGGCCCTCTGGCTTTTGTAAAACTACACGTCCCATAAGGCATTGTAAAACTCTGATATTCACAGACATGGCTATGCATGATGGGAATTGTAATTCCTGAACAACTGGAGGGCCATAATTTGGAAACCCTTGAGATAAACTTCTTAGAGCAGGGGTGCCAAACTGGCGGCCCTTTAGCTATTGCAGAACTACAAGTCCCATCATGCCTCTGCCTGTGGGAGCCATGTTTGTAACTGTCAGCCTTGCAATGCCTCATGGGATTTCTAGTTGAGTAACAGCTGGAGGGCCACCAGTTTGACACCTGTGCTTTAGAGGGTTACATTTAGAGGGTTGAAAAAAGCTATTTAACGCTGACAGGGGTGCTTACAGTGGCTTTTATTCATTTAAATAAAATCTTTATTCCAAAAGAAGAAAAATATTGCTGCAATTGCTTAAAAAATGTTACTTCAGCTTTAATTTGTTAGTCCATCTAATTGTGGACATGCCTTGATAAATGTTCATTATCTTTTCAGATCAACCTCTTCCAATCAGCATGCCACACACGTGAAAGTGGATTTTGATAGATGACTAAGACACAATCGCATCTTTATTTCCACTATGTAAATAACCTGATATATGATCCTATTCCTAAACAAAGTATGTCTCTGCAGCAGAAAGATACACAATCATTGACACTATTCTGCCCTGGACTATTGACTCGGTTTGATTAAATTTAGTCTAAATCAATTGGAATAGATCGTTATGGCTATTTGATTATTTGCGGTTTCAATATTTTTGATAGAAATGTACATGGTGTGGCTATAATAGAAAATCAAAGTGTGTGTGCCCACCATAAATCTAGTGCATGTACCTCTACTCTATCAACCGAGACTGACAATGCTGCTGTCTGATGGTGTCTGTCCACTGTTCTCCAGTGGAGTGGAGATACCCTAAGACAAGAAGTATACTGGCCAGATCTTTAAATAAAGGTTTAAAAAGCCTGACAATAGGAAATGAATGCAATATATTATTGTTTTTGAAATTAATACCACTTTAAGTATTTCCTCTAAAGCCTTGCTAGAACTGATATTGTACCCAATAACTAACATTCCTGCAATTAACAGAAAGCTGTGACAGAATGAAATTCACAATAGAATGCTTTACATAAATCTTAAGCAGTACATGGGATTAACTTAAAAAATGCAAACACCAGACTTACGGTTTTGGCATGGATCTTTGCAGACTGTAATTTTTTGGCAAGGGTTCTTGCATGGATCTTGGCACTGGATCTTCTGCCCACCACAACCACCTTTGATTCCAGACATATCTGCTTTTGGTTTGCCTTCTTTGAAAATTCGGAACCTGCAAGAGTTTATTTTGGTTGTTTGAATGGCTTGCCATGGGACCTTTTTATATATACTGTAACAGGAACTGAAATTAGGACACATTTTTCCACTGACTTGTCACAACAAAATTATGAGGTGCTTCAAAATATACGAGCCATCCACATTTCCCTATCCACATGCCTATCATTTTCTAATTAAATAGGGTTCCTTACACAGCACTGTGCTATTTACAGTCAATGTTTTAGGGTTGATTATTATTTTATTATATACTGATGCATTGTTTTATTGGGATTTTATGCCTCGGTGCAAATTCAAAAAATTGTGTCTAATATTTATATGCAGCACGTGTATCATTGTTCCCACATATCCCTCATTCAAAATGTAATCGCTCTGTCCCTCTTTTCATTTAAATGGGGGGAAAAAACATCCCCCCACAATCACAGTTTTTACAACTTTCTTAAATTCTTTCAGTATTTTTTAACAATTGTATTTTATATTTTTTTTACATATTTTTTTTTTTAACAGGCCCATTGAAGAGGGCTTGATTACATAGTTGCATAGTTAGTCTGGTGGAAAAAAAGACGCAATTCCATCCAGTTCAATTATTACAAGGAAAAGAAAAACACAATCCTATATACACAATCCTATACCCACAGTTGATCCAGGAATGCAAAAAATAAATAAACTGCAAAACATGATCCAATTTGCTCCAGCAGGGAAAAAATCCTTCTTGATACCCCAAGACACAATAGGTTATTTCCTTGATCAACTTTACCTAAAAAGTTAGTATCCAGTTATTTTATGTGCATTTAGGAAAGAATCCAGGACTTTTTTAAGGCAACCTACTGAGCTAGCCAGAACCAGCTCTTAACTCCCCTGGTGGTATTCCGGAGTCTGACTCGGGGTTAAATTTCTGTGCTGCGATCTGTAACCCTGAGTCAGACTCTGTCTCGCCTCGCAGCATCCACAGGCATGGTTTACTTACCTTGTTCCTGGATCCAGCGATGCATCCGCGCTGTGTGAGCGAGCGGTTGCTCGCTCGATTCACACAGTGCCTCTGTGTGCCGTCGATCTCCACGAAAGGCGGAGAACGGCGCCAAATTCAAAAACGTAAACAAACACATTACATACAGTATACTGTAATCTTATAGATTACAGTACTGTATGTGAAAAATACACATCCCTTTGTCCCTAGTGGTCTGCCCAGTGTTCTGCATGTCCTTTTATATAATAAAAACTGTTCTTTCTGCCTGCAAACTGTAGATTGTCCATAGCAACCAAAAGTGTCCCTTTATGTCAAAAATGGTTTTAGATCAGCTAGAAAACAGCGATAATAAATTATAATCACTTGCAGAATTGAGCGATAACGATTTGTGGGGGAATTCTTCATAAAAAAATAAAAGTAACGACAGCGAAAATTCTGCAACTGAGCAAATTTCAGTGATTTTGAGTTGATTACATTATTGAATAATTTTCATTATAATTATATTATTATTTGTTATAATTATTTATTATATTATAATTTATTATTATTTTTTTTTTAATTCATACCCGGGATGCCTATTAGACTCTTGTTTGGTCAGATTTAACCCCCTTAGCAGTATTCCCGAGCGTATTCCCGAGCGTGTTTTTTTATGCTAGGATCGGTATCCCCGAGTCACACTCGGGGTAGCTATGCAGAGCCTGCAGCGCGCGCCGGCTTACCTTGTCTGTGGATCCAGCGATGCATCCCCGCTGTGTGAGTGAGTGGGTCCTTGCTCGATTCACACAGTGTCCCCGTGTGCCGTCGATCTCCGTTCCCTGCGACGTTACGACGCACGGGGGTAGAGAACGGCGCCAAATTCAAAAAAGTAAACAAAAACGGTACATACAGTATACTGTAATCTTATAGATTACAGTACTGTATGTGAAAAAATACACACACCCTTTGTCCCTAGTGGTCTGCCCAGTGTCCTACATGCACTTTTATAAAATAAAAACTGTTCTTTCTGCCTGGAAACTGTAGATTGTCCATAGCAACCAAAAGTGTCCCTTTATGTCAAAAGTGATTTTAGAGCAGCTAGAAAACAGTGATAATAAATTATAATCACTTGCAGAATTGAGACCGTTGTCCTCTGGTTAACCTATCGTGTGTATGCGGCTTTACTTTTTCATTTACTTATTCACTTATTCACAGCTCTTACTGTGAAGAAGCCTTTCTGTATTTGGAGAATAAATCTCTTTTACTCCAGATGTAAAGAGTGCTCCCTTGTCCTTGACACCTCTGTGATGACCTTAAAGTGAATAACTCAACACTACGTTTACTATATGGACCACATATGTATTTATACATGTTGATCATATCCTCTCTTAACCTCCTCTTCTCAAGAGAGAATAAACTCTGTTCCCTTTTTAAATTTTCCTCCTAGCTGAGCTCTTCCATGCCTCTTAACAGTTTGGTTGCCCTTCTCTGCATTTTCTCCAGTTCCCCAATATCCTTTTTTGTGAACTGGTGCCCAGAACTAAACAGATTATTTCAGATGAGGTCTTACTAATGATTTGTACAGGGCAAAATGATGTCTCTGTCTCTCTGGCGTCTATAACTCTATTAGTACTTTGGAACCCGCAGCTTGGCATTGCATGCCATTATTAAGCTTTTGATAGAAAATAAACCTTGAGATAGATGGTAATTAGGGGGAAAAAGACTGATGCACCTAAATCAACCCTGAGATAAAAAACTAATTAAAATAAATTAAAATAAAAAAAGATGTGCCGCCTTATAATAAACCCAGGAAGACAAGTGACAATGTTACTCTGATAGATATACCTTACTTGTATATACATTAATGATGGGAAAACAAAATATATGTCACACCTAGTATGTGAAAAAAAAATCAATCAAATATATGTCAAATAATTCATCAAATGTGTGTGAAAAAGAACCTTCGAAAAATTTAGCATAACATCATCTTCATGGAAAAATCGAACCACAATTGATTGTCCTCCCAAGTGTTCAAAACCCCACATAAAGTTCATAAAATATAGTTCATATGAATTAAATAGCAAAAAAGTTCATAAAGACATTTCTTTAACTAATCAATAGTGCTCTTCGCCGGGTGCCAAGTGCTTAAATCACACAAAGTGCTCCAGTGCTCCAAAGTGCTTCCTAAATGACATAGCCTCTTGCCAGATCAAAATGATCTCCAAACCATAAGAGATCCAGATCGCCTTTGGTTTAGCAAATCCTTTAGTCAATGCTTTCACCACCAAATACTGTAGTTTTGACTTCAGTTACCCCTTCAACAGGAATCAACAGCTGTGTCCCCGCACCATAGAATCTAATCCCTCTCAGTGCCGCTTGTTATTTACCAAGTTCTCTCAGATAACAATGGGGTATTATATACAAAAGAGAAGGCTCATCTTGCAATATCATAAAAAATTGCACTTACAGACTTAAACAGCAGTAAAATCAAATCTCAACTCAGCCCTGGGACACACTGGCTGATCCTGGACATAATGACGTCACAACTCCAAGTGCACTCAATGCGGTCTCCGTAAACAGGCGTCCTCTGGGATTGGAGATCAGCTTTCTGGATTTCAGCTTTTGACATCTGTGCCCAATTGGTTTGTGCCCTGCGGACATGGGTGGACCAATGTTAGCTCTATGCATAGGTGTGTGCAGCCTATTGCATTAGGGTGTGCACCCCAAAACTCAAGCACACATGACTTTCTCTGCAGCCTCAGCTGCATGGGACAGGAAATTAATGGGATATTCTCTGTTCTGGATGGCTTCCTATTCATTCACAAACTGAGGCGTAATAAACACAGTTTACTATGCTTCAGTCATGATTAAACACAGTAAGTGAGTGTGTTCACTGTGTTCATTTAGAAAACTAATGTGGGGTTGTAAATTACTTATTGATCAGCAACTTCCCTCATTCTACATCCTGAAACAGCAGCTGGGGGGAGAAGAGGGAAGCCTGCAGAACTGCATTGGGGGGCCACAACATGGCGGGAAGCCCGGGAAGTGGGGGGAATCGGAACCACATAGAGTGATTTGGGTGTGCACAGACACACCCCCTGCGCTAGCCTATGGCTCTATGGGCAGCTAGTTGTAAACATACTTGTGTCCCTTTACATCAGGTTACTTCTGATCCATGATATTTAAGTGCAAAAAAACTCAAAAAAGGACACAATTCTTATCTGTTTTCAAGTCTGAACCTGGTCGGACTTAGGGGTAGGGGGGTGTAAACGGACATCAGCTTGCCCATAGAGCCACATGGTCCGCCTGTCCATTTTTAAGCCCATGTGAAAGGTCACTAATGAAAACTGTCCTATTGTTTCCAGTTGCTAATCTGTCACTTGTTTTTTTTTAGAATGCAAGTTATGGACAGATTTATTTTCTATAAACAATTTGCATAGCATTTTAGCCAGTATGGGCCAGATCCACAAAGAATTACCCCGGCATATCTACAGATACGCCGACATAATTCCAATTTCCCGCCGGAGTATCTTTGTTTTGTATCCACAAAACAAGATACGCCGGAAATACGCTAAGATACGACTGGTGTAACAATATTACACCGTTGTATCTTAGTTGTAATTTTACACTGGACGCTAGGGGCGCTTCTGTCGGATTTCCGCATCGAATATTCAAATGAGCCGGCACATTCCCTTTACGTCATTTCAGTAAGCATATCTCTGGTGTAAGGCTACCCCTGCTATATGGAGGCGCAGCCAATGTTAAGCGTCAAATTTTCCGTCGTTCACGTAACCCGTTCGCGAATAGGGAATTGCGTAAGTTACGTACACGTTGTTTTCATTGACTATTTGCGATGTGATTTCACGCATGAGCACTGGGATACGTCCACGGCCAGAGCATGCACAGTTCAAAAACTACATCGTTTGCGACGGGTCATTGATAATTTTAATAAAACACGCCCACCAACAACCCATTTGAATTACACCCGCGAATGCCGGCCCATTTACTCTACGCCGCCATAAGTAACATCACTATTTCTTTGAGGATAAGTAATACGCCGCTGTAACTTACAGCTGCGTAGAGTAAATGGGTTAGGCTCACAAAGCGCAGCAGCTTTGTGGATCTGGCCCTATGAAAATTAACATATCCACATTCATTAAAAAGTGCTTTTTAGCCCTTCTAAGATCTGCACCTGTTCTGAGGATAAATGTAACTGATAACTAAGTTCCGACAGTTGTGGCACAATTGGGAAAAAAATACTCTCATGCCGTGTACACTTCGGAAATTCTGACCGTGTGTAGGCCCCATCGGACATTTTCTGTCGGAATTTGAGAGTCGGTTCTCAAATTTTCCGACGGCAAAAGTTCTTGTCTTGTCATATCGTCTGATGCAATTCCGACACACAAAAAAAACATGCATGCTCGGAATCAAGCAGAAGAGCCGCACTGCCTATTGAACTTAATTTTTCTTGGCTCGTCGTACGTGTTGTATTTGGCCGAGTTCTTGACGTTGGAATTTCCGATAACATTTGTGTGACCGTGTGTATGCAACACAAGTTTGAGCCAACATTCCATTGGAAAAAAAGTCCACGGTTTTGTTGTCGGAATTTCCTATCGTGTGTACACAGCATTACAGTTTCTATTGGGCCACTCATAATCTGTGACTTTTTATGCAAAACAGACCAAAAGATTATTGAAAAAAAAATTCTACACAAATTACACATTTTCTTCATTAAATAAATGTCCTTTATTTATTTTCCTGCTTAATATAATATAGTGGGCAGAATATTTTTTTAGGATTATATCACTTTAGTTTACTTTAAAAGTAGTATCGTGGTTAAACAAATAGCCAAGAGAACAGAGGTAGGAGCTTTTGATAAGTAATCACACATACAATATTTGAAATTTACAGTGGTGACTGTTTATTTTAAATGGAAGAATTAAGACATCAGAACAAAAATGATTTAAAAAAAATCATAGTTAAAATAATGTTTTTTGCACAGATGTGAATAAAAGGAACTTACATTTCTAAAAATTATATATATTTGGTAAATTGGAGAGCCACTGTAAGGCAATTTAATGTCTAATGATATGGGCTGGCTATGTTTAACTGCTTCCCGCCTAGTCAAGACAGATAAACGCCCGGGTGGGTGCTCTTATGTTCTGGGAGGATGTACTCATACGTCATCCAGCTTTTGCGCCTATCTGTCAGTGCCCTGATCAGCCCCACCAGTGCTGCCGTCATTGGTGCCAAAATTTAGCCACACCAGTGCAGCTGTCACCAGCGTCCTAAATCGTCCTAAATCAGTCATACCAGCACACCTATCTTTCAGTGCCTTGATTCAGCCACACCAGTGCAACCATCTGCAGTGCTCTGATTAGGCCATACCAGTTCAACCGTATAAGGTGCCCAGATTGCTGTCACACCAGTGCAGCCATCCACTTTGTCCCTGATTGCAGCTATCCCAGTGGAACCATCCACTGTGTCCCTGATTGCAGCCACACAAGTGCATCGTCACAGCAGTATAATGCAGAGGCGTATCTAGTGAAAATGGCGCCTATGGCAAGCACTGAAACTGCGCCCCTGTCAAAACATTTGAAACCCATTTTTCAGATAACCTTAACAAAAAAAACAGCTGACAAATCTACAAGTCAAACTCTTTAATCTTCCAATTAAATGAATGTCTGCAAGGTAGACAGAAATAATAGTGTAATGATTCTGTTAACAAACGAGTAAATACCTAATAAATTCCTTCATCTATATCACCTCCGGCGTTCTAGTTTCTGTTCTCTCATTCACTTCCTGGTTTGCGGCGCTCGTTCATGTAAGAACTACATTTTCCAGTATGCATTGTGGCACGCCCAGTAATTCACACCTCCTTGATGTCTCTAACACGTAGAGAGCATCCTGCTGCACAGATGTAGTTCCCAGGAGGGGGCGGGGCACGTCACTGACCACCGCAGTAAAGCCTCCCTTCACGGTGGTGAGTAACTATCAGACAAGCAGGAAGTGAACAGAACAGAGAAGAAATAGAGCAACGTCTGAGCAAAAACAAACAATGAGGAAGTGAAAAGAGGAATGTCTGCAGGAAAAGGATGCTTACTATGAAAAAAATATGTTTTCCTTTTACAAATTATGGATTGGCACTACATACAAATTACAACGGCACCTTCCTTGCTTTCGCTGATGCAAACTGGTCTATGATCTGCTCAAAGTCAGTTTTTTCTGTTTCTTCTCTTTCTACACTCAGCAGAGCAAGATCACAGAGTCTGTCTTGACCCATGGAGGCTCTCAAATACGAAAGTATCAGTTTTAGCTTGCAAAATGATCTCTCACCGCTTTGATTTTAATGGGCAGGGGCGCTTTAAGAGCCACTCCTACAGCGCCTCAAAGATGCTGTTTGCAGGACATTTTTTAATGTTTTGCCAACGCACTGCTCCAGTGTGAAAGCCATCTGGCTTTTTTCACACAGGAGTGAGTGGAGCCGCTCTTTCAGGGCGCTTTACAGGTGCTACAGCGCTACAAAATAGAGCACTCCAATGTGAAAGGCCGAGGACTTTAACACTGGAGCGGTTGGCAGGACATTAAAAAAAGTCCTGCGAGCTGCATCTTTAAGGCGCTGTAAGAACAGTGTACACACTGATTCAAACGTGCCCCATCTCATTAAAACCAATGGGCAGTGTCGCTGAACCGCCAGCAATGCACCGCTGCAGCTGCGCTTTGCGGGTGGTTTTAACCCTTTTTTGGGCCGCTAGTGTTTGTGCTGGCAGGACGCTCAAAGTCCTGTCAGCCACATCTTTGAGGCACCCTGCTAGTGGCTGAATAGCGCTGCAAAAACGTCAGTAAAGCGCTGCTAAAATAGTGGCGCTTTACCGCCAATGGCGCAACGCCCCAGTGCATAGCCATAGATATCCTAAATAAAGTGATTTCTGCAAGTAGTACCTGCACAAATCACTTTATTTATATCTATGGCTATGCAGAATTATAGTTTGCTATCACCATGAAAAAAGTCACCATTAGTGTTGCTCACGAATATTCGTATTGCGAATATTTGGCTCGAATATGGCATATTCGAGTATTCGCGATATATTCCGAATTTCGCGGTGAATATTCGCTATTTCGAATATTCGTATTTTCTCATTTTTTTTTAGAACAGATCACATCCTAGAAATCCCCATCGACGTCTAAAAGCATTGCTGGTATGATTAGAGACCTTGGGCCGAGTAGCTGCAGCGATCATTTTATATTGCCGAAAAATCGCAATGCGATTATTCGGCAATAGCGATATCGCGCGATTATTTTCGAGAAATTCGCAATATTGTTTTTAGCTAAAATAACACATATATTCGATTTCAGAGTGTTACTGTCGAAATTCCGCAATCAATTTCTCATTCGCATTTTTGCGAAATTACGATAAAATATCAAGAATATTCTGAGCCAATCAGAGTGCTCCTTCCGCATTTGCCGAATATTCGCAATTATTTTGTATTGTAATATATCACAAATATTCTGAGCCAATCAGAGTGCTCCATTCCGCATTTCTCGAAATTTCGCAATTATTTTGTATTATAAAATATCACGAATATTCTGAGCCAATCAGAGTGCTCCTTCCGCATTTCTCGAAATTTCATTCGCATTCGCAATAGCGAAAATTCGCAATCATTTCATTTCCAAAAAATATTGCGAATATTCGTATTTAACGAATATATCTCGAATATTCGACTATATATTCGAGATATATTGCGAAATCGAATATGGCATATTCTTCTCAACACTAGTCACCATGTGCTGGGCACAAACAGAAGCATGCAGCCAATCCAATATAGTGCTTAATATGGATTAAATCAATTATAATGCTGCATAATTAGCCATAGATATAAATAAAGTGATTTGTGCAGGCACTACTTGCAGAAATCACTTTATTTAGGATATCTTTGGCTATGCAGAATTATATTTAATTAATTCCATATATTAAGCACTATATTTGGTTGGTACACATCTATACTTTACACTATGATGAAGCAGCATGTGTGATGTGAGTGAGTGTGACTGTCACTGTGTTTGAAATACCGTTACTGCTGTCTGCTGCAGTCCTGCCTGGCTGTGGTTTCCACTCTCCTGAGGAACTGAGTCTCCTCCACACTCTCGTCTCCTCTCCACTGGGCTGGCAGAATCAGACTAGTAGACTGTAGACAGTTCTTCTTCTTCTCCACCCTTCTCCACCTCACGGTCCTCAACTCACAAGTGACGACGGTGACGTCACCAACACGTTGGCGCTGCCGCACGGGGAAATGATTGCTGCGCAGAGGAGGGTAGGCGGAGCTTAAGGCGGAGCAAGCAAGTCATTCTGCAAGTTAGCAGAATGACGCTCTGGCTGGGACTGGGTGAAACCATGTAAAGAAAAGCACGGGGGAGCCCGCGGCGCGCGCCTGCCACTCTCCTACTGTCCCACTGTTGCCTGCCAGCATAACACAGTATTTTTGAAGGAATTGCCGTGCCGCCACCAATACAGGAGATATAGTTCAGAATGCAGCCGCAGAAGTTGCAGAACAGGTGGGAATTTTTTTTTTTGTGAGTGTTTTTTTTTTTTTGTCGCCCCCCCTCCCATGGCGCCTATGGCACGTGCCATGCCTGCCATAGCCTGGATACGCCACTGGTATAATGTCATTAGAGCCAAAGTTCTGTTGTAGACTGGTGAAATCCTTATGCACCACAATACCAATCACAACCCAAATGCATATTACAGCCATCCATGTGGAGACTTTTTAAAGTGGAAGAATTCAAAATCTTTTTGGGCCTTAAACTCAATGTGGAACTTACAATAAAAGTACACTCTTACTGGTTCACACAACCCATTCATTATATGCCCATGTATTCATCCATTATGCCAAGGACACATTATGAAATGATCATGCGCTTCCTTCATTTTAGAGATAAAACATATGTTATCAGAGGGATGTTCTGTTGGCACCATATTACATTTTTCACACAAAATATGGGTGTTACATTGAATATTCCCCTCACACACACTCCTGCAAGCATGGGAGGAGGTAACAAGGTAGCTAGAGAGCAATATGTCTTGGGAGGAGTGGAGTGGATGATTTGAGTGATATCTTGAGATGAGGTTGGTGATATACTGTAGCTGAGGGCATGACTAGTGTAGATTAGATAGTCCAACCTTTTACTCCCCACCTTTAGAACCCCCCAAATTCTTTAAACATTTTTCCATTTACCCATTAACGAGATAGACACAGGAGTTGGAGTAAACTCGGCCACGACAGCCTATTTATTTTTTCAAACCAAATTAAATATTTAAATCCAATTAACTAATTCCAAGTAAACAAAACTTTATTCATTAACATTTAACCCAAATAACTTTATTAACACCCGTCCAATTTGGTCTTTGACAGCAACCCCACTTAAACCTTTTTATTTTCCATTACACTGCGTTACCATTACCATATCCGGCCCCCAGCCGACTCCAGCTCGGAGACACCCCCCTTTTTACACCGCAGTGTACCATAACCGTATTCCAGCGGACACCGTTCCACTGGAATAACACCATACGGGGGCCATCCCACCGATGAGCCCCCCCACCATTTCCATTCCATCTGTTAACTGTCACCATCAAAGACCAAAGGACACCGCCAACACTGTCATGACAACCTTTCTTCAGAACCTGAAAGAAAAGAAAACAGACGCACAACACCAAAATACCACAAAACGGGAGGTTGGGTAGCACCCCCACGTAAACCTTTTTTATTTTCCGTTACACCGCGTTATCATTACCATCTCCGGCCCCCAGCCGACTCCAGCTCGGAGACACCCCCTTTTTACCAGTGTACCATAACCATATTCCAGCGGACACCGTTCCACTGGAATAACACCATAAAGGGGGCCATCCCACCGATGAGCCCCCCCCCACCATTTCCATTCCATCTGTTAACCGCCACCATCCAAGACCGAAGGACACCGCCAACACTGTCGTGATGACCCCTCTTCCGAATCTGAAAGAAAAGAAAACAGACGCACAACACCAAACATACCACAAAAACAGGGAGGGTGGGTGGGAAAACCTGCCTCCCAGCGTGCTACACTTCCTTGAATGTCCCACGTGTGCCCCCACCCCCCTTTATAAAGGGGGTTCCTCCTACCCAGTCACCAGAGCTCCTACAGCCACTCCTTCCTTCCTTAACCCTTTGTTGCACTACTCCTCACACAGTCATGCCCAGCCCTCCGTTATTTGTCTTTTTTGTCATGTCACTCCGGGCTTTCCTTGACTAGTGTAGATTAGATAGTCCAACCTTTTACTCCCCACCTTTAGAACCCCCCAAATTCTTTAAACATTTTTCCATTTACCCATTAACGAGATAGACACAGGAGTTGGAGTAAACTCGGCCACGACAGCCTATTTATTTTTTCAAACCAAATTAAATATTTAAATCCAATTAACTAATTCCAAGTAAACAAAACTTTATTCATTAACATTTAACCCAAATAACTTTATTAACACCCGTCCAATTTGGTCTTTGACAGCAACCCCACTTAAACCTTTTTATTTTCCATTACACTGCGTTACCATTACCATATCCGGCCCCCAGCCGACTCCAGCTCGGAGACACCCCCCTTTTTACACCGCAGTGTACCATAACCGTATTCCAGCGGACACCGTTCCACTGGAATAACACCATACGGGGGCCATCCCACCGATGAGCCCCCCCACCATTTCCATTCCATCTGTTAACTGTCACCATCAAAGACCAAAGGACACCGCCACAGGCCGGAAGGGGAACCCCCTTTCCCTTACGGACCCCTCCACACCCGCAGGGTCCTCTAGATCCCCTCCTGTAACCTAGTACCCACAAATCCATACCCACAATGGTTAGGTGAACACCATCTACAAGCAGGTACAGACCCACATTAACCTCCAACTCCGTGTAACGAACAACCAACCCCCCGTGCTTAGCCACAAACCTCCCCACCACCTTGTTCCTCTTGCTAGCCACTGACCTTGCCATGCACCATGTGGTCCGAGCTACTATGTCAGGCCACACCCGCAACATCCCTGGAAAAGCTGCCCTGAACATGAGTATATCTGCCTTAACAGCGGAGATAAAATCCCCCATCGACCGAACCCCCAAGGTCATTGCCCCACACGTGTAAAACTGACACGTCGGGCAGCCGGTCGAGCCGGGCATAGCGCTGCACCTCCGGCAGCACCCTTCCCTACCTCATCCCAGGAAACCGCCAGCCAACGAATTCTCACCTCCCGCCTGGAAATCCTCAACTGTCTACATCCGGGCCTAGCATCCACTCTCCTTGCCCCCCCTTGCAAACAGAATAATGCCCCATGATCCACACGCGGTGTGAGTGACCTCCCTCTGAAAACAAATAACAACAGTGATAATCATGCCACGACCCTCCGGAATATCATGAACCCAACTCCTCCAGTCCATACCTCACCACCACACCTCAATCCAGCGCCATGTGTTGGCGCACACAAGAACGAAATCTTCTAGATTCCCCACCACCCGATCCTTTTTGACCGCCACCTCATCCAACCCGCACCTGGCCGCCCCGATGCAGAAGGAGTGTGAGGTAAATTGTAACTCAGCAAACCCAGCCGTTGTCAGACATTTCTTACACACCTGTCCCAACTGGAACCGTGACACAAACGAACCATCCCCATGCATAAAGAAGGGCCCCTCCAACCCAGGGCGTATCGTTAAAAAACTCCTGCACCGTCCGCAGAGGGCAGACCCCCCGAACCCAGCAAAGGATACAAACGCATCCACCCCCTTTTTCCCTCTGATCCGTTTTGGACCCACAAAAACGAAAACCACGCTGTCCTCCACCAACTGCACATCCTCTACCATTAGACCTCCCGCCACCTATCTGGAAGGGCTAACCAACTCACCCACCCTAAAAATTTGAAAAAACGCCACCACAAAACCGTATGGAGTAAAAATAACTGGATGTCCCCCAAAACGCCACAAATCTTCCGCAAAATCGAAAATTCACCGGTCCCCGCCGTTCCCTAAGAACGTGACTTTTCTGTAATCCTTACCCGCCTGTTTTACCCCCCTTTTTTCCATCTGTCCAGCCGCAAAATACACCACCAACCAACCCAGCTCCACCTTCCCCAGCTTGGCATCCACCCGCCGTTTTAACACAGACCATTCGTCCCTTACCTTTGCGTACGCCGCCCATATCGGCCCACTCACCGACCTCCTGAGCCAGCTTGTGGCGACCCCAACGCAATGCCCCACATCCCCCCCGGGCCTGGGGCCCCTCCTCTGTCTTCCTGCGTAGCCAGCTCTCTGACTTGTCCCACTGAACCGAGCTTTAGCAAGTCTGTTGTCTACACCCCGGAATGTGCCCAGCGTACAGAAAGATGTTCCAGTGTAAACAGCGCAACACGAGGTGGCGCAGCAACCGAACCACCCGCAACGAGGATCCGGAAACTCGGTTGATAACTTCCACCAACCCCATATTGTCACAGCTCGATCACTACCACCACATGACAGAGCTCCAGCGGCACCAGGTTCCTTTTAAAAACCCGCCGCCACCCAGGACTCCGGTCACGCCTCCCCGCTCCATTGTCCCCTGAAGAAAGCCCCCGTAACCCATGGAGCCCGCCACGTCCCTGACGATCTACCAATCAAAGTTCCTCACCGGCCCCGACATACAAAACGCCCGCCCATTGTACTCTTCCCAGAAGGTGTGCCACACCTGCAGATCCACCTTAGATTGCCCTGACCAGCGAATGGAAGGTGTCGGGGGCCCTGTCCCCACTGTAGCTGCCGACAGCCGTCCGCAGAACACCCTGCCCATGGGAACGATACGGCAGGCGAAGGTCAACTTACCTAGCAGTGACTGCAACTCCCTTAGCTGAACCTCATTCCACCCCAACATCCCCCCGGAACACCAGCCGGAGGTCCTCCACCTTGTCCCCCAGCAGCATACCCTCCATTGCCCCCGAGTGAATCACGATCCCCCTGCACCTTCGACAAAGAACAGGGAATGACAAATCCCTCGGATGAACTCCTCCACGAGCAGCGCCGCCGCCGCCCTGTCTGGGTATCTACGCGAAAAAGGTCCCCTCCTTTCCCCCCTCACTGGCGTTGTTCCCCCAACACACCCCCCCATTTTTTTTTTTCCCGGCTGGCGATCCAGAAGTGGGCGTACCTTTGCCCCCACCCTGAAAAACTGAGGATTAGACTGGGGCGCGGAAATCATCCGTATCCACAAACTGATGTCTTTGTGGTCCCATCGCAGCGTAGGGCGCCCAGCCCGCCGCTGATGAAACTGCTCGTCATACTTTAACCCCCCATATACCCGATAAGCTTCCCACATAGCGTCCATATAGCAGAAAAGCGCAGAACAGTGCTCCGGGCTCTTCTCCCCAAGGCGCTGCAACCAATCGCCGAACGTACTAGGAATCACCCCTACCTTCTCTTCACCTCGTCATCCTTTTCCAAAAACTGTCTGGCTTCACCCTATCCAAATTAAACTTCTCCAAAAGCAACAGGGAAAGAATCTCCGCATACTCACCTTTTTCAATTTTTCCCCTGACCTCCTGCTTCAGATGAGCCCCCCAGCGGCCCCCCCAAGCATACATATATAAAACTCACCTTCGGCCGCATCAGCCATCCGTACCACGTCCGTCCTGACCCCCCCCGTCTTCTCACGCCCCGTGTCACGTCAGGAACTACTGTCCTGCACCACCCACGTACCCCCCCCCCCACCGGGGGAGGTACCCCAACAGCCACAGGAACCCCCCCAAGCCGATCCCCTAACCCAGGGTGCCGCCTGAGATGGTGTCCCCCCCCCCCCCCCTGGCAACGCTGTACCAGGTCCCAAAAATTAACACATAACAAATCCTGTAAGCCCCCCCCCAGGGGAACCCTGGGCAGCAGGCAACACTCCCGCCCCCCCGGGGCCCCTGGTTGTCGGCAAACATTACCCCCCCCACATTACCCCAATTACAGGGGGACCCCCGCCCCCCACCAGCGAACACCCTGCAGTAACAAAAATTCCCCAAAAGTATTGTTAGTGGACTCACCAGGCTGGCCGGGAATGTCCCCCACAGCCGTCACCGGCAACTCCACCGCAGGCGATTCATCCATGCGACCCTCTTCCTACGATCCTGATGCCTCCCCCTCCAAACGATCTTCCGAGGCCGGCGTCCTCGCTGACATCTGCCTCCCAGGCACGGAAGGCCTGGAGGCCGAAGATCCCAGCCTCCCGGCGGATCGTCCTCTACCACTCGACCCGGCCGTGGACGTCTCCGTTCCGCTGCTCCCACCGACGGACCTCCGCTCGACCTCCCTTCTCCGATCCGGGGACTCCGGCTTCCCCACTGCCCTGGAACCGGTGGTCGCGATCCTGAACGACCCCCCGGCTGTTCCCCTGCGTGGCGAGGATCGGGCGCCATTCCGGCCCGAAGCCCCGCCCACCGGGCTCAGACTAAGCGGCGGATTGCGTCCGCCATACTCCCCGGCCGAAAAATGCGTTCCTCTGCCCGTGGGGGGGGGGGGGGGTTGGGTTTGCAACAGGCTGTAACCATGCGGACGAGGATCGGGCGCCATTACTGCCCAACGCCCCGCCCACTGCACCCAGACGCTAGGCCGGCGGGGGCAGAGGATCCACCTGGGGGCTCCTGTACATCCGCCGTGTTTGTGGCCTGGGCCTTGGGAAGCAACAATAAAAACCCGCGGCCGCCGAGCGCGTGGGGACCCCAACGTGGTTGTACCCGACCCCCCCCCCGCCTCGTCCCATACAGCCACCCACCTGTGAATCAAGCCCTCCGGGGGTGTTTGTGAAGCAGACGCCGCCTAAGGCCGGGTTCACACCTATGCGAATTGGTTGCGGCTTAAACCGCATATAATACGCAGAACATTTTGTTCTGCGTTGTGGAGGCCTTGCAGTGCGGCTCAGGTGCGAATTCAGTCCCATTATCTTCTATGGGTACGCAGCTGATTCGCAGATGTGTTCAGTTCTCTACAGGAATTTCTCTCATTCAGCTCAATACACTTCTCCCCCACTCTCCTCTCACTCAGAACTTCCCCCAGGTCTCCAAATTCTCAGCAAAAGGAGCTAATCTGCTGAACACTTCTCTTATCTATCTGCAGAGATAAAAAGCTGAAATACACACCTCACAAGTGTGAACACAGCCTTAATGTCCCCAATCTGTCTTCTCAATGAAAGCTGGGAGCAGGGAAAAACCTGCCTCCCAGCGTGCTACACTTCCTTGAATGTCCCACGTGTGCCCCCACCCCCCTTTATAAAGGGGGTTCCTCCTACCCAGTCACCAGAGCTCCTACAGCCACTCCTTCCTTCCTTAACCCTTTGTTGCACTACTCCTCACACAGTCATGCCCAGCCCTCCGTTATTTGTCTTTTTTGTCATGTCACTCCGGGCTTTCCTGTGTCGTGGATGGCTTTGTATGTTATGGTTATGGTTAGGTCTTTCTGACCTTCTATATGGCATTCTAGTAGTGACCTTATGCCATATTTATATATTATATTGTTTTAAAACTTTCTAGCTATTCATTAATGCTGCTGAACATTATATATTCCACACATTTCCCCAATACACTACATACTTCAAACATCTGCGATACCTTGTATACTCCACACATCTCTATTGTGTCCTATGTTTTCTTTATTCTATACTCTAATTTGCTCCGCTGTATGTTATATACTCTACAATTCTAATGCAAATTATACTGTATTTCCTGGCACAGTCTGTTGCCCCCTTTCAGACTAACAAAGTAGAAACCTTTTACTGTACCAAAAAGTATGTAAAACTTTTCCTGGATACCATAAGAAAAATGAACATTTTAAACTGCTGCATTGTTTAAAATATTAAATGTATAAATGTTAAGATTTCTATTTCTTAATTACCCCATGACAGTACATAAAAAAAAACTATGCAATTAGATAAAGAGCAAGTGGTACATTGCAAAAAGCAGTAAAGATTTTTATTGGATAAGGTGAATTAACAAGCAATGAAAAAACATGCAGGTTTAAACTGAATAAAATTGAAAGGGTGTTGATTTTGCAGAGAAGTCATTTAGTAACTTGGGCAGATTCACATAGATGTAATCTTCCGCTGCGTAATCGAAATACGCTACGCTCCGTCTTCACCAGACTTCGCCGATTAGGTATTTTTTTGCGCGTACGCTATTGTACGTATTTTTTTTCCGCCGCGCAAAAATACGTGAGTAGGGGGCGTGAAGCTTTAAATTAAGGCGTCCCCGCGACGATGAACTGCGCATGCTCTGTTCAGGATTTCCCGCCGTGCATTGCGCGAAATCACGTCGGACGTCATTCGGTTTGAGTAGCGGCGTTTAGAACATTCCTATTCCCGGAGACTTAGTTAAAAATAATAAAAGAACAAAAACGTTGAAATTCAGGGAACGACGGCCATTTAACATGCTGTCTAATATTAGACCAGCAAAAAGGTTGTGAAACAAAAAAAAGATGACTAAAGGTGCCGTAAGAGATCTGAAGAGCGAAATTTTGTGGATTCAAAAAGCTAAATACCATGAAGGTGAAAAACAACAGGAAGTCCGCCCATGGCCGCAATTTTCAGGCAGCGTAGATTAAGGCGTACTAACACGTAATAAAGTCAATTAGCACGCAGGTTCTTTTCATGGTTTGAGGATTTCGTAGCGTAAAAACGCTCGTAAATCGAAATATTTTAACAACATTTACACAGGCGTAATCGCTTTGTGAATCTAGGCCTTGGGCTTTAGGCACATGTACTCTCTTCTTCATTAATCACAACAAAAACTTCCTTGGCCCTGGCAAGGATCACAGGGATCAGGACAGCAGGAGACAGGAACAACACAGGGATTGCAGGGGTTGCATGGATCTGCCAATAAAGAAATATTATATTATTAATACAATTAACTTAAAGTATAGAATATATTTTTATAATTCAGCCAAAAGTATTGTATTCAACTTAAAGCATAGAATATATTTTTATAATTCCGGTTCAGCCGAAATGTTCTTTTTAAATCCAACAGCCTTATTTATGTTTAAATGGTAAATGAAATTTCCCATAACCCTTATTAACCACTTATTGCCCCAGCTATAGCCGACATACAGCTACAGGCTCTCCAGTCCTTGGAGGACGTCCCTGGACTTCTTTCCACATACATTCATACTGCACAACTTGTGACCACTGTGTGCCTTTCACACAGCTGATCATGGATTGAGGTAAAGGGCCAATCACAGCTGCCCATTACCATGTAATTAGCTGTTTCTAATGTTCCAGTGTTTCCAATCACAGCTGCCACAATGTAAACAGACTTGCCAAATATCAGATCTCCTTTCCTCACACAGAGACAGCGTGTGAGGAAAGGTGTACTGATCTTGGAGGGGCACAGTGAGTACATTATTTACACTGATAATCAGTGCCCATCAATGCAGCCTTATCAGTGCCTCCTCATCAGTGCCCATTAGAGCCCCTCAGTCCAGCCTTATCAGTGCCACCTCATCAGTGCCCAATAGTGCAGCCTCATCAGCACACATCAGTGAAGAAGAAAAATTACCTATTTGCTAAATGTTATAGCAGAAACTAAAAAAAATATATTTTTTCAAAATTGTTGGTCTTTTTTTATTTATTTATCAAAAAATAAAAACCTCAGTGGTGATTAAATACTACAAAAGAAAGCTATATCTGTCTCAAAAAAATACTGGTACAGTGTTGCATGACTGAGTAATTTTCATTTAAAATGTGACAGTGCTGAAAGCTGAAAATTGGTCTGCGCAGGAAGGGGTGAAAGTGCCTGGTAAAGAAGTGGTTAAACCATAATTTATTTCTGTATAGATGTATCAATTCATTGGCTAACTGAAGAGCCTTTACATCAAAAACAAGACTCTTCGAATGAAACAAGCTACATTGTGGTCCAAGGACCAATCAGCAGCAGTTGGAAATCACTCTTCTAATGATAGTAGGATTGGAATATTTTAAATTGTATTTAATTGATTTCAAATTCTGGAGACAGTTATGAATTTCTCTGCATTACCTTGTTGGCGAACATAGAGATTTCCACGTTGATGATGGTGCTGACCCTGAGGTTTACATGCTGAAATAAAAGCACAAACAAATATTTAATACATTCACTACAGAAGATCAAGAGGTACCAAGTGAAATAAATAGATTTACTTCTGTACAACGATAGTGCCTGTACATGGATTAAAATGTGTCCGGTCCCTGCTGAACTGGTCGAAATTTGATCCATCTATGAACAGCTTTAGAGACATCAAGGAGGTTGTAGGAATGAAGTCAGAAAACCTGGCCTAACTGTATATGATATAGACCAAAAACACACATCCCATGAGGCATTGTATAACTCTGACATTCACAGACATGACTAGGCATGATGGGAATTGTAATTCCTGAACAACTGGAGGGCAATAGTTTAGAAAACCCCTAAGATAGACTTAATACAGTAGGGGTGTCCAACTGGCGGCCCTCCAGCTATTGTGGAACTACAAGTCCCATTGTTCCTGTGTGAGCCATGTTTGTAACTGTCACCCTTGCAATGCCTCATGGGACTTCTAGTTTCATAACAGTTGGAGGGCCACCAGTTTGACACATGTACCTTAGAGGGTTAAACTTAGAGGGTTGAAACAAGCCATTTAACACAAGGGCTTTTATTCATTTATATCCCATTTTTATTCCAAAAGAAGAACATTTTATTCAGCTTTATGTGTTAGTCCATCTAATGGTGGACATGGCCTTTGATAAATGTTCATTATCTTTTTAGATCAACCTCTTCCAATCAGCATGCCACACACAGGAAAGTGGATTTCGATAGATAAGTAAGATACGATAGTAACTTATGATCATAAATTATCGATCACATCTCTATTTCCACTATGTAAATAACCTGATATATGATCCTGTTCCTAAAGAAAGTTTTTTTGAAATAATACCACTTTAAGTATTTGCTCTAAAGCCTTCTTGGAACTGATATTTTACCCAATAACTAACATTCCTGCAATTAACAGAAAGCTGTAAAAGAATGAAATTCACAATAGAATGCTTTACATATATCTTAAGCAGTACATGGGATTGACTATAAAAAATGTAAACACAACACTTACGGTTTTGGCATGGATCTTTGCAGACTGTAATTTTTTGGCAAGGGTTCTTGCATGGATCTTGGCACTGGATCTTCTGCCCACCACAACCACCTTTGATTCCAGACATATCTGCTTTTGGTTTGCCTTCTTTGAAAATTCGGAACCTGCAAGAGTTTATTTTGGTTGTTTGAATGGCTTGCCATGGGACCTTTTTATATATACTGTAACAGGAACTGAAATTAGGACACATTTTTCCACTGATATGTCACAACAAAATTATGAGGTGCTTCAAAATATACGAGCCATCCACATTTCCCTATCACATGCCTATCATTTTCTAATTAAATAGGGTTCCTTACACAGCACTGTGCTATTTACACTCAACGTTTTAGGGTTGATTATTATTTTATTATATACTGATGCATTGTTTTATTGGGATTTTTTTGCCTCGGTGCAAACTCAAAAAATGGTGTCTGAAGTAATATTTATATGCAGCACGTGTATCATTGTTCCCACATATCCCTCATTCGAAATGTAATCCCTCTGTCCCTCTCTATTATAAATGGGAATAAGAAAAACAGACCCTTCCACCCACACACACACACTTAATTTTTCTGCTAAAAATCACATCAACATATCTTGAGTAAAGAATAAAGAGTAAAGAGTGATTCTGAGGTTGCAACTTTGGCTTCATTAACAAATGGGTTAGAGACATCAAGTCCCAGCATCAGTACCTGCTAAGGAGTACTGCTAGATACCCCCTGGTCTCTGCTTGTCTCTGGAGGATAAGTGAGTTCAACCCAACACAAAGGATTTGCTATGGCCCGGGGACATGTGTGAGGGCAGGGTGGCTGTTAGAAATCGTAGGGCCCCTTGCTGCCTAATTCACAGCCCCCCCCACCCAATTCCTCTTCCAGAAAACATTAAAACAATATGTTTGCTAAAAATACACTAAAATAAATATTAGGGGACATAAACACAATATCACTTACACAATTCCTGCTAAATCTAAAAGATACAACTATATTGAGTTAAAGTGGTTCTAAACCCTTTGAAAAAAAAAAAAACCTGCAAGACAAAGGCATAATGTGCTAGTATGCATAGCATACTAGCTGATTATAAATTACTTACCTTACATCAAAGCGCCCGCAGCCATCCTCGTCCTCCCTCCAGCAACATCTCTCCCAGGGGTTACTTCTGGGTATCGCGGCTCCCGCACTGTGATTGGCCAGAGACGCGATAATGCCGGTAATGGCACAGGCACTGAAGCAACGGCACATACTGTATGTGCTATTTCTTCAGTTTGCCCCCAGTACGCATGTGCCAATGACATTGGCACATGCAGGGGACTGGGGATATCTCATAAACCATACAGGTTTAGGAGATATCCTGGGTGGGTAGCTACAGGTAAGCCTTATTATAGGCTTACCTGTAGCATAAATTTGGACCTCTGTTCCAGCCATGGCTGTACTGTGAGTGACCATTATTGTTGTCTGGGGTGCCGTTACCACCCCAGGCCGAGGGTGGCAGCAGTCAGGTCAAGGTGTTTTGGGTGTTCTCCTCCGGCAGCCAATCAGTGGGAGTTGATCGTCCCGCTGTGCATGCTTGGGGGGAGTACTTAAGAGACAGGCGCCATTGGTCCGGGGGCGTCGATCCTTGGTCTGTCGTTCCACCACCCCCCGTGTGTGGCCCTCCTGGCCGGGGGTGCGTATTCAAGTGTTCCTGGCTCCGGGACCATGTTGGCTTGGAGTTGTGATCTACTAAGAAGGCCTGGTAATCAGACTGGGTCTACGTTTGCGGAGTGGTCCTGTGCTGTCCATCCTGGAGGGAGGAAGCCACTCGATGGAGAACCGATCTTGGAGAGCACCGAGCAAGAGTCTGGTATCTCAGGAGAGGCCTTGAACTTCATTGAAGGACGCATCATTACTTAAAGGCTGAATGATGGTCGCCTGTCAGTTCTAAGTTTCACAAGAAGTTTATCGGGAGAGATCTGGGTGTGTAATCCTGTGTTGAGAGGATTTTGGACTGAATATACCTCCATCTGTGGGAAGGTCTGTGGCAGAGACTGTAACGTATTCCGTGCACCATCTCGGCTGCTAGGCTAGTGAGAGAGGCTTATCCGGGTGCGCAATACCTGCTCTAGCTAGAGTGGCGACAAAAGCTGTGTTGCTGGAAGCAGGAGGGTTTCCGGGCAGAAATTATACACCTGAACCTATTACCTGTTACCCTTCCATCTCCTCAACTACTTCTTTTATTCTTCTACCAAGTTCAGCAAATAAAGCAAAGAAGAGGAAGTCTAAAGTGTGGACATTGACTTTTTCTCAACTCTCATCTGTTACTCTAGACAGCGAAGGAAAAAGAGGTAACATGCCGCCCAAAACAATCCAGCAGCTCCTCTGGAGGTAGTGCTACACACAGTTGAAAATAAAAACCCAGCAAAGCATGATCCAATTTGCTCAGGGATACAATTCATTCCTCATACCCCAAGAGGAAATTAGATATCCCCTTGATCAACTTTATCTATAAATGTTAGTATCCAGTTATTTTATGAAATAATTCAGGCCTTTTTAAAGCAATCTACCGAGCTGGCCAAAACCAGCTCTTAAGAGGGACTTTTCCACATTTTTACTTTTTCATTTACCTATTCTTATTAGTTCTTACTGTAAAGAAGCCTTTCTGCCTTTGGAGGATAAATCTCTTTTCCTCCAGATGTAAAGAGTGCTCTCTGAGGCCGCGTACACACGATCAGACTGGTCCGATCGGACCAATTCGATGGTGTGTACGGCCTATCGGACCGTTGTCCGTCGGACCAAAGTTTTAAAACTTGCTTTAAAATCTGTCCGTCGGACAGATTCAATGGTTAGTACGCAAAAGCATCGGACCAAAAACTTGCGCATGCTCAGAATCAAGTCGACGCATGCTTGAAAGCATTGAATGTTTTTTCAGCACGTCATTGTGTACGTGGCCTTATCCTCTGTGATGACCTTAAGTGAATAGCTGAACACTAAGTTTGAGTTATTCACTGAGTTATCCACTTATGTATTTAGACATGTTGATCATATCCCCCCTTAACCACTTCCCGATGGCCGTAGGACTATGTACGTCCGCAGGGTGGCTCTACTTCTCTGGGACGCCGTCTTTTTACGGCCGCCCCTTTCCTTGTTCCCCCGCACGCGCTCCCGAGCGCGCATCGGGGAACTTCTGTGCTGGCCTGTTCCTTGGACACAGCCAATCACAGATCACGGTAAATAGCCAATCACAGCGGCTATTTACAGTGCGATGGTCATGGCCAATGAGAGATGATCTCAAATGTAAACATATGAGATCATCTCTCATTGCCGGCTCTCCCTCCTCACACAGACAGTGTGTGTGAGGAGAGAGAGAGAATCTGTGAGTGTTACAAAGTGTTACAAGTGTTACAAAGTGTTAAAAGTGTTACAAGTGTGCCCAATCAGTGCCCAGTGCCCAATCAGTGCCCTGTGCCACCAGTACCACCTGTGCCACCAGTGCCCACCTGTGCCACCAGTGCCCACCTGTGATCAGTACCCATCTGCTGCCTCAGTGCACATCAGTGCATATCAGTGCCCACCTGTGCCACCTCATCAGTGCCCACCTGGGCCGCAGTCAATCAGTGCACATCTGTGCCGCCTCATCGGTGCACATCAGTACCCATCTCAGTGCCATCTCTGCCGCCTCATTAGTGTCATCTGTGCCGCCTCATCAGTGCCATCTGTGCCGCCTCATCAGTGCAGATCTGTGCAATCAATCAGTGTACATCTGTGCAGCCTCATCAGTGCACATCTATTCCACTCCATTAGTACCCATCTCAGTACCCATCTCTTCCACCTCAGTACCCATCTCTTCCACCTCAGTACCCATCTCTACCCATCTGTGCCGCCTCAGTGCACATATGTGCCACACACCTGTGAAGTCGCCAGCAACCATGTCAATATGTTGCTTTTCCGCCGAGTAGGCATATCTAATTATTTCCGCGCCTGACGAGAGCGACGGGGATCTCTCTTTTTCTGATTCCCATTCGAATTCTGATTCGGACGTAGACTATAAGCCAGTCTACAGTAGTGAAACCGCGACAGGCTCAGAGGGGGAAGATAGTCAGCCCGCCAAACAAAGGCGCTTTGGTGAGGAGGCAGTGGCATCCACCAGCACCATCATGCCATCCACCAGCACCGTCATGCCATCCACCAGCATCGTCATGCCATCCACCAACACCGAAGTGGCATCCACCAATACCGAAGTGCCATCCACCAGCACCGCAGTACCTCGGCAACAAAGGCCAAGGACCCATGCCAACCTTCCCTATGCCCTTCAGTACCCCTTGTGGCTTCCTCCAAATTCCGGAGAAGCCAACATTCCCCCTTTCACTGCCCAGCCAGAAGTCCAGGTGGACACAGACAATTTTTCCCCAATTATTTTTTTTATTTATTTTTTACTGAGAAACTGCTATCTAGAATTGTGGCCCAGTGCAACCTATATGTCCAACAATTTATTTAAATTAATCCCACATCTTCTTATGCCCGTCCCTTAAGGAGACCTAACAGTGGAGGAGTTTCGTTTTTTTTTAGGCCTCACATTTTACATGGGACTCAACCGAAAAAATTAAAAGCATTCCTTTTGGTCAAAATGCCCCATTTACCATATGCCAATCTTCTCTGTAACAATGCTCAGAACCAGATATTTTATGATCATGAGGTTCCTCCACTTCAATGATAACACCCAGTGCCTTCTCCGAAATCACCCAAATTTTGACAGGCTTTTCAAAATTCACCCCTTATTAAATTATTTTTCGGAATTATTCCCCCAATTATATACCCCGGAACAACACATATGCGTCGACGAGTCCCTTGTTAAATTTTGTGGCCGACTTAATATCAAACAGTTTATACCCAGCAAAAGGGTCCGCTATGGGGTGAAGGTTTACAAACTATGTGAACGAGTCACAGGGTACCTGTATTCCTTCTTTGTCTACGAAGGGAAGGACACCCAGATGCATCCCCCCAATTGCCCAGACTACTTGGGATCAAGTAGAAAAGTTGTTTGGCAACTTATCAACCCCCTACTGGATAAAGGCTACCATCTATACGTCGATAATTTCTACACCTCTCTTCCCCTGTTTCACAACCTTCATCGGAAGCAGACCCGAGCATGTGGCACGGTAAGAAAGAACAGGAAAGGCTTCTCAAAGCCTTGTGAATAAAAGGCTGAGGAAAGGGGAATCGGCAAGTCTGCGCAACAAGAAGGTTCTGGCAGTGAAGTGGAGGGACAGAAGAGACGTGTATATGTTGTCTTCCATTCACAACAATACCTTTGTGGAAACCCGCAGAAGGCGTGGCGCCACCATCCAAAAGCCCACGTGTATCCGGGACTACAATTCGTTCATGGGGGGAGTAGACTTTAACGACCAAATGTTGGAACCATACCTTGTCACAAGGCGCACGTATCATTGGTCCAAAAAAGTAGCAATTTCTTTTTTTCATTTGGCCGTATACAATTCATTTATTATTTATCGTAAGTCCACCCAAAACCCCCTACCCTTCCTTGGCTACCAGGAGGAAATCACCACTGCCCTGATATTCCAGAACAACCTACCCCTAAACATCCGATCAGATGTTCTAAGTCGACTCTCTGAACGTCACTCCCACAGCATCAGGCCGACAAGGTCAAAAAAGATGCAAGGTGTGTGCCAGTGAAGGAGTCAGACGAGACACAATTTATCATTGTGCCGAGTGTCCTTCGCAACCAGGCCTCTGTGTAACTGACTGTTTTCGCCGTTACCATACTAAACTACATTATTAATTTAGTATGGTAAACGTAATCCTCCGTTCCTGCCTTCACACACCTTCACACCCTTTATGCCACTGCCTGCCCTGTAACTGACCCTGGCTTGTTTTTCGACCACGCTTCTGCCTAACGATTTTGTAATACCTCTGCCTGATCTGGAATTGACCCTGGACTGTTTTTCGATCATGCTTCTGCCTAACAATTCTGTAATGCCTCTGCCTGATCTGGAATTGACCCTGGAATGTATTTCGATCATGCTTCTGCCTAACGATGCTGTAATGCCTCTGCCTGGTCTGGAACTGACCTTGGACTGTTTGACCTTGGCTTTTGCCTGCCTCATGGACTGATCTTGCCTGCTGCCTGGACCAGTGCTATCCTGCTGTGTAAAACTGCGCTACTATTACCACAGGTAATCTTTTGTTTACGCTTTGCTCACCATAATGTATTTTGGGGTGTAATTCTTGGTATGTGCATGCTATGTATCTCTGAAACACCTGACAGTGTTCCTTACATGTTGGATCTCTGTATGTGGTCAGGCTGTGTAGAAGTCTCACACATGTGGTATCGTTGTACTCAGGAGGAGTAGCAGAATTTATTTTGGGGTGTAATTTTTGCTATCTGAATGCTATGTGTTGGAAATATCTTATAAATGGACAACTTTGTTTAAAAAAATGTGTTTTCATTTTTTTCCACATATTCCAAAAACTGCTGGAAAAAATAAACCGTTCAAAAGACTCATTATGCTTTATAGATTATACATTGGGGTGTTAGCTTTCCAAAATGGGGTCACTTTGTGGGTAATTCCATTTTCCTGGTGTTCCAGGGCCTTCAAAATTAGTCAACTAGTTAGATGTGCAATTTATGCTTCTAAAACCCCTGATGGTGCTCCCTGCATGTTGGGCCTCTGTATGTGGCCAGGCAGTGAACAAGTCTCACACATGGGGTATCATTTTACTCAGGAGGAGTAGCAGAATGTATTTTGGGGTGTCATTTGTGGTATGCACCTGCCATGTGAGAGAAATAAGCTATTACAATGACAATTTTGAGATTTTTTTTAAATGAAAAATAAAAATCTTAATTTTGCAAAGTATTTTGGGAAAAAATTACAACTTCAAATAACTCACCATGCCTCTTACTAAATACCTTGGAATGTCTACTTTCCAAAAAGGGGTTATTTGTGGGGCATTTGGACTTTCCTGTCTTGTTGGGGTCTCAATAAATTAGATAGACCTTCAGTACATCAGGTGTGATCAGATGTGATAATTTTTTATGATTTGCACTATAGCTTGTAGACTCTAAGGGCCAGATTCTCAGCGGCGCTACGCCTGCGTAAATGTATATGCGCGGCGTAATAGTAAATGTGCGCCTGCGTATCGATGCGCGGTAAACACAGAACCACATACGCGCGATTTTTTTTTCCGTCTGGGCGGCGAAAATGCATTAAGCTAGCGCGGCGTAGGCGCATAGTTACGCATCAAAAATATTCAGTTCCCATTGAATTAGCATGCAAATATGCAAATGAGGGAGATGCGCGTATTCCCGAAAGTACGCGCGTCCGGCGTTGGCTACTCGTGGTGCGCGTAACTCGAAAGCCTTGAGTAAACATACCCCTCATAAAAGCACGGGTAACTTTGCTCAAGGCCGTGTGCAAGTCAGCTGGAGAGCAACTACAGCAGCACCGTAACGGACTAGCTGAGCAATCACACTTACTGGACAAGACATTCATATGCCAATGATGCCAGGGCCAGCCATGGTCTTATCAATACTAAGGTATGCAGAGGAAGAGGAGCATAGAAGGAGGAGGAGGAGGACGGGGGCACGTGAGAGGATCTACCGAGCGCGCATGAGCCTCTTTGGCATGGGTGATGAGGAGGTGTATCGCATCTTCAGATTCAGCCCTGCTGCCATCCTGGAAATAACCACAGCCCTGCAGGATGACATCACCAGCCAGACATACCGCTCACGTGCACTGCAGCCACTGGTGAAGGTCCTGGCAACACTCCATTTCCTGGCCAGTGGATCATTCCAGCGTACAAGTGGAGTGGTGGCTGGGATGTCACAAACCAGCATAAGCAGATGTGTGCACCAGGTTGTCCCTGCAATCCTCAGACGCATGTCCAACCAGTTCATCAGACCCACCACTGTGCACCTGCGGCAGAAGGCAATGACAGATTTCTACAGAATTGACGGATTCCCACGCACCATCGGGGCCATTGATTGCACACATGTGGCACTCCAGCCCCCCAGTGCCACAGAGCACATATACCGCAATCGGAAGCATTGGCATTCCATCAACGTACAGGTGATAGCCGATGCCAAATACCTCATATGGCACGTCCGTGCCAAAGACCCCGGGTCCAGCCATGACAGCTACATCTACCGTCAAAGCAACATCCCCGAAGATTTTGAGCAGGACATGTATGGGGACAGCTGGCTGGTTGGTGAGTGACATGGGTGGCAGCCATGACTATCCCCTCCCATGATGCACAACAGAAGTGGCACATGCATGACTACCATCCTCCTGTGTTTTCCCTTACAGGTGACTCTGCATATACACTGGGACCCCATCTCATGACTCCTTTCCGGAACCCCCAAACCAGAGGAGAGAGAAGATACAATGAAGCACACATCAAAACCCGTGCAGTGGTGGAGCGCACATTTGGCCTCCTGAAGTCCCGTTTCCGCTGCCTGGATAAGTCTGGGGGGGCCCTATTGTATTCCCCCAACTTTGTGGGTCAGATCATTGGTGCATGTTGTATTCTGCACAACTTTGCCATGCGAAAGGGCCTGCATATTGCCCTACGTGATGACCTGACCCCCCAACCACACAGCCCCCCCCCGCCAGAGGAGACCCCGTCAGCTGATGGAAGAGCAGTCAGGAGTGTCCTCGTGTTACGAATCTTTGACCTTTAAACACACACATACAGCATGGCACACAGACAATGCACGCGTGTACACCACTGATGTCCCTAGATCACACACACCACATGCACATCGCATTGGATTAGCCCAAGTCCAGCATGTAGGACTTGGGAGCAGCAACGCCACGTCAAGGCCCCAATGATGTTGCTGTCCATTCATACACCTTTCACACATCATTCATACAGCCGTGGGGTTAACTTCACCACCACGGCCGAGGGTGACACCCCTTACTTTCAGGAGTGCCACCCTCTCACATTCACACACCATTCACACTGCACCGTGTGCAGTATCCAAAAATATATAAAAAAAGCTCTTATCCAGAGCATAACAAAAAATAAATAAGCTCTTATCCAGAGCATAACAAAAAATAAATAAGCTCTTATCCAGAGCATAACAAAAAATAAATAAGCTCTTATCCAGAGCATAATACTAAAGAAAACTCAAATTAATGGGCCTGGCGGGGGCTCTGCCTGGTGCCACGGGTCCTGCCCCTCACTTGCCTGGGGGCAGCCCTAGATGGGGGGGGGGGAGCAGGTTGAGGAGGAACATCCCCACGTCCCTCCCTGGCTGCCTGCATGCCCTCCAGGGCAACCGCTATGCGGGTCTGCACAGCAGTCTGCGCCTCGATAGCAAGGCGCAGGGCCTGAACCTCCCCCACAAGTTCTGAGGTGTTTTCCTGCAGCTCCCCCAAGCTGGTCAGCGTTGCTGCGCTGTTAACAGCAACATCCTGGATGGCATCTGTTATATTGTCCGAGGATGCCAGGCTGTCGGCCAGGCGCCTCATCTCCTCCACGACCTCGGCCAGGTGTTTATTTTGCTGGTCCTGCTGTCTGACCAGCTGTTCCGGCAGGACCTGGGATACACCCCTGGTCTTTGACGTCGCCTTGCGGGGAGTGGCAGGGGACCGGGCATAAGGGGAGGATGTTGAGGGGCCGGAGATGAGGGGGGGGGAAAGAGAGGGACTGGAGAGGTTGGAGGGGGACACTGAGGGGTTTGCTACAGGTAGAGGAATAGCCTGGGCTGGTCCGGCCAACCCACCATCCTCCTCCACAACAACATAGAGGGCCTGGTCCTGGACTACCACACCCTCCTCAACCACCTCCTCCGTTGAGGTGTGCCCACTTCCCTCCAAGTCCTGTTCCAGGGGGGCAGCCAGAGGGACTGTATCTTCAGGGGATGGATCCTGATGGGCCCTGGCATCAACAGATGGCCCCGCTCCCTCCTGCACATCTGTGGATGACACAAAAGATGCCCATGTTGGTGGACCCACACACTTGGCACATGTTCCCTTCCACCCCCATACATGTACACAACAGATAGAATAGAAAACACACTTACCTGTCCTCACGGCTGGCTTCTGGGACTCATAGCCCCCAACTCCCTCTACCTGCTCCGTCTGCAGGCAGCGGGCAACCACCTTCTCCTCCTCAGTCAGGCGGACAGGGCAGGGTGGGCCCCCTCCAGTGCCCCTGGCATGCCGAGCTATGGCAGCCAGCTTGCCCTTCACATGACGCCGCAGGTCATTCATTTTCTTTTGAATGTCCTGCGGTGTCCGGACCTCATGAGAGAGGGCATTGACCTGGCACGCCACCCTCATTAATATCTGATCCCTCCGGGACTTGCTGGTCCGGGCACTGTCAGCACCATGGAGCCGCGAGTCATACTTCTCCATGGCCCGTATGACAATGGCCCTCTCCTCTGGGGAGAAATTCTTCTTCCTCCTCTCCTTAACAGCAGTTGCCATCTTGTCCAGCACAAACTTTCGCCGTCACTCTCTAAAAAATGGGAGACGTTTGCGCTGCACGGGCGCATGTGTGGGCGCATTATATACCCTGCGCCGGCGCATCGTAGGGAGGCTTTGCGCATGCGCAGAAGGCATCCACGTCACGGCGCGGGTCAACCACGTCATGGCGCGGGTCATCCATGTCACGGCGCATGCTCCGTTCATCCCGGCCTGCATTTGCATGGGGTCACGCTTCATTATAATGCAACACGCCCACTTCCCTCCTACTTTGGAGTTGCGCCGGATTACGCCCATGATTTTACGCGACGCAGGCGCATCTTGGAGCGCATTTACTTAGGGAATACGGTACTTGCCACTCCGTGTTACGTCGGCGTAGTGCATCTGAGATGCGCAACGCCTGCATAATTAGCCGCGCATCTACGAGAATCTGGCCCTAAAACTTTCACACAGACCAAATAATTTCCAAAAATGTTGGGTTATTTTTATCAAAGACATGTAGCAGTATAAATTGTGGCCAACATTTATGAAGAAAAATTTATAATTTGCCAAATGTTATCACAGAAACTAAGAAAAAAACTTTTTTTTTTTCAAAAATGTTGGTCTTTTTTCATTAATAGCACAAAAAAATAAAAAAACTGAGGTGATCAAATACCACCAAAAGAAAGCTCTATTTGTATTAAAAAAGGACAAAAAAATCATTTGGGTACAGTGTTGCATGACTGAGTAATTGTCATTTAAAGTGTGAGAGCGCTGAAAGCTGAAAATTGGTCGGGTCAGGAGGGGTGTTTAAGTGCCCAGTAAGGAAGTGGTTAATCTCCTCTTCCCAAGAGAGAATAATTTCAGTTCCTCTAATCTTTCCTCATAGCTGATCTCCTCCATGCCACGCAGTTTGGTTGTCATTCTCTGCACTTTCTCCAGTTCCCCAATAACCCTTTTGTAAACTGGTGCCCAGAACTAAACTGCATATTCCAGATGAGGTCTTACTAATGATCTGTACAGGGGCAAAATGCGATGCATAGTAGCCCATTATGCTTCAGCTTTGCAGGTAAATAAAGAGGAAGTAAAACCCATCAGGGTTTACTTCCTCTATAATATAATATAATGGGAATAATATGTTTTCGAGGATTATACCTAGGGTTGCCACTTGTACGGGATTGACCCGTACAGTACGGGATTAGAATCATCTGTCCGGTTTTCAGACTGCCTCAAACCCGGACAAAACCATTCTAGCAGAGGGGAGCTTCATTAACATACTTGTCACTGTGGAGACAGTCACAGCAGCAATATCATTTCACACACACACTGTGGTGATGTGTGTGTTATGTATCTGAAGCTTGCCTCCTTTCTGTCCCCCCCCCATGCTCCTGCAGTATCTCTTATCTCAGACACAGGGGGAGGCGCCACGGAGCTGGGGAGGAGATCATGACTGTAGCTGCTGTGTAGGGCTGCCCTGTCACTAGGAGGTAGGAGATGAGATGACTTTTTTTACTAAGGAAAGATTGTAGGTTGCAAAGTTCCAGGAAGATTTATTTGGCATCGAAGCATTCAGATAAGCAGAATCAGCAAGCCAGTGTGTGTGTGTGTGTGTGGGGGGGGGCTGCTGCCCAATGATCACAGTCCAGCCAACTCACAGTATCTCCCAAGCAGCACTTATCTACAGTATGTATATAAACTTCCCCCATCCCTCTGTCCAGATTATGTGAAGTCATTTATAACCTTTTACTTAACCCTGTATGTATGTGATGAGTTCACACCTATGATTGTCCAGCCTCAGACCCTGGAGAACACGGGGTTACATGAATGGTCATTAATTACCTTCACATCATCCCAGTATACAGAGTGCTGGCAGCTTAACAGATTGTTTTCATGGAGTTGTATTGTTGTATATTTTAGAGGATGACCAAAATTGCTTTTTTATATTATAGACATTACTACCTGACCACTTCTCAGCCCCCCACTTCCCCCCACCTTACACCACCCCAGACCACTTCATACAAACATCTCTCCGCTGCTTCCTACCCCCCCCCCAGCTGAGGGGCATCATTCCATGGTCACTTTCCTTCCCTTATCTTCCCAACATCACTCCCTGGTCACCCCACAGACACTGCAAGTAATCCCTCCCCATACTGCCCCCCATCATACCCTCTGTACTCCTCTCCCATACATACTGCCCCCCATCATACCCTCTGCACTCCTCTCCCATACATACTGCCCCCCATCATACCCTCTGTACTCCTCTCCCATACATACTGCCCCCCATCATACCCTCTGCACTCCTCTCCCATACATACTGCCCCCCATCATACCCTCTGTACTCCTATCCCATACATACTGCCCCCCATCATACCCTCTGCACTCCTCTCCCATACATACTGCCCCCATCATACCCTCTGCACTCCTCTCCCATACATACTGCCCCCCATCACACCCTCTGCACTCCTCTCCCATACATACTGCCCCCCATCATACCCTCTGCACTGCTCTCCCATACATACTGCCCCCCCATCATACCCTCTGCACTCCTCTCCCATACATACTGCCCCCCATCATACCCTCTGCACTCCTCTCCCATACATACTGCCCCCCATCATACCCTCTGCACTCCTCTCCCATACATACTGCCCCCCATCATACCCTCTGCACTCCTCTCCCATACATACTGCCCCCCATCATACCCTCTGCACTCCTCTCCCATACATACTGCCCCCCATCATACCCTCTGCACTCCTCTCCCATACATACTGCCCCCCATCATACCCTCTGCACTCCTCTCCCATACATACTGCCCCCCATCATACCCTCTGCACTCCTCTCCCATACATACTGCCCCCCATCATACCCTCTGCACTCCTCTCCCATACATACTGCCCCCCATCATACCCTCTGCACTCCTCTCCCATACATACTGCCCCCCATCATACCTTTTGCACTCCTCTCCCATACATACTGCCCCCCATTATACCCTCTGTACTCCTCTCCCATACATACTGCCCCCCATCATACCCTCTGCACTCCTCTCCCATACATACTGCCCCGCATCATACCCTCTGCACTCCTCTCCCATACATACTGCCCCCCATCATACCCTCTGCACTCCTCTCCCATACATACTGCCCCCCATCATACCCTCTGCACTCCTCTCCCATACATACTGCCCCCCATCATACCCTCTGCACTCCTCTGCCGTACACACTACCCACTGTCATACCCTCCACACTCCTCTCCTATACATACTGCCCCCATCATACCCTCCAGAAATTGTATTTAATCACAAAGCTATATGCATAGTGTATACGACATAAAAAATTGCCGTTAATTGCATTGTACAGAGGTAATGAATTTAACGTACTACAAAATATTTTTTTTTGCCATGCGCTGCTAAAGTGTTCGGGTTTGGCTTGAAGAAAAGGTGGCAACCCTAATTATACCACCTTAGAATACTTAGCTTAAAAGTAGTATTGTGGTTAAACAAATAGCCAAGAGAAGCGAGGAAGTAGCTTTTGATAAGTAATCACACATACAATATTTGAAATTTTCAATTGTGAATGTTTTTAATTAAAGAATTAAGCCTTCAGAACAAAATGATTTAAAAAATTTGTAGTTAAAATTTATTGGTCTTTCCACCACCCCTTATTCATGGAGATTAAACGAATCTCTATTATCCGACCCATCCCATCAACAAGAAATAGCGATTGAAATCTCAGAATATTTCACACTTAATGCAGCCCCGGTTGTCTCTTCCGCTACACTCTGGTCGGCCCACAAAGCGGTTATGAGAGGTCATCTTATTAGAAGGGCTGCACAATGCAACAAGAACAAACTGGAGAAAATTAATTCTCTCACTAGGGACCTACATAACCTATACAGAGACCACACGAATACTCATGACCCAGACATTTTCAAATTGATTTCACATAAACGCAACGAATTGGACTTATTACTGTCCTCTAAAGCTGAAAAAGCTCTCCGCTGGTCCAAAGCTAGATTTCTCTTATCTAGCAATTCTTACTCCACAATGTTCGCATGGAAACTTAACCACTCAATAAAACCTACCCATATTTACAAACTGAAAAATAATGCTAACCATATGGTCACACACCCCCAAGAAGTGCTTTCAATATTCACTAAATTCTACTCCGATCTCCTCTCCACGCCAAACACCTCCTCCCCCTCCTCTTCAACCCCTTGGCTGGATAGTCTCCCTCTTCCAAAACTTAAACAAACACAGATAGACAGTCTTAATGCACCATGCTCAGAAGAGGAGATAGCTCAAACAATTAAAACACTAAAGAGAAACTCCGCCCCAGGCCCAGATGGCTTTTCGTCGTTATATTACAAACAATACTCTCAACTATTAGTCCCACATCTAACAAAATTATTTAACTGCATCCTGAAGGGAGAACACTTCCCGGATGAGATGTTACTCGCTAATATGTCCCTCATCCCAAAACCCAATAAGGACCACACATTACCCCAAAATTACAGACCAATTTCAGTTATTAATAACGATCTCAAAATCTTTAGCAGACTCCTTGCAAACAGACTCTCTACAATTATCCCCACCCTAATCTCCCCTTACCAATCAGGCTTCATCCCAGGCAGGCAAATCACTGACAACATTAGACTGGTCACGAACATCATTCAAGACGCAAATGTACACTCTAAATCACTCTTAATGCTCAGCCTGGACATCAATAAGGCTTTCGACAGTGTCACCTGGTCATATCTTGACACAGTACTTCACAAATTCGGCTTTAGTAGTGAATTTTTACATGCATTTCATGCACTCTACCATAACCCCTCCACTAGAATACGTTTACCAGGTTGCAACTCGGAGTTCTTCAGGGTATGAAGGGGTACCAGACAGGGCTGCCCCCTTTCCCCCTTACTGTTCGCATTAGCTATTGAACCTTTATCCACAGCGATCCTACTTAATACCAACATCACAGGGTACTCAACAAGCTCCAACACATACAAATTGAGTATGTATGCTGACGATATGTTATTATTCCTATCCCAACCTGAAACCACTTTACCCAGCCTCCTACAGACCCTCAACAGCTTTGCATCCATTTCGGGCCTCACCGTCAATGTCACTAAATCAATAGGCATGCCGATAAACATCCCCCCCTCTACGATGGAATCCTTGCGTTCTTCCTTCCACTTCTCCTATTCGTTAGAATCCCTCCCATATCTAGGCATACATCTAACCCCTAATCTCAATGACTTAGAAGCCAAAAACTACATCCCAATGATACAAAAATTAAGAGCTACTCTTAAAATGTGGAAATCCTTTAAGATCTCGTTATTGGGCAGAATCACTGCAATTAAGATGACACTGCTACCCAAAATATTGTACCTTTTCAGAGCACTCCCCATTAGAATCAATAAAACCCTTATCACCAGATTCCAATCGGACATTAACAAATTTGTATGGGCAGACTCCCACCCACGCTTATCAAGACCAATTTTATACAAATCCCACAAATGTGGTGGCTTCGGCCTCCCAGACTTCTGGCTATATTATTTATCTGCCAGGTGGACCCAAATAGCACAATGGCATATTCCGAATTCTAGAATCCCATTAGTGGAATTTGAGAGAGCTTCGATTTTACCATATTCTATCTCAGGTTTACTATGGGGGGACAAAATCCCGATTCCCTCTTTGGCCGCTCGTAATCAATTAGTTGCACACTCATACCAACTATGGAAGCTACACAACCATAAGTTTAACCTTACCTCCAAATCCCCCCCACACGCTTCATTCCTGGGCGACCCTAAATTCACCCCTAACGCTCGTGAGCCTATAGATCTATAGATAAAAGTTTGTAAACAAAAACAAAAAATTGTAGTTAGTTAAAATACTGTTTTTTGCAGAGATGTGAATAGAAGGAGTTTAAATTTTGAAAAATTAACCACTTAAGCCCCGGACCATTTTACAGCTAAAGGAACAGGCCCCTTTTTGCTATTCGGCACTGTGACGCTTTAGCTGACAATTGTGCAGTCCTGAGACGTGGCTCCCAAACAAAATTGGCGTTCTTTCTTTCCCCACAAATAGAGCTTTCTTTTGGTGGTATTTGATCACCTCTGCGGTTTTTATTTTTTGCGCTATAAACAAAAATAGAGTGTCAATTTTGAAAAGAAAATCTATATTTTTTACTTTTTAATAAATATCCCCCAAAAATATATCTAAAAAAAAAATTTCTTCAGTTTAGGCTGATACATATTCTACATATCTTTGGTAAAAAAAAATTGCAATAAGCGTTTATTGATCAGTTTGCGCAAAAGTTATGGCGTCTACAAAATAGGGGATAGTTTTATGGCATTTTTATTTTATTTTATTTGAGATCAGCAATTTTTATCGTGACTGCGACATTATGGCGGACACTTTTGACACATTTTTGGGACCATTGGCATTTTTACAGCGATCAGTGCTATAAAAATACACTGGCTACTGTGAAAATGACACTGGCAGTGAAGGGGTTAACCTGTAGGGGGTGCTAAAGGGTTAAGTGTGACCTAATGTGTGTTTATTACTGTATGTGGGACAGCTCAGGACCGGGTTTTATTTGCTGTCACTATGTAGAGTATAAGATGTTCTATCATCTGTGCCCAGTCTTGCCACAAAGAGTTAATCCAGCTCTGAGAAATCCTCTTTTCTTTTTTCAGTGAGATAAACGGACAAACAGGAGAAAACTTTTGTTCGTTCTTCCCCTTGCTGTGAATGACAGGTTATTTACATATCTCATGCACTAGCCTGAGGCATGCTTTTTTAATTCTCATCCTCACTCCTTTTCTGAAGTCATGTGGTTACTTTTTTTGGATTTTGACTAGGTGTTAGTGATCATAGCAGAATTTAGTGTAAGCAATACACAGGAGAAAATGCATGTTGACTAGGGGAGTGTAGAGGTGGGCGGGGAGTCTACTGACACTACGACTCCACCCACCAAGCTCCAGACAACAGACCCACCCACAGAATCTGCAGTTTTTCAGTTCTTATAACAGACAGAGGGGAGACATTTGACAGGTAAGGATACATGCGAGAAAAAGAACTCAGAGTGGGAGGAGTTACCCACCCCTGCGTGAGACGTACGGCGAGTTTGGCGCCAAAGGACAGAGTGATTACCCTCCTATACCCACTCTGGCTGGAGTGGCGGGAAATACAAAGCATTGTTGGGAGCAGGACTGTTTCCCTATTGTTGCGTCTGAGTCTGCTACTTCTTCTTTTACTTTACCTCTACTCTTCATCACAAGCTTTAATGTTTTTACCTGGCTGGGTAATAAAGAGCACAAGAAAAAGACACCTGTCATGGACATTCCGTTACTGCTATATGCACCATACACCCCTAGGACGGCGGAAGAGCCACGAGGTAACGTACCACCCAAAACAAACCAGCAGCTCCTCCGGGGGTAGTGCTCCAAGTATATGGTGCTCAGATTGCTGTCAATCAAGTTCAGCCATCCACTGTGTCCCTAATTGCAGCCACATCTGTCCTATTGTCATCGTTACAGCAGTATAGTGTCACCAGAGCCAGAGTTTAGACCAGTGAAACTCTTTTGCCCCACAATAAAACACAACCCAAATGCAAATTATACCCATCCATTTGAATAGAGTGTAGCCCTGTTGTGATTTTCAGCCATTTAAGAGGAAATATATATATATTGCAGCAGGTGGAGCCAGAGAGCACAGATTGTGGAGATTGCAGTACAGAGCAGATATATCGATACATTCCTACTGAAAGGGGCTTGAGAACTGCATTTCCCAGGAGGCTGTGGGAAAGGAAACAAAAGATTTATGGGTTGGATCTAGAGAGCAGCCTGAGTCTGAGACAGTGATCCAGGGAAGATAGATCTGCATCACAGGGTGATTTAAGACGTCTTGTGTCAGAGCTGTGTGTTTGCCACTGAGACACAGGCTCTATGCAGTAGTGCTTGGAGAGACTGATGTTCGTCTACTGAAACAGGGAGAGACTGTGTTTTGAGCGATCGAACTGAGGCCTGGTCGCATGGCCGATCCAGCCACCGGAGTAATCCAGCCTGCCCAACTGAGTGAGTGGAGCCGACGGAGCTGACAGAGATTATTGCCAGGTTCCCCAGACGGCCCCTAGACGATCTGAGATGTCCTGCTGGAGGCTTTAAAAGACTGCATCCATTTCACAGACGTCGGTCTGAGGAGAGAGGGACATTCGCTTCCGCAGACAATCATCCTCCTTTCCCAAAGAGACACTGGAAGTGGTGAGCGGCCTTTGGCCATTGCAACAAGTGTATTTCCTACATCTGCCATACAGCAAGGGCCCCAACGTTTGGCTAGCCTAGGACAGTACTACTGGCCAGTAGTTTAGGGTGGGGTAGATAGGGCTAAGTATTTATATATATATTACTGTTCATTGCATTCAATCTAAACGTATTATCTCATCCTGTTATTAGTTGTACCATATTAGAGTGGGGAGACGTTAAGGGCTTTTGTTCTATCCCACAGTCATTAAATCTGTTATAAAGCTTCACAAGGTGTGCTGGTGTGCTGTGGATTCATTGTTTTGTGGTGTGTCACAGAGGTGAAACAGAAGACCCGATATTTCAGGGGCTCCTTCGGGGGTGAGCGCTACAAGAGGCTTGTCACAGTGGAAGAATTTAAAATCTTTTTGGGCCTTACACTAAGTTTGGGACTTACAAAAAAATCGAAGTACACTGTTAGGCCTCGTACACACGATCAAATCTGTCCGCTGGAAACGGTCCGCTGGACAGTTTCAGAAGACAGATTAGATCGTGTGTACGGCCGAGCAGACAGATTTGTCAACCCGACAGATTTCAAAGCATGCTTTGAAATCTATCGGGTGGGAATCTGTCCGCCCGACATGTCTGCTGGTTAGTACACTTACCAGCAGACATGTCGTCCCGCACCGCCGCCGAACCGCCGCCGAATGGATTCGGCGCATGCGCGGAAGTGTTTTACTTCCTGGTGCGGTGACGTGGCGGCGTCAACGTCACCGCCACGTCACCGACACGTCAGCGCGCCGTCTGCTGGCGGGGATTTTGGTTTGCTCGTGTGTACACGCGAGCAAACCAAAATCCCAGCAGACAGATTTGTTCAGATCTGTCGGACAGACAGATTTGAACAAATCTGTCCGCTCGTGTGTACGAGGCCTTAGGCCTCGTACACATGATGGAATTTTTCCGCTGGAAATGGTCCGACGGACCATTTCAGCTGAAAAATCCGCTTGTCTGTAGGGGAAAACGGACGGATTTGGACTGATTTGTCCAGCGGAAAATTTCCAAAGCATGCTTTGAAACTTTTCCGCCGGACACAAGTCCGTCGGATATGTCCGCTGGTCAGTACACTCACCAGCGGACATATCCTCCCGCGCAAGCGTCGTATGGATGCGACGAATGCATGGAAGTTGTTTACTTCCTGGTGCGGTGACCTGGCGCCATCAACGTCACTGCTACGTCACCGCGCTGTCTGCCGGCGGGGATTTTGATCTGATGGTGTGTACACGCCATCGGAGTAAAATAGCCCGGCGGACATATCCGATGAAAACAGTCCGAGGACCGTTTGCATCGGATATGTCTGTCCGTGTGTACGAGGCCTTACTGGTCCCCACAATCCATCCATTATATGCCCATGTATTCATCCATTATATAAACAGAAAAGTCAGTGCTACTACCCATACATCACATAGAGAGCAGAGCTCCTGGATGCTCGATCCACAGTCGCTGGCTGAGTAGTGTAATGAGGAAAAGATGATCCGCACTCCAACGCGTTTGTTCACTGTGGCTTGTTAACCTCCCTGGCGGTATGATTCTTTCAGATTTTAGGTGCTGAAAGCGGTACCATTATTTGCAAGGGAATTTGGCGTTTTATACTGTAGGCTTGTAATTCTTAGGAATAACTCACTTAAATCTATCCAAACAAGAGTCTAATAGGCATCCTGGGTATGATTTTTTATTTTTTATTTTTTTATTAAAAATTATAATATAATAAATATTTATAAAAAATTATAACAAATAATAATATAATTATAGTAAAAATTATTCAATAATGTAATCAAATCAAAATCACTGAAATTTGCTCAGTTGCAGAATTTTTGCTGTCATTATTTATTTATTTTTTATGACAAATTTCCCCACAAATCGCTATCGCTAAATTCTGCAAGTGATTCTGATTTATTATCGCTGTTTTCTAGCTGCTCTAAAACAATTTTTGCCATATAGGGGCAACTTTTGGTTGCTATGGACAATCTACAGTTTGCAGGGAGAAAGAACAGTTTTTATTATATAAAAGGACATGTAGTGCACAGGGCAGACCACTAGGGACAAGGGGTGTGTGTATTTTTTACATACAGTACTGTAATCTATAAGATTACAGTATACTGTATGTATAGTGTTTGTTTACATTTTTGAATTTGGCGCCGTTCTCCGTCCCCGTGCGTCGTAAAGTTGCAGGGAACGGAGATCGGCGGCGCGCGGGGACGCTGTGTGAATCGAGCGAGCACCCGCTCGCTCACACAGCGGGGATGCTTCGCTGGATCTATTGAGAAGGTAAGTAAACAGTCTCTGTGGATGCTGCGAGGCGAGCCCGAGTCTGACTCGGGGTTACCGATCGTAGCACAGAAATCTAACCCCGAGTCAGACTCGGGAACACCGCCAGGGAGGTTAATAAAAACAAAGATTTTTTAAAGAGCAACGACTGGAGTGCAGGTCATCTTTTCCTCATTTATCCATTATGCCAAGGACACATTATGAATTGATCATATGCTTCCTCCATTTTAGAAATAACATACATGTTATTGGAGGGGTGTTCTGTTGGCACCATGTTACATTTTTCACACAAAATATGGGTGTCACATAGAATATTCCCCTCACACACATTCCTGCAACCATGGTAGGAGGTATCAAGGTAGCTAGAGAACAAGATGTCTTGGGAGCAGTGGAGTGGATGATTTGAGTGATATTTTGAGATGAGGTTGGTGATATACTGTAGCTGAGGGCAGTGTTGTGCATGGCTTTGTATGATATTGTTAGGTCTTTCTGACCTTCTATATGGCATTCTAGTAGTGCACGAATGCCAAATTTATATATTATACTGTTTTAAAACGTTCTAGCCATTCAATAATGCTGCTGAACATTATATATTTCACACATTTCCCAATATACTACATACAGTTGTGCTCATAAGTTTACATACCCTGGCAGAATTTATAATTTCTTGGCCATTTTTCAGAGAATATAAATGATAACACAAAAACGTTTCTTTCACTCATGGTTAGTGTTTGGCTGAAGCCATTTATTATCATTCAACTGTGTTCACTTTTTTTAAATCATAATCATAACTACCCAAATGACCCCAATCAAAAGTTTACATACCCCAGTTTTTAATACCTTGTATTGCCCCTTTAGCATTAATGACAGCTTCAAGTGTTTTGTGGTATTTGTGGATGAGGATCTTTATCTTCTCAGATGGTAAAGCTGCCAATTTCCTTTGGCAAAAAGTCTCCAGTTCCTGTAAATTATTGGGCTGTCTTGCATGAACTGCATGTTTCAGATCTTCCCAGAGTGGCTAAATGATATTGAGGTCAGGAGACTGAGATGGCCACTCCAGAGAGCCTTCAATTTATTCTGCTGTAGCCAATGACAGGTCAACTTGGCCTTGTGTTTTGGATCCTTGTCATGTTGGAATGTCCAAGAACATCCCATGCGCAGCTTCCTAGCTGATGAATGCAAATGTTCCTCCAGTATTTTTTAAATAACATACTGCATTCATCTTGCCCTCCATTTTGACAACATTCCCTGTGCCTTTGTAGCTCACACATCCCCAAAACATCCACCTCCGTGTTCACAGCATGAATGGTGTACCTTTCATCATAGGCCTTGTTGACAAATGTTGACAAATAACTTTGTGCCAGAAGGCTTGTCTCTGTGATGTTTGGCATTATGTAAGCGGGATACTTTGTGGCATTTGTGTAGTAAAAGCATTCTTCTGGCGATTAGACCATGCAGCCCATCTTTCTTCTAATGCCTCTTTATTGTGCAGGCCATACCACATGTTTTCAGAGAGTCCTGTATTTCACCTGAAGTTATTTATGCGTTTTTCTTTGCATTTTCGTGGCAGCTGTGGCTGAAATTTGAGTTGGTCTACCTGTCCATGGTTTGGTTCCACAGAACCCCTTATCTTTCACTTCTTGATTAGAGTTTGAACACTGCTTGATATCTTTTTATATACCTTTCCTGTTTTATACAGTTCAACTACCTTTTCCCGCTGATCCTTTGACAATTCTTTTGCTTTCCCCATGACTCTGAATCCAGAAACGTCAGTGCAGCACTGGATGAAAGATGCAAGGGTCTGTCAGGAGTCCAGAAACTCATTGACCTTTTATAAGCACACACTAATTACAAGAAAACAGATCACAGGTGAGGATGGTTACCTATCCATTCAAACGCCTTTGTGCCAACTTGTGTGTTCAGACCAAAATCACCAGGGTATGTAAACTTTTTATCGGGGTAATTTGGGTAGTTTCTGTTGTGATTATGATTTAAAGAGTAAACACAGTTGATTGATAATAAATGGCTTCAGACAAACACTAACACTAACCATGAGTGAAAGAATTGTTTTTGTGTTATCATTCATATTCTCTGAAAAATCATAAATTCTGCCAGGGTATGTAAACTTAGGAGCAAAACTGTACTTCACATGTCTGTGATACCTTGTATACTCCACATTCATATTGTGTTCTATGTTTTCTATATTCTATACTCCACTACGCTCCTCTATATGTTATATACTCTACAATTCTAATGCAAAGTATATTTACTAGCACAGTCTGCTGCCCCCTTTCAGACTAACAGCAGATTAAATTTATGTTAAAATACCTATTTGTGTTTGAATGTTACAGCTAAAAAAAATGTAAATGTTTCTATTTCTCAATACTTTATTACCCCATCACAGCACATTAAAAAAAATGACCCCATTAGATAAAGAGCAAAATGCAGTAAAGGTTTTTTATTGTGTAAGGTGCATTAACAAGCACTGAAAAAATGCAGGTTTAAACTAAATAAAATAGAAAGGGTGTTGATTTTGCAGAGAAGTCATTTAGTAACTTGGGCTTTAGGCACACACAGTCTCTTCTTCATTAATCACAACAAAAACTTCCTTGGCCCTGGCAAGGATCACAGGGATCAGGACAGCAGGAGACAGGAACAACACAGGGATTGCAGGGGTTGCATGGATCTGCCAAGAAATAAATAATAATATTAGTAATGTATTCAACTTAAAGTATAGAATATATTTTTATAATTCAGGTTCAGCCAAAATGTTCTTTTTATATCCAACAGCCTTATTTAACCACTTAAGGACCAGACCAATATGCTGCTAAATGACCAAAGGTGTTTTTACAATTCGACACTGCATCGCTTTAACAAACAATTGCGTGGTCGTGCGACATGGCTCCCAAACAAAATTTGTGTCCTTTTCTTCCCACAAATAGAGCTTTCTTTTGATGGTATTTGATTGCATTTGCAATTTTTATTTTTTGTGATATAAATGGAAAAAGACTGAAAATTTTGAACAAAAATTGAATAAACTACATTTTCGTGAAACATTTAGGCCAAAATGTATTCAGCCACATGTATTTAGTAAAAAAAATCGCAATATAACACTGTGACAGAGGGCTGGGGGGGGGTGATCGGAAGGGGTTAAATGTGCCTATGTGTACTGGTGTCAGTGTGCTGTTGGTGCGACTTACTTGTGATGTCTTCTCTCCTCTCGTCGGATCGAAAATACAGCCGAGAGGAGAGGAGACATCACTTCCTTTGCCAGTGTTTACATTACACAGGCAGAGGAAGTTCAGAGCGGAGGCTCTGCGGATTGGCTGGGAGCGATCGCGAGGGGGCGGACAGAAACCAACAGACGCCCCCTTATCCTGGATCGCTCCCACAGGTAAAACGACCGCCACATTTACCGGGGGTTTCCCGATCGGACCCCCGACCCACAAGATGGCAGGGACGTACATGTACGCCCATGTGCCTGTACGTGCCATTCTGTGGACGTACATATACATGCGGCGGTCGTTAACTGGTTATGTTTGAATGGTAAAAATGTATTTTTGCAGAGACAGCCTGTGAGGAAAGGAGAGCTAATCTCAGAGGGGCACAGTGAGTACATTATTTACACTGATAATCAGTGCCCATCAGTGCAGCCTTATCAGTGCCTCCTCATCAGTGCCCATCAGTGCAGCCTCATCAGCACACATCAGTGGAGAAGAAAAATTACCTATTTGCTGAATTTTATAACAGGAACTAAGACTGTTGGTCTTTTTTCATTTATTTATCAAAAAATAAAAACCCCAGTGGTGATTAAATACTACAAAAGAAAGCTCTATCTGACTCAAAAATACTGGTACATTGTTGCACGACTGAGTAATTGTCATTTAAAATGTGACATTGCTGAAAGCCAAAATTTGGCCTGGGCAAGAAGGGGATGAAAGTGCCTGGTATATAAGTGGTTAAACCATCAATTATTTTTGTATAGATGTATCCATTCATTAGCTAACTGAAAAGCTTTTACCTCAAAAAACAGGATTCTTGGAATGAAACAAGCTACATTAGGGTCAAAGGACCAATCAGCAGCAATTCGCTCTTCTAATCATAGTAGGATTGGCGTGTTTTAAACGGCATTTAATTGATTTTAAATTCTGGAGACATTAGTGAATTTCTCTGCATTACCTTGTTGGCGAACATAGAGATTTCCACGTGGATGATGGTGATGACCCTGAGGTTTACATGCTGAAATAAAAGCACAAACACATATTTAATACATACACTACAGAAGAACAAGAGGTAACACAAGTGAAATAAACCAGTTAAAGCCTAATGATATTGGTGAATTATTAAAACTCTTATAAAATCTACTAAATATTAATTTAGCCTGAGATTTATTAAACAACTTCAACCCGAGTTCCTCAAGTTTCCACATAGGTACTAATACATTGTTCACATATTTCCCTATTGTGAAACCAACTCTTATTGAGCCTAAAGCAGGCTATAGATGAGTTCCCCATCCACACATTCAAATCCCCCCCTGTGTCATTGTATTCTGACAGCAAGGACACTTCCTCACTGTCAGAATACACTGATCAGTGCTGCAGGCTTTAGCCAGCAGGGCTGACTGAGACAAATTTTTCCAGGAAAGCGGTTGTACAGAAGTTGATCAGTAGATTGACTTCTGTACAACAATAGTGCTCTTACATGGATTAAAATTTGCCCAGTCTCTGTTGAACTGGCCAAATTTTGATCCATCTATGTGCAGCTTTAGAGACATCAAGGAGCCTGTAGGAATGCCGGCGCAACATTGAGAGGCAAGCATGGTATTCTCAAAGAATATGCGCTGAACGTTGTGCTGGCGTAGCGTATAGTTGTCGGCGTAAGTCAAAGTAGGTGGAAGCGGGCGTGATATATTATAATGAAGCGTGACCCCATGCAAATGATGGCCACAGCTTCAAAAAACGAACTGCGCATGTGCCGGCATAAAACTTTTGTTAATTTCCGGCCGAAGTGTATTACTGACCAGATCTTTACATAAAGATTAAAAAAGCCTGACAATAGGAAATGAATGCAATATATTGTTGTTTTTGAAATTAATATCACTTAGGTATTTGCTCTAAGGCTTGCTAGAACTGATATTTTACCCAATAACTAACATTCCTGCAATTAACAGAAAGCTGTAACAGAATAAAATTCATAATAGAATGCTTTACATATATCTTAAGCAGTACATGGGATTGACTATAAAAAATGTAAACACAACACTTACGGTTTTGGCATGGATCTTTGCAGACTGTAATTTTTTGGCAAGGGTTCTTGCATGGATCTTGGCACTGGATCTTCTGCCCACCACAACCACCTTTGATTCCAGACATATCTGCTTTTGGTTTGCCTTCTTTGAAAATTCGGAACCTGCAAGAGTTTATTTTGGTTGTTTGAATGGCTTGCCATGGGACCTTTTTATATATACTGTAACAGGAACTGAAATTAGGACACATTTTTCCACTGACTGTCACAACAAAATTATGAGGTGGTTCAAAATATACGAGCCATCCACATTTCCCTATCATTTTCTAATTAAGTAGGGTTGCTTACTCATAAATGTACTATTTACACTCAACGTTTTAGGGTTGTTTATGTTTTTATTATATACTGATGCATTGTTTCAAAAAATTGTGTCTGAATATTGCACGTGTATCTTTGTTCCCACATATCCCCCACACACACTTTTAGTAGTGTTGTGCTAACAATCACACCGATATATCTTGAGTAAAGAGTGGTTCTGAAATTGCAGCTTTGGCTTCACTTAGTGATGCCACCAATGGATTAGAGATATCAAGTCCCAGCATCACTAGCTGCTAAGGAGTACCCCTAGATGCCACTTGGTCTCTGCTTGTCTCTGGAGGATAAATGACCAGTTAAAAGAGTTCAACCCAACACTAAAGATTTGCTAGGGCCCAGGGACATGGGTGAGGGCAGGGTGGCTGTTAGAAATGGTGGGGCCCCTTACAGCCCAGGGGCCCTTTCACACGAAGCGGATCCGTATTGATCCGCTCCGTGTGTGCCCGTCTGCTCAGAGGCAATCATCCGTAAATCCCCGCTGAGCTGTCGGCGGACAGGGCGGTCCCCGCACAGTGTGCAGGGACCGCCCTGTCTTTCCTCCGCTCTCCCCTATGGGGAATCGGATGAATATGGACCGTGTGTCCATATTCATCCGATCCGCCAGACGGAAGAAAAATAGGGTTTTCTTCCGTCCGAAAAACTGGATCTTGACAGAGGCGGATGTTTGCGGACGTTAGAGGATGCTCAATCCGCTAACGTCTGCAATTCCATAGGGAAGCATTACAAGTAAACAGACTTGTAAAAAATGGACCGTTCGTCTGCCCGTGTGAAAGGACCCTAACTCACAGCCCCCTCTTCCCCACAATTTCTCTCCCAGAAACTAACACACAACAGGACTTTCAAACTCTATGGGCAGCTGGATATAAGCATACTTGTGTCCTTTTACATGAGGTTACCTCTGATCCAACATATTTAAGTCCAGAAAAACAGAAAACAACACAGTCCTTTTCTGTTATCGTGTCTAAACCTGGTCGGACACACCCACCCCAAAATCACCCTGAATATGATAAACTTTATAAACTTTGACCACTTATAAATTTCTTTCTCCCAGAAATATTCTAAGTTGTATACTTCCAGACAAACACATGTGTGTTAAAGCGGAGCTCCACCCTAAAGTGGAACTCCCGCTAATCGGAACCCTCTCCCCCTCCGGTGTCACATTTGACACCTTTCAGGGGGAGGGGGGTGCAGATACCTGTCTAAATACAGGTATTTGCACCCACTTCTGGCCACACAGTCTCGGGTAAACTGCGGGCATGACGTCACCTCCAGCCCCCCCCCCATTGTGTTCTGGGAACACTCGGCTCCCAGCGTAGCGCGACTCGCGCATGTGCAGTAGGGAACCGGGCAGTGAAGCCGCAGCGCTTCACTTCCTGGTTCCCATACCGAGGATGGCGGGGAGGGGCAGCAGAGTGACAAGTGATCGCTCGCCCTGTGCTGCAGACGTTGCTGGACTCCAGGACAGGTAAGTGTCCTAATATTAAAAGTCAGCAGCTGCAGTATTTGTAGCTGCTGGCTTTTAATATTTTTTCATTTTTTTTCATTTTTTCCATTTTACTGGCAGGCCAGACATCACCATATCCTCAGTAAAAGGGTCAGATGTGGGGTGAAGTTGTACAAACTCTGTGAAAGGGCCACAGGGTACATGTATGCCTTCTGTGTGTATGAAGGAAAGGAAAGCCAGCTGGGGATCCCTGACTGTTCCCACAAAGGCTGGTGAATACAAAGCTACAAAAAGGGGCGTCAGTGAGTTTACATAATGGAGATGTTTTGGCCTTGAAATGGAGGGATAAGCGAGATGTATATGTGCATTCCTCCATCCACAACAACCCCTGGAAATCCTTGGAAGGCATGGTCCAATCCAGAAACCTGGTTGTGTATATCACTATAATCAGTTCATGGGGGGGGGGGGGGGGGTCAATTTTAATGATACAATGATACAGCCCTATCTAGCAACCAGAAGATTGGTATAAAAAAAGTTTCCATTCAACTCTTCCAATTTATAATTCCTATGACATTTATCAGAAGTCCATTGAAAGACTCAGATCCTTTCTCAAATATCAAAAGGAACTTGTCACTGCTCTTGTGTACCAGGGAGGCCCTTCATCAGAAAATATTCACTCTTATGCAGTGACCAGATTACACAAAACACATTTCCCAGATATTATCCCTCCCACAGAAATAGCCTGAAAACCACATGCATAGGAGACTGCTTCCGATACCACACTTCACTACGATATTAGTGAAGCATAGTTAATGTAATTCTGATGACCTGCCATTTCCTCTTATCTATTGCCCTTGGTGCTGACTATTTCCTTGCTGCCTGGACTGACCATTTGCTCTTATACTGACCACACCTCTGCTTGCCACCTGAACTGACCTTGGTCTGCTAGTTAGATGTGCATCTGCCTGCTGCCTTAACATACCCTGTCTTGTTAATCAACCTTGCCTCGGCCTGCTGCCTCAATTGACCCTAGCCTGTTTATAAACCACGGGCCCGATTCAGAAAATATTTACGTCAGCGTATCAAGAGATATGCTGTGTAAATACTAAGAATAGCCAGCGTATCTTTTTTTGCTATTCAGAAAAGAAGATACACCGGAATTCTACTAATATACGAGCGGCTTAATTCTGTTACACCAGCGTATATTAGTTGCAGTTTTTACGCTGCCCGCTAGGTGGCGCTTCTGTCGTTTTACGCGTCAAATATGTAAATGAGGGATTTACAGCGATTCCCGAACGTACTTGCCGCCGGCCGTCAAAGTTTACGTAGTTTGCGTTAGCGTTATAGCGGCATAAGGTTACCCCTGCTATAGAAGGCGTAGCCAATGTTAAGTATGGACGTCGGGACAGCGTCGAATTGTACGTCGGTTACGCCGTTTGCGTAAATCATTCGGGAATAGAGCTCGACATTTAGTTACGTTCACGTCGTTTACATTGACAAAAAGCGACGTGATTTCGCGCATTGCGCACTGGGAACGTCCACAGACGGTGCATGCGCCATCCAAAAAAAACGTCAATTACGTGGGGTCATGATTCATTTACATGAATCACGCCCACAACATCCCCATTTGAATTACGCAGCCTTACGCCGCAACACATATGTTACGCCGTAAATAAGGGCTCAAGTTCTTTCTGAATACAGAACTTGCGCCCAAAATTACAGCGGCGCAACGTATCAGGAATACGTTACGCCAGCAGAAAGATCCGCTGATCTTTCTGAATCTGGCCCCACGTTTCCACCTTCCTTCTTCTTTATTTATTTTTTTGTATTTATTCAAAGCAGGTACAACTGTTCCACATGAACCCCATTAACAATATAACATAAGGAAGGAAGAAGGATATAATAAAAATACAGTTCAGAAAGAATAATTAAGAAGGATATAGCATACATACAAATATGTATATGACGTTCCGTAAGTAGTCCCAAATAACCAAATGCCTACGGGCCCCAAGAGGCTCTTTACATAACATTACTAGTAGGGGATCGACCCATATCTTAATAGAGCTCTATTGGGATCCATGTATACTTTCCCAGTATGTCTGGGGCCAATAGGGCCAGTTCATCCCGCATTTTCAAGAGTGATGATTTAGAAAGGAAGAGGACGTAGAAAAAAGAACAGGCTTGTGAAGTCAAAGAAAAAGCCAAGAATAAGGGGACAGTGCATAATTAGCACTCCCCCTATCTTAGGAGAAGGAGGAAAAAAAAAACATTGTAAGAAGGAATCATAAAAGGAAAAAAAGAGGTGAAGGCGGGTGTAAGCATGGATCGAGATGTAACTCTACCTAGCCGCCTTACAGCGATAGCTAACACTATGTCTTATTCGCCTAATAGCGGGGTAGTCCCCTGTGAACTCTCCCGGTCAGCACTCATTGACTCTCCCCTGAGGACCCGAACTTCATCTGAATAATTAAAAATATTCCACAATCTCCACGTCTCTGTATACGTCTCATGTCTTTGTTGACTAGTGAGAATCAAGTCCTCCATACGGCCAATGTCATCCACCTTCGGAAGCCACTGGGCAATGGTTGGCGGGTGCTGGGATTTCCAGCATAGTGGTATACAAGCCTTAGCGGCGTCTAACAGGTGGTGTACCACCGATTTCATATAGACCTGCGTCGGGATCGCCGTTACATGAAGTAGGAAGAATGCTGGGTCATCCTCCAGTGTTCGGTCGGTGAACATCTGAGTTATTCGTTGGACACCTTTCTTCTACCTGACCTTGGCCATGTGTTTTGCCTGCTGCCTGGACTGATCTTTTGCCCTGCCACTGTAGTGGTGGAATTCAAGACAACATGGAAGTCTCATACATGTGAGACGTGATCTCAAAGCGAGTGTGAAAGGAGACCTGGTGGGTGGAGAGTGTGATGAATCTGAAGCATTATGGGTGGAACTGCATACAGATGTGTGTACTTCAAAGTTAATCATTGGAGTTTGTTATAGACCACCCAATGTTAATGAGGAGGTAGAGACTAGGCTCCTTGCACAGATGGAAAGGGCTGCAAGGGCTGGGATGGTGATAATAATGGGGGATTTTAACTACCGACTGGAGCAATGGCACTGCTGGGACAATTAAAGGGCAAACATGTATAAACCTATTACAGGACAATTTTATGGTCCAGTTTTTTGAGGCCCCAACTAGGAATGATGGTAATCTCAAACCATGCAGAGCTTATTACTAATGTTCAGATAAAGGAACACCTGGGTAGCAGTGACCATAACATGATTTCATTTGATGTTAGCTGTAAGCAAAAATCACATGCGGGAAAGATAAAAACACTTAATTTCAAGAGAGCAAATTTTCCAAGGATGAGTGCTGCTCTCCTGAACTTAGACTGTGAGAGAATATTGGCATAAATGAGCACAGAGCAGAAATGGGAATTCTTAAAAAAGACTGTTTGTGAACTCACTGCAAAGTATATTCTCATGGGCAATAAGTTTAAGAGGCTAAAAATAAAATGTATGTGGCTCACGGCCAAAGTTAAAGAAGCTATAAACAATAAGAAAAGAGCCTTTAAAAAATATTAAAATGAAGGAACACTAGTGTCGTTTAAATGTCACAAAGAATATAACAGAATATGTAAAAAGGAAATCAAGGATGCAAAAACTCAAAACGAATGACAGATTGCAGAAGATAGGAGGACAAACCACAAAAGTCAGGTCTGAGCAAGCATGTAGGCCCTTTACAAAATAATCTAGACTGGGTGACTAGGGACAAAAAGAAGGCTAATTTATTAACCACTTCATTACTGGGCACTTAAACGACCTTCGTGCCCAGACCAATTTTCAGCTTTCAGCGCTGATGCATTTTGCATGGCAATTGCGCGATCATGCTACACTGTACCCAAATTATATTTTTATCATTTTTTCCCCACAAATATAGCTTTCTTTTGGTGGTATTTGATCATCTCTGTGATTTTTATTTTTTGCGCTATAAACAAAAAATACTGAACATTTTGAAAAAAAACACTATTTTTTTACTTTTTGTTATAATAATATCCCAATTTATTTATTTTAAATATTTTTTTCCTCGGTTTAGGCCGATACGTATTCTTCTACATATTTTTGTTTAGAAAATTGCAATAAGCGTATATTGATTGGCTTGCGCAAAAGTTATAGCCCCTACAAAATAGGGGATAGATTTATGATTTATTTTTTATTTTTTACTAGTAATTGCGGTGATCTGCGATTTTTTTTATCAGGCCTGCGATATTGTGACAGACATATCGGACACAATTTTGGGACCATTCACATTTATACAGCGATCAGAGCTATAAAAATGCACTAATTACTGTATAAATGTGACTGGCAGGGAAGGGGTTATCACTAGGGCAGTGCTTCTCAATTATTTTCTGTCATGACCCCCCTAGGAAGAAGAAAACATTTTGTGCCCCCCCGTGCGACTGTAAATAGTATCATTTGTCTATAAAATTGTTATAAGTACACCTCTGCATAACACTGTATCCTTATTAACGTATAAGAAAATAAAAAAAGAAAGAAATGTGGATCCTACCTCCTCTCCTTGACCCCTGCTCTTTATTTTCTTTCTGTGCTTCAGCTCTTGTATTCCCACCTGGTGATGCTGCGGATGTATCTTTGCGACTCTGCCTTGATGACATGCCGGCGTCCTGCTCTTTCTCCTCTGTGAGTGGCACTAGGAACCAGCGTATTGATTCCTGTATGTCTCCACGGGTCCTCTGCATGTGTCACGTGCATTGGCGGTCACGTGGTCCTCCGGGGCGGGCTGCTACTGGGGCTGCGCTGGGACAATCTCCAGTGATCGCGCCGCGCTGCTCCCTCTCTCCAGCCGTAGAGTTGCTAGGCAACCGACGCCGTGTGGGACGCCGCTTGCGAGTGAGTCAGATAATCCGATCTCGACATCCAATATGACAGTGTTTGCCGAGGTCAAACAAGCCCCCCTTTACAGAGCCTCGGGCCCCCCCTGGGGGTGCGCCCCACTATTTGAGAAACACTGCACTAGGGGGTGAGGAAGGGGTTAAATGTATTCCCTGGGTGTGTTCTAACTATGTCGGGGGAGGGGACTGCCTGGGGGAGGTGACCGATGCTGTGTCCCTATGTACAAGGGACACAGATCGGTCTCCTCTCTCCCTGACAGGATGTGGAGCTCTGTGCGATGCGCCGGCACAGTGTTTACCCACTGCGCGCCCCCCAGCGGCGCACACGAGTGATGCACATAAAAGGACGTCCAAAGACTGTGGGAGCTCATGTCCATGGGGGTGGTAATGGCACAGCCCCAAATGATCCACAATGGCTCAAAAGTGATATGGTCCAGAAATATTTAGACAGAATAAAAGTGGATAAAGCACCTAGACCAGATGTTATACACCCACAGATCCTTAAAGAATTGAGCGCTATCATTTCAAAGCCATTGTATCTCATTTTTAGGGACTCATTAATGACAGGAATAGTACCACTGGATTGGAGCAGGGCCAACATGGTGCCTATATTTCAAAAAGGTAACTAAGTCTTTACCAAGAAACTATAGACCTGTTAGTTTAACTTCTATAGTTGGGAAGATACTGGAGAGATTAATAAAAGACCACATAGATGAGTTCTTGCTGGAAAAAAAAACTATTTAAGCAACAGAGAGCATGGATTCATGAAAGAAAGAAGTTGTCAGACAAATCTGATTTCTTTTTATGAAGAGGTAAGTAAAACCTTGGACAGGGTAATGGCGGTGGACGTGGTAGGCCTCGTACACACGAGTCAATCTATCTGTTCAAATCGGTCGGACCGACCGATTTGAACAGATCTGTCTGCTGGCATTTTGGTTTGCTCGCGTGTACACACGAGCAAACCAAAATCCCCGCCAGCAGACAGCGTGCTGACGTGTTGGTGACGTGGCGGTGACGTTGACGCCGCCACATCACCGCACCAGGAAGTAAAAAACTTCCGCGCATGCGTCGAAATCATTCGGCGCGTGTGCGAGAAGACATGTCTGCTGGTTAGCATACTAACCAGCAGACATGTCGGGCGGACGGATTCCCAGCCGACAGATTGGTAAGCATGCTTTCCAATCTGTCGGGTGGCCAAATCCGTCTGTTTGCCCGTACACACGATCGAATCTGTCTGCTGAAACGGTCTAGCAGACCATTTCCAGCAGACAGATTTGATCGTGTGTACGAGGCCGTATACTTGGATTTTGCAAAAGTGTTCGATACAGTTCCCCACACATGGATCGCATTTAAGGTAAAGTCTACAGGATTGGAAATATCAGTTTGTAAATGGATAGAAAATTTCCAATTTACAGGCCCACCTCAATTCACTGTCTAATTGAACAGATGAGGTTTAATGTTGATAAATGTAAAGTTATGCACTTGGGGGCTAAGAATATGCATGCATCATACATACTAGGGGGAGTACAACTGGGGGGATCCATAGTGGAGAGGGATCTGGGGGTTTTGGTAGATCAAAAGCTCAATAATGGCATGCAATGACAAGCTGCGGTTTTCAAAGGAAGCAAACTCCTTCTTGTGAGAGGTATGGACTCCAGAGAGAGAGATATCAATCATTTTGCCCCCATTCAAAACATTAGTAAGACCTCATCTGGAATATGCAGTTACGTTTTGGGCACCAGTTCTCAAAAAGGATATTGGTGAACTGGAGAAAGTGCAGAGAAGGGCAACCAAAATTATAAGCGGCATGGAGGAACTCAGCTATGAGGAAAGATTGGAGGAACTGAATTTATTCACTTTTGAGAAGAGGAGATTAAGGGGGACTATGATCATCATGTACAAATATATAAGGGGTCCATATAGTGAACTTGGTGTTGAGGTATTCACTGTATGGTCAACACAAAGGACAAGGGGGCACTCTTTACGTCTAGAGGAAAAGAGATTTCATCTCCAAATATGGAAAGGTTTCTTCACGGTAAGAGCTGTGAAAACGTGGAATAGACTCCCCCCAGAGGTGGTTCTGGCCAGCTCAGTAGATTGCTTTTTCTTTCAAATATGTAATTTTTATTAATGCCCAACATGGGCTATGACAAATCGGTACAAACATATACAAAAGGGACATTAAGAAAACAAATAGCAGAGAGAGGGGGGGCATTATCAACAATATCACAAGGAGGAGGGGTGAGGTAGGGGTCTTGCACAATCTCAAAAAACGTATTGTATATCAAATCAACTAGTACCTCATTAAGTGTCACCCCAGGGCCGTAGGACGCTGCTAACTGTGAGACCTTCATGCAACAACAACAAAGGTCCACAAGCCCTGGTCACTTCACGCCACCCCCCCAGCCATCCCCCACCTCCCCAGGTGGAGCTCATCTCTGGGAACAAGGTGGGGGGCAGGTGGGGATTCGGGAATGAATAGGGAGGGGGGAACAGCCACGGGAAGGGCTTTTCTTGCTGTTGTCTCGCAGTGAGCACCAAGACTTCCATTGCCCTAATGTCTTCCACCCTCCGGACCCAGCTAGCTACCGTAGGTGGCATTTGACTTTTCCATTGGAATGGGATACAGGATTTTGCAGCATTAAATAAGTGGTGTATAGGAGATTTTTTGTACCTCTTAGGTGATATTGTGTTGACATGTAGGAGGCAGAAGGCCGGATCATCCTGTATATTGCAATCAGTACATTTCTGAATTATGAGCCTGACTGTAGACCAGAAATGGGACAATTTGGGACACAACCAAAATATATGCAGCAACGTACCCCTGTCTCCCTTTCTCCTCCAGCATAATTCTGAGGAGTTTGGGTAGTAAGTTTGTAAGGCATGCAGGGTCAGGCACCACCTCATCAGGAGCTTGTAATTGGTTATGATACGCTGGGTCTGGGCGGGGTGAATGTACAGTTTAAGTCTCTTTTCCACTTAATTAAATAGGCCGGGTGTGTACTGTCTATCGGTGAGATCAGGAGGTTATACATGGTGGACAGTGTCCTTGGGAGTGCACCCTCTTCCGAGCAGAGGGTCTCATACAGTAGGTGGTAAGTGATTTGGCATAGTGTTGCTCACGAATATTCGCATTGCGAATATTCGCTACGAATATTGCATATTCGAGTATTCGCGAATATCTCGAATATCGCGGCGAATATTCGCTATTTCGAATATTCGATATTTTTCAAATTTCGCAAAAAAATTCGCAATAGCGAAAATTCGCAATTTTTTTTTATCAAATATCACGAATATTCGATATTAACGAATATTCGCAACCGCATATGTGAAATTTCGCTTTTTTTTTATATAAAATATACCGAATATTCGTAAATATCGAATATTCGTGATATTTTATAAAAAAAAAAAAAAAAAAAAAAAAAAAATCGCGAAATTTTACATTAGCGAAAATTCGCATTAGCGAAAATTCGCATTGGCGAAAATTCGCAATTTTTTTTTTTTTATAAAATATCACGAATATTCGATATTAACGAATATTCGCGAATATTCTTCGAAATATTCGCGAAATATCGCGAAATCGAATATGGCGTATTCCGCACATCACTAATTTGGCAAACCCTTGCGGGTTAGTTATGGACATGAGGAAGTGTCTCAGTTGAACGGCCGTCCAAAATGGCAGTTGTACGGCGTCCCTTTCATCCTGCAGCACTTCCAGAGAGGGCCAATAGTCATTCACCAGGAAGTGCCTAACTTGTGTACGGTGTAAACTCTTAAAAACATTCCCGGCCTGGGAGTCTAGTCCTGGTGGGAATTTGGGGTTCCCTATAATGGGGTATAGGGGGGGAATTAGGCATGGATAGAGACTGTGTGAAGAGTGTCAAGTGTCGTCCCAATCAGTGGGTGTCTTTTGCCGTCAGCTGGGAGATGTTCATGGCACCACACAGCTCCCTGCAAGGGTATGTGTGTTTGAGGTGTGTCCACAATTTCAGGTCTATGATCCTACCTAAGTGTACCGCTTGGTGGTATTTCTTTACATCCGGGATCGCTAGACCGCCATTGATCTTTGTCAGGGCTCGGGGCAGCTTCGGTTTCTTGTAAGGCCTCGTACACACGATTAAATTAAATATATTTGTTCAAAACGGTCTGTCCGACCGATTTGAACAAATCTGTCTGCTGGCATTTTGGTTTGCTCGCGTGTACACACGAGCAAACCAAAATCCCCGCCAGCAGACAGCGCGCTGACGTGTCGGTGACGTGGCGGTGACGTTGACACCGCCACGTCACCGCACCAGGAAGTAAAACACTTCCGCGAATGAGTCAAAATCATTCGGCGCGTGTGCGAGAAGACATGTCTGCTGGTTAGCATACTAACCAGCAGACATGTCGGGCGGACAGGTTCCCAGCCGACAGATTTTAAAGCATGCTTTGAAATCTGTCGGGTGGCCAAATCCGTCGGCTTGCCTATACACACGGTCAAATCTGTTTGCTGGGACGGTCGGGCCGACCGTTTCCAGCAGACAGATTTGATCGTGTGTACGAGGCCTTAGTCCAAATAAATTTGGTAAACTGACTGTTTACTTGTTTAAAGAATGTAGCTGGGATAGGGATCGGAAGTGCCTGTAATAAGTAGAGAAATTTGGGCAGAATGCACATCTTTATAACGTTGCATTTTTATATTCCTTGTAATAAGAATAAAAGTGATACATTTTTTTTTTAAAGGGACAGTATAAAAGTAAAAATTAACAAGGTAAATAAATAAGAACAAGTTTGCGCGCAGAAGCAAACGCATAAGTAATTTGCGCCCGCCCACATATATAAATGGTGTTTAAACCACATATGTGAGGTATCGCCGCGATCATTAGAGCGCAAGCAATAATTCTAGCACTAGACCTTCTTTATAACTCTAAACTAGCAACCTGTAAAAAATGTAAAGCATCGACTATGGAGAGTACCATAGTTTGTCGCCATTCCATAAGCATGCACAATTTTAAAGCATGACATGTTAGGTATCTATTTACTATTTAATTCATTTAATTTTTAAACTTGTAAACAACAAATGTCAGAAAAAAAAACATGGGCCTTAACTGGTTAATGTGTGTATTTAGAATCATATAACATAATTTGAAGCTGTGTTCACTTTTTATATTGTAATGTTTGTAGTAGTGATCACACTTTACTATATTCACATCCAGTTTATTATTCATTTTAGTATTTGTGTATTCTTTTTTATTTTTTTTTAGTATTTGTGTATTCTATGCTGACATTTGTAGGAATAAGGATTTTTCATTTACAGTAATGTATTTGTAAACCAATTGAAACCGAGTAATTACATGTACTGTGTATTGATAGAGAGGGGGGAAGATTACAACCCCTTGTCTGAGGCCTCGTTCACACGGGCAAGAATTCCGTCAGGAAAAAAACGTTGTTTTTCCCGACAAGATTCTTGGCAAGAATCTCTTGCCGCCTGAGTGTACACACAGATCTTTCAAAAGAACCACGGTTCTCTTGAAAGGCAAGGATGCAGTGACCTCATAGCGTATGACGAGCATGCGCTCGTCACATTCGGTGCCATCGCCGCCATCTTGCTTCACCCTACCTAAGCCGTGGAAGCTACCGCGCATGCGTCAAAGTCTTTTCGAACATGCACAGGTTTCCACAGCGACAGGTAAGTATACACACTCTCCGGTTTCTCATCGGGAAACAGGCCGACAAGAATCTCAACGAAAAAATAGAGAGCAGGTTCTCTATTTTTCTCGTCGAGATTCTGCCCAGATTTCCAGATGAGAAAACTGAAAGCCTCGTACACACGCTCGTTTACTCGGCAAGCAGTTTTCTTGCTGGTTCTTGCCGAGAAAACCGTGCGTGCGTACGAGGCTTGAGACTCCATTAGGGAAATTTTCCACGTTCCCTGTTTCAACGATGACCTTTTCAGGTGCTGTTGGGAACCCTCCAACAGCAACAGACAGAAGTAAAATGCTAAAATCCCTGTCAGCATATTATAGTTGTCTGTTTCCCCATTAAAAATGTCCCTTCAGTCTGGTAAAAGGTTGTCCCTGGAACCGGAAATAGGGATACATCTCTCTATGAGGGACCACATATAGCAGTTAAAGGGGTTGTAAAGGTACAATTTTTTTTCCCTAAATGGCTTCATTTACCTTAGTGCAGTCCTCCTTCACTTCATCCTTCGATTTTGCTTTTAAATGTCCTTATTCCTTCTGAGAAATCTCCACTTCCTGTTCTTTTGTCTGTAACTCCACAAAGTAATGCAAGGCTTTCTCCCTGGTGCTCGCCCCCTTCCTTGGACTACAGGAGAGTCAGGACATCCACTAACACACAGCTCCTTTCTCTATCTGCAAAGTAGAGAGCGTCCTGACTCTCCAGTAGTCCAAGGGAGGGAGCGAGCGCGGCACTCCACACCAGGGAGAAAGCCCCGCATTACTGTGTGGAGTCGCAGACAGAAGAACAGGAAGTGAGGATTTCTCAGAAGAAATAAGGACATTTAAAAGCAAAATCAAAGGACGAGTTAAGTGAAGGAGGACAGCACTAAGGTAAAGGAAGCTATTTAGGAAAAAAATGTTTTCCCTTACGACCCCTTTAAACCTGAAAAGGGGTTCCAACCTTTCACCATTCAATCCAGAATGGAAAAAATAAAAAATAAAAAACATTCTGGCTATAGTTACATAGTCATCATTGTAAACAGATTTTTTTTCTACCATATCTCAAAAGTATATGCAAATATAAATTGCAACTGGAATCTATGAATCATGCTATTTTATAGACATACATATAAATAACTCATATATACAGTATTTATAGGTTGATGCATAATTATGTGTACTATAGATCCATAGTACTTAACGCATGCATAAACAGGAAAGAATGTATCCATAAATATATTCTCACTTGATGATTTAGTTGTAAAGATTAAAGCTGGCCACAGACAGTTAGATTGTTTTGCTCAGCCTGCAGATTTTTCTTTCCATGCTATACAGAAAGGGTGAACAAATCTCCCACTGCAGAATTTGTAGGCAACACCAGTGGCTGTCAGAATATCCAAACAGCAGCTGCTTCTGATTGCATGCAGGCACTGCTGGCTGTCTGAACTGACCCGGGCCATTTAATTGATAATGTTTCTGGACTGACCCTTTACCTGCATGAAAACCACATCTCTGCCTTCTGTCTAAACTGACCCCAGTTTGTTTATTGACCATGTTTCTGCCTACTGACTAGACGGATACTTTGCTTGCATACTGACTCAGTCTGCCACCGGAACTGATCCTGGCTGGGTAATTAACCACATTTTTGCCTACTGCCCTGAATAATCCTTTGGCTATTGGCAGACCATGTCTCTGCCTGCTGCCTGTACAGACCCCAGACTGCTTACTGACCATATTTCTACTTGCTTCCTGAACCAATCCTTTCCCTATTTGCTGACCGCATCTTTGCCTGCTACCAGTACAGACCCATCTGCATGTCCCACCGACTACGTTTGAGACAACAGTCCCACCAATCCTTTATGGACAGCTGAACTTCTGAAACTTTTCTGTCCACTCATTGATCAGTCTCCTACACTTCCTGGCCAGTGAATATTGCATTGTGCTATGGGGCAGTCACATACCAGTAGGTTAGGCCTGTTTGTTTTTGTGGAACAAAGACTGATGTAGGTGAAGCTACAATAAGCTATATTCCCTGACCACTCCAAAAGACTTATTATTATGCCTATTATAAAATATATTGGGATGTTTGCTTTCCAAAATGTGGTAATTTGGTTGGTGTTTCCACTGTCCTGATTCTTCAGGGCCTCCAAAATTGTGAAAGGTAACCAGGAGATTTGATGCATAATTAATACTCTTAGAAAGCCTGAAGGAGATGCTCTTTGAATTTTGGTCCTCTATATGTGGCTAGACTGTTAAACAGTCTCAGACACCAGCCTTCCGTTCCTCATTCACAGGAAAACCCATTCCCACACTATGGTCTTATATCTGTCTATTAGCGTCTCGCAAAACAATTATGTGCCACTGGATCAAACCATCCCCACCCTCCCCACAGGCTGTGAAACAAGCACTACCAGGGGCGGACTGATCATTGAGGAACCCGGGCAATGCCCGAGGGCCCCATGCCACTAGGGGGCCCCATCAGGGTCGCCAAGCTCATTAAAACAGGGACAGTATGTAAAAATCTTTCTTTTTTTTACATCTGTCCCTGTTATGTCCAAAACCTACATGCTTTCTTTTGATGTGAAAATCCCAAGATTGTAGCTGCCCTGCCTCTGTACTGCCACCTGGCTTGGTGGCCATTAGTGTTGCTCACGAATATTCGCATTGCGAATATTCGCTACGAATATTGCATATTGAAAACAGAATATTGCATACAATATTGCATACAGAATGAAAAATGCCACTGATGGTGCAAGTGACATTTTGTTGCTTTTTTAGACATTACATAAAAGACAATGTCAGATGAGTGCCTCAACAGATGTCCCCCAATGTGTACACCTCCTGCTGCCAGAGAAATGCATCCCCAGGGTGGAGGAGGGGAGCAGATTCTGGGATCCCACCCCAACAACAGGAAGACACAGCTTGCCCATTTCTGAACTACAAGTCCCAGCATTCTCTGCCAGCCTATGACCATGAGAGGAAACTGGGACTCGCATTCAGTCCTCCAGACATGTCAGGTTGCTATAGCCTGACAGATAACCCTGTGCCCACCACAAAGCCAATGTGCACGTGACACCATCACCTCACCTGCCAGTCTGCCAGCGCCATCCACACCACGATGTTGTCAGCCCATTTGTTCTTAACACTGGCTATCTTCTCCTAGAATTACGCTATTGGATAAGCGGGCAGGAGACCACTAGCAAAGTAGTACCTGACCTGTGTGGTTTGTCTGAAACAGCAAGGTGGGCGAGATGGGCGGGGTGGCTGGACTTTTGCTCATTGGCAGAGTAAGAACCACGGCCTGGATAATGAACACTGGCAGGCTGGCAGCTGTTCTGTGTGATTGACATGTAAGCTGGCCAATCGCAGTTGCATGGCCGGCCCGCAGCCATCATTCTTACTGGCACTGGCTGTCCGTAACAGACATTCAATGGGGTGAAATTACTGGACTGAGTCAATACATTGCAAGTTCCATCTTTCAGACAGTCTATGTCTGAACCTCCATCACTAATACAGGACATTATAACTATCTAACTAATTTTTAAAGTGTTTTACTTTATTATTGAAACTCTGTATTATCATGTCTGATTATTAGTCCACAACTTCCTGCTATGTTCTGGAGGCACTTTGCAATGTCTAGTTAGTTTGCCAGGTAGTTCCGTTGGAATGTCAAGTTTTTTACTGTACTTTTATGTTGAAATAAATTTGATTTTAGAAAAATTCTCTCTGTGCGACTATATTCTTACCAGCATACAGTGCCTGAAAAGTCCACCAACGCCCCCCCCCCTAGTTATTTGTCTCTTCCAAATTACCGGACTGTCTGTAAATTAATGGACGGTTGGCAACACTGCTCCAGACTTCCAGAGTAGTCACCACTAGGGTTCGTACCAAACTTTGTTTTTTTTTTGGACCCGAACCCGAATAATTTGCTGAAAGTTTGGGTTCGGTGTTTGGCTAAGTAACGGCGCGCTGCACAGCAGCCAATCCCCATTTGTTTTATTTGTGTGACCTAGAAGCCATCACAGCTATGCCTACTAATGGCATGGCTGTGATTGGCCAGTGCAGCATGTGACTGAGCATGTGACCCAGCCTCTATATAAGCTAGAGGCACACAGCACAGCTCATCACTCTGCTTTAGCTAGGGTAGGGAAAGTCTGCTGCTGCTCTCAGGGACAGATTTAGATAGGATTGTGCTGCTTCAGAAATCGAATTACAATACTCAGCGATCTACATAGCATTAGCTACTGTGGGGAAAGGTTCCCGATGTTCTTATAGGGAGAGAATTGCAGCTGCACTGCATATTTTCCTGTCAGATACTCTGCATTAGATAATTTAGGGCGAAGGTTCCTGATTGTGCTTATAGGCAGAGAAATATATAGGAGTCAGTCCTACTTCACAAACCTAATTGCAGCTGCATTGCATATGTTCCTGTCAGATACTCTGCATATTGCACCAGCATTGTATATGTTCCTGTGACATACTCTGCATATTGCAGCAGCATTGCATATGTTCCTGTCATATACTCTGTATATTGCACCAGCATTGCATGTGTTCCTGTCAAATACTCTGCATATTGCACCAGCACTGCATATGTTCCCGTCAGATACTCTGCATATTGCACCAGCACTACATATGTTCCTGTAACATACTCTGCATTAGCTACTGTAGGGAAAGGTTCCTGATTGTGCTTATAGGGAGAGAATTAGTTAGGAGTCAGTCCTACTTCACAAATCTAATTGCACCAGAATAGTGTCCCATCATTGGTATAATTGGCAGGAATAGTGTCCCATCATTTGTGTCAGTGGGAGAAATGGTACCCCATCATTGGTATCAGTGGGAGGAATAGTGTCCCATCATTGGTATCAGAGGGAGGAATAGTGTCCCATCATTTGTGTCAGTGGGAGAAATAGTGCCCCATAATTGGTATCATTGGGAGGAATAGTGTCCCATAATTTGTGTCAGTGGGAGAAAAAGTGCCCCATCATTGGTATCATTGGGAGGAATAGTGTCCCATCATTGGTATGATTGGCAGGAATAGTGTTCCATCATTTGTGTCAGTGGGAGAAATAGTGCCCCATCATTGGTATCATTGGGAGGCATAGTGTCCCATCATTCGTGTCAGTGGGAGAAATAGTGCCCCATCATTGGTATCATTGAGGGGAATAGTGTCCCATCATTTGTGTCAGTGGGAGAAATAGTGCCCCATCATTGGTATCAGTGGGAGGAATAGTGTCCCATCATTGGGGAAGGTTCCTGCTTGTCAAGATTTTTTTAATGTATTTTATGTTATTTTAAGTTATTTCCCTATCCACATTTGATTCCCTTACCAACATTTTGCTGCCATTTGCAGCCCTCTAGCCCTTTTCCTTAGTTTTTTAGAGACATTTTAGTAGTCAAAAATGTGGGTCCCTATTGACTTCAATGGGGTTCAGGTTCGGGTCAAGTTCGGGTCCCGAACCAGGACTTTTTTCCGAAGTTCTGCGGAACCCGCCGAACCCGAACATCCAGGTGTCCTCTCAACTCTAGTCACCATTTATCAACAACCTTTGGACATGCACCTTTAACCAGTTTTCTATCCATGTAAAAATCCAATGGTCCATTCTTGCAGACCTCAGTTTGTGAATTAAGCATCTATGGTGGACAGTATCGAATGCTTTTGCAAAATCAAGATACACCACATCCACTGGCCTTATGGGTTATCTAGATGGCAGCTCACTTCCGTAGAAATGTAGAATGTTAACAGATTGGTTTGACAAAAGTGACCTTTTATAAACCCTTTCATAAACCCATGCTGATTACCACTGATACTGTTTTTGTCTGCAAATTCCCTCATCATCCCCTCCAATAGTCTACATACTATTGATGTTAGACTGAGTGGTTCCCAGGTATATGTTTTGGCCCTTTTTAAAATATTGGTACTAGGTTGACCCTTTGCCAATTAGCTGGTACCATCCTGTCAGTATGCTGTTCATAAAAATTCAGAATATTGGTCTGGCTATAACCTGTGTTCTTTGAGGACTCTCAGGTTTAAGCCATCCGGTCCTGGTAATTTATTTGTGTTAAGCTTTTCTAGTCTTTTTTGGACCCCAGCTTCTGTTAGCCACAAAGTTACATCTGGTGATGTGATACTAACAATACAGTCATGGTTGTTACACCCCTCCTTTTCCTGTGTAAAAACTGAAGAGAATAAAGCATTTAGTACAGTTGCCTTTTCCTTTTCATTTGTAACCAACTTCCCGTAATCTTCCTTTATAGGACCAATATGCTCTGACCTCACTTTTTTAAGTTGATATATTTAAAATATTTCTTGGGATTTTTTTTACTTTCCCCCACTGTGTGCCTTTTGTGGTCTACTTTAAATGCCTTGATTGCATCCTTACATTTCTTATTGAATTCCTTGTAGTGTTGGAATGCTGACAATGACCCATCTTCCTTTCTTGAAGGCCATTTTGTTCTCTCTAATATGTATTTTTACTTACTTTTTACTTAAGTTTAGCCACCCAAGTTTAACCTTTGTTCTTTTATATTTATTACCCATCCATTTTCCCTCAGTGTTTCTAGGATTTGGTCCCATTTAATATCTTGTAATATAGAAAGTTTAGAAAAATTGTTTAATTTGAAGTTTCGTGTTTTCGTACTAGCCATGTACCTTCCTGCCCTATGTTTTATGTGAAATGAAATTATCCTGTGATCACTGGTTCCCAAGTTGTTCTGTATCTCCACATCTGCGACCAGATCTATGTTATCTGTAATTAATAGATCCAGCAAAGCATTATTTTTTGTTGGGAAATGCACCAATTGGGACATGAAGTTGTCCTCTAAGACCTTTATTAATTGATGGGCCTTTAAAGAGTTAGCTGTCTCCTCCACCCAGTCAATAACTGGATAGTTGAAGTCCCCCATTATGATGATACTGCCCTGCCTTGCTGTCATTTCAAACCGTGATAAGAGGGCAAATTCCTCCTTATCCTTCAGATTAGGGGGCCTGTAGCATACCCCTACTATTTGTAAAACAAATAATGATGCAGCACAACTCTCCACATACTCCCACTATTACTGTAATTTGCATGCTTGTTTCTTCCCTTTGAAGCTCCCCCCACAGGGTCTCCACCTCCCTCCTTTCCCTATTTGCAATGTTGTCCCACAGGTTCACTAACAATTCATTTTTGATATACTCACTGTTGGCTAGTGCTTCCTTTGAATCTTCCCCCCGCCACCTAGTTTAAAGGCCCCCCAATTTTTTGGCTATTCCCTCCCCCAACAGAGCTGCATCCTTCCACATTAAGGTGCAGCCCATCTCTACTTAAGAGCCAGTAACGGACTGAGAAGTAAGCCCAGTTCTCCAGGAACCCAAAACCCTGCTTCCTGCAGCTCAGCCACTTATTACGTTTCTTGAGCTTCTGCTGCCTCTCTGGTGTGGCTCGAAGCACAGGTATTATTTCTGAGAAAACCATCTTGGACGTCCTTTTCTTCAATTGAGTCTTTTTTAGGATGCTCCATCCTCCTCTAGCTTTGTCATTGGTACCAACATATACCATGACAGCTGGGTCTTCCCCAGCACCACCCAATAATCTCTCAACCAATCCATGATGTGCCAAACTCGAGTGCCTGGTAGACAACATACCATTCAGTGACCACAGTCTTTGTGACAGATTGACCTATCTGTCCTTCTAATGATTGAGTCCCCTACCACCAGTACCTGCCTAAACTTGTCTGTATCCTTGCCCCCCTCCTTATTGAAGCAGTATTTCCCCTGGCAGTTAGGGGAAGGTGTCTTCTCAAGCAATGCCACCCCTGAGCTGAAATCCCCATCATCATGCAACTTGGCATATTTGTTGGCATGTACCAACTCAGGACTAGACTCCCTAAGGCTCTACCCTTTACCCCTCCATCTAACTGTCACCCAGCTAGCTACATCTGGCTCCTGTACCTCCATATCTCCACCCCCTTTATACTGGTCCCCCGCCAGCAACTTCTGGGTAATGTCCAAGCTCTGTTCCAGGTTTCTGATGCTTCTCAGTGTTGCCACCTAATTGTCTAGGTTCAGGATCTGGGCTTCCAGAGAAACAACTAGTTAACATGTCACACAGCAGTACTTGCCCTTAAACGGTTCTTCAAGGAATGCATACATGGCACAAGATGTGCACTGGGGGGCATCACCAACCTCTATTCTAATGGGGATAATCCTTTTCTTTCTCTTTGCTCCTGTCTCCTCTGATCGCTAGGACCAAGCTACTCCAAATTACCTTGGTACGTCAAGTTACAATTTACCCCAGTACTTTAAGTTACTCCAGACTTGAATTGGGGGTCTAATAATAAGTATAATAATATACAAATGTATTAAAAAAAAGTATTAAAAAAATGTATGTAAACAATGATTGTAACATACGTGCAAGTTTTCACAGCAAACATCTCTCAAATGAGAGCAATGATTCTGGAACCATTCTGATGCAGTATATAAAACATAATATTAACATTGTCAATCTATAAATAAATATGAAAATATCAAATTTTTCTCTTTTTTTTTTTACTTCCTAATACTATATTTGATAATACTGACAACTGGTATCATATGGTAATGTTTATCTTTTAAATTGTGTGTTTTACCTGAGCACAATGTTATGACTAGGCTTGTTAACTTTTAGATGTTAACTAAATGTAATTTTTAGCTGGGTTAAAAAAAAAAAAAACGGTCGGTATTTCATTTGGCTGGCTTCTGTTGCATGAGCATGCTGAAATATCAGCAGCCAACTGACTCCTGATCAGCACTTTCCGCCAATAGCGTAGAGCATTGATCGGAGAGTTCTGGTGGGGGACCGCCCCCCTATCAGGGCACAATAGCTCAGCAGGGGAGATCTCTGTACTTTTCATAGTGAGTACAGCGGCTGCGACCAGAGCTGACAGTTTTTTTTTGTTCAACCCATGGAAAAAAAAAAAAAAAAAACTATAGTGTGTATCAGGCTTTAGACACAAATATCTCAAAGTTAACAGGTACTGGAGAAAAAAAAAATGTTTGCTACGAAATTAAAATATTTTACTGTCCTGAAAATATGATAATATGTGTATAAAAAGTTTTATTTAAAAAAACAGATAAAAACACGATAAAAACAGAAAATTCTTGCAGCTTAGAAATCTATGTGAATAGAAATGCTGTGGTGCGTTCCAGCTGCACTTCAAAAACGGCAGAAATGACGTATCACAATCAAGCCCCCTACCGGTTTCATTGGTACACACCATCGTCTTCAGGGGTCAAATTATCTCTTTTTTTTATTATCTATTTTTTTTTTCTAAGGCGGCGTACACACGGCCGAGGTTCTCGCTGAAAACCAGCGAGAACCTCGCTGGAATATGCATTCCATCGAGGACCTCGGCCGTGTGTACGGTCTCGGCGAGCTTCCCGTCCGGAAGCCCGTCGAGCAAAAATAGAGAGCACGCTCTCTATTTCCTCGACGGCCCGCCTGGATGAATGGCTGGTTGCCATTCCCGACGGGCGGGTCGCCGATTTCGACGGCCGGCAGAGAGCCTCGACGGGCGGAACGATGTGTTCTGCCCGTCGAGGATCTCTGCCGTGTGTACGCGGCCTGATACTGTGTTTGATAAAACTGTCAATTTATTACGTATAGAACAAATGATAAAATGCAAAAACATATCAGTTGCCAAGATTTTTTATTGAGCAGGATCATTTAACCAGAGACAAAAAGATGCAGGATTTAACATCATACAGTGAGAGGAGTGTGGTTAATTTTGCAGAGAAGTAAATGAGTAAGTAGCTCAGATTTTAGACACAAACATGATGTCTTCATTTATCACATCAGAAACGTCCTTGGCCCTGGCAAGGATCACAAGGATTAGGACAACAGGGGACAACACAAGGTTTGCATGGATTGCATGGATCTGCCAAGAAAAAAAAACCTTCATTAGTCATATATTACATCATAGCCCCTTTATGACCAGAGGCCATTGAAGCCTGTCGCCCAGATCCACAAAGGAATTACACAGGCGTATCTCCAGATACGCCGCCGTAATTTCAAATGTGCGCCGTCGTATCTTTGTGCCGATTCTCAAAGCAAGATACGCCGGAAAACATGGCTTCAGTCATTCGGCGTAACTTGCCTATGCCGGCGTATCGTGGGCGCATAGTTACGCTGGGCGCATTAGACGTTCCTTTTAAAATTATGCAAATGAGCTAGATACGCCAATTCATGAACGTGCGTGCGCATTGATATACGTCGTTTAGGTAAGGCGTATGAGCAGCGTAAAGTTACCCCTGCTATATGAGTCGCAGGCAATGTTAAGTATGGACGTCGGAAAAACAGCGTCAAATTGTACGTCGTTTATGTCATTTGCGTAACTTGTACACGAATAGGGCTGTGCGTAAGTTACGTTCACGTCGAAAGCCTTGAGTATTTGTGACGTAATTCAGAGCATGCGCACTGGGATAAGTCCACGGACGGCGCATGCGTCGTTCATTCGGCACGTCATTTACGTGGGGTCACCATTCATTTACATACAACATGCCCACTACCAGCCTACTTTGAATTACGTGGACTTACACCGGCCCATCTAGGCTATGCTGTCGTAACTTAAGAGGCAAGTGCTTTGTTAATACGGCACTTGCCTCTCTAAGTTGCGGCGGCGTAGCATAAATAAGATACGCTGCGCCCGCACAAAGATACGCCGCGGTACGTGGATCCGGGCCTAAACGTTTAGAACAAAATGAGCAGTGTCAGCATGTGTTGGTTCACTTGACATTAATTCTAAATAATTTGCCTACATGAATATTTTTTACATTGTTTAAAGTGATATTAAAGGCAGGATGTTTTTTAAAATAACAAACAAGTTATATTTACCTGCTCTGTGCAAAGGTTTACACAGAGCAGACCTGATCCTCCTCTTCTCAGGTCCCTTGCTGGCTCCTCCTTGCCCATAGCACTTTCGAGCCCATAGGACACACAGAACGGGGCTCAGATCCACCCCCGCTCCCCCTCACTGGCTGTGATTTACAGCCATGAGAACAAATGGTTCCCGCTGCTGTGTCTCAACCAATGAGGAGCCTTTACAATCACTTTAAAGTATAAGTAAAGAAAAAACTTTTTTTTAAGTTTTGGATAGAGTACAGATGGATTAGAATACCTGTGACATTGTATTGCTGTCTGTGCCCCACTTAAGGAGATCACCCTCTATATTTCCCCTGTTTACTATTATCATTGAAAATGGGGTGCGGTTACATCTTGCCACTTAACGCTGACCCAACAACCAAGTGGCCTGGTTGCATTACACGGTGCTGTACGCCGTCTACTGCAGTTGTTCCTGGGGCCCCACTACCGTACCCACATCTGCAGACATTGGCCGGTCTCAGCACCAAGCCCAGTTCCTATACTGCACCTCCCTCCTTCCACCTGGGACTCATTTTTGGAGCTGTGGCAGCCCCATCCAAAGGGATCCTTGTTATTGATGGACTGATGTTAACTCCTGTCGTTCTGGACTCAGCAGTGGTATAGTTTCTATAATTTTACCCATTAGCTACAATGACTGTCTAGTTGCAATTGATATGTAGCTCAAGCATCATTATTTTTAAAGTGCAATATTGTATTATGGTATTTTTATTTTTATTTTCAAGACTATAAAGTTTTTATTGCTGACCCTATTGAGCGCTGCCCTTGACTTTCCCCCCCTGTGTACACAAGGCCAGTTTTCCCGACCGGAAAACTGCCTGAGAGCGGAAAATCGGCCGTGTGTATGCTTCACAGCAGTGTCGGGAAAACTGCTAAGCAGCATACACACGGCCAGTTTTCCCAGCCAAAGGAAAACACAGTAGTTTTTCCGATGGGAAAACCGGTCATGTGTACAAGGCATTAGAAAGATAAAATGCTTTTGTAAGCACAATAAATGAAAACAAATTCTAGTTATTACATTAGGTGGTATGTTGGACTTAATTCTTTGCATATTTTTCCCATTATCAAGTAAAAACATATGTTCATTTATAAGCCACCTATATAAGAAACACTGACATGTGCACTGTTTGTCATCTGTGTACACCAGAGCTAAAAATCACCCTTTGCCGAGGGGATTGTCTGAATACCCAAAAACAATATTTTATTCTTCTTTACCTTGCTGGCGGACATGGATGGTGCCATGGTGGTGATGGTTAGGTTTACATGCTGAAGAAATACAAATATATTGAAGAAAATCAGCAAAAATCAACCAACGAACAACAAAAGCTATCTGAAAAATATTGCAACTGTAGTAAAGCCCACCAAATTTATATGTAACCTGAGATCTATTAAACTACTGCACCATATGTTTCTGAGTGATATAACCACCACCATAACATGTTTCTGTCTTGTGCAACTAACTTTTTTGCTTCTTAGGGACAGGAATGAGCCCTCAGTAAGTGAAATCAGAGAATCAGATCTTATTTTCCTTTGGCTGGGGCTTATAGTAGATTCTAGTAACATATTAAAATTATTCTGCTCACCATGTCATGTATATTTCATATCATGGATAATCTAACTAATCTTGTAACCACACATAATAAAATATATTATAAGCCGTATTTTTTCCTGGCGATAAAACATTTTGCTTAAACAGAACATAAAGCCCTGCTAAAGCTAAACTACTGTTACTGAAAAAATATTTATAACTGACACAAACAGTTACTCAATGCACAATCTATGTACAGTAATTTATACATATAACACTTACGGTCTTGGCATGGATCTTTGCAGACTACCACATTTTGGCAAGGGTTGCATGGATCTTGGCATTGGATCTTCTGGGTAACACATTTCCCTTTGATTCCAGACATATCTGCTTATAAGTTTGGTTTCCTTCTTGGAGAATTTCTTGGGTTGTTTGAATAATGTATGATGGCACCTTTTTATATATACTGTAAGTGGAGGTAAAATTAGAACACATTCCCCACTGACTGGTCACAAGAAATTTACTAGTAGTTTAAAAACTATCCAGTTACAGGTACCTATCATTTACTAATTTGTTTGGTGTTTATTCAGCACTTTGCTACTTATTTCCTTACACTCTATAATTTAATTGTTTTATATACTGACATGTAGTTTTAATTATGTTTATGTGTTAGAGTGCAAATTGAAAAATTGTAGTAGTAGTAATATTTACAGTATATTGCAGCATGTGGCTCATATGAGGACAGTAATATTAAGACATGTGCGATATTACCTAAAAGGTAAACATGGCTGCATATGGGGGTCTTACTTATTCAATCAAATCATTAGGTGTCCTTCGTTTACACTCATGTTACAGTGCATGGTCAACATAACAAAGACAAATAAAGTCTGACAATTATCATTTTCAGAAAGAGGCCAGCAATGGCAACCTTTGTACTTCAACTTTATGACAGAAGTAAACTAAATACTTTGCTGATAGAGTCTGCTGCTAACCGACCTCGATACCTTGGATTTAAATGTACATTCACAACTGAGTTAAGCTGGGTATATCCGCATAAAAAATGTATCCAGTTCAGCAAGAGTCAGCTAAATTTCCATGCGTGCGTGGCCCTCTCTGTTCAATAGAATTTGGTCATTAGACAGGTGCAGCACTGATCGATGTATTCTGATAGGCACCGGAGGGGGGGGGGGGGTTGTTACCGCTGTTAAGGTACAATGATGCTGTAGGGAAGATTTCTGCATCCACATTGTGTAAATGTGGGAATTTGAGTTTTTAAGGGATTGCTGTCTTTTTTTTTATACTTGAAAAGCTTTTATTGGGAAAAGTCAAAAATCATTTGAGCATCAAGTGTTACAGAGCAATACACACCATTAAATCAGTCAGAGAATAACATTTTGTGCATTATAGGATAATATCATACGATCGACAGTTAGATAACATTGAAGACTGATAGTGGTCGAACAAATGCAAAAGAAAAACAAAGAAAACAAAGATGTTAATTACCACATTCATATGAAACAAGGCTATAAAAATAAAAAATGTAAGAAAAGAAAACAAAAACAGGCCTCACAGGTCAATCTTGGAAATGCAATAGCCACCATGGTGTCCATTTAGCATCGTGGATCGGGATCGTATCGTGGAGTGTGTGAAGGTTTTTTTCAGATAACATGATCTGATCCATTCTGGCGGAAACCTGAGCAAAGGGGACAGTAGGGGACTTCCAATTAAAGGCAATGGGACACAGAACTGCTATACAATGCGTATAAATCAAATCTCTCAAGGGTTTGGGAGTGTCAGGGATCTTCTTAAATAAAAGGCAATGGTTGTGCATCAAGGCAACATGACTTCCAGCAAATTTGTCAACGAGAGCAAAGGCCTCCAGCCAAATTGGGGAAATCTTCTCACATTCCCAAAATATATGGAGGAATGTACCCGGGACTGGGCAGCCTCGAAAACAACAGGAGGAGGTCTGGGGGAAAATCCGGCCCAAACGTTGTGGAGTGTAGTACCAGCGAGTAAAAAGCTTGATCGCCGTTTCTCTGAAAAAGAAAGAGACTGTACACTTCCGAAGATTCCGCCAGTTCGCCCCCCAGTCCTCCAGGCTATAGTCCAAGAACAACTCTGACTCCCACTGAAGCATATGTTTTAGCTTACTACTGGGCCCATTTAGTATCATTGTGTTGTATAAAATAAAGATAAGGCCTTTCTGCCTGGGACCAGACTTACAAAGGGATTCAAAGGGAGAGTGTGGACTAGAAGGGTTAAGAGTGTAATGGGTCAAAAAAAAAATGCCGTATCTGCATATATTTATAAAATTCACCCAGTGGAGCACCCTTAAGGGATTGTAGTAGGGAGAAGGATATACATTTACCCTCGTGTTGTAAATCTTCCAGAGTAGTCAAACCTAGCCCAGTCCACCAACTGAATGAGTCAGGGTCCGTGAAGGCTGATGGTAATCTAAAGTCCCCCAGAAAGGAGGCACCAGGAGGGGACCCCGACACCAAACCCAATGAGGGGCCGTAACGACTCCACAATTTAGCTCCTTGGGCCACTATAAGGTTCCGATTGGCTAACTCGGGGGGACGAGGACAGGAAAACCACAACAGGCCAGGCAAGTGAAAGGGCAGAATGGAATCCCGTTCAAATCTAACCCAAGGGACTGTAGGCTTCTTGATGGTTCATTGAGCCTGCTGTGTAAATCTACTGGCTAAGTAATATAGCCAAATTTGTGGGACCCCTAGACCCCCGACTCTGTAGGGTCTGTACAGAACCGTCCTAGCGAACCTAGCAGGTTTGTTCCCCCAAATAAATCGGTTGATAGAGGATTGGAGTTTTAAAAGATATGCTTTAGGGATAAGGAGGGGGAGAGAGCGAAACAAATATAAGAGTTTGGGCAAAATTTGACATTTTTATCGCAGTGACTCTACCTAGAAAAGAAATATTGTATGTAGACCAAGATTTAAGAAGCTTTTTCAGATTAACCACTAATGGGGGGAAATTTAAGTCAAACATGTCACGAAAATGTCCAGGGATCTTCACACCCAGATAGGGAAGAGAAGATTGAGCCCAGGAAAAGGCAAATGTGCCTCTCAAGTTCTCGAGCTCTGCAGGGGGGAAGCCAATTGGGAGGGCCATGGATTTGGAGACATTAACCGACAAACTCAGCAAAAATGGAAAGGGTGTTAAAAAGGTTTGGTAGCGAAATTATGGGATTGGTTAAAAAAAGCAGTACATCATCAGCATACATACACAATTTATTTTCCGAATCAGCTTTTACATAATCCGTAATGTCTTGGTGTTGTAGTATGGCGATGGGCAGGGGTTCGATTGCAAGGGCAAAAATTAAAGAAGAAAGGGGACAACCCTGTCTGGTCCCCCTACCGAGCTCGAAAAAGTCAGAGCAGCAGCCCAGAATCTTTATCCGAGTGCTAGGGTTCAGATAGAGGGCTTGAAATGCTCTTAGAAATTCCCCCCTGAAGCCAAAACGATTCAAAATAAGAGATATATACTGCCAGGAGACAGTATCGAATGCTTTGTTTATATCTAAACCTAGCAGGAACAATTTCTTAGAAAAGAGATTAGCATCCTGAATTATATCCGAAACTAAACAAATATTATCCATAATCAGGTGGTGGGGGATAAATCCTGATTGGTAAGGAGGGATTAAAGTTGAGATCACAACACCTAATCTGTCTGCCATGATTCTGCTAAATATTTTCAATTCATTGTTAATGACAGAAATGGGTCTGTAATTTTAAGGCAATGAATGATCCTTATTGGGCTTGGGAATCAAGGACATATTTGCCATTTACTTCAGGGAAACCCCCCCCCCTTTTAGGACTGAATTAAAAAGACTGGTCAATTTAGGGATAAGTTGGGTGGAGAATTTTTTATAGTAGACCGCCGAGAAACCGTCTGGTCCAGGAGAAGAAGTATTTTTAAGGGACTTTATCACATTCAAAACCTCTGATGGGGAGATAGGATGATTCAGGGAATCTACCTGAGAACAGGAAAGGGAGGGAAGGGGTAAATCATCGAACCAGGACAAAGCCTCCTCAGAAGGAGCTGAGCACTGTTGCCCTAGCAGCTTAGCGTAATAATCCTGAAAGATTCCGAGAACCTCCTTGGGGTGGGAAACAGAGCCGCCTGAGGAGGTGGAGAGCTTATAAATATGTGGGGGACAGAAAGATTGATTCAGCTTCCTCGCGAACATAGTGGAGGCAGTATTAGTCTGGAGTAAAAATTTGGCCCTGGACCAGCGCAGAGATTTCTCAGTCTTAGCTGAGAGCAGGGAGTCAAGTTCTAATCGTTTTTGGTCAATCAGACGTCTAGTGGGTTCTAAAACCAATGTTACGGGGTCTTTGTACAGATTGTCCAGCTCTGCAGAAATCTGCACCATCTTAAGTTTAGCTGAAGTATTACGGGCTGAAGTTAGTTTAATCAGCACTCCCCTCAGTACTGCCTTATGTGCCACCCAAAGAGTAGAGATAGGGGTCTCAGGAAGGTCATTTGCTGCAAAATAGGAATCGATAGAGTTGGCTACATCAAATTCAATCAAAGGGTCCGAGAGGAGTGCCTCATTCAGGCGCCAGATATAGGGGGAAGGGGTTAATTTAATGAATTCTGTAGAAAATGCCGTAATGTGGTTGTCTGACCATACACAGTTGTGAATATCTGCTGAACTAGAATTAGCAAAGATAACCGGGGTAGACAGAATGTTGTCCAATCTAGCGTAACTGCGATGGGGATGTGAGAAAAAGGTATACTCCTTGGCACCAACATTATGTGCACGCCAGGTATCTATCAACTGTAGGTCAATCAGTCTGCGGGAAAGGGATTTGGGAAAAGCTTTTGACTCCCATCAAAAGAAGGGTTAGCAACCATGTTAAAGTCTCCTCCAATTATCATATGAGACAGAAACTTCTCTTGGATCCCCAAGAAAGAAACAAAAAATGAGGAAGTAGACTCATTGGGGGCGTAGACACTTGCTATAGTACATTCTCTATTAAGAAGGATACCTTTAATAATTACAAACCAGTTTCCTGACGCATTCATGGCAGCACACACTGGGTTGTGACTCCGCCCCCACAACCTGACAGGATTGGTTAGCTATAAATTTGAAGGGGAGACGCCCCGCATCATTCTCTTTTTTCATCCTCACCTGACAAGATTGAACGAACAAGCAAAAAGCATGCCTCTTACCGCAAATCGCCCCAGCAGGTTCAGCCTCTCCTGTTTGGAAGTCCCTCCTGTACAGTCTCTAAATGAGCTTTATGGTGGGAACCCCGTTCTGGTGGTCTCAGGGGCTTTGGAATTATACTGGCATCTGTAGCAAGCTTTAAAGAAGCTTCAAATCTCGCAGTGGCCCCCACTTTCGCTCTGTCTTTCCTTCCAGTGCAGTGTGTCCTTCCACAAAGGTATTTGTATCATTACATTTACCACCTAAGGTTAGTCCGTTTTGTACCTTTGTCTGCCTGTTGTTTTTTTCTCAGCTCTGCTGAGCCCTGTGGTTCCTCTGACACCCCATACTCTCGGGGTCACCGCTGCGTACCCCTTGGCGCTCTGCACATGCGCGCAGCTCAGTGATGACGCCGCCTGTCTCCTCTGCCCTCTTCCAAAATGGCGCCGGGCGAGCGGGACATTTCTGCACATGCGCGCGTCATTAAAAAAAAAGAAGGAAAAAAGAAACAGTCCTATTGCTCTGTAGTTCTGGCTGCCGCACTGCTGCTCTGCTCTACTCAGAGTGAAGATTGCACCAGGTGTGTGCAGGCATGTCCCAGATCAGCCTGGGCTAATTGATTACACACAAAAAAAAAGGAATAAATAGGATAGAAGATATTATACAAGCGCCCAGAGGCGATTCAGTTTGCATGTGCCGCGCTATATAAGTTTTCATCATTCATTCATTCAATACATTTATATATTAATTTATAACATACCATAGAAGAAAGTGTATCCATAATTTAACAATTAATATAATCCAAAAAAAAAAAAAAAAGAAGGATAGATATATGTATATAAAATTATTATATTAATTTAATAAATAGAAATGTTGGGGGGGAACATATTGTAATGTTTTCCCTTCTCTCTTTTTTCCCACCTTTTCGGGCTGTCTCTCTGCTATCCTCATGGGAGCCACTGCCCTCGCAGACCACCATCAGCTGACCAGGTATAGAGGCCGTCCAGAAGGTGGTAAGTAGAGGGGAGACAAAAAAGAGAGCCTGGCCACTGACGCTACAGTTTTGGTAGCCCTATCGGGTCAAGAGACGCAAGTTTGCGGCACAGAGGGAGATTCTAGCCATGCTTCCGGCAGAAGGCGCAAGAAATCGCTCAAGGTTACCCTCTTGATTTCTTCAATCAAGGCATAGCCGCTCGCGTCACAGCACTCCCGTCATAGTCGGTCCCACCGCAGACGATTACCTTCATCCCAGACAGAGCTATCTTACCCGCACCACGGCAAATGTTTGCCAAATATGCGGGGCGCCATCCTTGCCAGGGGAATTGGCCTGCCACTCGTGCTTCATCAAAGTAACCAAGGATTCAGAGGCCAGAGTAGATACTGAGCTCCCAGGAGAATCGCCACAGGGATCATATGTGGGCGATCCTTCCCCAAGCACATCGCCCGGCCGTTACGCCAGGGTGCAGTAACCCTCTCTAAGAATGAGGAGTGTGAGCAGGCGTCGGACTGTCTCTTTTTGGTTGAACCATTTGCCCATTCACTCAAGGAAGCGATCGGCTGGGAGGAGGTTATGGCAGAACTTCTGAAGGTTCAGAAATATTTCCCGGTGCTGAAAAAGGGGTCCTGAATCATTTCCCTTCATCGAAGAGCTGGAGAACCTCATAAAGGATAAGTGGGGGGGTCGCATAAGCGACCCAGTATGAGCAACAAGTTTGCAGATTGTACCCCTTGTGGTAGTCTAAGATCGATTCTTTGATCAATGCAACTACGGTCGATTCATCTTTAATGCGACTCGCTAGAGACGTTTCTCTACCGATTGAAGACGCAGTTACCTTCCGGGACGCTCTTGATCATAAAATCAATATAGAACTGAAGAAAGCTTGCTCCACGACAGGAGCCGCTTGTAGGCCGGCTATCACCACAGCGGCAGTTGCTAAAACTATCGCTGCATAGGCAGCTAATGTTGAGAATCCCATTCTAGAAGGAGCCGACCAGGGGAAGATATTCTCCTCCCTGCAGGAAAATTAAGTTGGCTTACGGCTCCTGAGGGGGCGACTTCATGGCTGGGAAGAGCCTTATGGCTGAGACCCTGGATAGCGAAGGCAGCGTCAAAATCAACTGGTGCAAAATTCCATATGGCGGCTCAAGTGTATTCGGCACAAAGATGGACTCGGCCATCTCCAAGGTTACCGGGGGAAAGTCTGGGCTGATTTCTCCGATAGGAAAACCAGAGCCCCAGAAGGGCCCCGCTTACAGGCGTGATCTTCCTGTCAAGTACAGGGATGTTAGATTCTACCGCCCCGGCAGGGAATTTAGGAGGGACTGGAAGACTCGACCCTCCTTCATGTAGATACAGTAAGCCAATCACAGCTGGGGAACAGCAGAAGTCCTTTTTGAGGGTCCGTCTGCCCACCCAGCTCAGGTGAGCACCAGACTCAAGAGATTCGCTCGGATATGGGCAACTCGTATAACAGATCCATGAACACTATCCTCTATCAAGAACGGTCACAATTGGAAATTCATGGGCACATTGCCAGGGAACACATTCCAGCCTACCAAGTACTTCTGCACCAGAAAGGGAGGGGGTTTTATTCCCCTTTATTTCTGGTACAAAAAAAAAAAAAAAAAAACGGGGATCTACGTCCAATCTTGGACCTAAAGAATTTCAACAGACGATCAAAATAGAGGCCCTCAGATTGGAAAAGCCTTCAGTCCATTTTGTTGTCAGTGGACGTGGGAGACTGGATGCTATCTCTAGATTTTTCGGGCGTTTACCTTTACATCCCAGTTCATCTTACCTTCCAGAGGTCCCTTCGGTTCTCAATCGATCAATCCCATTTCCAATTTTGGTGCCCCCCATTCGGCATCGCCTCAGCACCCAGAGCATTCGGCAAGTTAGGGTGTTCCTAGGGGCAGAATAAAATACCAGGTTGTACCGGGTGCAACTCCCTCAAGAGAGGCTGAAGCCCTTGCTCCAGAAGATACAAAGTCTGCTATCATCCAGACGTCTAACTGTCAGAGCCTGCCTCAGTACCCAGGGGTCCATGTCAGCATCCATACCCTTGATACAGTGGCCCCTGTGGCACATGCGAGTCTTACAGAACTCCTTTCTCAGGCAGTGGAATAGAACGTCAATACTCCAAACCATTCACATCCCAAACTGGGTAAAGCAATTAGTATGGTGGTGGACACACCCGTCCGACCTCAGGGAGTCCATTCCTAAAGTTCCCCCTAGTTCAGAAGTAGTAACATCGGACGCCAGCCAGGGGTGATGGGGTCCACACTATCTAGACTGAGTAGCCCAAGGACAGTGGCATTTTCGGGCTCAGGGCATAGTGTCAAATATTTTAGAGCTCAGAGCAGCCTTTCAGGCCCTCCTGGCCATTGCGCCTCTTCTATAGAGGAAGAGTGTCCTGATCAGGATGGACAACAAGTAGCGGTGTCATGTATCCAGAGACAGGGGGGCATCAGGAGTCGCACGCTTCATAATGGAAGGGGCACAAGTGCACCTGTTAGATCTGTGGGGAGTATGCGTCCCAGCAACACAGAATTCGTTGGCCAACTACCTAAGCCGAGAGACACTTTCAAACACACGAACGGTCCCTGAACCAACAGGTATTCTCCATTCTTACGAAAACTAGTACCAGAACCAGAAGTCGACCTAGCGGCCACGCCAAAGAACTCCAAGTGTCAGAGGTTCCTGTCCAGAGCCCACTTTCCATTACCTGAAGGGACAAACTGCCTAGTTCTTCCATGGAGCTGCGAGCTAGGGTACATTTTTCTTCCAACTTCTCGGATTACAAGATTCCTGTCCCGACTTCGGAAGTCCTCAGCCTCAGTTATTGTACTAATACCGTTCCGGCTGAGGAGGCCATGGTTTACGATCCTGCTACAACTAGGTACGCGGCCTCAATACATCTTCCAGTAACCTGGGATCTCATACATCAGAGGCAATTCTTCCATCCAGCCCAGAGAAGCTGCATTTGCCAGCTTTGAAGCTGAGAGGGCTAGGTTAGGGGAACTAGGATACTCTCAGGAGGTAATATCAACCTTAGTACAAGCTCTAAGGAGCTCCACTGATGTCACCTATACTAGGATCTGGGAGAGGTTCGTGTCATCGCAGCAAAGACATTGGAATCCCATCTCAAATTCTTGAATTTCTTCAGTCAGGGTTTAACAAGGGCCCGGGCTTGGGTACCCTGAAGGTGCAAGTATCTGCCCTTTCAGCCATGACGGGTACTAGATGGGCTCTTCATCATCTGGTCACTCTGTTCCTCAGGGCCTACGTAAGATCAGACCACCAAGGAGGCCAGCCTTTCCAACAGGGGATCTCTGTGTAGTACTCGAGGCCCTGTCCAATCCACCTTTTTCTCCATTCAACTTAGTCTCACCGTGGAACCTAGCTCTGAAGATGGCTTCCTGTATTGCTATCACCTCAGTTAAGAGGGCGCCGGAGATACAAGCACTTATGGCTATGGAACCCCTATTTAGTGTTCTTCCCTGACAGAGTGGTTCTGAAGCCCTCAGACCATTTTTATCCAAGGGTAACTTCCTCCTTTCATTATAACCAGGACATCGTCCTTTCGTCTTTTACTAATGAGAGGGGCGAGTCCCATGACTAGGATGTCAAGTCTACCATCTCCAGTTACGTCACAGCTACATCTCAGGAAGACGGATTCTCTCTTGATTATCCCACACGGGAGCAGACGAGGTCAGCCAGCTACCTCCCGTACCATTACCTCTTGGTTGTTAAAGCTATCAAGGAGACCTCTTCCATCCAGCAACTTACGCCTCCTAGAGGGCATTGGGGCTCATTCGACAGGGGCAGAGGCCACTTCTTGGGCAGCATATTGCGGGACTTCACCGGAAACCCTAGGCAGAGCAGCAACTTGGTCTTCCCAACACATCTTCATTTCTCACTACAGAGTGAATTCTGCTCTCCTGGCTACCATCGACTTCGGCAGATCTGTTCTTAGAGCCAATTCCTCAGCGCTATAAAGAATAAATATTACTGTTTTCTTGCACCCTCCCGACTGGCGAGTTATATCCCAGTGTGTGCTGCCATGAATGCGTCAGGAAAATGGAAAATTGTATACTCACCTTTCCGTAATTTTCCTTTCCTGACGCATCTTCATGGCAGCACACAGATGCCCACCCTGCTGTTTTATGATGATATATACAGAGAATGATGCGGGGCGTCTCCCCTTCAAATTTATAGCTAACCAATCCTGTCAGGTTGTGGGGGCGGAGTCACAACCCAGTGTGTGCTGCCATGAAGATGCGTCAGGAAAGGAAAATTACGGAAAGGTGAGTATACAATTTTCCATTTTTCCTTGTCTTTATGGACATGTTAAATTTCCATGGGAAGAGAGGAGTGCAGGAATATCGCCGCCCCTCTACTCTTCAAGGAATGGAGTGTATAAAAAGCCTGAGGGAAACTTCTATGGAAAAACTTTGGATGGGACGCCTGCAAGAAATGGGTCTCCTGAAGGAGCAAGATTTTAGCTCCAAGATGTTTATATTGTGAAAAGGCTTTTTTACGTTTGACTGGGGAATTAAATCCCTTCACATTGTGAGATAAACATTTAATAGCCATAACAACTTATAATAGGTAACTCCTAAGTACGTTAAACAGAACCGTCTCTATGGACTGAAAAGAGACCAGAATTCCAGCAGGCGCCCCCTTCATGAGAAGCATACACCAAGATATACATATGACCCAGACAAAAACTAGATGCATTAAAATTTTGGATTGCTGTCTTTAAAGCTGGTTGTATACTGGATGATTTTTTTTAAACCACCAACAGGCTGAAAAATAAAATAAAAAAATAAAATAAAACTACCACCCGGTGTATATCCAGCTTTAGAAAAGTGATCCCTTGTTTGATGATGTAAGATGTGATCAGCAAAGGATGAAGGTAAAGAGAGGAACAGGACCTTTGAAGGCCCTGTGTCTATTATATCTACAGTGCCTTGTGAAAGTATTCGGCCCCCTTGAACTTTGCAACCTTTTGCCACATTTCAGGCTTCAAACATAAAGATATAAAACAATTTTTTTGTGAAGAATCAACAACAAGTGGGACACAATCATGAAGTGGAATGACATTTATTGGATATTTCAAACTTTTTTAACAAATAAAAAACTGAAAAATTGGGCGTGAAAAATTATTCAGCCCCCTTAAGTTAATACTTTGTAGCACCACCTTTTGCTCCGATTACAGCCGTAAGTCGCTTGGGGTATGTCTATCAGTTTTGCACATCGAGAGACTGGAATTTTTGCCCATTCCTCCTTGCAAAACAGCCCAAGCTCAGTGAGGTTGGATGGAGAGTGTTTGTGAACAGCAGTTTTCAGTTCTTTCCACAGATTCTCGATTGGATTCAGGTCTGGACTTTGACTTGGCCATTCTAACACCTGGATATGTTTATTTGTGAACCATTCCATTGTAGATTTTGCTTTATGTTTTGGATGATTGTCTTGTTGGAAGACAAATCTCCGTCCCAGTCTCAGGTCTTTTGCAGACTCCATCAGGTTTTCTTCCAGAATGGTCCTGTATTTTGCCCCATCTATCTTCCCATCAATTTTAACCATCTTCCCTGTCCCTGCTGAAGAAAAGCAGAACCACACCATGATACTGCCACCACCAGGTTCGACAGTGGGGATGGTGTGTTCAGGGTGATGAGCTGTGTTGCTTTTACGCCAAACATAACGTTTTGCATTTTGGTTTCATCTCACCAGAGCACCTTCTTCCACATGTTTGGTGTGTCTCCCAGGTGGCTTGTGGCAAACTTTAAACAACACTTTTTATGGATATCTTTAAGAAATGGCTTTCTTCTTGCCACTCTTTCATAAAGGCCAGATTTGTGCAGTATACAACTGATTGTTGTCCTATGGACAGAGTTTCCCACCTCAGCTGTAGATCTATGCAGTTCATCCAGAGTGATCATGGGCCTCTTGGCTGCATCTCTGATCAGTCTTCTTCTTGTACAGACCCATCGGCATGTCCCACCGACTACGTTTGAGACAACAGTCCCACCAATCCTTTGTGGACAGCTGAACTTCTGAAACGTTTCTGTTCACTCATTGTTCAGTCTCCTACACTTCCTGGCCAGTGAACATTTCATTGTGCTATGGGGCAGTTGGTGTTTCCACTGTCCTGATTCTCCAGGGCCTCCAAAATTGTGAAAGGTACCCAGGAGATTAGCTGCATAATTAATACTCTTAGAAAGCCTGAAGGAGATGCTCTTTGAATTTTGGGCCTCTATATGTGGCTAGACTGTTAAACAGTCTCAGACACCAGCCTTCCTTTCCTCATTCACAGGAACACCCATTACCACACTATGGTCTTATATCTGTCTATTAGCGTCTCGCAGAACAATTATGTGCCACTGGATCAAACCATCCCCACCCTCCCTACAGGCTGTCAAACAAGCACTACTGTTGCTCTTACATATTGAAATACTGGACACCATTGTCTTAAACTTCCACTCTACTACCCGTTTTTTCGCCAGTTGGTGAAAATATATGGAGTCTATGTACACTACCGAAGAAGTATCATCTATCATACATCCATTCTCATATACTGACTGGTACTTGAAACAAGTTCTTACTAATACCCTGGGCAAACTCAAAATATAATATCTGATATGTCCAATCCTCACAACTCCCTGATCCTTTAACCTCTTCCCATTGTTTTAGGATTATTAACAGGCCTCAACCTCCTTGCCCCTGACAGGCAACCCTGTCTATCAATATTGTCATTATACCATTTATGGCAGTCATCATATTATTACATTTAACAATGCCTTTGCTCCTGAGGGTTTTGTGGTTTAATAGTTTGTTATGTTGTTATTGCGGGTTCCATGAAAAGAAACAGAGAATATATATACATCCTTAGGAGTTGTACATATATTGGGGGGCGTGTCTGGCCAGCGGAGCGGATGGCTGCGTGCTGAATCTGCTCCTCTCCATAGCGGGCCAACAGGACTAATTACACCGACTAGAACGCCTGTTTCTGCACACCGGAGGAACTACAACTACCACCGGACCTCCACGATGTCTGCACGCAGGCGAAAAGACGCCAAACAGCCGGGGAAAATGCCTGACTTCTTCACACCGCAGCGCCGAGATGTGTCCCAAGATGGCGGCGGATGGCAGCGGGGGAACTCGCATAATATCTCACAGCGTGGCGGATATACAGAAACTCACCCGAACTGCAGCACTTCCAAACCCAAAGCAGGGAACCTGTCACTGCCTTCATCAGCGTCCTCCAGCCCTGCTAAAAGCAAACAGAAGATGCAGGAGTCTCCGGAGGAAGAAGGCCCTGAGGTAAGCCTGGACTCATCCCTGGATGATACCAGGGAACTCCAGGATTCCATATCAGACTTTCCCACTACTAATAGGCCTGTCATGGATACCACTTTGAAAGACATGTTAGTCTCTCTTAGATCCACTCTGCATGCAGATATCATGGCTCTGACCAGCCAGTTTAAATCTGAAATATCAGCAGTCACTAAAAGAGTCTCCCATGTGGAAACAAAAATGGGCGAATTTGCTTCAACTTTTAATGTGCTGGTCGATGCTCACAATGATAGGGATGATGAAATCATGCAGATACAGGAAAAGCTGGCAAGTTTAGAGGATAGATCAAGGAGGAACAATATTAAGATAAGAGGAATTCCAGAAACAATCAAACCTCCTGATCTAAAACCTTACTTTATTAATGTCATGAAGATGGTGCTTCCTGAGGTCTCTCATGACGATCTCATAGTGGACCGTATTCACAGACTTCCTAAACCCAAGCATATTGCTTCACACCTGCCCAGGGATACCATAGTAAGGATCCATTTTTTCCATGCTAAGGATCAGTTCATGGCTGCTGTTAGACGCCACGAGGATCTGCCTTCTGACCTCCAAGAACTCTCCTTTTTTACTGATTTATCTGCATTCACTATGCAAAGACGCAGACAACTGGCCAGTATAACAAAACCTTTATACAACCACAAAATAACATATAAATGGATCTATCCTGCCAGGCTTCTTGTGATTAAAGATGGGGAAAATCACATGATTACTAATGTTCAGGACGGCATACGCCTCCTGCGTGATTGGTCGATCATTCCTTCTGGAGTCGCTGGGGGGAATGAGACTGGAAAACTTGCTTCACCTAGAGAAGAATCGGACACAGAAGCAGGCTAATGCTGGGGCCGAAGCGCCCAAATCATTTGTTTTCCTGTTGGCCCGGGGGATGGCCGAATGGTCTTATTTCTTTAATTGGCTCCCTGTAACGAGCGGTTGTTTTACCGCACAGATTCTATTTGGAATCGAATTGTGTTTCTTGAGTGGACAGCTCTATATCCTTTTATATTCCTTGTTACTTTTACTCTTTTTTTTTTTTTTTTTTTTTTGCTTTACCACATCAAGAGGATCCTCTGACATCACAGGACGTCTATCCGCTACATACCGGATATCCACCATCAGTGAAACCTTCTGGTCGGCTCCCAGGTATAGTTCGATAATCCAGCACATTCATTTACATAGTGGGTTTACTTGACTGGACTGTCTCAAGATGCCTATTAAGATTTCCTCTTTAAACGTTAAAGGACTGAACAGCCCTCAAAAAAGGCATATGGCCTGGAAAGAAGCTCTTAGGCTACACAGTGACATTTTTTGCATACAGGAGACGCACTTTAATTCTATTAACCCTCCAGTGTTTAAACATCGCAAATTCTCCCATGTCTATACAGCTAATGGCCCTTCAAAAAAAGGAGGGGTTGCTATAGCCATTAGAGACTCTGTCCAATTTAAAGAGCTGAGTGTGCACTCGGACGGCACGGGCAGATATATAATTCTAATATGTGAAATAGAGGGCTCTGTGTATACTTTGATTAATGTATATCTCCCCAACACAAAGCAACTTAAATTCCTACGCAGGATTTGGAAGAAAGTGTCATCGGTGAGACAGGGAGCTACCATCTTATGTGGAGATTTCAACACTGTACCGAATAGAGACATGGACGTGTCCAGCGGGTCCAAGTTGAAGCACCGTAGAGCTACTCTGGATTATTTTTTGTCCTCTTCTGCTTTATATGATGTGTGGAGATGTCAGCATTCGTCGGAAAAGGACTTCACTTTTTTTTCTAGTGTGCATAGGTCTTACTCACGCATTGATCTGTTTTTGGTGGACAAATTTCTTTTGCAGACGATTATCCAATCGGATATACATTGTATCACATGGTCTGATCATGCCCCAATTACCATGGTTGTGGGGGATCGTCGGGCCGAAACCAGGGCTAACAGATGGCGTAATGACATCTATGTTATGTCTCAACCTAAAAATTTAGATTTAATTAAAACAGCTCTTGTGGAATTTTTTGCCATCAATGCCCCTTCGGTCGACGATCCATTCACGTTGTGGAATGCCCATAAAGTATTTGTAAGAGGGTTGCTTATTCAAATGAGCTCTAGGGCCAGGAAACAGAAACTGGAGAAAATTAATGATTTAATATCCAAGATTGGCCAATTAGAAACTCTTAATAAACAAAACTCCACCCAAAAGGTTAGAGAGGACCTGTTTAGAACGAGGCAAGACTTGAGATCTCACCTAGTATCCCAGCACGACCGCCAGCTGCGTTCCTTGAAGGCCCAATCATACAAGTGCGGAAATAAGGCCGGGAAGCTATTAGCTAGTCAACTGAAGGAAAGGGCGGTTAAACAAAAAATATCTCATATTTTGAACCCCAAAACAAACACGATAGTTAGAAATCCTAAAGATATTGCTGACGCGTTTAGTGACTATTACGAAGCATTATACAATCTTAAAGATGATCCTACAACGCCCCAACCTACTGACAACATGATCCATGACTTCCTGACCTCTGTAAATTTACCGACTGTCTCACAAACGGACTTAGATAGTTTGAACCAACCTATAACGACCCAGGAAATAGAACAGACTATAAGATCGCTGCCCCACAACAAATCTCCAGGCCCAGATGGTTATTCGTCAGAGTACTATCAATTCTTTAGTGATATCTTATCTACATATTTACATCAGGTTTACGATAAGGCAATGTCGACTGCAGGATTTCCTTTGGAAATGCTTACTGCCACAATAATAACGTTACCTAAGCCAGGAAAAGACCCTACTAGCCCCCAAAACTTTAGACCTATTTCCTTATTAAATGTCGACGTGAAACTTTATGCGAAGATATTGGCCCGTAGACTTAAAGATATTCTGCCCCGTTTGATAAATTATGATCAGGTAGGTTTTGTGTCGGGCCGTCAAACAACTGATGCTACCAGAAGGATGGTGAATCTTCTTCACGTGGTGGAGGGGAGAGGAGAGCCTTCTCTGCTTCTTACACTGGATGCAGAGAAGGCTTTTGATAGGGTCCACTGGGGTTATCTTAGGGAAGTACTATCTAAATTTGGTTTTTCTGGCCTAATTCAAAATGCTATATTGGCTCTGTATTCCTCCCCATCAGCTTATGTATTTACGGAAGGGTTATTTTCCAAAAAATTCAATATCACAAATGGGACGAGACAAGGGTGCCCTATGTCTCCCCTGATATTTGCGTTAGTGATGGAGCCCTTGGCGGAAAGAATCAGATCCGATTTATCTGTCACCGGCATTACAGTGCAAGCGCGCCAACATAAAATTTCCTTATTCGCTGACGATGTCATACTATCCCTTTCCAATCCATCTGTCTCCCTGCCTGCTGTACACGATATTCTCCAGACATTTGGTACTGCTTCCTATTATAAGGTCAATGCCACAAAGTCCAATATATTGGGAATCAACATAGATAAAGACATAGAACGCCAATTACAGAGGACACTTCCATACCCATGGACCAAGAAATCACTTACGTATTTGGGTATTGAACTTTCTTCTCCTTTGGCACATTTATTCCAATACAATTATGCTCCACTCATTGATAGTTTTCAAAAAGAGCTCTCAAGGATCCAAAAATTCTATCTGTCTTGGTCCGGACGACTAGCGGCATATAAAATGCTGATGTTGCCAAGGTTACTTTATATTTTTAGAGCCCTACCAATAAAAATACCTACAAGCTTCTTCACAACAATGCAAAAACAACTGTCGAACTTTGTGTGGGCGGGTAGTAGGGCTAGATGCTCCGCTACTATACAGAACAAACGTAGGTCAGTGGGGGGTATGGGCCTCCCAGTCCTAAAGGATTATTTCACAGCAGTAGTCGTTGATCAGCTTAAATGTTGGTTTGAGAATCCAACTGTTAAACCTTGGTGTCACCTTGAACTCGCCATGCTCCAGAAGTTATCGCCGATATCACTTTTGGTGGCATCTTCCATCTCGGTAGATATCAATGTGAAAGATCACCCCACTATTCGGGCTGTATGTGAAGCCTGGCCTTTGATTAGCTCGAAGGGCAATACACATTATCCTGTAATTAACGTTCCCGTCCCATTGGAGTCATTGCAGTGGATAGTCCCCAATTTGAGACTGCACAAGTGGCTTGAGAACAAGGTACTTACTTTAGTAGATGTGACCGAGGGAAACAAAATCATGTCTTTTAAATCTATTCAACAAAGATACCACGTCCCGACCACAGAGAGCTACGCGTACATTCAAATAGCCTCTTTTTTTCAAAAAATACAGACTACGCATGTACCTATCATAGAAAAAATTTGGAATTTTCTTCACTCCCAAAATACTAATCTGAAGGGTATTTCTTTAGTTTACAATTTCTTGAGTTCAAAAGATATTTTTGATAAGCTTAATCCCTTGCTAAAGTGGGAAAAAGAACTGGGTAAGACCTTCACTGAACTTCAATGGAAGAATGCAGTTAGATGCAACTATAAATTTTCTAGGTGCTCTAACTATGAGGAACTATACCTAAAACTCCTTTTGAGATGGTACTTTACCCCATATGTAGTAGCAAAATTCTCTAAAGAAAATTCTAATTTGTGTTGGAGGGACTGCGGGCAAGTAGGCACCTTATCACATGTGATCTGGGCCTGCCCCCTGCTCCGTGACTTTTGGACAGAGATCTTTAAATTGATATCCAAATTAGCAGGGTGCTATGTTAGGCCCAGTGTAGAATTTGCTATTTTAAACATAAATGTGGTGGATCTTCCCTTCCCAGCAAGATCCATCACTATCCATACTCTATTGGCGGCACGCTTAGCAATAGTCAATAGATGGAAATCCAGTGAACTCCCCAGAATATCTGATGTGTTAGGTAGACTGAAGCTGATCTCTGAGTATGAAAAAATTCTAGCATACAGAGATGGTAATTTGCTGACATTTGAAACGAATTGGTCTACATGGAATAACTTCTCCATGACCTCGTGGTGATCAGAGGTGATGTGGTGTACTTATTATCCAGCCGCTATTTTGCTCTTTTCTTTTCCTTTCCTTTGCTGTTTTCTTCCTTTCTTTCTCTTCTCTCATCCTCTTACTTTCTCTTTCTCTTTTTTGTTATTTCTCTGAGGGCTGAGTCTATAATTCCTTAGATATGATATTGAGACCTTTAATGCTTGACTAGAAATGTGGTGGGTGGGGGAGTTCCCGCTCAGGACACAGTTTGTCCCCATAGGGGTGTCCGGAGGGACTCCTTCACCTATGCTCCACTGTTAACCAATTTTACCAATCCCTAGACTACAGCCCTTGTCATGTTGTGTTATGTTATGATTCAATGTTGATTACCGTATACTGTTACTACGCAATATGTGATTCATTTGTGATATTTACGGTTGTGATATTCTCATCGTCCCTTCTTGCATGAAGTTGCGACGACAGTAAGCTGTTTTTCTTTATATAATCTTCTAATAAAAATTAGTGAACTAGGAGTTGTACATATATTTATACACTGTATAGCTTAGCTAGATCAGTTCTTTCTAATTTACTGGCAGGCAGGTGATTGTGCTATTTAAAGACGTTATCACACGTATAGACACCCAGCAGGTACAATAGCACTGATTTTAATGATGCTTAAATAAAATAAAATAAAAAATTCCTTTAAATATTGTACCTGCTGGGTGTCTATAGTTTGCCTGTGAAAACGTCTTTGAGAACCGGGTCTTGCCCGAGTGAACATGCATCAATGGAAAAAAAGTTTTAAAAACGTCAGAGTCCTGCTCCTGAAAAAACAACCGTTTTTAAAACTTTTTTCCATTGATACATGTTCCCTGGGGCAAGACCCGGGTTCTGAAAGACGTTTTTCAACAATAACTTGAATATTGGTCTTTAAAATTATCGTTTTTGAAATCGAACGTTCGAGTCCCATAGACTTCAATGGGGTTCTAAATGTTCGTGCGAACGATCGGACTGTTCGACGGTTCTGGTGCGAACCGAACGCGGGGGTGTTCGGCTCATCCCTACTTCTTACACTCCCATCAGACTAAATAGTTTATTCCCTATGCCAGAATCGCCATTGAGATATTTGTATATTGCTATCATATCTAATCTCAAGCGCCTCTTCTCCAGAGAGAATATGTTTAGTGCTTGTAGACGTCCCTTTAATAACTTTGTTGCCTTTCTCTGAACTCTCTCCAGCTCCCACACCTCCCTCCTGAGCATTTGAGTTTTATAAAGTGGCAGGATTATCATTTTATGTGTGGGGTAAATTCCCCTTTTTATGCATGCTAATTTTCTGCTAGCTTTGCATTGTATGCTATTGCTGAGTATGTGATCTACTAAGACCCCCAAATCTTTCTCCATCCCAGATTCCCCCCAGAGGTTTTCCCCCTAGAGAGTAACTTACATTCACATTTTTAGCCCCAAGTGCCTTACTTTACATTTTTCAATATTAGAACTAATTTTCCATATAGTTGCCCACCCCATTCTTGTAATGTTTCTATATCTTGCTGTGAAGTTATTTCCTTACTTAGTTTTTGTGTTATCAGCAAATACTGAGCTTTTTATGCCAAACTCTATATCATTTATGAAAAAATTAACAGAATTGGTCCCAGGACAGACCCTTGGGGTACCCCGCTTACTGCTCCAGACCAGCGTTGCCAACCCCCTGAAGTAAAATTTACTGGCAAGGATGCCAACATTTCCGAACGGCACCAATTTTTTACTGACGCTGCAAAAAAGTACTTAAAATTACTGTTTTCAGTGCTTAACAGTGCACGTATAAATATTTGAACTATACACATATAGCTAGTGCTATTAGCAAAGTGTTTAAGTCAAACAAAAGTCAAAAAACATATTTCTCCATTTACATGAAGGTCAGGTTACTATAACCCAGCCAGCACTGGGTTCCCCCCTTACATCAGAGCCTGCAGGGATCCCCCTTACAGTGAAAGGGAACTCTTATGTAAAGGGGAATGCTGCAGATCATGATCTAAGGGGGAATACTGATGTAAGATGAGGCTCTGGTGACCAGAGACCACCTTATATCAGAGTTCACTGCATTCCCATTACATAAGAGTTCCCACTTACATCAGGGTCTGCAGCATTATCCTTGCACTGTAAGGGGCAATCCTGCAGACTCTGATGTGAAGGGGAATGCCAGGAACTCTGATGTGGGGGGCACTCTGGTGACCAGAGACCACCTTCCGCAGAGTGAATACACTAAGGTAAGGGGAGCTACTATTATAGGGGGAAACCTTTATATCAGTGCCCCTTACATTATTGTATTCACTCCCCTTACATCAGCACCCCCCCCCCCCACAGACTGGCCTGGCGGTGCTATCACTGACCTCCTCTCAGGTGCACCACCCAGGGCTCAGTTAGATGGCTCCAGCTTGGTGGCTCTGGTTTTCCTATTGTCTCCTCTCCACAGTTCACACACGTCTGACTTCTTCCATGACCCCCATGATCCCGGCGGCGCTCCCCCTCATGACTCTTGTCCTGACTCCCCTCAGAGAATGCAGACATGTTGTAGGAAATGGTCACAGCCTGCAGACAGGATACAAGGGCAGGAGATGGTCAGAGGCTGCGGCAGGGCCGGACTGGCCTACCGGGATAGCGGGAAAATTCCCGGTAGGCCGCCTGCTGTCTGTCAAAAACCAACCAGCTTAGCTGCCTGTGTGGCCGGGCCACGGCGGCGGCCGCCATGACATCGCGGCCGCACTTTTCAATTAGCCCTCTCCAGTGACTGGTTGGTAATGTCCTCTCACCTCACTCACATGATCAGTGTATGTTTTTGAAAGCAGCGGCGGCCGGCCGCCGGCGATTTGCGGCCGCCATGCTCGCCGCTGCTCTTTCGCGGCTGTGTAGACTGTCTGTGCCCTTGGAGTTGGAGCGATCGTATCACGTGGTCTGAGGGAGGGGAGGAGCCGAGCAGGAGAAGAAACAAAGGTCAGAAGTTCTTCCTTCTTCCCGCGCGGCGCCATCACCGCCCAGTGCAGAGTCACGTGACTCACGTGTCTGTTTTCAGCCGCAGAGGAGAAAAAGATAACGCGCGGGCCGGCCACCCTTGGAGCACAAGGTGAGGAAAAAAAGATTAGAAATCCTGCTGTATCTCTCTCGACTCTCTCACCATATAACGGTGCACCCCCCAGGCCCCCCCTCCTTTCTCTGCCAGTGCCACCTACCTACTATTGCTGCCCCTGGAAAATCTAAATTGTCTGAACAGTCTGTCTAATAATCTCAGAGAGGGGAGGGGGTGGTTGACGATGGAATGGTGAGAGAGATTATGCAGTCCAGATTACAATTTGCAGGGGCAGCAAAGGTGACAGAGAGAGGGGGTTGCATGGTGCACGGTGCACCTCCTTTCTCTGTCACCTTTGCTGCCCCTGCAAATTGTAATCTGGACTGTATAATGTCTCTCTACCCAGCCCTCTGTCACCCAGCCCTCTGTCACCCAGTCCCCTGTCAACCAGCCCTCTGTCACCCAGTCCTCTGTCACCCAGTCCTCTGTCACCCAGTCCCCTGCTGTCACCCAGTCCCCTGTCACCCAGCCCTCTGTCACCCAGCCCTCTGTCACCCAGTCCTCTGTCACCCAGCCCTCTGTCACCCAGTCCCCTGTCACCCAGCCCTCTGTCACCCAGCCCTCTGTCACCCAGCCCTCTGTCACCCAGTCCTCTGTCACCCAGCCCTCTGTCACCCAGTCCCCTGTCACCCAGCCCTCTGTCACCCAGCCCTCTGTCACCCAGCCCTCTGTCACCCAGCCCTCCGTCACCCAGGCTTCCGTCACCCAGCCCTCCGTCACCCAGCCCTCCGTCACCCAGCCCTCCGTCACCCAGCCCTCCGTCACCCAGCCCTCCGTCACCCAGCCCTCTGTCACCCAGCCCTCCGTCACCCAGCCCTCCGTCACCCAGCCCTCCGTCACCCAGCCCTCCGTCACCCAGTCCTCTGTCACCCAGCCCTCTGTCACCCAGTCCCCTGCTGTCACCCAGTCCCCTGCTGTCACCCAGTACCCTGCTGTCACCCAGCCCTCTGTCATCCAGTCCTCTGTCACCCAGTCCTCTGTCACCCAGTCCCCTGTCAACCAGCCCTCCGTCACCCAGCCCTCCGTCACCCAGCCCTCCGTCACCCAGCCCTCCGTCACCCAGCCCTCTGTCACCCAGCCCTCCGTCACCCAGCCCTCCGTCACCCAGCCCTCCGTCACCCAGTCCTCTGTCACCCAGTCCTCTGTCACCCAGTCCCCTGTCAACCAGCCCTCTGTCACCCAGTCCTCTGTCACCCAGTCCTCTGTCACCCAGTCCTCTGTCACCCAGTCCCCTGCTGTCACCCAGTCCCCTGCTGTCACCCAGTCCCCTGCTGTCACCCAGCCCTCCGTCACCCAGCCCTCCGTCACCCAGCCCTCCGTCACCCAGCCCTCCGTCACCCAGCCTTCCGTCACCCAGCCTTCCGTCACCCAGCCTTCCGTCACCCAGCCCTCCGTCACCCAGCCCTCCGTCACCCAGTCCTCCGTCACCCAGCCCTCCGTCACCCAGCTCTCTGTCACCCAGCCCTCCGTCACCCAGCCCTCCGTCACCCAGCCCTCTGTCACCCAGTCCTCTGTCACCCAGTCCTCTGTCACCCAGCCCTCCGTCACCCAGCCCTCCGTCACCCAGCCCTCTGTCACCCAGCCCTCTGTCACCCAGTCGTCTGTCACCCAGTCCTCTGTCACCCAGTCCCCTGTCACCCAGTCCCCTGTCACTCAGTCCTCTGTCACCCAGTCCTCTGTCACCCAGTCCCCTGCTGTTACCCAGTCCCCTGTCACCCAGCCCTCTGTCACCCAGTCCTCTGTCACCCAGTCCCCTGCTGTTACCCAGTCCTCTGTCACCCAGCCCTCTGTCACCCAGTCCCCTGTCACCCAGCCCTCTGTCACCCAGCCCTCTGTCACCCAGTCCTCTGTCACCCAGCCCTCTGTCACCCAGTCCTCTGTCACCCAGTCCCCTGTCACTCAGTCCTCTGTCACCCAGTCCCCTGCTGTTACCCAGTCCTCTGTCACCCAGCCCTCTGTCACCCAGTCCCCTGTTACCCAGTCCCCTGTTACCCAGTCCCCTGCTGTCACCCAGTCCCCTGCTGTCACCCAGTACCCTGCTGTCACCCAGCCCTCTGTCACCCAGTCCTCTGTCACCCAGTCCTCTGTCACCCAGCCCTCTGTCACCCAGCCCCCTGTCACCCAGCCCTCTGTCACCCAGTCCCCTGTCACCCAGTCCCCTGTCACCCAGTCCCCTGCTGTCACCCAGTCCCCTGCTGTCACCCAGCCCTCCGTCACCCAGCCCTCCGTCACCCAGCCCTCCGTCACCCAGCCCTCCGTCACCCAGCCTTCCGTCACCCAGCCTTCCGTCACCCAGCCTTCCGTCACCCAGCCCTCCGTCACCCAGCCCTCCGTCACCCAGCCCTCCGTCACCCAGTCCTCCGTCACCCAGCCCTCTGTCACCCAGCTCTCTGTCACCCAGCCCTCCGTCACCCAGCCCTCTGTCACCCAGCCCTCTGTCACCCAGTTCTCTGTCACCCAGTCCTCTGTCACCCAGCCCTCCGTCACCCAGCCCTCCGTCACCCAGCCCTCTGTCACCCAGCCCTCTGTCACCCAGTCGTCTGTCACCCAGTCCTCTGTCACCCAGTCCCCTGTCACCCAGTCCCCTGTCACTCAGTCCTCTGTCACCCAGTCCTCTGTCACCCAGTCCCCTGCTGTTACCCAGTCCCCTGTCACCCAGCCCTCTGTCACCCAGTCCTCTGTCACCCAGTCCCCTGCTGTTACCCAGTCCTCTGTCACCCAGCCCTCTGTCACCCAGTCCCCTGTCACCCAGCCCTCTGTCACCCAGCCCTCTGTTACCCAGTCCTCTGTCACCCAGCCCTCTGTCACCCAGTCCTCTGTCACCCAGTCCCCTGTCACTCAGTCCTCTGTCACCCAGTCCCCTGCTGTTACCCAGTCCTCTGTCACCCAGCCCTCTGTCACCCAGTCCCCTGTTACCCAGTCCCCTGTTACCCAGTCCCCTGCTGTCACCCAGTCCCCTGCTGTCACCCAGTACCCTGCTGTCACCCAGCCCTCTGTCACCCAGTCCTCTGTCACCCAGTCCTCTGTCACCCAGCCCTCTGTCACCCAGCCCCCTGTCACCCAGCCCTCTGTCACCCAGTCCCCTGTCACCCAGTCCCCTGTCACCCAGTCCCCTGTCACCCAGTCCTCTGTCACCCAGTCCCCTGTCACCCAGTCCCCTGTTACCCAGTCCCCTGCTGTCACCCAGTCCCCTGCTGTCACCCAGTCCTCTGTCACCCAGCCCTCTGTCACCCAGTCCCCTGCTGTCACCCAGGCCTCTGTCACCCAGCCCTCCGTCACCCAGCCCTCTGTCACCCAGTCCCCTGCTGTCACCCAGCCGTCTGTCACCTAGTCCCCTGCTGTCACCCAGTCCTCTGTCACCCAGTCCCATGCTGTCACCCAGCCCACTGTCACCCAGCCCGCTGTCACCCAGCCTGCTGTCACCCAGTGCCCTGCTGTCACCCAGTCCCCTGCTGTCACCCAGCCGTCTGTCACCTAGTCCCCTGCTGTCACCCAGTCCTCTGTCACCCAGTCCTCTGTCACCCAGTCCCCTGTTAGCCAGTACCCTGCTGTCACCCAGTCCTCTGTCACCCAGTCCCCTTCTGTCACCCAGCCCTCTGTTACCCAGTCCCCTGCTGTCACCCAGTCCCCTGCTGTCACCCAGTCCTCTGTTACCCAGTCCTCTGTCACCCAGTCCTTTGTCAACTAGTCGCCCAGTCCTCTGTAACCCAGTCCCCTGCTGTCGCCAAGTCCTCTGTCACCCAGTCCCCTTTCTGTCGCCCAGTCCTCTGCTGTCAGCCAGTCCCCCTGCTGTCTCCCAGTCCAAGTGACAAGTGACACGCTGAGTCTGGTGACGGGATGGGTGGCAAGTGACACACTAAATCTGGTGGCAAGTGACATGCTGAATCTTGTGACAAGTGGCAAGTGACATTTCCGAGTGTCTCCGATGCTCTTCGGCGCCCCCCACCTCTGGCAACATGCGGTATTGCATGCAATTGAAGTCAATGCGGAACAAATTATTTTCGTTTCCATTAACTTCAATGGGGAAACTCACTTTGATATGTGAGCACTTTGGATTACGAGCATTCTCCTGGAACGGATTATGCTTGTAATCCGAGGTTCCACTGTGTAACATATATATATATATGTATATCTCCCTAGCCCTACGTGCTTTCATATCGCTCTTATCTTTATACAATACGCTCTTTAAATGTTTATTTAAAATGTATGGTTTTCTCTTTTATTAACAAAAAAATTATGACGTTATGATGTTGGGCTGGTATAATAATGCTATGGGGCTGGTATGAAATGTTTTCCAGGGCTGGTTTTTACTCCCAGTCCGGCCCTGGGCTGCGGGCAGGAGATGGTCAGAGGCTGCGGGCAGGAGATCGTCAGATGCTGCGGGCAGGAGATTGTCAGAGGCTGCGGGCAGGAGATGGTCAGAGGCTGCGGGCAGGAGATGGTCAGAGGCTGCGGTCAGGAGATAGTCAGAGGCTGCAGGCATGAGATGGTCAGAGGCTGCAGGCAGAAGATCTTCAGACTGCCTTGTTCTGATATTGACCCATCTGCTGCTCTAAAGTATTGCTGCCACAGAATGAAAAATGCCACTAATGGTGCAAATGACATTTTGTTGCTTTTTTAGACATTTGCCTGGAATTTTGTCCACATTACATAAAAGACAATGTCAGATGAGTGCCTCAACAGATGTCCCCCAATGTGTACACCTCCTGCTGCCAGAGAAATTCATCCCCAGGGTGGAGGAGGGGAGCAGATTCTGGGACCCCACCCCAACAAAAGGAAGACACAGCTTGCCCATTTCTGAACTACAAGTCCCAGCATGCTCTGCCAGCCTATGACCATGAGAGGAAACTGGGACTCGCATTCAGTCCTCCAGACATGTCAGGTTGCTATAGCCTGACAGATATCCCTGTGCCCACCACAAAGCCAATGTGCACGTGACACCATTACCTCACCTGATGGCACCACGATGTTGTCAGCCCATTTGTTCTTAACACTGGCTATCTTCTCCTCGAATTACGCTATTGGATAAGCGGGTGGGAGACCACTAGCAAAGTAGTACCTGACCTGTGTGGTTTGTCTGAAACAGCAAGGTGGGCGGGATAGACGGGGTGGCTGGACTTTTGCTGATTGGCCGAGTAAGAAGCGAGGCCTGGATAATGTACACTGGCAGGCTGGCAGCTGTTCTGTGTGATTGACATGTAAGCTGGCCAATCACAGTTGCATGGCCGGCCCGCAGCCATCATTCTTACTGGCACTGGCTGTCCGTAACGGACATTCAATGGGGTGAAATTACGGGACTGAGTCAATACATTGCAAGTTCCATCTTTCAGACAGTCTATGTCTGAACCTCCATCACTAATACAGGACATCTAACTAATTTTTAAAGTTTTTTTACTTTATTATTGAAACTCTGTATTATCATGTCTGATTATTAGTCCACAACTTCCTGCTATGTTCTGGAGGCACTTTGCAATGTCTAGTTAGTTTGCCAGGTAGTTCTGTTGAAACGTCAAGTTTGTTAATATGTGAACTGTACTTTTATGTTGAAATAAATTTGATTTTAGAGAAATTCTCTCTGTGCAACTATATTCTTACCAGCATACAGTGCCTGAAAAGTCCAACAACTCGCCCCTAGTTAGTTGTCTCTTCCAAATTACAGGATTGTCCGTAAATTAACGGACAGTTGGCAACACTGCTCCAGACTTCCAGAGTAGTCACCACTAGGGTTGAGCGAACCAGAATGGTAAAGTTCGGGTTCGTACCAAACTTTGTTTTTTTTTGGACCCAAACCCGAATAATTTGCTGAAAGTTTGGGTTTGGTGTTTGGCTATGTAACGGCGCGCTGCACGGCAGCCAATCCCCATTTGTTTTATTTGTGTGACCTAGAAGCCATCACAGCTATGCCTACTAATGGCATGGCTGTGATTAGCCAGTGCAGCATGTGACCGACCATGTGACCCAGCCTCTATATAAGCTAGAGGCACACAGCACAGCTCATCACTCTGCTTTAGCTAGGGTAGGGAAAGGCTGCTGCTGCTCTCAGGGACAGATTTAGAGGATTGTGCTGCTTCAGAAATCGAATTACAATACTCAGCGATCTACATAGCATTAGCTACTGTGGGGAAATGTTCTTGATGTTCTTATAGGGAGAGAATTAGATAGGAGTCTGTCCTACTTCACAAATCAAATTGCAGCTGCGCTGCATATTTTCCTGTCAGATACTCTGCATTAGGTGTTTTAGGGCAAAGGTTCCCGATTGTGCTTATAGGCAGAGAAATATATAGGAGTCAGTCCTACTTCACAAACCTAATTGCAGCTGCATTGCATATGTTCCTGTCAGATACTCTGCATATTGCACCAGCATTGTATATGTTCCTGTGACATACTCTGCATATTGCATCAGCATTGCATATGTTCCTGTCAGATACTCTGCATATTGCAACAGCATTGCATATGTTCCTGTGACATACTCTGCATATTGCACCAGCATTGCATATGTTCCTGTCAGATACTCTGCATATTGCACCAACATTGCATGTGTTCCTGTCAGATACTCTGCATATTGCACCAGCACTGCATATGTTCCTGTCAGATACTTTGCATATTGCACCAGCACTGCATATGTTCCTGTAACATACTCTGCATTAGCTACTGTAGGGAAAGGTTCCTGATTGTGCTTATAGGGAGAGAATTAGTTAGGAGTCAGTCCAACTTCACAAATCTAATTGCACCAGAATAGTGTCCCATCATTGGTATAATTGGCAGGAATAGTGTCCAATCATTTGTGTCAGTGGGAGAAATGGTACCCCATCATTGGTATCAGTGGGAGGAATAGTGTGACATCATTGGTATCAGTGGGAGGAATAGTGTCCCATCATGTGTGTCAGTGGGAGAAATAGTTCCCCATTATTGATATTATTGGGAGGAATAGTGTCCCATCATTTGTGTCAGTGGAAGAAACAGTGCCCAATTATTAGTATCATTGGGAGGAATAGTGTCCCATCATTGGCAGGAATAGTGTCCCATCATTTGTGTCAGTGGGAGAAATAGTGCCCCATCATTGGTATCATTGGGAGGAATAGTGTCCCATCAGTTGTGTCAGTGGGAGAAATAGTGCCCCATCATTGGTATCAGTGGGAGAAATAGTGCCCCATCATTGGTATCAGTGGCAGGAATAGTGTCCCATTATTGGGGAAGGTTCCTGCTTGTCAAGATTTTTTTTTAATGTATTTTATGTTATTTTAAGTTATTTCCCTATCCACATTTGATTCCCTTACCAACATTTTGCTGCCATTTGCAGCCCTCTAGCCCTTTTCCTTAGTTTTTTAGAGACATTTAAGTAGTCAAAAATGTGGGTCCCTATTGACTTCAATGGGGTTTAGGTTCGGGTGAAGTTCGGGTCCCTAATCAGGACCTTTTTCCGAAGCTCCGCCGAACCCGCCGAACCCGAACATCCAGGTGTCTGCTCAACTCTAGTCACCATTTATCAACAACCATTGGACATGCACCTTTAACCAGTTTTCTATCCATGTAAAAATCCAATGGTCCATTCTTGCAGACCTCAGTTTGTGAATTAAGCATCTATGGTGGACAGTATCGAATGCTTTTGCAAAATCAAGATACACCACATCCACTGGCCTTATGAGTTATCTAGATGGCAGATCACTTCTGTAGAAATGTAAAATGTTAAAAGATTGGTTGAACAAAAGTGACCTTTTATAAACCCTTTCATAAACCCATGCTGATTACTATCGATACTGTTTTTGTCTGCAAATTCCCTCATCATCCCCTCCAATAGTCTACATACTATTGATGTTAGACAGAGTGGTTCCCAGGTTTTGGCCCTTTTTAAAATATTGGTACCAGGTTGACCCTTCGCCAATTAGCTGGTACCATCCTGTCAGTATGCTGTTCATAAAAATTCAGAATATTGGTCTGGCTATAACCTGTGTTCTTTGAGGACTCTCGGGTTTAAGCCACCCGGTCCTGGTAATTTATTTGTGTTAAGCTTTTCTAGTCTTTTCTGGAGCCCAACTTCTGTTAGCCACAAAGTTACATCTTGTGATGTGATACTAACAATACAGTCATGGTTGTTACACCCCTCCTTTTACTGTGTAAAAACTGAAGAGAATAAAGCATTTAGTACAGTTGCCTTTTCCTTTTCATTTGTAACCAACTTCCTGTAATCTTCCTTTATAGGACCAATATGCTCTGATCTCACTTTTTTAAGTTCATATATTTAAAGCCTTTTGTGGTCTACTTTAGATGCCTTGATTGCATCCTTACATTTCTTATTGAATTCCTTGTAGTGTTGGAATGCTGACAATGACCCATCTTCCTTTCTTGAAGGCCATTTTGTTCTCTCTAATATGTATTTTTACTTTAAAGTTTAGCCACCCAGGTTTAATCTTTGTTCTTTTATATTTATTACACATCTATTTTTCCCTCAGTGTTTCTAGGATTTGGTCCCAATTAATATATTGTAATATTGAGCGCAGTTTAGAAAAATTGTTTCATTTGAAGTTTAATGTTTTCGTACTAGCCATGTACCTTACTGCCCTATGTTTTATGTGAAATGGATTATCCTGTGATCACTGGTTCCCAAGTTGTTCTGTATCTCCACATCTGCGACCAGATCTATGTTATCTGTAATTAATAGATCCAGCAAAGCATTATTTTTTGTTGAGAAATCCAGCGATTGGGACATGAAGTTGTCCTGTAAGACCTTTATTAATAGATGGGCCTTTAAAGAGTTAGCTGTCTCCTCCACCCAGTCAATAACTGGATCGTTGAAGTCCCCCATTATGATGATACTGCCCTGCCTTGCTGTCATTTCAAACTGTGATAAGAGGGCACAATCCTCCTTATCCTTCAGATTAAGGGGCCTGTAGCATACCTCTACTATTTGTAAAACAAATAATGATGCAGCACAACTCACTTTCCACATACTCCACTATTAATTTTCATGCTTGTTTCTTCCCTTTGAAGCTCCACCCACAGGGTCTCCACCTCCCTCCTTTCCCTATTTGCAATATTGTCCCTCAGGTTCACTAACAATTCATTTTTGATATACTCACTGTTGGCTATTGCTTCCTTTGAATCTTCCCCCCGTTACCTAGTTTAAAGGCCCTCCGACTTTTTGGCTATTCCCTCCCCCAACAGAGCTGCACCCTTCCACATTAAGGTGCAGCCCATCTCTACTTAAGAGCCAGTAATGGACTGAGAAGTAAGCCCAGTTCTCCAGGAACCCAAAACCCTCCTTCCTGCACCTCAGCCACTTATTACGTTTCTTGAGCTCCTGCTGCCTCTCTGGTGTGGCTCGAAGCACAGGTATTATTTCTGAGAAAACCATCTTGGACGTCCTTTTCTTCAATTGAGTCCAGGAAATCTTTTTTAGGATGCTCCGTCCTCCTCTAGCTTTGTCATTGGTACCAACATATACCATGACAGCTGGGTCTTCCCCAGCGCCACCCAATAATCTGTCAACCGATCCACGATGTGCGGAACTCGAGTGCCTGGTAGACAACATACCATTCAGTGATCACAGTCTTTGTGACAGATTAACCTATATGTCCTTCTAATGATTGAGTCCCCTACCACCAGTACCTGCCTCAACTTGTCTGTATCCTTGCCCCCCTCCTTATTGAAGCAGTATTTCCCCTGTCAGTTAGGGGAAGGCGTCTTCTCAAGCAATGCCACCCCTGAGCTGAAATCCCCAGCATCATGCAACTTGGCATATTTGTTGGCATGTACCAACTCAGGACTAGACTCCCTAAGGCTCTACCCTTTACCCCTCCATCTAACTGTCACCCAGCTACCTACCTCTGGCTCCTTTACCTCCATATCTCCACCCCCTCTATACTGGTCCCCGGACAAGCAACTTCTGAGTAATGTCCAAGCTCTGTTCCAGGTTTCTGATACTTCTCAGTGTTGCCACCTAATTGTCTAGGTTCAGGATCTGGGCTTCCAGAGAAACAACTAGCTCACATGTCGCACAGCAGTACTTAAACGGTTCTTCAAGGAATGCACTGGGGGGCATCACCAACCTCTATTCTAATGGGGATAATCCTTTTCTTTCTCTTTGCTCCTGTCTCCTCTGATCGCTAGGACCAAGCTACTCCAAATTACCTTGGTACGTCAAGTTACAATTTACCCCAGTACTTTAAGTTACTCCAGACTTGAATTGGGGGTCTAATAATAAGTATAATAATACAAATGTATTAAAAAAAAAAAGTATTAAAAAAATGTATGTGAACAATGATTGTACCATACATGCAAGGTTTCACAGCAAACATCTCTCAAATGAGAGCAATGATTCTGGAACCATTCTGATGCAGTATATAAAACATAATATTAACATTGTCAATCTGTAAATAAATATGAAAATATCAATTTTTTTTTTTACTTCCTAACACTATATTTGATAATACTGACAACTGGTAACATATGGTAAAGTTTTTCTCTTAAATTGAGGACAATGTTATGACTAGGCTTGTTAACTTTTAGATGTTAACTAAATGCAATTTTTAGCTGGATTAAAAAAAAAAACGGTCGGGTATTCCGTTTGGCTGGCTTCTGTTGCATGAGCATGCTGGAATATCAGCAGCCAACTGACTCCTGATCAGCACTTTCCGCCAATAGCGTAGAGCATTGATCGGAGAATTCTGGTAGGGGGCCGCCCCCCTATCAGGGCACAATAGCTCAGCAGGGGAGATCTCTGTACTTTTCATAGTGAGTATAGCGGCTCCGACCAGAGCTGACAGTTTTTTTTTGTTCAACCCATGAAAAAAAAAAAACTATAGTGTGTATCAGGCTTTAGACACAAATATCTCAAAGTTACCAGGTTCTGGAGGAAAAAAAATGTTTGTTAAGAAATCAAAATATTTTACTGTCCTGAAAATATGATAATATGTGTATAAAAAGTTTTATTTAAAAAAAAAAACAGATAAAAACACGATAAAAACAGAAAATTCTTGCAGCTTAGAAATCCATGTGAATAGAAATGCTGTGGTGCGTTCCAACTGCCCTTCAAAAACGGCAGAAATTACGTATCACAATCAAGCCCCCTACCGGTTTCATTGGTACACACCAACGTCTTCAGGGGTCAAATTATCTCTTTTTTATTATGTATTTTTTCTTCCTAATACTGTGTTTGATAAAACTGACAATTTATTAAGAATGGAACAAATGATAAAATGCAAAAACATATCAGTTGCCAGGATTTTTTATTGAGCAGGATCATTTAACCAGAGACAAAAAGATGCAGGATTTAACATCATACAGTGAGAGGAGTGTGGTTAATTTTGCAGAGAAGTAAATGAGTAAGTAGCTCAGATTTTAGACACAAACATGATGTCTTCATTTATCACATCAGAAACGTCCTTGGCCCTGGCATGGATCACAAGGATCAGGACAACAGGGGACAACACAAGGGTTGCATGGATTGCATGGATCTGCCAAGAAAAAAAAAACCTTCATTAGTCATATATAACATCATAGCCCCTTCATGACCAGAGGCTATTGAAGCCTGTGGCCCAGATCCACAAAGGAATTACGCCGGCGTATCTTTGCGCCGATTCTCAAAGCAAGATACCCCGGAAAATATGGCTTCAGTCGTCCGGCGCATTAGACGTTCCCTTAAAAAATATGCAAATGAGCTAGATACGCTGATTCACAAACGTACGTGCGCCCGGCGCATTGATATACGTCGTTTAGGTAAGGCGTATGAGCAGCGTAAAGTTACCCCTGCTATATGAGGCGCAAGCAATGTTAAGTATGGACGTCGGAACAGCGTTGAATTGTACGTCGTTTACGTCATTTGCGTAAGTCGTACACGAATACGGCTTGCGTAAGTTACATTCACGTCGAAAGCATTGAGTATTTGCGACGTGATTCAGAGCATGCGCACTGGGATACGTCCACGGACGGCGCATGCGTCGTTCATTCGGCACGTCATTTACGTGGGGTCACCATTCATTTACATACAACATGCCCACTACCAGCCTACTTTGAATTACGCGGACTTACGCCGGCCCATCTACGCTAAGCCGCCGTAACTTAGGATGCAAGTGCTTTGTGAATACGGCACTTGCCTCTCTTAGTTGCGGCGTGGCGAAGCATAAATAAGATACACTACGCCCGCACAAAGATACGCCGCGGTACGTGGATCCGGGCCTAAATGTTTAGAACAAAATGAGCAGTGTCAGCATGTGTTGGTTCACTTGACAATAATTCTAAATAATTTGCCAACATGAATATTTTTTACATTGTTAAAAGTGATATTAAAGGCAGGATTTTTTTAAAATAACAAACATGTTATATTTACCTGCTCTGTGCAAAGGTTTTGCACAGAGCAGACCTGATCCTCCTCTTCTCAGGTCCCTTGCTGGCTCCTCCTTGCCCATAGCACTTTCGAGCCCATAGGACACACAGAACGGGGCTCAGATCCACCCCCGCTCCCCCCTCACTGGCTGTGATTTACAGCCATGAGAACAAATGGTTCCTGCTGCTGTGTCTCAACCAATGAGGAGCCTTTACAATCACTTTAAAGTTTAAGTAAAGGAAAAAACTTTTTTTTTAGTTTTGGATAGAGTACAGATGGATTAGAATACCTGTGACATTGTATGGCTGTCTGTGCCCCACTTAAGGGGATCACCCTCTCTATTTCATTGAAAATGAAAGTAAAAGAAAAAACAAAATTGCGGTGCGGTTACATCTTGCGACTTCACGCTGACCCAAAACAACAAGTGGTGTGGTTGCATTACACGGCGCTGTACGTCGTCTACTGCAGTTGTTCCTGGAGCCCCACTACCGTACCCACATCTGCAGACATTGGACGGTCTCAGTACCAAGCCCAGTTCCTACACTGCACCTCCCTCCTTCCACCTGGGACTCATTTTTGGAGCTGTGGCAGCCCCAGCCCCATCCAAAGGGATCCTTGTTATTGATGGACTGATGTTAACTCCTGTCGTTCTGGACTCTGGCAGTGGTATAGTTTCTATCATTTTACCCATTAGCTACATTGACTGTCTAGTTGCAATTGATATGTAGCTCAAGCATCATTATTTTTAAAGTGCAATATTGTAATATGGTATTTTTATTTTTACTTTCAAGACTATAACGTTTTTATTGCTGACCCAATTTAGCGCTGCCCTTGACTTTTTTCCCCTGTGTACACACGGCCAGTTTTCCCGACAGAAAAACTGCCTGAGAGCAGAAAACCGGCCGTGTGTATGCTTCACAGCAGTGTTTCCCCATAGGAAAACTGCGGAAAGAAAAAAAGCAGTTTTCCTGTCGGGAAAACTGCTAAGCAGCATACACATGGCCGGTTTTCCCAGCCAAAGGAAAACACAGTAGTTTTTCCGATGGGTAAACCGATCATGTGGACAAGGCATTAGAAAGTTAAAATGCTTTTGTAAGCACAAATAATGAAAACAAATTCTAGTTATTACATTAGGTGGTATGTTGGACTTAAAGGGGTGTTCCAGCCAAAAAATGTGTTTATTAAAAGTCAGCAGCTACAAAAAGTGTAGCTGCTGGCTTTTAATAAATACTCACTTACCTGCTCCTGCGTTCCAGCGACGCGCCGACCGGGGCTCCGCTCCTCTCCCCCCCTCCCCGGCCGGCGTCTTCATCCCGACTGTGGGCACCCAGCCGTGACAGCCTTCGGCTTCACGGCCGGGCACCCACGGCGCATGCGCGAGCCGCACTGCGCATGCGCGTGCGGCGCGGCTCGCCGCTGATTGGAGAGGCGATCGCATGGGACCTGTCAGTGTCCCATGTGATCGCCTACAGGGAGGAACTGGTGTAGGCGATTAAGGCTTAATCGCCTAACCAGCCCCTCAGCGGAAGCAGGAAGTGGGACAGGAAGTCCCACTCCTACTGAAGCCCCCATTCCCCCCCCCAAAAAAATTACATGCCAAATGTGGCATGTAAGGGGATGAGGAGTGGAACAAGAGGAAGTTCCAAATTTGGGTGGAACTCCTCTTTAATTCTTTGCATATTTTTCCCATTATCAAGTAAAAACATATGTTCATTTATAAGCCACCTATATAAGAAACACTGACATGTGCACTGTTTGTGATCTGTGTACACCAGAGCTAAGAATCACCCTTTGCCAAGGGGATTGTATTAATACCCAAAAACAATATTTTATTCTTCTTTACCTTGCTGGCGGACATGGACGGTGCCATGGTGGTGATGGTGAGGTTTACATGCTGAAGAAATACAAACATATTGAAGAAAATCAGCAAAAATCAACCAACAAACAACAAAAGCTATCTGAAAAATATTGCAACTGTAGTAAAGCCCACCTAATTTATATGTAACCTGAGATTTATTAAATTACTGCACCATATGTTTCTGAGTGATATAACCACCACCATAACATGTTTCTGTCTTGTGCAACTAACTTTTTTGCTTCTTAGGGACAGGAATGAGCCCTCAGTAAGTGAAATCAGAGAATCGGACCTTATTTTCCTTTGGCTGGGGCTTATAGTAGATTCTAGTAACATATTAAAATTATTCTGCTCACCATGTCATGTATATTTCATATCATGGATAATCTAACTAATCTTCTGGCTTACTTTAAGATGCTATGATATTGTAAGCCATGTAACCACACATAATAAAATATATTATAAGCCGTATTTTTTCCTGGCGATAAAACATTTTGCTTAAAAAGAACATAAAGCCCTGCTAAAGCTAAACTACGGTTACTGAAAAAATATTTATAACTGACACAAACAGTTACTTATTGCAAAAACTATGTACAGGATTTTATACATATAACACTTACGGTCTTGGCATGGATCCTTGCAGACTACTACATTTTGGCAAGGGTTGTATGGATCTTGGCATTGGATCTTCTGGGTAACACATTTTCCTTTGATTCCAGACATATCTGCTTTTAAGTTTGGTTTCCTTCTTGGAGAATTTCTTGGGTTGTTTGAATAATGTATGATGGCACCTTTTTATATATACTGTAAGTGGAGGTAAAATTAGAACACATTCCCCACTGACTGGTCACAAGAAATTTACTAGTAGTTTAAAAACTATCCACTTACAGGTACCTATCATTTACTAATTTGTTTGATGTTTATTTAGCACTTTGCTATTTATTTCCTTACACTCTATAATTTAATTGTTTTATATACTGACACGTAGTTTTAATTATGTTTATGTGTTAGAGTGCAAATTGAAAAATTGTAGTAGTAGTAATATTTACAGTATATTGCAGCATGTGGCTCATATGAGGACAGTAATATTAAGACATGTGCGATATTACCTAAAAGGTAAACATGGCTGCATATGGGGGTCTTACTTATTCAATCAAATCATTAGGTGTCCTTCGTTTACACTCATGTTACAGTGCATGGTCAACATAACAAAGACAAATAAAGTCTGACAATTATCATTTTTAGAAAGAGGCCAGCAATGGCAACATTTGTACTTCAACTTTATGACAGAAGTAAACAAAATACTTTGCTGATAGAGTCTGCTGCTAACCGACCTCGATACCTTGGATTTAAATGTACATTCACAACTGAGTTAAGCTGGGTATATCCGCATAAAAAATGTATCCAGTTCATCAAGAGTCAGCTAAATTTCCATGCGTGCGTGGCCCTCCCTGTTCAATAGAATTTGGTCATTAGACAATCTTCTGTGAAATGGGCCTGCTGGAAAACCAGCAATCGATCGGCCATTGCAACCGACAAGTGCAGCACTGATCGATGTATTCTGATGGGCACGGAGGGGGGGGGGGTTGTTACCGCTGTTAGGGTACAATGATGCTGTAGGGAAGATTTCTGCACCCACATTGTGTAAATGTGGGAATTTGAGTTTTTAAGGGATTGCTGTCTTTTAAAATGGGTTTGCACTGGATGATTTTTTCAAACCCTCAACATGCTGAAAAAAAAAATAAAAAAAAAAAAATAAAACCATCACCCGGTGTATATCCAGCTTTAGAAAAGTGATCCCTTGTTTGATGGTGTAAGATGTGATCTGCAAAGGATGAAGATTAAGAGAGGAACAGGACCTTTGAAGGCCCTGTGTCTATTATATCTACATGCTGCTGAGGCTTGTCTTTGCGGTTGGAGCTCCACCCAATCACACTGCCCGGATGTTAAACGGGCGTCTTGGGTTTTAAAAATAGTTTTCAGACTATATATATATATCCCATGTACTTAACTAGTTACCGACCGCCCACCGTCGTTATACATCGGCACTTTAAAGATGGATATCTCATCTCTTCAGTGGGCGGTCCTGTCAACGATAACGGCGGTCTCCGTGGCGGATTCACTGCGAGATCGCCATTTTCGGTGGCGGGAGAGGGGCCCCCCTCCCGCCGCTCTCCCGCGCCCTCCGCCGCTTACCATAGCCGTTGGAGGCGATCGGGTCCGCTCGGCTGCTGTGTGGGGCCTATTCCTTGTAATAAGAATAAAAGTGATATTTTTTTTTTATTTCAGTGTTAAAAATTGTAAAATAAATAAAAATAAATACGAAAACAAAAACTTTTTTTTAAAGCACCCCGCCCCGACGAGCTCGCGCTCAGAAGCGAACGCATACACGAGTAGTGCCCGCATAGGAAAATGGTGTTCAAACCACACAAGTGAGGTATCGCCGCAATCGTTAGCGTGAGAGCAATAATTCTAGCCCTAGACCTCCTCTGTAACTCAAAAAATGCAACCTGTAGAATTTTTTAAACGTCGCCTATCGAGACTTTTAAGGGTAAAAGTTTGACGCCATGCCACGCGCGGGCGCAATTTTTAAGCGTGACATGTTGGGTATCATTTTACTCGGCGTAAGATTATCTTTCACAATATGTAAAAAAATTGGGCAAAATTTATTGTTGTCTTATTTTTTAATTTAAAAAAGTGATTTTTTTCCAAAAAAAGTGCGCTTGTAGGACCGCTGCGCAAATACGGTGTGACAAAAAGTATTGCAATTAAGGTCATTTTATTCTCTAGGGTGTTAGAAAAAAATATATATAATGTTTGGGGGTTTTAAGTAATTTTATAGCAAAAAAAATGTTTTAGTCTCGTAAACACCGAATCTGAAAAACAGGCTCAGGGCTTAAGTGGTTAAAGGGTCACTAAAGGAAAAAATTGTTTTTGCTGAAATGACTGTTTACAGGGTATAGAGACATAATAGCTAACTGATTCCTTTTAAAAATGATTAAAAATAGATACAAATCAATCATATAATGTGCCTGCAGTTTAGTTTCACTTTTAAACTGGTTTCATGTTTCTGTGATGTAAAGAGACACACAGAACAAAAACAAACAAATACAGGGCAGTATTTTGTTTTTAAAATGAATCTGATTGGTTCTGAGGAGTTTTAGACACACAGTAATGACAGCTTGGACCAGAATGAAAAGCTGCTATGAGATTTTTCATAAGGAGCCAGACAAGCAGGAAGTGTGGAGATCAGAGCAGAATTACAGCAACTTCAAAGCAAAAACGAATAATGAGGACATGAAACTAGGACTTCAGTAAGGTAAAAGAAGCTATTTAGCTAAAAAAAATCCTTTAGTGATCCTTTAAGTATTCACAGCCTTTGTTATGACACTCAAAATTGAGCTCAGATGCATCCTGGTTCCACTGATCATCCTTGAGTTGTTTCTGCAACTTGATTGGAGTCCACCTGTGGTAAATTCAGTTAATTGGACATCATTTGGAAAGGCCCACACCTGTCTATATAAAGTCCGACAGTTAAAGTGGTTGTAAACCCCAAAAACGTTTAAAAAAAAAAAACTGCGAGACAAAGGCATAATGAGCTGTCCCTGAGTTGTCCCAGAGCAGCTGGAAAAAATAGTTCCTAGAAACAACAATAGAAAAAAAAACACAGACTTTGAAAAAGCGCACGATGCGCAAAAAGTGTTGTCAAGGTACCCCTCTCTTATGCACTTGACCCCCGCTGTGTCCCTCTGAACATGGGAACACAATAGCAGTGTATTGGCCTCTAGCAAGGCTGCCTACGTGACGTGCTTTGGGAGCTAAAACTGTGGGTGTACCTCAAGGCTTTCCCCACTAGAAAGCAGCAGAGTGCAGGGAAGGTTCAGTCCACTGCACAACATCATGTGGCTGTTTCTTCAGCCTTAAGATGGACGTTTTGGCACGGAGCTTCCTGAATCTCCCATACAGGCAGCAAAACAAATGTTACAAGGATGATAACCCTTCCTATGTTATCCACAAAGCTTAAAAATAGTTTTTTTGGCTAGAGCTACACTTAAAAAATGTACCTGTTCCAAATTACAAACGGATTCAACTTAAGAACAAACCCACAGTCCCTATCTTGTTTGTAACCTGGGGACCACCTGTATACTGCTGTACAGAGTATATAGGGCTGGGGTGCCCTACGCCTTTTTTTTTATTTGGGTGCAGGGTTCCCCTTAATACCAATACCAGACCGAAATGGCCTGGTAATGGGTTGGGGGGGGGGGGGGAACCCATGCTGTTTTTCTCAATGATGTTCATCTATATTGCCGGGACCTGACATTACATTACAAGCAGTTTTAAATGACTTTTATTCCTTTTGGAAATTTCATTTTGCTGCAGACACTGTTCAAAACACTGGAAAATGTGTTTTATTTATTTATGACAATAACTTGCATTTTAGCCTTTAAAATTAGCACTTTCTATTTGGGTCTCATAAGGCCCATACACACTATCAGTTTTCCTGCAGGTTTTTCTCTTCAGGTTTACGAAAACCATGTAGTGCACGGGCCTGCCTGATTGCATACAAATTGAAACCCTAATGCCGCGTACACACAATCATTTTTCAGCATGAAAAAAAAACAACGTTTTTAAAAACGTAATTTAAAATGATCGTGTGTGGGCTTCACATCATTTTTCATCTTCTGAAAAACGACCAAAAGAAATGTAAGCATGCTGCATTTTTTAACGTCGTTTTAAAAAATGTAATTTTTTGGGTTGTAAAAATTATCGTGTGTGGGCTAAAACGACGTTAAAAACATGCTCAAAAGCAAGTTATGAGACGGGAGCTTGAATGGAACTTCCCCTTTAGAGTGCCGTTGTACGTGTTATACGTCACCGCGCTTTTCTCATCATTTTTTAAAAACGATGGCGTGTGGGCAACATCGTTTTTAATGATGAAGTTGGAAAAACATATTTTTTTCTACATGCTGAAAAACAATGTTTTTTTAATGCCGAAAAGTGATCCTGTGTACGCGGCATTAAGGTTTGACCTCATATTAGATGGTTTTGATAAACCTGAAGAGAAAACCCTGCAGGAAAACTGATAGTGTGTATGGGGCTAGACCAGTGTTTTTCAACTCCAGTCCTCAAGGCACACCAACAGGTCATGGTTTCAGGCTTTCCATTATTTTGCACAGTGATTTGATCAGTTTCACTGCCTTAGTAATCACCACAGCCATTTTATCTGAGGGAAATCCTAAAAACTTGACCTGTTGGTGTGCCTTGAGGACTGGAGTTGAAAAACACTGGGCTAGATTTTAACAGTGTTTGTGTGTTGGCTCAAACTTTTGGTCAGTTCACATGTTCTGCTGCAAACCGAACTGGGGGTGTTCGGCTCATCCCTAACATATTGTCTCCTCCTTTAAGGCTCATGATCTTATCATGTTCTGATTGCTTTCCAAATTTTTAAACTAACATTTGAGGGTTCAACTGTAGCGAACATACATTTGGCCTTGATGCAAGAATGAAAGGGCTAATCAAGAAATGTGAATTACAACTTAATAAAGTGCATTAGTGTCAACAAATTATCAAATGTGCATAAAAAATGTGGATATTTAGACAATAAATTTATAGATGTAAAACAATAATTTGTTTTGGTCTTCTAGTGGTCCAACACCGTGCTTCCTATAAAGTGCAACGTGCATTAATAAAAGTGCTTCACCCGAAGTGTCATAAAATTGTGCTCACCAGATATCCAAGGCCATAAATGACCACCAGGCATATAGGATAATTTTTTTTTCAAAATCTTTCCTCCTTTAAGCCTCTCACAGGCTATAATCACTGCTCCCAGATATTAGCAGGACTTCATCTCAATCCACTTACATGGGATATACTCTTTACTCAGCATAGGCTTAGACATCCGTGACCCCCTTTTTCATCCAATCTGAAAATTGTTTGGCTCCAGCTTTATGAGCCACAAGGAGGCAGAGATAGTGTAATACAGTCTTTTTAATCCATAAAATCACTTACAAGGCTTGTATCTTGTGTCAGGTATAGCAGAGTTTTAGCACAGCTTGAGGGAAGGCAGAGGCCGGTCCGTCACTAGCGTGTGATACAAACAACGCGACATGCACCTCAGCTGTTTCAATGGGGTAAGGAGCTCCTGTATCACACATTTGGTCTTTTTGCATAGGACTTACTTTTGACTTAATTTATATGTAGGAAATCCAGATTTGCTGTTTTAAAAAGATGGTAAAAGCTCTAAACTGTCTGCTTTCATGTGTAGATCCACTTTTTTTAGAACATTTTATGATTGAGCAGGTATTGCTTTGAATACATTATTAAGGACAATTAACTGTTTTTTTCTTTTAAATTGTGTATTTTAACTGTGGACAAGGTTTTGACTAGGCTTGGTAACTTGTGGATGTTAACTAAATGTAAATTAGACACAATTATCAAAGAAATTAACAGTTTCTGGGTTAAGCCATTTTGGACTAAATTAAAAAAAATGCTTATTATTATCAAATGACAATTTTTCACCGCCCTGAAAATATTTTTAAACATCACCGAGATACAATCAGGAGAATAAACCGTATTAAATATTTAAAAATACTGATGCTGTGTATAAAACAATATTGCCGTTGTCATTAATTTGTAAATAATTCTAAAAATATCTTTTTTTTTTTTTTTTTACTTCCTAATACTATGTTTGATAGAACCAACAATATAATAAGTATGGAACAAATAATGAAATGCAAAAACATATTAGTTGCAGAGATTTTTATTGAACAGGGTCATTTAACTAGACAAAAAGATGTAAGATTTAACATTGTACAATGAGAGAAGTGTGGTTCAATTTACAGAGAAGTAAATGAGTAGATCAGATTATAGACACAAACATGACGTCTTCATTTATCACAGCAGATATGTCCTTAGCTGTGGCAGGGATCACAAGGATCAGGACAAAATGGGACAACACAAGGGTTGCATGGATTGCATGGATCTGCCAAAGAAAAAAAATATATTCATTAGTTATATATTACATCCTTTATGATCAGAGGCCATTGAAGCCTAAATGCTCAGATCAAATATAGCAACATCACTATATATTGGCACTCTTGACAATAACTAATTTACCTGAAAAACTTTTACATTGTTTGACGATGCATGTAATGTTTTACCCACTTGCCGACTAGCCGCCGCAGTTATACAATGGCAGGTCGGCTCTATTGCGTGAATCTTCATAGCTGTATATGATACAGTGCGCAAGCACACTTTTGCGCAAACCAACCAATTTGCGCATATTGCCAAAATATGTAGAAGGATACATATTGGCCTGATGAAGAAATATATGTTTTTTCAAATTTTTGGGGGATTTTATTATAGCAAAAAGTAAAAAATATTGTATAGGAAACAGTTGAAATGTGCACAGTTTATGATCTGTGAACACTAGAGCTAAGAATTGCCCTTCCTACTGATGGGAGTATTGTCTTATTAAAAAGTATACACTCTTCATCCGTTATCTTAAATATTCAAAACAATAATCTATTGCTCAAATGAGCTTGTTGGCGAACATAGATGGTGCCATGGTGATGATGGTGAGGCCTACATGCTAAAGAAATACAAACGTATAATAAAAAAACACCAAGTAACAGGTAAAATCAACAAAAGAAATTCGTTCATCATATGCTTTTACTGGTAATACCACTACCATGACAGGATTGTCTTGTGCAACTAACTTTTTTGCATCTTAGGCCCCATACACACGAGCGGACAGATTTGTTCAAATCTGTCCATCCGACAGATTTGAACAAATCTGTCTGCTGGGATTTTGGTTTGCTCGCGTGTACACACGAGCAAACCAAAATCGCCGCCAGCAGATGGCACGCTGACGTGTCGGTGACGTGGCGGTGACGTTGACGCCGCCACGTCACCGCACCAGGAAGTAAAACACTTCCGCGCATGCGCCGAATCCATTCGGCGGCGGTGCGGCGGCGGTGCAGGACGACATGTCTGCTGGTAAGCATACTAACCAGCAGACATGTCGGGCGGGCGGATTGCCACCCGATAGATTTCAAAGCATGCTTTGAAATCTGTCGGGTGGCCAAATCCGTCGGCTCAGCCGTACACACGATCGAATCTGTCTGCTGAAACGGTCCGGCGGACCGTTTCCAGCGGACAGATTTGATCGTGTGTACGAGGCCTTAGGGACAGGAAAGAGTCTGCGGTACTTGAAATAAAAAAATCTAACCTTGTTTTCCCAGGTTAAGACTTATAGTAGACTCCATTTAGACAATACACATATTTTCTACACTTCAGTCTGTATTTATATTTCATATCAGGCCTCTGCAATCTTATTCCTCGTCCAACTCATTTTAGATGCTTTTATATTGTAAGGCATGTAACCAAATATACAAAAATATAGTTTACGCCTTGTTTCCTGGAGGTTTGCTTAAAAGGAATTTTAATGTCCAAATAAAACTAAACTACAGGTACTGATAAGATATCTTAAAACTGACACAAGTTTATACCTACACTTTGTTAACAGAAAATATAGGAAAGAATGAATTATACAGTGGAAGCAATACATACAACCTTTGTAAATTTTATTAAGTATAACATTATGTAATGTAACACTTACGGTCTTGGCATGGATCTTTGCAGACTACTACGTTTTGGCAAGGGTTGCATGGATCTTGGCATTGGATCCTCTGGGCAACGCATTTCCCTTTGATTCCAGACATATCTGCTTTCAAGTTTTGTTTCCTTCTTGGAAAAATCTGAAGATATTTTTTGGTAGTTTGAATAATGTATGATGGCACCTTTTTATATACTGTATACTATAAGTGGAGGTGGAATTAGAACACATTCATCCACTGGCAGTGGCTGGTCATACCAGATTTACAAGATGTTTAAACACTATCCACATGTTTATCATTTACACATATTTTTGGTCCTTATTCAGCATTTTGCTAATTATTTACCTACACTCTATAATTTAAGCATCTTAATAGTAATGTTTTTTGTCTTTTTAATTCCTTTTTAATTATTTAGACATTGATGTATAGTTTTAATTAGGATTATGTGTTAGAGTGCAGATTGAAAATTTGTAGTAGTCACTCATTTTTATATTGCAACATGTTGCTCATATTAAGACATGTGCGATATTCCTCAAAAGGTAAGCATGTTTGTGTATAGAGGTCTTGATTATTCAGAAGTAAATCATTATTTCTCCTTTGTTTACACTCTATTTACATTCACTATTTAGTGCATGGTCAGTTTGACACAACGAAACACACTCAAACAATCAGCATTTTCAGAAGTCAGCCATGACAACCTTTGTATTTCATCTTCATGACAAATGCAATCTAACAACTTTGCTGATAAAGTCTGCTAATTACAGACCCCTATAGCTTGGGTTTAAATATGCATTCACAATTGAGTTAGAAACCTGATTTCTTGTTCCAGCATACAAGAACATGGTACAGCAGGCACATATCAGGAAAATGATTGTGTTGTTGGATAACAAACAATTTAATTTCTGGTGCTGCTGGGGTTAACACAGTCAATTGGACCTGTCATAGACACTCATCGTGAGTGCTGACTATGTCTGCCCTTCCCCCCCCCCCTTTATTCATCATAGAAGTTGTACTTAAGCTTCCATCAATAAAAATAAATCTATAGATGGGGAGGCAGACCTTTCATTCACCCGCTCAGCCTCCATTCATAAAAGTATTATCATAGCTGGAACCTTCCCATGTGCTGATTTTTTTGATTTTTTTTTTTAACTAAACTCAGGCTATAATGGATATTACATTAATGTAATATAAAATCATCTCCAGCTATTTATTTGGTGGAAAAGTATGTAGGATGTGCTCTGAAAAGTAAGGGGTAAAATCTAGAGGTACTATACTTTGTGGGCACAGCTTCTGAAGGCAAGTATACATCCTGTATGAACGAGAAGAAAAAAACGAAGGCGCAACCATCTAAGTAAAAAATATATAGTGTCACTAGAGGGATGTATCACAGACATAAAATTAGCAAGACATCATGATATAATAAGTAAGTCCATTTTGGAAGTCCATGAAATGAAGAGTAATCAAACAGCATCTGGCGGCAGCAACCTTAGAGCGAAGCAAGTAGGCAGATGGCTCTGGGACGAATATGACGTCACTATGGAGGGCGTGCTGACGTGTGGATGGGCGGTTAAGCGTTTCGAAGCAATTGAACACTTTCTGCCGGAGGACCCCCAAGTCAACCCCAGACAAGCCCAATTCATACTAGAGGCCACTAACTTCTGCCTCAAACATAAGTATTTTAGGTTTGAAGGTGGATTTTACTTACAGTCCAATAGCATAGCTATGGGGGTGAATTTTGCCCCCAGCTATGCAAACCTAGCCATGGGTCTTTGAAAATTACAATATATAACCCGCAACAACCCATATTCTTCCCACATTGTGTTCTATGTTCGCTCTATCGATGATATATCAATCATATGGGATGGCGCTCTGGATAGCATTGACCTGTTTGTACAACATTGCAATAACAATTCTTTGGGACTTTCCTTCACTTATGTCACTGACCAAGAACAATTGGCACTCCTGGATCTAGAGCTTTGTCATGATGGTCCAACTATATACGCAAAAAATGTTGTCAAGCCCACTGCTGGCAACTCCTTTTTTCATTACCGGAGTTACCACTACCCAAAATGGATCAACAATTTTTCCAAAAGCCAATGTCATAGAATCCAAATTAATTGAACGAGGGATGTAGATTTACATATGCAGGTTGAGATTCTCAGTCGAAAATTTCTGGAGAAAGGGTTCCCTCCTTCATTGATTTCTGAGGCCTTTCAACATTATAAAAATCCTCAGCTCCCAAAATCAGCCAGTAACAAGGAACTTCAGCCTATGCGATTCACCACCCAATTCCATACCAAATATAAACATGTGGAGAATATTCTGGCCAAACATTAGCCCATAGTACTCAAAGACCCCTTTTTTGCAAACCACCCTTACCCAGAAACCCCAAGTATCTTATCGCAGGGAAAAACATTTAAAAAGTAAAATCACACACAGTAAGATGAAATAGCCCCCTAAAAACTTTAGTCATCACATTCCTTTGATCCCTTTGGTGGGAATTTTTTCAATAGTGCAAAAAACTATGTTTGACCTGCCAGTTAGTAGAACATGGCCAAAACAGTTTCACGATGAAAGGAAAAAATGAAAAACCTATGAAAGGAATTCCATGGCTCTTCCAGCGAATATGTTGTTGACTACTTGACTTGCCTATGTGGGTAGAACCATCCGCACCTATAAGCGATTTGGTGAGCATAAATGCTTCAACGAAGAGGGTTGCGACAAACACAGCGTCCCCAGAAATGTTTATGAAAAGCACCAGCAGTCCACAGTTGGTTTAAAAGTATGGGTGATTGAGGCAATCCCAAGCAGGCTGCCCCCAGCAGAACAGTATAAATGCATGTGCCGACAGGAGACTTTTTGGATTTATTCCTTACATATTCTTACTCCCGGGGGTTAAATGAGGAAATTGAGATCTACACCATGCTGTAACCTCTTTTCTTTAATTTTTCAATTTTCATCATGCATTTCTCAATTTTTTACATCAGGACCCTAAGGCCTCTTACACACAGATCAGTTTTTCTTCAGGTTTTTCTCTTCAGTTTACCAAATCCATCTAATATGAGGTCAAACCTCAAGAGTCTCAATTTGTATGCAATCAGGCAGGCCCTTGTACTACATAGTTTTGGTAAACTGAAAAGAAAAACCTGAAGAAAAACTGATCTGTGTGTAAGAGGCCTTATGGTCCCTTATATCCTGGAAATCGCATCAATAGGAAACTTGTGCTGGGGGTGGTGGTACACAGATAGTAAGTAAACCTAATTAACCTTAAGCGCTGTATCCCTGTATAAATGTGTTTTATTTGACATGCTTATTGTGACAATATGGTTCATGTCACATGCTCTTTTCGACAATTACATCAAGGCTGGTTATTTATTTATTTTTTCATGTCATCAATTAAAGCCCACCCCCTCCCTTTATTTTCTCCCCTTTCATTCCCCAATTCCTCTCCCCTCCCTTTTCCCTTCATTCTATTGTTTGGCATGATAAACTTTTAATATTACAATAATGGTCGATATGACTTTTTTAATTAAGTATTTGACTCTATTGTTTTTTACTTTATTGTATGTTATTTTGATATGATCAAAGTCCAAAGTCCACTGGCCATTGTATTTTCACGACCAAGGTCAGCCAAGCACAGTGTGTGTTTGTGTATTTAAGCTGCAACCTCCTTGGTGCAGCAGGCCAGTAGAAGGAGCTATAAGCTCTGAGAGCATAGCCAGCCCTCCTCCTGTCCTCTCCATGATCTGATTGACATTGCTTCCTCCTGTGTGGTCCATGCGGAGCAACCCAGACTTCCTGTCGCTTTCTGCCTATATCTTGTAAGGGCAATGTATCTTGTGCAATAAACTGTGTTACTAAAACTACACTTAGGTGCGCCTCCCTTTCCCCTCCTTTTCTGTCAACATTTGCTGAAGGACATTAAAAACTTTTTTTTACACTGTCCTCTATGGCAATCTAGTAAATAAGGAAAACCTGTAAATAGAAATAAAGTGGAACTAAACTCTTCCAAGCAACATTAATTATTTTAATCCTTGTGCTTCTAGCATTAGTAAATAGATAGGCAGGTATTTTTTATTTTATTTTTTTACATTTTTTCATATATTTTCTTCCTGGTTACTGACCTACACCAGAGTCTTCATGGGGATTTTCTCATCTGAGGGAGGGGAAGATGGCCAAAACTAGAAATGCTAGGGGATGTGTTTTGAAGTAACTTCTCAACAAAATTAAGCATGGACACATGAATTAAGGTGAGTTTGCTTTAAAGATTAAATATGAGTTAGGTATCAATTTCAGTTTGTAATGCTCAGATACTATTAAGTTCTGCTTTAAGAATCCATTATTTTGGAACTGTAGCTAAGCTGTTCATGCAGAAAATGTAAATGTGCAAACGTTGGGAAGTGATGTATACATCTTTCTGAATTTGAAGCATGAAGAAAAGTAGGCTTATCATTTTATGATTAGGGAGGAGCTGGATCAACTGTGGGTATGAAGTTGGGTGTATGGGATGTACTGTATTTTATTTTGTTTTTTTTTATGGTTGAACTGGATGGACTTGTGTCTTTTTTCAACCTGACTAACTATGTAACTATGTAACTATAAACAGTAATGTGCAAACAGAAAGTCTCTGAAAGTGTTTCCCAAATGTCCCAGAAAAAAGGATCCAAAGATGGAGAAATGGTGCCGAGAAAGGACGTTTCACAGTGGACACCTCTGGTGGTCCATAACTCCTCACCTCACGGCTATGGCACGGATAGCCAAATTAGACCACCTCGTGACGAGACGCTTAGGGACCGAGGAGCTTCAGAATCTACACGCCTGACGCAGCAAGACCCCCCTGCAGTCTGTCTGGTATTTTGTGCCCAGTTTTATCTTCTAAATGTGAGTGCATCCATGTCTTTTCAATAAACTTGTTTAACTTTTGCGGGGCTGTACTATGGTTTTTCTCTTTTTTGATATACACGCTGTATGAGGGTCCCCTCCACCTGCTCTAAGTGTCCACCCAGCCCAGATACAGAAGAGGAATAGCCAGGTGTGCATCCAGGACCCGGGACGAACTCGGAGTTCGTGGGAGATAGGCCCACCATTAATGATTAATGATGCGTGCATAGACATTTCCCTAACACTATCCATACCTACATTGTATTTTCTCCATGCCTTTTTCGCTGAGGAGTGCTGCTGTCGTCTCTGTCCATTGAAGTGCTTTCCCTTCCCCTCTGCTGGAGGTGGTCTAATTTGGCTATCCGTGCCATAGCCGTGAGGTGAGAAGTTAGGGACCACCAGAAGTGTCCACTGTGAAACGTCCTTTCTCGGCACCATTTCTCCATCTTAGGATCCTTTTTTCTGGGACATTTGGGAAACACTTTCAGAGACTTTCTGTTTGCACTTTACTGTTTATCCATGTACATTTGTATAATATTTATAATATTTGTATTGCTCACTGTGATATATACCTTAGGGTGCCCCCTAGTGGGAAGCCTTTCTTGATTTCACTATTTACACCCACCAGTATATTGTGTACATTTTGTTTTTTTGGGATCTGTACCTTTTTTCTTTGTTATTTGCCATTTTTGGTATGCCACATTTTGTGTTACACTTAACCTAGACGTATATGTACGGACACATCATCCTTGTATGTTACCACTCTGTTCTGAACTTGTCCCCACCCCCTTTTGCTTTCACTTATGCCCACTAGTGTAGGGATTCATTCCCGTATCTCACCCTTTCACAGCGCATACACCAACCCCCCTTGTTATAACAAGTAATGGTATTCAAAAACATATCAGTTGCAAAGATTTTATTGAGCAGGGTTATTTAACCAAAGACAAAAGATTCAGGATATAACATTGTACAGTGAGAGGAGTGTGGTTTATTTTGCAGAGAAGTAAATGAGTAGATTAGATTATAGACACAAACATGATGTCGTCATTTATCACAGCAGGTATGTCGATGGCTGTGGCAAGGATCACAAGGATCAGGACAACAGGGAACAACACAAGGGTTGCATGGATTGCATGGATCTGCAAGAAAAAAAACCCTTCATTAGTCATATATTACATCCTAATGCCAACATGACCAGAGGCCATTGAAGCTCAAAATTAGTTTAGCTCCATTAGTATGTGTTGGTTCTCTTGGCCGTAACTCTAATTTGCCTACCTGAATAATTGTTATATTGATAAAGAACCCATCACATTACATTACTGTTTTAATAAATATTTTTCTCTGAATTTATTATAAGATGACAAATCGACAACAATGGACAAAAATGTTGAAAAGAATAACGTTTAGTTATTTTTTCGTAGCCGTTTTTAATCAAACAGGCATTTTTTTATCCATAAAAAAAAAAAAAAAAGCTGATAAAAGCTACACTGAAAAACGCTGAATAAAGCTATTGCAAAAACGCAAAAAAAAAATTTGCAAGGCTCCCTGCAAAGCTACTGCCGTTTTTTTATAGCTTTTATCAGCTTCAGTGTGCATGGAGCCTTTTGTTTTCTTTTATACAAACTGTAATGCTATCTAACACTTCATCTTGACTGCCCAGAGAAAGAGAGAGAAAGAAGCAAAGTACCTTATACAGGATGAGGAAGTTTGAAACTTCCAGTGACCCCATGATTAGCTGTCATAATGATCACATGATGGAAAAACCTTTCTAATTGGTTCCTGATAATTTTATGCCTTGTTAATCAATCTCCCTTAAAACGGAACTTCAGTATTTTTTTCGACTTTCCATTAAAAATTCTGCCCTTGTTGTTTTAACTTTGGTTAGTAATTTTTTTTTTTTTGCCAGTAAATACCTTATACAGCCCACTTCCTGTTTCTTGTCGGTTTCTTGTCTGTTAAAAAGCCTAGGCTTATGACATCATGCACAGCTCTCTCTCACTGAGAGTTTGTCAGGAAGTGAGTGAGGAAGAGTTATAGGAGGGCCAATAAAAGCTGCAGGGCTGCAGAGCTGGAGGTGTGCCTCTGTGTGTCTGTGTAAATCCAGGAATTGAACAGGCAGCAGCTTTAGATGCCCACAGTTTAAATGGTTGCAGCCAGACTTAGTAGAGGGAGATTTCTGCAGCATATTTGGCAAGTACAGAATCACAGTATATATAAAATAATATGCAAAGTGGTTGGAGGGAAGCTTCAGAATGGCAAAAATGATTTTTTTTTTTTACAAATTATGTGAGCAGACCACAGTTCCTGTTTAAGCTGTTAAGGCAGGTGATCGCATGCCAAAGCTGCAATGCTTTACAGCAGCAAAAATGATATACCTGAAAGGGTCTGTGCAATGTACACAGTCAGAGTGGGTTCTTAGGGGTTAAACAGGCAGTGAGGAGTTGACAAAACATCTCCTAGCTATCCACCACAATCTGCTCTTTGAGAGCCAAACTGTGTGCAAACAGGCACTTAGACTGAGAACTGTGACTGTGATAAGTCCCAGAATTAGCAGTGGGCAGAGATGTGCACTCCTAGTTCACAGGTGCAATATGAATTAACATGATCATTTTCATGGTAAGGATAGCTGATGATCTTTATCTACAGACTGTAGATGAAGAGTGCATAAGCAAAATATATGTGATTAGTAAATGCATATCATTTACAGAGGTTTGCAAAACAATCCATATTACAGTCCTCTAGTGCACACTACTTTTTTGTTAATCAATTTTCAATCATGTTCCACTTCTTTTTGCATTAATATGCCAATGGTGATATAAAACAATTTTTACCCACTGTGCAACATTTGTGATCTGTAAGGAATCACCTTTCTCAGTGATGGGAAGATTGGATTAGTTTAACGTATACATTCTTCATCCATTATTCTAAATACTTAAAACAATAATTTATTGCTCATCTTACCTTGTTGGTGAACATGGACGGTGCCATGGTGATGATGATGAGGATTACATGCTGAAGAAATACAAACATTTATTAAAAAAACACCAAGTAAATGGTAAAATCAACAAAATAAACATTATTGTTACCAGCCAGTAAAACACTGATACTATAGTAAAGTCTACTTAATTTATTCTTAACCCAATATTTAGTAATCTTTTGCACCTATAGTTCATCATATGCTTTTGAGTGGTATTGCCACCACCATGACATGATTCTGTCTTGTGCAACTAACTTTTTTGCCTCTTAGGGACAGGAAGGAGTCTGCAATAGGTAAATAAATAAATCTGACCTTATTTTCCCCATTTTGAGGCTTATAGTAGACTCCAGTCAGATAATAAAAGTGAATTCTACTCTGTCTGCATTAGACATGTGCACACTGAAATATTTCATCTCGGAATTTCGTTTTCATCCGAAAAATAAATGTATTTAGTTACTCCCAAAATTTGTTTTTATTTATTTTGTTTTGCGTAAAAAAAATGCATTCGTCCAAAAATCGAAATTAATTATGGTTGAATCTGTCATTAAAGGTTTATGGTGTATGTCTAATGTTCTTAGAAGATTCAACGGAATCTTAAAAAAAAAAAAGAAGATTTGACGGAATCATAAAAAAAAGAAGATTCGACAGAATCTTTAAAAAAGCAGCGAAACTGTACGATGCCAAAATCGTACATTTACCGTCGAATGTTCCGCCTACAAGCTATAGAAGAATTCTAATGTTGTATGACTAATAATAATTATATTTATTAATTATTATTACTAGTCAACCAACATTAGAATTCTTCTATAGCCTATGGGCAGAGAATTTCACCATAAAGGTCCGCTTGCTGCGATCGTATGTTTTTAGCTACTTCGTCGAATCCTTATGTCTCTCTATGTCAAATCTTTTCTCTCTATGTCGAATATTTTCTCTTTATGTCGAATCTTTTCTCTCTATGTGGACTTTTCTTCATGTCTCTATCATGTTGAATCTTTTCTCTCAATGTCGAATCTTTTCTCTTTATGTAGAATAATATTGGACTAATAGTGTTAAGGTTAGGTACATTCGACCACAACGAAAATGAAAATAAAGCATTTGTTTATGTTAGATCTTTCGTCTTCTGTGCTTTCGTTAACAAACAATAACGAAAATACCTGAAATTCGGACGAAAATGCATTCGGACGAAAACGAATGCACATGTCTAGTCTGTGTGCATAAATTAAAAAAATAATCAAATAACATTTAATGTGTTCAGACAAATATTGAAGCCACAGTTAAATCTGCATAATATTTTTTTTCCAGGATTTAATAATCTACTGCAACTGGAGTTGATCATATTCTTCTGAGTGGTATTACCATCACTATTATATGAGCCTGTCTTGTGCAACTAACATTTTTGCTCTTACGTACAGGAAGGAGCCCACAGTAGGTGAAATCAGAAAACCTGGCCTTACTTTGCCAGGGTTGAGGTGTATAGTAGACTTCAGTCAGATAATTCTGCTCATCAGGTCATATGTTTATTTCATATCAGACCTCTGCAATATACTGTAATTTGTCTTCTAACCTATTTGGGCCAACAGATGGAAATTCCCAGGACCACTGCAGGAACACAACTCTGTATACTGTATGCAGCTGATGCTAAATACAGTTTATACAGCACTGACAGCAGACAGACATCAATTAGTAGTGGGAATAGTTTATACACACATGCCTACTCTAACATCTTTAGCAGGAAATTTAAGAAAAAAATACTTTTACAGTGGAGGAAGTGCAAAAACCTTTTTACATTTATTTATGTATAAAAACAATATAGTTTATAAACACAACACTTACGGTCTTGGCATGGATCTTTGCAGACTACTACTTTTTGGCAAGGGTTGCATGGATCTTGGCATTGGATCTTCTGGACAACACATTTTCCTTTGACTCCAGACATATCTGCTTTTAAGTTTGGTTTCCTTCTTGGAAGATTTAGAGGAGATTTTTCAGCTGTTTGAATAATGTATGAGGGCACCTTGTTATATATATATACTGTAAGTGGAGGTGGAATTAGAACACATTCCACCACTGGCTGGTCATACCAGAGTTACAAGGTGTTTAAACACTATTCACATGCTTATCGTTTACTATTTTGTTTGGTCTTTATTTAGCATTTTGCTAATTATTTACTGTACCTGCACTTTATGATTTATACTTTTTAATTGTTTCTTTGTCTTCTTAATTCCTTTTTAATTGTTTTATATACTGATGCATAGTTTTAATTGGGATTATGGGTTGGAGTGTATTAGTACTCATTTTCATATTGCAGCATGTTGCTTATATTAACCTCCCTGGTGGTATTCACAAGTGTGGCTCGGGGTTAAATTTCAGTACCATTAGCGGTAACCCTAAGCTACACTTGGGATTGCATCACAGGATCCTGATGCATTGTACTTACCTTGTCACCAGGATCCTGCGATGTCCCTCCGCTGTGTCTGCAGGCTGTGTCCTCCGCCCGATGCCTCTGTGTGCCAGGCTCTGATCTCTGCGAGTGTAGCAACGCATTTAGGCAGAACCGGGGACAAATTCAAAAAGTTCAAAATTCATAACACATACAATACACTGTAATCTTACAGATTACATTACTGTATAAAAACATTTCACCTCCCTGTTGTCCATAGTGCTTTGTCCAATGCCCTGCATGGAGTTTTATATTATATATAGTAATAGGTGTTGAAACAAAAATGCTTAAAATTTTGTTTCATATACACTTAGGGGGGATTCACTAAAACTGGTGCAGCACGCCTCTGATGATATCCACATAGGATGAAACATCTTAGGCTGGCCGATACAAGTACGCTAACAGCCGCAAAGTTCTTATATGTTTTGATGCCTGTTTGCCTGTTTGTTCCTGTAAGTACCATACAAAAACTTGTTGTATGTATGTTGCTTTTACCTACGGGCTTCACTATTGCTGTTTCCTCTCTGCCTTTTTGGTTACACTCCTGCTGATGAACACAATGTACACTTTTGGGTCCTTGTGAGTTCTGGCTGTCCTTTACCTTTGACGCTGTTTGTGGACCATCATTTTCATCCATACATCCTGTTTGGAGCAATTACCAGGCCCTTCAGGTCTGGTATGGATATTAAGGGGAACCCTGCGTAAAATAAAAAAAAAATGACATGGGGTTCCCTCCAAAAATCCAGACCAGACCCTTTATCCAAGCAGGCAACCTGGCAGGCCGCAGGAAAAGAGGGGGGACGAGGGAGCGCCCCCCCTCTTGAACCGTACCAGGACACATGCCCTCACCATGGGTAGGATGCTTTGGGGGTCTTTGACCCCTCAAAGCACCATGTCCCCATGTTGCTGGGGACAAGGGCCTCATCCCCACAACCCTTGCCCGGTGGTTGTGGTGGTCTGCGGGCGGGGGGCTTATCGGAATCTGGAAGACCCCTTTAACAAAGGGGACCCCCAGATCCCGGCCCCCCATGTGAATTGGTAATAGGGGTACATTGTACCCCTACCATTTCACAAAGAAATCCGTTGGGATAAGTCCTTTATTAAAAAAAATAAAAAAAAGATTCCATCGGTGGTAATCCACTCTCGGTCTCCACTCCAATGCTGTCGATATCCTGCGATGGATGCTCGAGGGATGTCAAGCGCAGTGAATTCTGTCTCCCTGGGACAACCTGGGAATATTGTCGCCGCAGCCTGAAAGGTCTTGTGTAGCTGAGGGCGGGGGCCACCCGTCACGTGACCTCGTTCCCCTCTGACGCAAGGGGAAACCCGGGCTTACCCAGTGATGTGACAGGTGACCCCGCCCCCCCTTATGATGCAACAGGAAAATCTTCTTACCCTCCTGCTGTTCTATGCCCAACAAATTTTTTTATCCTGTCATGGAAGAGATCTACTGCACAAACTTTGGCTTCTTGGAAGTCCCTGGTGAACAAGGCAGTCCCTTTTTACAAGGCAATCTATTTGAGTGGGGGGGTTGGAGCCAAATTTGACAAGGTGTGGGGAGGCTGGATGGCATCCACAGACACGATTTCAGATTAGACCCATAGGCAACTTGGCAGGTGGTCCTTGTTATAAATAAATAAGCAGGAGGACTGAGTTCCTGAGGTGGTGGGTGATTCTGAAGTGAATACATTATAAAGTTATAATTTATTGAAGGTTTTATGGTCCTTACTTATCCTGATGAGGTGGAGGGTGGGGGGTTTAGAAATGTAATACATGCATCATCTCCTCTGGTTGACGGGGGTGTCACTGTTTAATCGGATTATTATATCTGCCTTCTCCTTCAAAAACTGTGAATATTTTGTATGGGCAAATGTTGTGGGAGGGGAGTTTTTTTTTTTTTTTAGGAAGATTGGTTACAACTCAATGTGACCTGGTTGTTGTTTGCCGCGATGTGCGGCTTGTTGTATGCTATTCTTAATAAAAAGTAAAAGTTATGATTTTACCATTTTTTATTTTTTATTTTAGTGTGGAGTTCCCCTTAAAGTGGAGCTCCACCCAAAAGAGGAAGCATCACATGTTTGCTCCCCCCTTTGCTGCCACATATGTCACCTTTTAGGGAGCTGGAATTGTTGGTATTAACAGGTATCCATCCCAACTTCCGGAAGACCTTGCCTTGCGGTCCAGCGAAAGTTGGGCCCCCTCCTCCTTCCCCCACCGCTGGGCCATTTACAAAGAGCAGCGCACTTCGGACATGTGCAGTAGGGAGACAGCTTTTAAAGACCGCTCCCAGGTCTTTAAAATTGTATCCATCAAGTCTTCACTAGAATGATATAATTCTTCCATAGTACAAGTATATTCCACCCTCCTTAACCAATTTCCCATAAATAGCACTTCTTGCAAGCTCCAAAACTTTGGAATCAATCCTTTGGCTGCAGTTAATAAATGTGGAATTTATAACCCACTAATTACCCATGAGTAATCCAGACTGTATTGTTAATAACATGTCACCGAATACACCCTTGTGACTAACAGAATCCAGGTGATAGCCAGACCATTGTTCCTATGTTTTTGGACAGTTTACTGTCTGGAATTGTAAAGGCTGATTGGAGAAAATCTAAAAAAGTGACAAGCTATATATCGGAAAACTATAGGCCAGTCAGTCTAAAATCAATAGTTTGTAAACAACTAGAGGGGATGCTAAGGGTCTATATACAAGAATTTGCTGATGAAAACATTAACAGTAGTAATCAGCATGGATTCATGAAGGGTCACTCCTCCGAGAGCAATCTGTTAACATTCTTTGAGGAAGTGAGCTGTCGTCTAGATAAAGGTAGGCATGTGGACATGGTATACATTATCTGGATTTAGCAAATGTATTTGATAACAAATGCTTTGCAATGCTTTGCAAACTGTTGGCATGGACCATATAAAGTGTCCAAAAGGGTGGTGTTAAATAATGAGTACTCAGAATGGTCTGGTGTGGTCAGTAGGGTCCAATTCAGAAATGATATAGAGGTTGGTATAAATAGCTCAATCTATGTATTTGCTGATGATACAAAGCTAAACAGGGCAACAACTTCATAGAAATATGTGGAAACCTTACAAGAATACCTAATTAAAATAATAGGTAGGGCAACTACATGGCAAATGTGGTTTAATGTTGAGAAGTGTAAAGTAATGCATTTGGGTGCTAAAAATATGATTGCAAGTTACTCGCTAGGGGGGAGAACCACTGAAGGAATCCAGGATGAAAAAAGATCTGGGGTTCCTAGTGGATAACAGGCTCATCAATGCCAAGCTGATGCAAGTAAAGCCAGCAGAATATAAGCATGCATTAAAAAGGGGATTCACTGGGGACGCATGCGCGGCGCGACACGGGACGGATGCAGAACGAGTGAGCTCCGTCTGCCCGATTGAGCCAGGCACAGATCCCGGGGCCATATAGCAGCGAAAATCGCCCAAAACGCTCCCATCACCCCCACGGAACTTCGTGGATGCCCTCTGGAAATAAGGGGCGAAAATGCCGCTCGTCTCACAACTTTACCAGATACCTGCTGGAACAGGAGAGAAAGATGTCCCAAGATGGCGCCGGCCGCCATGCGGCCTCCTGTAACTCATCTCAGGCTCCTGCTCTGCATCCCACCAACAGTGAGTACCCTCAGCCCCTATCAAAGGCTGATCTGGATGCTAGTCTGACGGCAGTCTATGAGAAGCTGGTGGGGAAATTTGAGCAGGAGATACACAAATCTACCAGTGCTCTTTCACAGGACATTGCAAATTTAGGAGGCCACACTGACATACTAGAAACCAAGCATGACGAACTAGCCCTTGCACACAATGATCTGAGAAAGGATTATGAGATATTGGCTGATAGTTTCTCATTCATGCAAGCGCATGTGGAGGATTTGGACAACAGAAACAGACGCAATAATATTAGGATACGCGGAATTCCTGAATCGATCACTGATCTTAACCAAGCGTTCCATAAACTCTTCCACAATCTAGTACCCGATAAACCGCTGTCTGCATTCGCCTGTGACAGATTGCACAGAGCATTACGCCCTAAACCAACTCCAGATAAACCTCCCAGAGATGTGATAATGTGCCTGAAGGATTATGTCACTAAAGAAGACATCATGAGGGCCTCCCGGAACACTCCAAATATCAATTTGGATGGAGTTAAACTACAGATCTACCCTGACATCTCCCCTGCAACCCTAGATCGCAGGCGCAGGATGAAGGAGGTCACCAGTATCCTACAATCTGCCAGAATAAAATACAGATGGGGTTTTCCCTTTAAACTGTCCATAATGCATAACGGTACTACGCACACGGTGTACAATGTAATAGAAGGAAAGGATCTGCTGATCAAACTGGGCCTATTGGACCAGGAACCCCAACAACGATTTCCTGCGACCCCAAGATCCTCTCCCATCTGGTCGACCCCTTCTACAAGACGCAACCACAGAGATCAGAGAAGATGGATGCAACATCCCATTCACGATCAGGCTGCGTAGCTTGATCCAACTGTTCTAGTTATGTTCTTCTTTCAAGTTTTACAGGACTTTCAACCTCTCGGGCCCACACCTTTGATGTGAGATTGCAGGAAAACCCTTCCCTCCCCTTTTTTTTTTCCTTGTTTTGTTTGTTTTTTTCCCCCTCTCTATAGACATTTCTACTTTGAGGAGACCCGACCGGAAGGACTTCCCATGGTGACCTCCCCCTGCTGTCCAGATTCCTGAAGCTAAGGATTCAGAGACTGCCTAGAGACTGGGGACTTTTTCTGCACTTTAACCGGGGAAACCCCCGGCATCCTTCTGGCTCACACTGGACCAGCACGTGTGTCACTCCACACCACAGGTTTGCTTCCTCCACCATCAGTGGCTACTTCATTGCCATCCTCATGCAACCCCTCCCTCAATACTATTCCAGCTACCCCTAGCAGGGTTTTTTCCTGTTTCACTTCAGGGTCTCTGGAGTACCTCCTCCATGGAGACCCCAACAATGCACTCTCCCCTGCCCATCCTCCCACCCTTGGCCCCTTCCCCAGTGCCCCTTCTTGTGCCGACGTCCCTCTGGGCTATGTGAATTGTTGGGTTTTTCCTCTTTCTCTTTCCCCTTTTCTCATTGGTGTAGCCTGTTTAACCATTACCTCATCAGAACATGAGGCCTCCTTTGTTCCACGTTCATATATTGTGTTACTCGTTATGTTTTTATATAATTACTGTTGATATATGCACTTACTTGTTGTTGCCAGATTACTTCCTCCCACCCTAAACGCCTGGCTTGTCCGCCGTCGTTAGTTTGTCCCTTGTTCCGCCTGTGTGGTTTGCGGGCTGGCCTAATTTGTGGGCTTGTCCGCTGGCCTTGCTGGTGGAATTTGGACATATTTGTCCTCTGACTTTTCTGATTGTACCAAGTGTCCCTCCGTCCCTTGGCCCCTTTTTCTGGCGCTTTTTAGCAGCCAGCTTTACTGCCCTTACTTCTTTTTTTAGGAAGACTTTTTTTCATTTCTCTCTGTTTCAGTGCAATGTCCTTTCCATTGGGTAAAATGATGCATACAATGTTTTATTCTTCTGTGTACTACTCCCTCACCAAAACTCATATGTGTATTTTGACTTTTTACTGCTTGGGAATAATTTATGTGTATATTCTATTTTGTGTCCAGGATCCCTCTCCAAGGTCCTTGCTAATATCACCTCACGCTCACAGCCCCCCCCCCTCCAGTATAATGGGTCTTAAGATCTTTCCACACAATGTCCAGGGATTCAATTCCCCTAATAAGCGCAAAAAGGCCTTTAGACATTACAAAAGTTTGGGTGCCGACATTATTCTAATGCAAGAAACCCACTTTGCAACTACTAACCACCCCCAATACTTTGACAAAACTTTCAACCAACTACATTACACTAGTGTTGCTCACGAATATTCGCATTGCGAATATTCGCTACGAATATTGCATATTCGAGTATTCGCCAATAACTCGAATATCGCAGCGAATATTTGCTATTTCGAATATTCGTATTTTTCAAATTTCGCAATAAATTTTGCAATTTCTTTTTTTTATAAAATATAGCGAATATTCGTAAATATCGAATATTCGTGATATTTTATCCCAAAAAAAAAATAGCGAAATTTCGCATTAGCGAAATTTCACATTGGCGAAATTTCGCAATTTTTTTTTTTTTTTTATAAAATATAGCGAATATTCGTAAATATCGAATATTCGTGACATTTTATCCAAAAAAAAAATAGCGAAATTTCGCAATTTTTTTTTTTATAAAATATCACGAATATTCGATATTAATGAATATTCGCGAATATTCTTCGAAATATTCGCGAAATATCGCGAAATCGAATATGGCGTATTCCGCTCATCACTACATTACACCACATTTTCTAATAAATCACGTGGAGTAGCAATTTTCATAAGAAATATATAATATTTGAAATACAATCTGTCTATAAGGATGTAGAAAGCAGATTTATTATTTTAAAGGGCAGTATTAACCGCCGTAAAGTGACTATTGCTTCTATATACGCCCCCAATGAAGCCCAAACCTCTTTTTTTACAATTTTTTTTGACACACTTGAACTTTATAACTCCCCGCACATGATTGTTGGTGGTGACTTTAACCTAGCAGCCCACCCCACCCTAGATAGAAACAGAACATCCCCTTCCTCAAAAGCCTTTACTAAAACTATCAACCGAATCCTAAACAAATCCCAGTTGATTGACACCTGGAGAGCTCATAACATAGGAATCAAAGCTTACACGCACTACTCCTTTCCCCACGACTGCTTCGCCAGGCTTGATTATGTCTTCTGCACCCCCATACTTTTGGCCAACTCTTCTAAAGCAACCATTCACCCTTGCCCATGGTCGGATCACAACATAGCAGCCTTCGAGACTTCCCACATTGGACTTGCTCCAACCACGTTTAAATGGCGCCTCAATGACTCTCTCCTATCTGATCCATCTACCTACCAACAAATTAGATCCCACATTGAAAACTATTTCCATGAGAACATCCCGGGTGATGTAATTCCCTCATCTACTTGGGCTGCTCACAAAGCGGTCTTGAGAGGACACATAATCAATATAGCGGCGGCGAAACATAAAGCCAAGCTTACAGACATAAAATGTCTCACCAGGGAACTAAATGACCTATATAATAACATTAACTCCTCCCCCTCCCCATCCCAGTCATTAACCGACCTAATTCTATCAAAACGCCAGGCCCTTAACACTCTTCTCTCTGAGGACACAGAAAAATCACTTAGATTCTCTAAGGCAACATTTTTGCTTCAAGGTAACTCTGCCTCTGCAATGTTTGCCCGCAATCTAAATCACGACGCCAAACCCCCCCACGTTTATAAGTTAAGAGACCCAAAGGGGAACATGGTCACACACCCACAAGACGTCCTCCAGGCCTTCACTACCTTTTACAAAAATCTCCTCTCTAGCCCCCAATATCACCCAAAAACCTCATCCCTAGACTGGCTGAATTCTTTACAGCTTCCTAAATTAAGCGAGGCACAGAACTCCTCTCTAAACGAACCCTGCTCAGAAACTGAAATTGCAAATCTCATAAAATCTATTAAAACCTCAACAGCTACCGGCCCAGATGGCTTTTCAGCCATATATTATAAAAACAATGCTCCTCTGCTAGTACCTAGTCTTACTAGACTCTTTAACTTTGTCCTTCAGGGAGGATACTTTCCAGAAGATATGTTATTAGCGAACCTATCCTTGATTCCCAAACCTCCAAAAAGTCCATTCACTCCAACAGAACTTTCGCCCAATCTCGGTTCTAAATAACGACCTTAAACTATTTGGCAGATTGCTCGCCAACAGACTATCCTCAGTAATCACTTCCCTCATTCATGTGGATCAAACAGGCTTTATCCCAGGCAGACAAATTGTCGACAACATCAGATTAGTCACTAACATTGTACAAGACGCCAACCTACATTCACACCCATTATGCTTACTTAGTCTTGATATACACAAGGCTTTCGACAGTGTTAACTGGTCTTACCTTAACCACCTTCTCCCTAAATTTGGCATTTCAGAAAAATTCATTAATGGCTTTAATGCCCTTTATCACCTACCCAAAACCAGAATCAAAATCCCTGGTAGTAATTCGGACTTCTTCCCCCTTAGCAGAGGCACCAGACAGGGCTGCCCCCTTTCTCCCCTCCTCTTTGCCCTAGCCATAGAGCCACTTGCTCACGCCATTAGGTCCAATCCAAATATCCAGGGTTACTACAGAAACCCCCACCAGTTTAAACTTAGCCTATATGCAGACGATGCCCTTATATTTTTAACAAACCCACACACTTCTATCCCCAATCTCCTTTCTGTTCTCCACAAATTCCATGAACTTTCTGGCCTCTCTATCAGCACCAACAAATGTTCCATTCTTCCCATTAATTGCCCTCCTAAACTTATCACCTTGATGAAACAAAACTTCAACTTCATATGGTCCCCCACATCACAGCCACACACAATCAACTCTATAAATCCAATTATCTTCCCTTATTTTCCCTGATCAGTGCTTTACTCAAGGTTTGGTCCTCTTATCACATCTCTTATCTAGGTAGGATATGTGCTTTTAAGATGACGATTCTACCCAAGTTGCTATACTTTTTCAGGGCATTGCCAATTAATGTCCCCAAAACCCGCTTAGAAGCACTACAAAGAGAAATCAATAAATTCATATGGAGCGACAAAAAGCCTAGATGCAGTTACTCTATCATGCACAGATCTCAAACTGGTGGTGGCCTCGGCCTGCCAAACTTATGGCACTACTATTTAGCAGCTAGACTTGTACAACTGGTTCAAAGGTTCTCATCCGATGCTAGTATCCCATGGCTCCGTTTTGAATCAACTTCAATACAGCCTCTTAATCTCCAAGGGATATTGTGATCTAACGTAATACCCAAACATATTCTCTCTAAGAAAAATACGATTGTTGCCCAAATGCTGCAGATCTGGCGAAGGGTCAAGGATAAATATCTCCTCTCTTCCCCCACCCCTCCCCTTGCATCATACCTTGGTGACCCAAGATTTTCAGCCTCTTCTCCAGATACGTCTCCATTTAAAGAGTGGATTGCCACGGGACTCACCACCCTTAAATCACTCACCTCTAACTTGTCTTTTCTCCCCTTCTCTTCCCTGCAGACCAAACATGGTCTCTCCCCCTCAGACCTACCTCAATACACACTAATCCATGACTTCTACACAAAACACTTCTCCACACGCATTTCCCCCCCTAGCACTTTATTTGAACATATCTGCCTATCTAACCCCAGGGACAAAGGCCTGATATCCAGTTTTTATAACTATCTATCCCTACACCAACCAGAAAAATCAGGCCCCATTAGACGCTGCGAACTTGAGCTTAATTGCTCCTTCCGGGTAGACCAGTGGTTGGTTATGATTGACAATCTTATGCCTCGTACACACGATCAAATCTGTCTGCTGGAAACGGTCTGCTAGACCGTTTCAGCAGACAGATTCGATCGTGTGTACGGGCAAACAGACGGATTTGGCCACCCGACAGATTTCAAAGCATGCTTTGAAAACTGTCGGCTGGGAACCCGTCCGCCCGACATGTCTGCTGGTTAGTACGCTAACCAGCAGACATGTCTTCTCGCACACGCGCCGAATGGTTTTGACGCATGCGCAGAAGTGTTTTCCTTCCTGGTGCGGTGACGTGACGGCCCTTGTATGCTACTTATGCCATTGCTCCGTGTTCATTGTCTCCCTCTTGTTGTACCCCATATCACTATTCCCTTACACACTGCAATGTATTGTACTGTTTTATTACTTGTCTTCCAAATAAAACCTTTTTGAAAACAAAAAAAAAGGGGATTCACTCCAGAGATAAAACGATAATTCTACCACTCTACAAGACCCTTTTTCGGCCTCATCTTGAGTATCCTGTTCAGTTCAGTTCTGGGCACCAGTCCTCAAGAAGGATGTGCTGTAACTGGAGAGAGTCCAGAGAAGGGCAACAAAGCTAATAAAGGGACTTGAGGACCTCAGTTATGAGGAAAGACTACAAGCATTAAATGTATTCTCTCTGGAGAAGAGGTGCTTGAGATGAGATATGATAGCGATATACAAATGCCTTACTGGTAACCTTAGCATAGGATAAAAACTTTTCAATGGGAGGGAGTTTAAAAAGACACTTGGCAATTCATTGAAATTTGAGTGAAGATGTTTAACCTTAAACTGAGTAGAGGGTTCTTTACTGTCAGAGCAGTAAGGATGTTGAATTCCCTTCCACAAGCAGTGGTATCAGCAGGGAGCATCAATAGCTTAAAAAAACTATTAAATGGGCATCTTAACGATCGCAACATACAGGGATATGGCCCGCGGGCCTTGTGTTTGCCACCCCTGCACTAGATGGACTGCTGTCTTTATTCAGCCTTACCAACTATGTAACCTAACACCTGCTGAATGTATTTACAATTTGTTTTTGTGGTAGATGTCCCCTATGTCAATCCTGTAAATGGGGAAGAGCTGTAAATTGTAAAAAAGCGTAACTAAACTCTCTTAATCAACATTTGATTAATTATTTGTATTCCTTAAGCTGCTAGCATTAGTAAATAAATAGGCAGGTATATACTTTTTTTTTCTTTTACATTTATTCAGTTGCTTCCAAATTTCTGACCTAGGCTACAGTCTTTATGGGCATTCTCACATCTGAAGGAAGGGAAGAGGGTTTGTTTCAACTAAGCACACCTTCCTGTCTGCATGTAAATACTACATGAATCATCTGCTATTACTGGGGGTGTGTTTTAATGTGATTTCTCAACAAAATTAAAGATGGAGACATGGATAGGAGTTGTGCTTTGAAGATTAAAAATGAGGTAACCTCCCTGGCGGTATGATAATTTCAGATTTTAGGTGCTGAAAGCGGTACCATTATTTTGCAAGGAAATTTGGCGTTTTACATTGTAGGCCTGTAATTCTTAGTAATAACTCACTTAAATCTAACCAAACAAGAGTCTAGTAGGCATCCCGGGTATGAAAAAGTTTGAAAAACAAAATTATAAATTATAATATAATAAATATTTATAAATAATTATAACAAATAATAATATAATTATAATAAAAATTATTCAAAAATGTAATCAAAATCACTGAAATTTGCTTAGTTGCAGAATTGTCGCTGTCATTACTTTTATTTTGTTATGATGAATTTCCCTACAAATTGCTATTGCTCAATTCTGCAAGTGATTATAATTTATTATCACTATGTTCTTGCAGGCAGAAAGAACAGTTTTTATTATACAAAAGTACATGTAGGGCACTGGGCAGACCACTAGGGACAAGGGAGGTGTGTATTTTTTACATACAGTACTGTAATCTATAAGATTACAGTATACTGTATATAATGTGCTTGTTTATTTTTTTAAATTTGACGCCGTTCTCCACTGCCGTGCGTCGTAACGTCACAGGGAACAGACAAGATCAGCGGCACACAGGGACACTGCGTGAATCAAGCGAGGACACTCACTCACACAGCGGGGAGACATCGCAGGATCCAGGGAGAAGGTAAGTAACTTTAAATAAAAAGAAATTGAACAAGAAGGGTTGAGGGGAAGCCTCTTCCCAACTTTTAGGGATCTTTCTGTGAGGTATCAATCTTAGTAATAAGGTAAGCACACCAAAACACGAATGTTGATTATCAAAATTAGAAAATTTAATTTACATAAAAACAAAGTTATATATACAGATAGAACATGGTGAATAGACGACCACAATATTTACAAACAAGGCACAAACGAAGTTTGATACGCTATTGCCAACTAGTTTCGCATTCATATGCTTCTTCAGGGCTTTGTATTTTGGTCTCTTCTGAAAGATAGTCGTCTGCATATAATAATAAATGCCATTAGAAAAAAACAGCAAATATAACAAATTTATATAGAGTTTTTTCATATAGAGTATAAACATTTCACCAATAGTCTTATACTCAGTGAAAAATAAACATCATGCAATATAGATAAATAAATAAAGATGTGCGCTTACCAATCCTGTTTGTAAGTTAATGTGACTAGACAAAAAGTCGCGCCGCCCCTCTCATCCCTGCCGCATAGAACCAAACCAGAGACGGAAAAGAACCTGTGGAAGCCAGATCCACCTGGTCATGCAATGTGGGTGATAGGGTGTTGAGGTTTGGTACCACTCCCAGACTTGGATTCTAAGGATTATCAAAAAATGGGTATATACTAGAAAATATCCTAAGTTCATAATAAAATGTTCTTGGCTCATATTATTTAGTTTAGTATCTAGTGCTGATACAGACATTTAATTTAATTTGTATCCAATCCTATATTATTATTGATTAATGATTATAACTAGAGTCTTAACAGATTAATGTATAGTATAGTTTATAAAATTATTAGATTTCATGCTGGTCATAATACATCATGGTCAGAATGTATTACCAGGGAAAAAAAATGTCTACCGACTATGCCCTATTTCACCACTAGGTGGTGTTTCAAACAATGATGTAATACTATTGCTAGTAAGTGCTATAGGCTATCTCTTGTTTGTTATTATTCCCAAGAGGAGCAAAATAAAAAGGAAAAGAGAAACAATTTATCCATAATAATGGTAACAATGAAGCATCAATATTACTTAGCAGGCTCGGATGTATCATTCTAAATACACCAATAAGGAAATAAGGTTTGTTACAAATTAGATGTTAGTAAAGAATATAGGGGTTATTACCTTCTTTTGGCAGGTGATAATGGTAAAAGTCGTAAGACAGGTAGAGTCCTTTTATCACGATGTGATCCAAGTTCCAAAGGATAGTGGTATACCTCGTGCATTCAAGAGCGGCGTCTGACATGAGAATTGTCAGCGCCGCTTTTTGAATGCTCACCCTTACCGGAAGTGAAAGGTCACTAGTGACCTCTGACATCACTTCCGGTCCGTGCGTCCCAACAGATGCGCGCGCAGACCCGGAAGTGAGGACAGTCGAGCGGGCGTGAAGCGCAAACAAAGACGCTGTACGTCCCCGCGAGTGGCCAACATCCATTGGCTAGTTGGCCAATACAAAGCAGGTAGGCGGCGCATTCCCTCCGTTTAGAAAAAGACGGAGGGAGGGGAGGGCCATTCCCTGAATAACAGGTTAGCCCTCCCTTGAGACGCACAATCAACCACATAAAGACAAATCCCGCTAAGGCATTGGTACAAGTCAGCAGGAACCAGTGGGGCGCTTGTCACATAAATCAAACTAGGATAATAACAAAACATTAATATCTTTTTATACTAAATAGATTATATATACATCACCGTAGTGTGCGATACATATTTAATGCGGTATTTCTGATTAGTAGATTCAGGTTTAGCTAACAAAATAGACAGACATTATAGACAGTTAGATAAATGGGTCAAAATTCAGAAAATAAAAATAAAAATAAAGATAAAAGACAAGTATAATGAATACATATATTGTATATTGTAACAGCTAGTCTTTAAAGGATGTCTGGAACTAATAGTGGTTTAAAGGGTTATCCACCCCAGTTATTCCATATAGCCTCGAGAGAGAGGCCAAAAGGTTATGGCCCTCTACCATGGATACATTACAATCCCATTTTCATTTTTAGAGAAATGACCGATATGACAGTGAGGTATTCAGGCCAGGAGGGTAGGTTGCTCTCTGATTGAAAATCCAGCGTGCTTCGCGTTGTAGGATTTTTTTGTCAAAATCTCCGCCCCTTTCTGGCACTGAGATTACCTCTAGTGCAAAAAAGGAAAGAAACAGAGGATCATAACTATGATATAGTCCTATATGGTTACATATTGGAGTATATAGAAGGCCAGCATCCAAATAATATAGGTGATCTTGGATTCTTCTGGCAAAGGGGCGTTTAGTCTTACCGATGTAGAAAGCACCACATCGGCAACTAGCCAAATAAACAATGCCGATGGTGGTGCAATCCGCAAAGGTTTTAGACTTTAGAAAGCCTCCTCTTGGTAATGGACATCCATCGCCTTCCTGAATCCAGGGGCAATATTTACAGTTCCTACATCTGTAAAACTCCAAAAATTAGGAACATCTCCACCAACCCTGGTCCGACCCCTTTAGGGCAATGCCCAATACCCTCAACCCCCGTTCCTCAGATGAAAATGGGAAAAATGGACCCGTTTGTGGTCAAACAATTGCAACTGAGCCAGGACTAGATGTAATCAATATATCCTCACATATACTATTCCCGGATGAAATTGAGATCCTAAGATTGGGACTAAGCTTTTGCCCATCTCAAAAAATGGATAAGTTCACGTTAACCAAGGATTTACATTTGTTTGCGAGGAACCTGACCTATAAATATATCTTTGATACGGAAAAGGGACGAGCCCAAAATAGGGAGGAAGAACTATATAAGGACTTTAAGGTACAAGACTTTAGGGCACTTAAAATCCTTATTCAGTTGTTGGATGAAAATGAGGGATCAGAAGAATGTGTTGATCCACTAGATGAAAATGGAGACTCCGAGAATGAGGAAGCCCCAGAACCATGCAAATTCAAACCCAAATCTCAGAAGTTCCCAAATCTCCAAACCTCACCAGCAGTTTGGGCCTTTTTGAAACATACAAAAAAACAAATTGAGCATCTTACCCTTCCTTTAGAAAAAGAGAAAAATCTATCCTGGGGCCAATATCAAGCACTAACCCGCTTGACGGCCAATAAGGATTTAATTATAAAACCTTCGGATAAAGGAGGTAATGTTGTGGTGATGGATAAAGCACAATACGTGAGGATGTGTGAAAGAATATTAAGCAATGGTGATTGGTATAAAGCTATACCTGAGGAAGATGTTCCTAAGGCAAGGTCCCAATACCTGTCAATTATTACGGATGCATATCAAGGAAATCTCATTGATAAAGACTTACGGGAATACCTAGAGATAAAATGGCCCATAACTCCAACCTTTTACGCACTACCTAAAGTGCACAAAAATATAGGAGATCCTCCAGGCCGCCCAATAATATCAGGGATTGGGAGTCATACCGAAACAGCTAGTAAATATATTGATACCCAACTAAGACCTCATGTCATGGGCCTACCCTCCTTTCTTAAGGACACCCTTGAACTACTAAAAGTTATTGAGGGGATGGTTGTGCCACCAGGTGCAATCCTGGCAGCCATAGATATAGAGGCACTATACTCCAGTATTCCCCACACAAAGGGTATAGAAGTGATCTCAGCCTTTCTAAGAGAGCAAGATCATAATAATTGGAAACTCTGCCAATTTGTGACGACCCTTTTGGAACATGTTTTAAACAACAACATGTTTCTCTTTAATGGCACCACTTACCTCCAGGTACAGGGGGTTGCGATGGGGACTTCGTGTGCCCCATCGTATGCCAACCTGTACCTGGGGGGGTGGGAGAGGACCATTTTTTCAGATGACGCCGCCATGATCTACCTCCGCCACATCCTCCTGTGGCGGAGGTACATCGATGATGTGCTGGTCATCTGGACGGGTTCTGCAGATTTACTGTCTGAATTTATGCAGTACCTGTCCACCAATGACTTTAATCTGAAATTTACCATTCAGTCAGATATCAATAGTATTCCATTTCTTGATTTGAGACTATTTATAAGCAATGATGGTATGATCTACAGCAATTTGTATAGGAAGGAGACAGCTGGCAACACGATCTTACATTACTCTAGTTCCCATCCACGGCCTCTGATACGAAGTATTCCCTATAGCCAATATCTCAGAATACGACGTAATTGTACAAAAGAGGAAGATTTCGAGCGAGAAGCATATGCTCTTTATGAACGCCTCCTAAAAAGAGGCTATAGTAAGAAAGTGTTGAAGAGGGCCTATGTGAAAACCAAACTAAGCACACGTGAAACACTATTATTTAGTAACAAGAAAAAAGAGAAAAAAGAATCTAGCTCCACCACTAAATTAGTTACAACTTTTAGTACCAATCAGGAAGTTTTCCGTAGGATAATTAATAACAACTGGCATTTCCTTGCGGAGGACCCTGTGCTCTCGAAATATGTTTCAGGAAGGCCACAAATTGTCTACAGAAAATCTAGATCGATTAAAGATAACTTAATACACAGCCATTTCACCCCTGAGCCAACAAACATAGAAGCCTTGGGTGGGTTTGGAACCTACAGATGTAGGAACTGTAAATATTGCCCCTGGATTCAGGAAGGCGATGGATGTCCATTACCAAGAGGAGGCTTTCTAAAGTCTAAAACCTTTGCGGATTGCACCACCATCGGCATTGTTTATTTGGCTAGTTGCCGATGTGGTGCTTTCTACATCGGTAAGACTAAACGCCCCTTTGCCAGAAGAATCCAAGATCACCTATATTATTTGGATGCTGGCCTTCTATATACTCCAATATGTAACCATATAGGACTATATCATAGTTATGATCCTCTGTTTCTTTCCTTTTTTGCACTAGAGGTAATCTCAGTGCCAGAAAGGAGCGGAGATTTTGACAAAAAAATCCTACAACGCGAAGCACGCTGGATTTTCAATCAGAGAGCAACCTACCCTCCTGGCCTGAATACCTCACTGTCATATCGGTCATTTCTCTAAAAATGAAAATGGGATTGTAATGTATCCATGGTAGAGGGCCATAACCTTTTGGCCTCTCTCTCGAGGCTATATGGAATAACTGGGGTGGATAACCCTTTAAACCACTATTAGTTCCAGACATCCTTTAAAGACTAGCTGTTACAATATACAATATATGTATTCATTATACTTGTCTTTTATCTTTATTTTTATTTTTATTTTCTGAATTTTGACCCATTTATCTAACTGTCTATAATGTCTGTCTATTTTGTTAGCTAAACCTGAATCTACTAATCAGAAATACCGCATTAAATATGTATCGCACACTACGGTGATGTATATATAATCTATTTAGTATAAAAAGATATTAATGTTTTGTTATTATCCTAGTTTGATTTATGTGACAAGCGCCCCACTGGTTCCTGCTGACTTGTACCAATGCCTTAGCGGGATTTGTCTTTATGTGGTTGATTGTGCGTCTCAAGGGAGGGCTAACCTGTTATTCAGGGAATGGCCCTCCCCTCCCTCCGTCTTTTTCTAAACGGAGGGAATGCGCCGCCTACCTGCTTTGTATTGGCCAACTAGCCAATGGATGTTGGCCACTCGCGGGGACGTACAGCGTCTTTGTTTGCGCTTCACGCCCGCTCGACTGTCCTCACTTCCGGGTCTGCGCGCGCATCTGTTGGGACGCACGGACCGGAAGTGATGTCAGAGGTCACTAGTGACCTTTCACTTCCGGTAAGGGTGAGCATTCAAAAAGCGGCGCTGACAATTCTCATGTCAGACGCCGCTCTTGAATGCACGAGGTATACCACTATCCTTTGGAACTTGGATCACATTGTGATAAAAGGACTCTACCTGTCTTACGACTTTTACCATTATCACCTGCCAAAAGAAGGTAATAACCCCTATATTCTTTACTAACATCTAATTTGTAACAAACCTTATTTCCTTATTGGTGTATTTAGAATGATACATCCGAGCCTGCTAAGTAATATTGATGCTTCATTGTTACCATTATTATGGATAAATTGTTTCTCTTTTCCTTTTTATTTTGCTCCTCTTGGGAATAATAACAAACAAGAGATAGCCTATAGCACTTACTAGCAATAGTATTACATCATTGTTTGAAACACCACCTAGTGGTGAAATAGGGCATAGTCGGTAGACATTATTTTTTTTTTTCCCTGGTAATACATTCTGACCATGATGTATTATGACCAGCATGAAATCTAATAATTTTATAAACTATACTATACATTAATCTGTTAAGACTCTAGTTATAATCATTAATCAATAATAATATAGGATTGGATACAAATTAAATTAAATGTCTGTATCAGCACTAGATACTAAACTAAATAATATGAGCCAAGAACATTTTATTATGAACTTAGGATATTTTCTAGTATATACCCATTTTTTGATAATCCTTAGAATCCAAGTCTGGGAGTGGTACCAAACCTCAACACCCTATCACCCACATTGCATGACCAGGTGGATCTGGCTTCCACAGGTTCTTTTCCGTCTCTGGTTTGGTTCTATGCGGCAGGGATGAGAGGGGCGGCGCGACTTTTTGTCTAGTCACATTAACTTACAAACAGGATTGGTAAGCGCACATCTTTATTTATTTATCTATATTGCATGATGTTTATTTTTCACTGAGTATAAGACTATTGGTGAAATGTTTATACTCTATATGAAAAAACTCTATATAAATTTGTTATATTTGCTGTTTTTTTCTAATGGCATTTATTATTATATGCAGACGACTATCTTTCAGAAGAGACCAAAATACAAAGCCCTGAAGAAGCATATGAATGCGAAACTAGTTGGCAATAGCGTATCAAACTTCGTTTGTGCCTTGTTTGTAAATATTGTGGTCGTCTATTCACCATGTTCTATCTGTATATATAACTTTGTTTTTATGTAAATTAAATTTTCTAATTTTGATAATCAACATTCGTGTTTTGGTGTGCTTACCTTATTACTAAGATTGATACCTCACAGAAAGATCCCTAAAAGTTGGGAAGAGGCTTCCCCTCAACCCTTCTTGTTCAATTTCTTTTTATTTATCTTCCATATTGGGATTGTGAGTACTCATCAATCATTATTGGGAAACATTCTTCCACCAACCCCTGTTTTTCTAAGGTAAGTAACTTTGTCTGTGGCTGCTGCGAAGCAAGCCCGAGTCAGGCTCGGGGATACCGCTATTGGTACAGAGATCTTACCCCAAGCCAGACTCAGGAATACCGCCAGGGGGGTTAAATAGCATTTTTAGTTTGTGACGCTCAGATACTGGTAAGTTCTGCTTTAAGAATCAATTATTTTGTAGCTTAAAAATAAAATGGTAAATTTAGTGACAGGATCTCAGACATATAGCTGCAAATCAGCCCCACCCCCTCTCTGCATCTTAGCCAATCCGGAGGGAGAGTCCCGGATGGCCAAGGCACTCTTGCACATCACTGAACAGAGATGGGGCTTAGGTAAGTATTAGGAGGGCTTAGGGGACTGCTGCACAATAAAGGTTGTTAATCGTAATGCATAGAATCACTTTAAACCTCTCCCACTGGGTCACATTATACATCTAATTTTTTAAATTACAGTACCTCGGACACTTCCTTGCCTCTTGTCCATCATTTTTTCTGCCTATCAACTCTGCATATTTGTAAAAACATTTTTTTATTCAAATCACCGCTCTCAAGTCTTTAAAATGTTATCCATCAAGTCCTCACTAGAATGATATAATTATTTCATGGTACAAGTATATTCCACCCTCCTTAACCAATTTCCCATACATGGAACTTCTTGGAAGCTCCAGAACTTTGGAATCAATTCTTTGGCTGCAGTTAATAAATGGGGAATATTTAACCCACTAATTACCCATTAGTAACCTAGACTGTATTGTTAATTACATGTCACAGAATGCAGCCTTGTGACTCACAGAAGCCAGGTGATGGTCAGATCATTGTTCCTAATTTTTTGGACAGTTTGCTGACTGGAATGGTACAGGCTTATTGGAGAAAATAGCTAAAAGGGCCAAGGTATACTGTATATCTGAAAACTACAGGCCAGTCAGTCTAACATCAATAATTTGTAAACTATTGGAAGGGATGCTAAGGGACTATATCCAAGAATTTGCTGATGAAAACAGTATCAGTAGTAATCAGCATAGATTCATGAAGGATCATTCCTGCCAGAGCAATCTGTTAACATTCTTTGAGGAAGTGAGTTGCTGTCTAGATAAAGGTAGCCCTGTGGACATGGTATATAGTATCTGGATTTAGCAAAGGTATTTGATATAGTTCCCCATAAACATAAACTTTTCAAACTGTTGACATGGACCATAGAAAGTGTCCAAAGGGTGGTGTTAAATAGTGAGTACTCAAAATGGTCTGGTGTGGTCAGTGAAGTCCCCCAAGGATCTGTCCTGGGACCAATTACGTTTAATGTATTTATAAATGATATAGAGGTTGGTATAAATAGCTCAATCTCAATGTTTGCTGGTGATATAACGCTAGACAGGGCAACAACTTCATAGCAAGATGTGGAAACCTTACAAGAATACGTAATTAAAATAATGGGTTGGGCAACTACATGGCAAATAAGGTTTATTGTTGAGAAGTGTAAAGTATTGCCTAAAAATAAAAATAGGATCACAAGTTACTCGCTAGGGGGAGAACCACTAAAAAAATCCAGGATGAAAAAAGATCTGGGGGTCTGGGCACCAGTCCTCAAGAAGGATGTTCTTGGACTGGAGAGAGTCCAGAGAAGAGCAACAAAGCTAATAAAGGAACTAGAGGACCTCGGTTATGAGGAAAGACTACAAGCATTAAATGTATTCTCTCTGGAGAAGAGAGGCTTGAGATGAGACATGATAGGGATTTAAAAATGCCTTACTGGTAACCTTACCATAGGGAAAAAACTTTTCAGTGGGGGGGAGTTTAAAAATGTTGAATTCCCTTCCACAAGCAGTGGTATCAGCAGGGAGCGTCAATAGCTTAAAAAAAAAATATATATTAAATGGGCATCTTAACGATCGCAACATACAGGGATATGGGATTTACTACTGACATAAACACGCACACACACAGACACACCACAGGTTGCACTAGTTTGACTGGTGTCTTTATTCAGCCTTACCAACTATGTAACCTAACTGAATGGTATTACTTTTTTTTTTTACAGTGCTAGATGCCCCCATTGGCAATCCTGTAAATAGGGAAGAGCTATAAATTGTAAAAAAAGCATAACTAAACTCTCTCAATCAACATTTGATCAATTATTTTTAATCCTTATGCTGCTAGCATTAGTAAATAGATAGGCAGGTATTTACTTTTTTTTTTTTTACATTTATTCCGTTGCTTCCTGATTTCTGACCTACTGTAGGCTAGAGTCTTCATGGGCATTCTCTCATCTGGAGGTGGGGAAGAGGGTGTGTTTCAACTAAGCACACATTCCTGTCTGCATGTAAATGCTACATGAATCATCTGCAATTACTCCAGATGGCTCCATCTAGATATGTTAGGGGGGTGTGATTTCTCAACAAAATTAAACATGGAGACATATATAGATAGGTGAGTTTGCTTTGAAGATGAAAAATGTGTTAAATAGCGTTTTCAGTTTGTGACGCTTAGATATAATGCAGAGGTGAGCCTGATTTTGCACTTTCCAGCTACAGTAAATAAACCCCATTGTGTACTTAAATGTGGGGTATGCCTGTACTGGTAGGTTCTGCTTTAAGAATACATTATTTTGCAGCTTAAAAATAAAATGGTAAATTTAGTGACAGAATCTCTATTGGTCTCTACACCATATAAGTTAATGGCGCTCATGGACATGCACAGGTAGTATTAAGAGGACAGTCAGTCATATGTAAATGTTGTGTTGGAATACCAGAAGACCCTACTGTATGTCAGAACTCAGTAAGTATTTAGCTGAGGAGGGAGATAGTTACTTAGATTATCATGAGAGAGGGGTTGGGGGGTACGGAAAGTTTTAAAAATGCTTTTTTTTTTTTTTTTTTTTTTTCAGTTTCCTTGTAATGTACGTATCATACATTACAAGGAAACTGAAAAAAAAAAAAAAACATTTTAAAATATAACAGAACATGAGTAATTCTTCTTGCATAGAAATAAATAGTAAAAAGGGAAACTTAAAGGCTAACGTCTAAATCATTCATGTTTTGTCTTTACTTTTTTATCCCTGTCTTCACTCTTTCTTTCCGTTGGCATTATAATGTCATATCTGATATGAATAAGATTTTATCTCATAATTCATGAAGTATGTGAGATCTATCTTCTGCTGTACACATCCTCTGTAGATGTTATGCAGTAGGACTGTGGATGTATGTGCAGAAATAACTTGTGCAAAAATATACTCAGTGAGGAATACCAGTGGGGGGCAGTAGACCATGTTATTGGCACATGTTTCAACCTGCTGTCTGGATCTGTCTATTGCTATTGTTTTTAAAAATTGGAAATGTATTTCTATGTTGCTTTAGGACAAATAGGTCACCTTAAAAAGCATCTTAACCCCTTCATTATCAGGCACTTTCCCCCTTCCTGCTCAGGACAATTTTTAGCTTTCAATGCTGTCAAACTTTGAATGACAATTACGCGGTCATGCAACACTGTACCAAAACTATAATTTTCTTCCTACAAATAGAGCTATCTTTTGGTGGTATTTGATCACCTCTGCAGTTTTAAATGTTTGCGCTATAATCAAAAAGAAGCCATACAATATGGCACTGATGGCACTGATTGGTGGCACTGATTGGTGGCACTGGATAGGCAGCACAGATGAGGAGCCACTGAAAAGCATTAGTGATGGGCCACTGTTGTGGGCACTGTTGTGGGCACTGATTGGTACTGGCATCCATTTAGGCTTGCAGGTGTTGGACACTGAGTGGCAGCTGTGATTGGTCACAGCTCATCACGTGGAAGGAAGCCTCTGTCAGAGGCTTCATACCACTATCAGAGTTGTTGAGGACAGCCGCACGTGCGCCGGCTCTGTTATTCTGATCCCCCCAAATGACGTCCGATCAGGATAACTAAACCACTTTTCCACCATTATTCTGCTATATGGCGGGCAGCAAGTGGTAAAAATTCAAGTCCAAGAAATAATGGTTCACACTTTCTGCAGGATCTTTGTTGTTTTGCACCAGTTGTCTTTATTGGCTTGATATGTACAGTATGTAAAAAAAATCCAGATACTGTATGGTCACAGCTTGTCATGAACAGATGCTGTTTTAAACAAAATGGCAAGAGCTCTCTACTGTCAGTCTAAATTCACATTTCAGTATGAAGCGGCTCACAGCAGTGGTCCTGTGCGTGACTTTTCACTGTTTCATGTCCGAATTCAGTCCAAATTTTGGGCTGAATTCGGACCTGAAACGGACCAGAAGACGCACAGGACTGTGCAATTTGCCCAGGAGCCGCTACGGAGATGTGTGAACTGACTCGATAGAGAGCCTGTCACAATCTTCTGACATGCGAATTGGATGCGGTAACATCCAATTTGCAATAGTGTGAACCCACTTTCCCAGATATCCTTGTGATTGGGCAGTTATTGCTCTGAATACATTAATAATGACAATAAACTAAAGTTTATGCTTAAATGGTGGGTTTTAACCTCAGACAGAGTGATGACCAGGCTTGTTAACTTTTGGATGACTAAAGTAAATTAGACACAAATTTTGTAAAAAAAAATATTTTTTCATGTTTAAGCCATTTTTTGTCATGGATATAATAAGGTATATTAAATGAAAACCTTTTACTGCCTTAAAAATATATTCAGACATCACCATAATACCATAATGACATTTATAAAATGTTGATGCTGTGTATAAAACACAATGGGGGAGATTTACTAAAACTGGTGTGCACAGAATTTGGAGCAGCTGTGCATAGTAACTAATCGGCTTCTACGTTTTCTTGTCAAAGATTAATTGAACAAGGTGAAGTTAGAAGCTGAATGGTTACTATGCAAAACAGCACCAGATTCTGTGTGCTCCAGTTTTAGTAAATGTCCCCCAAAACTGCCAATGTTATTAAACTGTAAATAAATGTGAAAATATCTCCTTTCTAAATTCCTAAGGCCTCGTACACACGATCGGACATATCCGATGAAAACGGTCCGCGGACCATTTCCATCGGATATGTCCGATCTGGAGTTTGATCCGATGGCGTGTACACGCCATCGGATCAAATTCCCCGCCGGCGGACGGCGCGGTGACGTGGTGGTGACGCGGCAGTGACGTTGACGCCGCCACGTCACCGCACCAGGAAGTAAAACACTTCCGCGCATGCGCCGAATCCATTCGGCGGCGGCGCGGCGGCGGTGCGGGACGACATGTCTGCTGGTAAGTGTACTAACCAGCAGACATGTCGGGCGGACAGATTCCCACCGGATAGATTTCAAAGCATGCTTTGAAATCTGTCGGGTGGACAAATCTGTCCGCTAGCCCATACACACGAGCGGAGATGTCTGCTGAAACGGTCCATCGGACCGTTTTCAGCAGACATATCCCCTCGTGTGTACGAGGCTTTATAGTATGTTAGTATATTTGATACGACCAAAAATTTGCTATCTATATATAAGTGATGAAATTCAAAAACATATCAGTTGCAAAGATTTTTATTGAGCAAGGTAACTTATCCAGAGACAAAAGATGTAGGATTTAGCATTGTACAATGAGAGGAGTGTGGTTTATTTTGCAGAGAAGTAAATAAGTAGATCAGATTATAGACACAAACATGACGTCTTCATTTATGACAGCAGGTATGTCCTTGGCTGTGGCAGGGATCACAAGGATCAGGACAACAGGGGACAACACAAGGGTTGCATGGATTGCATGGATCTGCCAAAGAAAAAAAAAAAAAAAACGTCATTAGTCATATATTACATTCTAACACCAGCATGATCAGAGACCATTGAGGCTTAAATGCTCAGAATGAGTTTAGCAGCATTAGTATGTGTTGGTTCTCTTGACAATAACTCTAATTTACCTACCTGACTCATTTTTAACACTTCTTCTTGACTGCCCAGCGAAAAAGAGAGAGAGAGAGAGAGAGAGAGAGAGAGAGAGAGAGAGAAGCACAGTACCTTATGCTGGATGAGGAAGTTTGAAACTTCCAGTGGCCACCATGATTGGCTGTCATAATGATCACATGATGGAAAAACATTTCTAATGGGTTCCTGATCATTTTAAGCATTGTTTAAGTTTGCATTTGGGAGGTGGTAAATACATGTGGCTTTGCTGCATTTTTACTGCCCCTTAATCAATTCCCCTTAAAACAGACCATCAGTAATTTTTTTGACTTTCCATCTATTAAAACTTCTGGCCTTGTTGTTTTAACTTTGGATAGTAAAACATTATTTTTCTGCCAGTAAATACCTTATACAGCCCACTTCCTGTTTCTTGTCTGGTAAAAAGCCTAGGTTTATTAACAGGAAGGGAGGGGGAGTGAATCATAGGCGGGCCAATCAGAGCTGCAGAGCTGGAAGTTTGCCTCTGTGTGTCTGTGTAAATCCAGGAAGTGAACAGGAAGCAGGTTCAGCTGCCCACATTTAAAATGGCTGCAGACAGACTTATTGGAGGGAAATTTCTGCAGCATATTTTGCAGGTACAGAATCACAATATATATAAAATAATATGCAAAGTGTTTGGAGGGAAGCTTAAGAATGGCAAAAAAATTTTTTAATACAAATTATGTGTGCAGACTGCAGTTCCCTAAGGCAGGTGATTGCATGCCAAAGCCTCAATGCTTTTAAGCAGCAAAAATGATATAATTAAAGGGGCTGTGCTGCTACTGTGCAATGCACACAGCTGGTTTGCGTTTTTAGGGGTTAAACAGGCAGTGAGGAGGTGACAAAACATCTACTTTGCTATCCACCACAATCTGCTCTTCGGGAGCCAAACTGTGTGCAAACAGGCACTTAGTCTGAGACCTGTAATACGTTACAGAATTAGCAGGAGGCAGAGATGTGCACTCCTAGTTCACAGCTGCAATATACAGTATATTAACATTATCATTTTTATGGAAAGGATATCTGAGGATCTTTATCTACAGACTGTAGATACAGGGCCAGATTCTCCAATATTTTCGGCGGCGTAGCGTAAGCCAGTTACACTACGCCGCCGCTGCTTGCTGGAGCAAGTGCTTTATTCTCTATGCACTTGCTCCGTAGGTTTCGCCTCCGTCGCGTAAATCGCGCAGCGTAAACCCGCGCAATTCAAATGGGGCGGCTTGTATTTAAATTAAGCGCGCCCCCGCGTCGAACGAACTGCGCATGCGCCGGCCGGGGAAAAAGCCCAGTGCGCATGCTCCAGCTCACGTCGGAAAGCGTCGTTGAAACCGACGTCAAAACGACGTGAGCGTCATTTACGCAAGTCCCTATTCGCGAACGAGTTAGTAAAACGACGTAAGCGACGGAAAAAGCCGACGCTGACCCGACGCCATACTTAACATGGCATCCGACGGGACACGACGGCATCCGACGGGACCTCGTAAGGTTACTCCACATAGAAGCTGGGGTAACCTTACGAGTTCGTAAACGACGTACGCGACGACGGGGCGGCGTAAAAGCGATCGAGAATCGGCGTACTACTTCATTTGCATATGCAAATGAAAAAACAACGTAAAGGCCACCTAGTGGCCGGAGTTGTCATTACATCTACGATCCGAAAGTGTAATTGTATTACACTTGTCGGATGTAGAAGCGTATCTATGCAAAAGTGATGCTCAGCATCACTCGCATAGATACGAGTCAAAAAAAAAGGCGATACGACGGGGTATCTGAGATACTCCGTCGTAACGCCTCTGAGAATCTGGCCCACAGAGTACATAAGCAAAATATATGTAATTATTAAATACATATAATTTACAGAGGTTTGCAAAGCAATTCATATTACAGTCCTCTTAGCAAAGAGTGACAACCACCTTATTGTTAATCAGTTTGCAATCATGTTTCACTCTATGTTGCATTAACCACTTGCCGACCAGCCACCGCAGTTTTTCTGCGGCAGCATGGCTCGGCTGGTCGAAACAACATGATGTTACGTCGCTTCGCTCTGTGGCCACTAGCGGCATGGCTGCCGCCTCAGGCACACGCCCACTGCTCGCTCACGGTGCAGATGCGAGTACCCGATGGGCGCGATGGCCGCCAGGCACCTGCGGTCGCTCGTGACACAGCGAAAACTGGGATCTGTGTGTGTAAACACACAGATCCTGGTTCTCTCAAGGGAGAAAAATATGTATGAACAACAATCTGTCATTTCCCCTAGTAAGTCCCATTCCCCTTCAGTTAGAACATGCAGAGGGAACACAATTAACCCCTTGATTACCCACTAAGGTTAACCCCTTTCCTGCCAGTGAGATTTTTACAGTAATCTGTGCATTTTTATAGCAGCGATTGCAGTAAAATTTTCGGTGGTCCCAAAAATTTGTAAAAAGTGTCCGATGTGTCCGTCATAATATCGCAGTCCCGATAAAAATCGCTGATTGCCGCCATTACTAGTAAATAATAATAATCAAAATGCCATAATTCAATACCCTATTTTATAGACACTATAACTTTTGCACAAACCAATCAATATATGCTTATTGTGATTTTTTTCCCCAAAATTTGGAGAAGAATACATATCGGCCTAAACTGAGAAAAGTTTTTTATTTAAATGTGGGATATTTATTATAGCAAAAAGTAAAAGATATTGGGGGTTATTTACGAAAGGCATATCCACTTTGCACTACACTGAAAGTGCATTTGGAAGTGCAGTCGCTGTAGATCTGAGGAGGACATGCAAGGAAAATAAGAAACATAATTTTAGCTTGAACATGATTGCATGATAAAATCAGCAGAGCTTCCCCTCATTTCAGATCTTCCGCTTAGATCTACAGCGACTGCACTTGCAGTGCACTTGTAGTGCAAAGTGAATTTGCCTTTCGTAAATAATCCCCATTGTATTTTTTACAAAATTGTCGCTGTTCTTTTGTTTATAGCTCAAAAAAAAAAAACTGCAGAGTTGATCAAATACCACCAAAAGAAAGCTCTAATTGTGGGAAAAAAACAATGTAAATTTTGTTTGGGTACAGCGTCTGGTCAGGAAGGAGGTAAAATCTTCTGTGGCTGAAGCGGTTAATATGCCAAAGCTATGGGGATTTAAAATGCCACTATTTTTACCCCGTGTTGTGACTGATAGGAAAAGGTTGCAGTATTGCTACATACTTGTGAAGAATTTGTAAGGATATAGCTGTTACTTTTGGTCCTCTGTTGGACAAAAACAACTGATATAATCAGTAGTGCAAGAGTACATTTATAAGCCAACTGTAAAAGAAACAACACAAAATGTGCAATGTTTGTGATCTGTGAAGAATCAGCTTTCTCAGTCATGGGAGGATTGGCTTATATTAAAGTATACACTCTTCATCCTTTATCCTAAATACTCAAAACAATAATTTATTGCTCCTCTTACCTTGTTGGTGAACATGGGTGGTGCCATGGTGATGATGGTGATAATGGTGAGGCTTACATGCTGAAGAAATACAAACATATATTAAAAAACACCAGGTAACAGGTAAAATCAACAAAATAAACTTTAATGTTACCAGCCAACAAAACACTGACACTATAGTTAAGTCTACTTAATTTATTCTTAACCCAATATTTAGTAATCTTTTGCGCCTAGAGTTCATCATATGCTTTTGAGTGGTATTACCATCACCATGACATAATTCTGTCTTGTGCAACTAACTTTTTTGCCTTTTAGGGACAGGAAGGAGCCTGCAGTAGGTTTTTCCCCAGGTTGAGGGTTATAGTAGACACCAGAAAATAAAAGCGAATTCAGTCTGTATGCATAAATTCAAAAATGAATCAAATAAAATGTAATGTTATTAGCAAAATTTCGAAACCACAGTTAAATCTGCCTAATACATATTTTCCCTGGATATAATAATCTGCTGCAACTGGAGTTGATCATGTTCTTCTGAGTCGTATTACCATCCCATAAATATGACTCTGTCTTGTGCAACTAAAAATGTTTCTCTTATATACAGAAGGAGCCCACAGTAGGTAAAATCAGAAAACCTGACCTTACTTTCCCAGGGTTGAGGTGTATAGTAGACTTCAGTCAGATATTCTGCACATGAGATAGTATGTTTATTTCATATCAGACCTCTGCCATCTAATTCATCTTCCCACTTATTTGGGCCAACAGATGGATATTCCCAGTATCACTGCAGGAACACAACACTGTATACTGTATGCAGCTAATGCTAAATACAGTTTATACAGCACTGACAGCAGACAGACATCAATTAATAATGGGAATAGTTTGTTTGGGACAGCTTAATTGTATATTTAAAATCAAAGTAAACTTACATTCAAGTTTTAAAAAGAAAACCAGCTAAAGTCCAGCTAAAATTAAATTACAGTTATTTATACGATAACTTATATACACATGCCTACTCAAACATCTTTAGCAGGAAATTATAAGAAAAAAATAATTCTACATTGGAGGAACTATGTGGTTTATAAACACTTACGGTCTTGGCATGGATCCTTGCAGACTACTACGTTATGGCAAGGGTTGCATGGATCTTGACATTGGATCTTCTGGGTAACACATTTTCCTTTGATTCCAGACATATCTGCTTATAAGTTTGGTTTCCTTCTTGGACAATTCAGAAGAGATTTTTCGGCTGTTTGAATAATGTTTGATGGTACCTTTTTATATATATACTGTAAGTGGAGGTGGAATTAGAAACACATTCCTCCACTGTCTTGTCATACCAGATTTACAAGGTGTTTAAACACTATCCACATGCTTATCGTTTACTATTTTGTTTGGTCTTTATTCAGCACCTTGCTAATTATTTACAGAACCTACACTCTATGATTTACATTTTTTTTGTCTTTTTAATTCCTTTTTAATTGTTTTATATACTGATGCATAGTTTTAATTGGTATTATGGGCTAAAGTGCAGATTGAAAAATTATAGTATTAGTCATTTTTATATTGCAGCATTTTGCTCATATTAAGACATGTGCGATATTACTTAACCACTTGACCACTGGGCACTTAAACCCCCTTCCTAACCAGACCAATTTTCAGCTTTCGGTGCTCTCACAATTTGAATGACAATTACTCAGTCATACAACATTGTACCCATTTGAAATTTTTGTCCTTTTTTTTCACACAAATAGAGCTTTCTTTTGGTGGTATTTGATCACCTCTGGGTTTTTTATTTTTTGCGCTATAAAAGAAAAACGACTGAAAATTCTGTAAAAAAAAAAAGAAAAAATGTTTCTGTCATATTAGCAGGTTATTTCTCACACACAGCATATGCATACCACAAATTACACCCCAAAACACATTCTGCTATTCCTCCCGAGTATTGAGATACCCCATGTGTGGGACTTTTACCCAGCGTGGCCACATACAGAGGCCCAACATGCAGGGAACGCGATCAGGCGTTCTGGAACACCCACACCAATTCTGACATTTCTCTCCTACATGGAAAAATCATCATTTATTTGCTAGAAAATTACATAGAACCCCAAAACATTATATATGCTTTTTTAGCAAAGACCCTAGAGAATACAATGGCGGCCGTTACAACTTTTTATCTTGCACGGTATTTTCGCAGAAATTTATTGAACGCGTGTTTTTTAAAAAAGTGTTTTGTGCTTAAAACAAAACAAAACAGTAAAGTTAGCCCAATTTTTTTTCATAATGTGAAAGATGAAGTTACGCCGAGTAAATAGATACCCAACATGTCACACTTCAAAATTGCGCACACTCGTGGAATGGCGCCAAACTTCGCTACTTAAAAATCCCCCTAGGCGGTATTGCAGAGTATTGGGGTATTGCAAAGTATCATGCAGGGTATTGGGGTATTGTCGAGTATTGGGGTATTGCCGAGTATTGGGGTATTGCCGAGTACTGGGGTATTGCAGAGTACTGGGGTATTGCCGAGTATTGGGGTATTGCCGAGTACTGGGGTATTGCCGAGTATTGGGGTATTGCCGAGTACTGGGGTATTGCCGAGTATTGGGGTATTGCCGAGTATTGGGGTATTGCCGAGTACTGGGGTATTGCCGAGTATTGGGGTATTGTTGAGTACTGGGGTATTGTTGAGTACTGGGGTATTGCTGAGTACTGGGCTATTGTTGGGTATTGGGGTATTGTTGGGTATTGTTGGGTACTGGGGTATTGTTGGGTACTGGGGGATTGTTGGGTACTGGGGGGATTGCTGGGTACTGGGGATTGCAGAGCTGGGATGGATTGAGGGATGGCTGGATCTGTGACTGCATTTGTCACAGATCCAGCCACAGCTCAGCTGCTGACACCCCGCTCCCCCCCCCTCTCCTCGCACACTGTACAGAGAGGAGACGCAGGAGAGGGAGGAACCGGCGTCATCAAATGACGCCGGTTTGTTTACAAGTGATCGTGCCGTCGTTCGACGGCGCGATCACGTGGTAAACGGCCGCGACCTAGACCGGGCGAGCACATACACTTTCGCGGACTACATTTCCCATAATGCCCTGCCTTTCTGGAACACATGATACCTCCGCACAGACTTATGGGGGAGGTTATTTAAAAGCAGGAAGGAGCCGATTTCCCCCTCTTGGGACCTGCACTTCTTCCTCTGCGGAGCTTTGGAGAGCAATACAGCTAAGCTGTTAGGCCTGAAGCCTGGGCCTGGATCCACCGGAAGACCAACCATCCTGACGGAACAAGCTCAAGTGTGACCAGCCCATGTTCCAGGAGATCGGACAGACGGATCGACTGCTGACCGGAGCTGGAGGAAACCGGACATCGGAGGCCCAGTAATGTGGCGTGGCTGTGTATCAGCTCATCTTTGTGAGGAGCTCAGGCGGACCAGGCCTGTTCGGGTGGGAGGGCACTTGCCCAAGTTTCCATACCCAATAGCCTTGTGACTGACAGTGCCACACATTCTAGAAAGAGCATGCTGTTGCTAATCCGTTAAGAAATATCTGAAAGTCATGCTGGCCATGGTAACTGATGCTGACTAAAAGATCGGTACATTACACCTGCGATAATCACACCTTAGACTGAGTTTAAAGACCCCTGTGGATTACAAATACATTTAAAAGTGCACCAATGAGCCTACCAATAGACTTTGTCGCTGAGGAACTTTTCTGGATTTTGAGCAGGCTAGGCCTGATTGAGATTTGCTAGCAATTGCACTTCAATAGATTGCCCACTAGGCGACCAGGTGCATTGCTTCAGCCAATCAGGGCCCTAGAATGCACTGTGCAGAGCAAAGTGCATTGTGCAGTGCTCGGCGGGTGAACATTTGCGCCAAATTCCCCGTAATTCGGGTGTTTGACAAACGGGTGAACAGGCAGTGTTTTTCTTGGCACGAACTGTTTGCCCAAATCTGATGAGTGGCATGGTTTCCTGTGGTAGGTTCTGACACAGTGGGTAGTTAGAAGACCAAATACTGCTGGGATGCTGTGGATGTTCAGACAGGAACTAGAGGTGAATGCTGGCACATAAGTGGAGCGCAGAAACTTACTGGTGCTAGAAGCAAAGCCACAGTGAAAACAAGCCAGGGTCTGGTATGTATTTTAAGGGGATCCCCATGACAAAATCTCTGGGTCCCTCCCAATACATACCAGCTTGCTATGGGGGCACTCGAGCCGAGCCACAGCTCTGTGTCCATTCAGACATGGAGCAGCAGTTCAGCCCCATCCATCCATATTTGCATCTCAGCCAATAAGGAGGGAGAGTCTCGGACGGCCGAGACATTCATGCATATCACTGGATAGAGATGGGGCTGCCTGTAAGTGTTGGGGGGCTGAGGGGGCTGCTGCACATTGAAGGTTTGTAATCTTACTGCATAAAATGCATTAAGATAAAAAAAACTTCTGCCTATGGAATCACTTTAAACCTCTCCGATTGGGTCACATCATACATAAAAAAAATTAAATGACAGTACCTCGGACACTTCCTTCAACTCTGCATATTTTTCCTTTTTTTTAACTCTAACCACTGCTCCCAGGTCTTTAACCACTTCCCATCCCACCTATTGACATATGTCTTCCACAAGGTGGCTCTGCCATACTAGGTGACGTCATATGACATCCTTACGCCTCCCGGCTTCTATGGTGTGCATGCGCATGACTGCCATGTCACTCGGGTGCCGATGCCCGTGCCTGGTGGCCACGATGATTGGCAGTGACAGAGCCAGGCATGTGAATCTCTGTGAATCGTCTGGGAGAGGAGACCGATGGTGTGTCCCTTGTACATAGGAACACCAATCAGTCACCTCTCCAGTCAGTCCCCTCCGCCCACAGTTTGAATCACTCCCTAGGGCACACATTTAACCCTTTTATCGCTCCCTAGTGTTAACCCCTTCCCTGCCAGTCACATGTATACAGTAATCAGTGCATATTTATAGCATTGTTTGCTGTATAAATGTGAATGGTCCCAAAATAGTGTCAAATGTGTCCGATCTGTCTGCCGCAATATCACAGTCCTGACAAAAATCGCAGATAACCACCATTACTAGTAAAAAAAAAAAAACTTTTTTTTTTTACCAAAAATATGTAGAAGAATACGTTTCGGCCTAGACTGAATTTTATTTATTTTTAAAAACAATGGGATATTTATTATAGCAAACAGTAAAAAATATTGTAATTTTTTCAAAATTGTCAGTCCTTTTTTTGTTTATAGCTCAAAAATAAAAAACACAGAGATGATCAAATACCACTAAAAGAAAGCTCTATTTGTGGGAAAAAAAGGACGTCAATTTTGTTTGGGCACCATGTCGCACGACCGCGCAATTGTCATTCAAGTGACAGTGCTTAAAGCTGAAAATTGGCCTGGCAGGAAGGGGGTGAAAATGCCTGTTATTGAAGTGGTTAAAATGTTATCCATCAAGTCCTCACTAGATTGATATAATTATTCCATAGTACAAGTATATTTCACCCTCCTTAACCAATTTCCCATAGATGGAAGTTCTTGCAAGCTCCAGAACTTTGGAATTAAATCCTTTGGCTGCAGTTAATAAATGTGGTATTTATAACCCACTAATTACCCATTAGTAACCAAGACTGTATTGTTAATAACATGTCACAGAATGCACCCTTGTCACTAACAGAAGCCAGGTGATAGCCAGATCATTGTTCCTATTTTTATGGACAGTTTGCTGGCTAATTAGAGAAAATATCTAAAAAAGGGCCAAGATATATATTTGAAAACTATAGGCCAGTCAGTCTAACATCGACAGTTTGTAAACTATTGGAGTGGATGATAAGGGACTATATCCAAGAATTTGCTGATGAAAATAGTATCAGTAGTAATAAGCATGGATTCATAAAGGATCATTCCTGCCAGACCAATCTGTTAACATTCTTTGAGGAAGTGAGCTGCTGTCTAGATAAAGGCAGGCCTGTGGACATGGTACACAGTATCTGGATTTTGAAAAGGTATTTGATACATTTCCCCATAAACATATACTTTGCAAACTGTCGGCTTCGACTATAGAAAGTGTCCAAAGGGTGGTGTTAAATAGTGAGTACTGAAGTAGTGAATGGTCTTGTATGGTGAGTGGGGTCCCCCAAGTATCTGTCCTGTGACCAATTCTGTTTAACTTATTCATAAATGATATAGAGGTTGGTATAAATAGCTCAATCTCAGTGTTTGCTGACGATACAAAGCTACAACTTCATAGCAAGATGTGGAAACCTTACAAGAATAAGTAATGCATTTGGGTGCTAAAAATATAATCACAAGTTACTTGCTAGGGGGAGAACCACTGAAGGAATCCAGAATGAAAAAACATCTGGGTGTCCCAGTGGATAACAGGCTCAGCAATGGCATGCAATGCCAAGCTGCTGAAATCAAAACCAGCAGAATATCAGTATGCATTAAAAAGGTGGTTCACTCCAAAGATAAAACGATAATTCTCCCACTTTACAAGAGTTTCCAGCCGCATCTTTAGTATCCTGTTCAGTTTTGGGCACCTTTTCTAAAGAAGGATGTGCTGGAACTGGCGAGAGTCCAGAGAAGGGCAACAAAGTTAATAAAGAGACTAGGGGAATGTATTCTCTCTGGAGAAGAGACGCTTGAGATGAGATATGATAGCGATATATACAAATGCCTTACTGGTAACCTTAGCATAGGGAAAAAACTTTTCAGCGGGATGGAGTTTAAAAAAGACACTTGGCAATTCATTGAAATTTGAAGCGAATCGGTTTAACCTTAAACTGAGTAGAGGGTTCTTTACTGTCAGAACAGAAAGGATGTTGAATTCCCTTCCACAAGCAGTGGTATCAACAGGGAGCATTAATAGCTTAAAAAAATAATTAAATGGGCATCTTAACGATTACAACATATGGATATGGATACAGGGATATGGGATTTAATACTGACGTAAACATGCACACACACAGACACACTACAGGTTGCACTAGATGGACTTTATTTAGCCTTACCAACTATGTAACCTAACACCTGCTGAATGATAGTAAAAACTTTTTTTTTACAGTGGTAGATGTCCCCTATGGCAATCCTGTAAATTGTTAAAAAGCATAAGTGAACTCTCTCAATCAACACTTGATCAATTATTTGTAATCCTTATGCTGCTAGCATTAGTAAACATAAACAGGTATTTACATTGATTCAGTTGCTTCCTGATTTCTGACCTAGGCTATAGTCCTTATGGGCATTCTCTCATAAGAGGAAGAGGGTTTGTTTCAACTAAGCACACCTTCCTGTCTGCATGTAAATGCTACATGAATCATCTGCCATTACTCAAGATGTCCGTAGCTAGAAATGCTAGGGGGTGTGTTTCAAAGTGATTTCTCAACAAAATTAACCGCTCTGTTGTTCTGAGAAGACGTCATATGACGTCTTCTCATTTAAAGCCACTAGGGGGCGCGCAGCGCCCGTCGCGTTACTGGGAACACCGGGCACCCGCGATTGCCCAGTAATTAAGCAGGAACATGGAGCTCTGTGTGTAAACACAGAGCTCCACTTCCCTGTCAGGGAGAGAGGAGACCGATCTGTGTCCCTTGTACATAGGGACACAATCGGTCACCACCCACAGTCACCCCCCTCCCCCCTACAGTTAGAACACACCTAGAATACACATTTAACCCCTTCCCCGCCCCCTAGTGGTTAACCCCTTCCCTGCCAGTCACAATTATACAGTAATCAATGCATATTTATAGCACTGGTCGCTGTATAAATGTTAATGGTCCCAAAAATGTGTCAAAAGTGTCCGATGAGTCTGCTATAATGTCGCAATCCGGAAAAAAAACGCAGATTGCCGCCATTCCTAGTAAAAAAAAAAAAAAAAAATAATAATTATGTCCCCAATTTTGTAGGCAATATAACTTTTGCGCAAACCAGTCACTATACAGTTATTGCAAATTTTTTTTTTTTAACCAAAAATATGTAGAAGAATACGTATTGGCCTAAACTGAGATAAATGTATTTATTTATTTATTTAAATGGGATATTTATTATAGCAAAAAGCCAAAAATATTGTGTTTTTTTTTAATGTATGCTCTTTTTTTGTTTATAGCCCAAAAAATAAAAACCGCACGGGCGATCAAATACCACCAAAAGAAAGCTCTATTTGTGGGAAAAAGAGGATGCCAATTTTGTTTGGGAGCCTCGTCGCACGACCGTGCAATTGTCAGTTAAAGCGACGCAGTGCCGCAAGCTAAAATTTTGTCTGGGCAGGAAGGGGGTGTAGGTGCACAGTAGGCAAGTGGTTAAACATGGAGACATGAATAAATCTGACAGATTTGAAGTGTTTTTGCAAAAAAAGAGAGGGAAAATATTGACTTAATAATAAGAGTGCTGTAATAAAATCAAAAGGTTCTTCAACAAAGTATAGGCTTTAAGAGTGTGCACACCTATGCAACCATATTATTATAATTTTTTTTACTTCCATCCACCTAAAAGATTTCAGTTTGTTGTTCAAAGGAGTTGTACAGTTGATAGGCCCCATTAACCACTTCAGCCCCGGACCATATTGCTGGTCAATGATCGGGCTCCTTTTTGCGATTCGGCACTGCATCGCTTTAACTGACAATTGCGCGGTCGTGCGACGTGGCTCCCAAACAAAATTGGCGTCCTTGTTTTTCCACAAATAGAGCTTTCTTTTGGTGGTATTTGATCACCTCTGTGGTTTTTATTTTTTGCACTATAAACAAAAATAGAGCGACAATTTTGAAAAAAATTCAATATTTTTTACTTTTTACTATAATAAATATCCCCCCAAAAAATATAAAAAAACATATTTTTTCCTCAGTTTAGGCTGATACGTATTCTTCTACCTATTTTTGGTAAAAAAATATCACAATAAGCGTTTATCGATTGGTTTGCGCAACATTTATAGCATTTACAAAATAGGGGATAGTTTAATGGAACTTTTATTTAAAAAAAATGTTTTACTAGTAATGGCGGCGATCAGCGGGTTTTTTCATGACTGCAACATTATGGCGGACAGATCGGACACTTTTGACACATTTTTGGGACCATTGTCATTTTCACAGCAAAAAGTGCTATAAAAATGCACTGATAACTGTGAAAAATACAATGGCAGTGAAGGGGTTAACCAGTAGGGGGCGCTAAAGGGTTAAGTGTGGCCTAAGAGATCGATTCTTACTGTAGGGGGGTGTGGCTGTAGGCGTGACATCACTGATCATCGTTCAGATCGCTGAACAGTGTCACTGCCACACAGAACAGGGAAGGTGTGTTTACACACACCTCTCCCCGTTCTTCAGCTCCTGTGACCGATCGCGGGACACCGGCAGCGATTGGGTCCGCGGGTCCCGAAGGCACGGTAATGGAGCGGCTGGGCTCTTAAAGGCAACGTACAGGTATGTGCCTGTGCCCAGCCGTGCCCTTCTGCCAACGTATATCGGCGTGAAGGGGTCTTTAAGTGGCTGAGAATCCATTATCTTGCAGCATAAAAATACAATTTAAAATTTTGTGATCGGGTCTCCATTGTTCTCTACACCATATAAGTTAATGGGACTCTCATGGACATGCACAGGTAGTATTAGGTGGACAGTCAGTCACATGTAAACATTGTAGTTGAACACCAGAAGACCTAAAGTGAGAAAGTATTTAGCTGAGGAGGGAGATAGTTACTTATGAGGGAGGGGTTGGAGGGTAAGGAAACTTTAAAAAAAATGCTTTTTGTAAGTTTCCTAGTAATTTATGATAAAACTAAATACAACAGAACATGAGTAATTCATCTTTTTATTGACTGCAGCAGCTGCCTGTGAAGACCACTGCTTGAAATTGCGCACCTGCAGCTAAGCTGTTCATGCAAAGAATTAAAATGTGCAAAAGTTGGGAAGTGCTGTCCTTTTCTTCCCACAAATAGAGCTTTCTTTTGATGGTATTTAATTGCCTCTGCGATTTTTATTTTTTGCGCTATAAACAAAAATAGAGCGACATTTTTGAAAAAAAAAACAATATTTTTTACTTTTTGTTATAAGAAAAATTGAATAAACAAAATTTTAGTCAAACATTTAGGCCAAAATGTATTCAGCCACATGTCTTTAGTAAAAAGAAATCACAATCATTTTTGTTTTAGCTACCTAGCAGCAACAGTGACACTAATACAGCGATCAGAAAAATGATCGCTTAGTGACACTGGAAAAAAGGGGGTGAAAGGGTTAACTAGGGCAGTGATCAAGGGGTTAAAACTTTATTAGAGGGTGTACGGGGCTACCCTGAACCTAGCATGAACTGCCTGTCACACTGACACTAAATGCAGTGATCAGTACATATATGATCACTGCATTCAGTGACAGTGTGACAGGGGGGTGGGGGGGGGTGATCGCAAGGGGTTAATGTGCCTATGTGTACTGTTGTCAGTGTAGTGTTTGTGCGGACTTACTGTGACTCTTCTCTCATTTCGGAGGTTTGAAAATACCGCCGAGATGAGAGCTGCATCACTTCCTCTGCCTATGTTTACATTTTACAGGCAGAGTAAGTGACATGGCGGCGGCGCACGGGATTGGCTGGGAGCGATCACGAGGGGGCGGACAGAAACGAACTGCCACCCCCTCGAGTCGGATCGCTCCCGGAGATAAGCCAACCTCCGCACGCAGCGGAGGGGGTCCCGATCGGACCCCTGACCCGCTAGAAGGCAGGGACGTAAATATACGCCCATCTGCCTGTACGTGCCCTTCTGTGGACGTAGATAGGCGTGCGGCGGTTGTTAAGTGGTTAACAAAATGGTAAGAGCTCTCTACTGTCAGGCTACGTTCACACTACAGTACAAAGTGGCTCACAGCAGGGGTCCGGTGCGTACCTGCTCACCGTTTAAGGTCCGATTTCAGTCCGAATTTTGTCTGAATTTGGACCTGAAACGTACCAGAAGATAGGTAAGGAAAAAAAACATGCTAAACAATAAGTTATACTAAATAATATAAATTAAATTAAACAAAATAAAGGCAGCAGCTTGAGTGGGATAAACACGATGTACAAGCAAGGAAAAATAAACTGTGCCAATATTGATAGAGTCCACGATAGTCCTCAGATGACAAGAGGATTGTATGTAAAGATGGACATCCTCCAGAGCATACATCAATAACTTATAAGTAGATCAGTTTAAAAACACTCTATAAACCAGAATATTGATCCATAAGCAATTGATAGAATTAGCACTACAATGAGTCCACAAATAAATGAAGTGCCAACCACCAGACGATGCACAGGACTGTTGTTACATTCTTAAAAACTAAAAATTGGATCTGGTCAAATCATTAAGAGTATATATTCCTGTTAAATGTGATGTGAGTGTCTGGTTTTGAGCTAGTAATCTCCTGATGTGACATTTGAACCCAGTTATCAATTTCTAGAAGCTGTCAAGATATATTTATTAATATTCTAAATATTTTGTGTTTTTTTATTGAGGTATTTCATATGACTATTTTAGAAGTGCATTCTAAAGCAGAACCCTTTAGGCCTCGTACACACGAGTAATTAGATTTGTTCAAAACGGTCTGTCCGACCGATTTGAACAAATCTGTCTGCTGGCATTTTGGTTTGCTCGCGTGTACACACGAGCAAACCAAAATCCCCGCCAGCAGACAGCGTGCTGACGTGGCGGTGACGTTGACACCGCCACGTCACCGCACCAGGAAGTAAAACACTTCCTCGCATGCGTCGAAACCATTCGGCGCGTGTGCGAGAAGACATGTCTGCTGGTTAGCGTACTAACCAGCAGACATGTCGGGCGAATGGGTTCCCAGCCGACAGATTTCAAAGCATGCTTTGAAATCTTTCGGGTGGCCAAATCCGTCTGTTTGCTCATACACACGATCGAATCAGTCTGCTGAAACGGTCTAGCAGACCGTTTCCAGCAGACAGATTTGATCGTATGTACGAGGCCTTAGACTAGCTGATCCATTCCACCCCATATCCTGTTTAGAATTTACCTATAAACATTGGGCCAGATTCAGGTACATCTGCGCATTATTGGACCAGCATAGTGCACCGCCTTTACGTTAGACTGGCGCAATGTAGCGGCGCAATCACCCTATTCTCGTCGGTTTTACGCAGAAATTTGCGCCTGCGCAACGTTATTTCCGAGGCACAAGGCGGAGTAATACAAATTGGGAAGGACGTGGGCATGTTACATTGAAATGAGCCATGACCCCATGCAAATGAAGGGCCGGCCGGCTCGCGCATGTGCGCTTGAAGCAGACTATGGTCAGCACCTCTGTGCGCATGCTCACAACTCGGGAACGGCGCAATCAGTGAAATTGGAAGTGGACTAGGGCAAATTAGTGAACTACGCAAACACCATAAATAGACAGAGACAAACGCACTTCCTTTGCAAAAGTACATCCCTTTGTATCCCTCCCTATACAGCAAGGTGCTTTTGTTCTGTTATTTATTAGCGTTTGTTTGTTTGTTTGTTTGTTTGTGACATGTCTTTGAGATATTTGGGGACTGTTTTGCAGAGTGAGTTTTGTCTTTTATGAGTTTTCTTTGGTGTTATTTTGGTTAAATTATAATTTTGCTGGGCATTTTTTATTTTTGCTGGTCAATTTTTTTTTTTGGTTCTGTTTGTGTATGACTTGGGAATGTGGGGGTGACATTCCTGCTGGAAAAGGGGTGTCACCCTCATTTGTGGTGGAGAAGTGATCCCCAGGTCCGTGTGAATGGTGTATGAATGTACAGTGACATAATTGGAGCCGTGGCATGGCGTTGCAGCTCACAAGTCCTGCATGGTGGGCTTGTGCCAATCCAATGTGATGAGGATGTGATGTGTCTGTGCTAGGGACCACAGTGGTGTGCATGCATGCATTCTCATTGTGCCATGATTAATGTGTGTGTTTAACGTGCAAAGATGCCTAATGTGAGCTGTCTCCTGGCTGCTCTTCCCTCAGAAGACGGGGTAGCCTTGGTTAGGGGGGTTCCGTATAGGAGTCATAAGATGGGGTCCCAGTGCATATGCAGAGTCAGGAGGATGTTAGTAGTGCATGTGCCCCTTGTGATTTCAGCATCATGTTTGTTTGTTTGTTTGTTTGTTTTTATTTCTTAATTACTCGCTTTACAACAAATTTAATGGTTTCGTTGCGAGGCCATCAGAAACAAAATCAACATAGTTCAGACATATAGGTACACAAAAACATAAAAAATCTAAAACATGATTAAAAGGAGGAAAAAAATTTGTCACATTGAGTCCATTAATATACATTTAGGTTAATTAACTTTTCATTCATCTAGGGCATCCATATCTAAAATAGTTCATTTTTAGAGTTAGATTACAAAATTCACATACCAAATATCACTGACTACATTTTTCTATATACAGTACTCAATCAAACTACATAATCTAATCAGATCCAGGGTTGCGTAGGTGACCTTTCATCATTTTTTTGAATTGGTTAAAAGTTTTTGCCCTTCTAATATCAATCGGCAGAGCATTCCATTGCACCGCCGCTTGGTATGAGAATGAGCGACCACCAATTCGGATATTCTTTATTTTTGGGATGTTTACGCGATAATATCCATCTTCGCGTAACTGTCGCGTTGGAACATGTTTGACAACCTTATCCATTATATATTTTGGTGTCATAGCATTAAATGTTTTATACATTAAACATGCTATTTTTAATTTAATGCGTTTATCGACAGTTAACCACCCCAGACTGTTTAATTGTTCTGATGTTGGATCTCTTTTTCTCAGTCCAGTTGCAATACGAACTGCAAAATTTTGTAATTTTTGTAGTTTTTGTATATATGTTCCCGGGATGCCCACTAGAAGTGCATTACCATAGTCTAAATGAGGAAAGACCAGGGCAGCAATAACTTTAGGGCGATCCATAGGAGCTAAATACACAAGGATCCTACGTAGTACTTTTAATTTGTACATAACAGTCTTGGTGACTTGATTAATGTGTGGCAAAAATAGCAGATCCTCATCTATATAAAATCCCAGATTTTTAACCACTTTACTGCAGCCTGGACCATTACCATCCATGTCTTGCCATGGCAGTGTCCAATTTTGAGGTATCTCGCTTACGGAACTCCTGACCACGAGTACTTCAGTTTTTAATTTGTTTAACGCCAGATAGTTTTCTCCCATCCAACGTTCCACTCCTTTTAGGCAATCAGCAGTAAGTTTTTTTGTGGCTGTATCAAGTGATCCCGCTCCCACCCTCAAATAGAGCTGGGTGTCATCAGCGTAATTCTGACACTGCAGACCATGGGACCGAATAAGGGCCAAGAGGGGGCGCACGTAAATGTTAAATATCAACGGGGAAAGGGGGGACCCCTGGGGAACTCCACACTCAACAGGTCGACTTTCGGAGAAGTGGCTCCCCAGGCGTACCCTCTGACTTCTGCCCTCCAAAAAAGATGAAAACCATCTGAGGGCAGTTCCCTTTACATGCGCAACCTCCCGCAGCCGCTGTAAAACGATCCCATGGTCCACAGTGTCAAAAGCCGCCGAGAGGTCCAGCATTACTAGGATGGAATCTTGGTTGTTATCTTTAGCCATCAGCAAGGAATCCGTGACATCGATTAATGTAGTTTCGGTTCCGTGCCGTGGTCTAAAGCCAGATTGTTTCACATCCAGCAATGCCTGCTCCTCGACAAACTGTTGAAGCTGGGTGCGTGCATCACCTTCATAGAGTCTAGCCAGATAATGTAGGCCTGCTATAGGTCGATGGTTATTTTTATCGTTTATATCACCCTCTCTCTTCTTGACTACCGGAGTAATCAATGATGATTTAAACATAGTAGGATATGAGCCTTCTAGATATGAAGTATTGAATAGGTCAGCCAAGACCAATGCTATTTCTTCACTGCATGCCTTTATCAGTTTGCCTGGGCAGCAGTCAGTAACAGGAGAGTTAGTATTAGCTGTTCTCATTGCTTTAATGATTTCAGCTGCACTAATTAATTTAAAATCTTGAAACCAAACCTTAATCGGTGGTTCCAAGGATTTTTTATTTATATTGCATTTTTCTTTTGGGTATCTATCCCTTCCTTTCTTTAACTTTGTATGAATATCCGCAATTTTATTATGAAAGTGAGCGGCTAATTCATTTACAAAAATATGGGGGTTAGTAATTTGGAAGTTCAGTACATCAGGTTTAGCCAACTGCTTAACCACCCTAAATAATTCCTTGGATTGGTTTAATGCATCTAATAAGCTTTCAGAAATAAAGGATTTTTTAGCATTATAGATTGATTTTTTATAATTCCGGTTATGGAACTTCCATTGATTTTTGTCGTAATTGGAATTTGTCTTCCTCCATTGTCTTTCTAATGCTCGTCCACGTTTTTTCATTATGTTAAGTGCTTCATTAAACCATTTATTTTGTTTCTTAATTTCGTTTTTAATTTTTTTGTCCTTTAATGGAGCAACTTGCTCCAAATTGGTTTCAAGCCACTTATCAATAATTGTCATCTTTTGGTCAACATTCAATTTAGTTAGATTAGGTTGAGTAATATGTAGTAACTGCTTAAATTTTTCTATAGGAAAATTTACATATGATCTAACTTTAATGGTTTGATTGCTTTGTTTACTATCGGAAATACCATTATCATCTAGATGAATTTCAAACAAGACTGCATTGTGGTCTGACCACAGTACTTCAAGTACATCACTAAATACAACAGTGATGTCTTTGAAGAACACCCCATCCAGGGTATGTCCCTTTATGTGGGTGTTTGGTGTAATCAGTCTTGTCATCTCTAGTGCTTCGCATGTATCCAATAATAAACGTGAATTTGGTTTGGTAGGTTCCTCCAACCAAACATTGAAGTCACCCACCAAAAGCAATGGCTGGGATCTAGTAGCTAATTCCATTATATTAGTAATCAAACTTTTAAGTCCAGTTTCAATTTTATTAGGTGGAATATAGACCGTAGCTATATTCATCACAGATTTTGTATTAATCATCATTTGTGTCAATAAGAACTCACAGCCTTGTTGATTAAATTCCAGTAATTTCTTTATTTTAAATTTAGAATTATATATAATGGCCGTGCCCCCCCCCTTTCCTCTCCCCCGCAATTGATAATGTATCTCATAATTATCGGGGATAGCATCAGATAAACAATTAAGATTATGTAACTGTAACCATGTTTCAGTTACCATAGTAATGTGAATATTATTTTGCTCAATAAACTCTCGTAATTCCCTAGCATGAGCAACTATAGAACGTACATTAATCAATACAGCTCTAATTTCTATTTCGTATATCTTATTTTTATTTTTGGGTAGTATTTTATTTTGATTTTGTATTTCATTAGTATTAATTTTAACGTCCCTATTGCTACCTTTATCATTTTTCTCAATTGTATTATTAATGATAGCTTCAATGGACCTTTGATCAAGTGATCCATTGCGGCCATCATTTAGTAACAGTAATTCCCTCCGTGTATAATAAAATTGTGTCATTTTTAAAACAGTTTAAAAATCAAACACTTATTACAAATACTTAAAAAATAGCTAAGATACCCATATGTCCCTCTTTAACAAATATTAGTATTCTTTAAAACAGATTATATTTAAATGATTTCCGTATCTTACCTAACAATCGTTAGTGCCTCCCCGACCTCCTCAGCCTCCCGCGGACGCCCGCAGACGCCGCACCCTTATGTCGCGCCCTTCGGGCGCGCCAGAGGGCGCGCCCGCCCGCGAGCGCCCGCTGCCGCGCTCGCTGCCGCGAGCGCCGCTCACAGCTTTTATGTGGTCTCTCACCTGGCCCTAATTACGGTGGCCACGCCCCCAACGCTCTGCCCAGCGCTAAGGGTGCCGCCCACAACTCCTCCCCCAAGATGGCCGCCGGGGAGTGTGTGCCGCTCGCTCAGAAGACACAGCGAAACAGGGGCAAGCAGGGAGAAAGTCTCACATACAGCAGCAGTAGATGTCAGGTACAGATGATGGCAAGTACAGATGATGGCAATGTCAGGTACAGATGATGGCAATGTCAAGTACAGATGATGGCAATGTCCAGGTGAGGCGCCGCTCACAGCTTTTATGTGGTCTCTCACCTGGCCCTAATTACGGTGGCCACGCCCCCAACGCTCTGCCCAGCGCTAAGGGTGCCGCCCACAACTCCTCCCCCAAGATGGCCGCCGGGGAGTGTGTGCCGCTCGCTCAGAAGACACAGCGAAACAGGGGCAAGCAGGGAGAAAGTCTCACATACAGCAGCAGTAGATGTCAGGTACAGATGATGGCAAGTACAGATGATGGCAATGTCAGGTACAGATGATGGCAATGTCAAGTACAGATGATGGCAATGTCCAGGTGAGGCGCCGCTCACAGCTTTTATGTGGTCTCTCACCTGGCCCTAATTACGGTGGCCACGCCCCCAACGCTCTGCCCAGCGCTAAGGGTGCCGCCCACAACTCCTCCCCCAAGATGGCCGCCGGGGAGTGTGTGCCGCTCGCTCAGAAGACACAGCGAAACAGGGGCAAGCAGGGAGAAAGTCTCACATACAGCAGCAGTAGATGTCAGGTACAGATGATGGCAAGTACAGATGATGGCAATGTCAGGTACAGATGATGGCAATGTCAAGTACAGATGATGGCAATGTCCAGGTGAGGCGCCGCTCACAGCTTTTATGTGGTCTCTCACCTGGCCCTAATTACGGTGGCCACGCCCCCAACGCTCTGCCCAGCGCTAAGGGTGCCGCCCACAACTCCTCCCCCAAGATGGCCGCCGGGGAGTGTGTGCCGCTCGCTCAGAAGACACAGCGAAACAGGGGCAAGCAGGGAGAAAGTCTCACATACAGCAGCAGTAGATGTCAGGTACAGATGATGGCAAGTACAGATGATGGCAATGTCAGGTACAGATGATGGCAATGTCAAGTACAGATGATGGCAGTCATGCCTGCCACCCATGTCACTCACCAACCAGCCAGCTGGCCCCATCCATGTTCTGTTCAAAATCTGTGGGGATGGGGCTATGATTGTATATGTAGCTGTCATGGGTGTCATGGGTGGTGTCATGTGTTGGGCTGGTGTTGGGCTCCTGCAGGGTTGTGGTTAATTCCAGGATGGCATGAGGGGTGAATCTGAAGATGCGAGACACCTCAGAATCACTCATGCCAAAGATGTCTATGCGTGTGTGATATATCAAGTGAAGAGTGAGGGGCTTGTATCAGATTAAATTATTATATCCATCAAGGTTTAAAAGGGCTATAGAAAGATAGTGAGACTGTGTTTGTAATTTGTATGTATGTTATGTATTGATGTATATATATATATGTATGTATATTTTTTGTAAAAATGTTTCTTAAAGCAAAGAAAAAATTTTTGTAAAAAAAATCCTCTCCCGTGCCCTCCTCCGTGCCATCCTCTGTGCCCTCCTCCATGCCCTCCTCCTTCTTTGCTCATCTAAATTCAGTAGTATAGCTATGAGCATTGATGTCCCTGGCATGTTGGCATACAGATTGTTGGGCAACACGTGTGACTGCTCTGCTCCTCACTAACGGTGTTGCTTTCTCTGACATGTAGACGAATTGTCTAATTTTATACCACCTTTTATATGGTCTAATTTTAGACAGGCCGTGCAGCTGTTGCGCACAGCGCGTAGCCTGCGCTGCACCAACGTTCTTTTGTGGATCCCCGTAACTCCCTCATTAGCATATTTGAATAGCAAATCGCTCTGTGAATCTGGCCCATTGTGTTTAGGTTAGCTGTTGCCCATCACCCATTTCCTGTGTTTAATTAAGAAGTTAGGCCATTTCCTATGCAAGTTTTGGATAGATGGAATACAGATGTGTTCTTCGTATTTCATTCTAGTCACTCCCTTTGGGAGTGTTTACCTTGTGGCGCGAAAGTTGAACAAAGGTTTGAGTGTTTTAAAAAGATTGTGCTGCAGGAAGAACCAGCTTCTTTTCTCTTGCGTCTTCAGCCATCTTCAAGAAGGACACACACAAAGACATCTCTCAAGCATACATAAGGACAGAACGGCCAATTTTAACAAGCATCTTTAAGCACATGTTCTCAAAAGGACTGTTCTTTTATTTTTGAATTATTATTTGAAGATATTATTGTACCGTAACTGTACTTGTAATTCTTTTATAGTGTGTATATTAAAACACACGTTTTTTTTATTCACGACAATTCACGAATCTGTCTCACGATTCATCATTTATCCAGAACGCTAAGTATAGCCTTTTAACAGCAGAAGCTGTGCTATTTTAATATAAACCAGTTATTTACATGGTTTAATTAAACTGTGTAATTTGCTCCGGAGCTGCTTCGGAGATGTGTGAACCGGCTCCATAGAGAGCTGGCCACAATCTCCTGACATACAAATTGAATGTGGAGAAACCCACATCCAATTCACAATAGTGTGAACCCAGCCTCAGTCTTTAAGTGTAAATCCTCTTTCCCAGATATCCTTGTGATTCGGCAGTTATTGCTCTGAATATATTAATAATGACAATAAACTATTGTCATAAGCCCAGGTTTCTTTTTAAATTGTGTGTTTTAGCCTCGGCCAGGGTTATGACCAGGCTTGTTAACTTTTGGATGACTAAATGTACAGTAAATTAGACACAAATTTTGGAAAAATTGCTTTTTTTTTATTTTTTATGTTTAAGCCATTTTTTGTCATGGATACGATAAAGTATATCAAATGAAAACCTTTTACTGCCCTAAAAATATATTCCAACATCACCATAATACCATAAGAAAATTAAAAAAATGTTGATGTGTTGTATAAAACACAATGGGAGAGATTTGGTAAAACTGGTGCACACAGAATTCGGAGAAGCTGTGCATAGTAACTAATCGGCTTCTAGGCTTTCTTGTTAAAGATTAACTGAACAAGGTGAAGTTAAAAGCTGAATGATTACTATGTAAAACTGCACCAGATTCTGTGTGCTCCAGTTTTAGGAAATTTCCCCCAATATTGCCATTGTCATTAATATGTAAATTAATGTGAAAATATCTCCTTTCTAATTTTTTTTAAACCTTCTAATAGTATGTTAGTATGTTTGATACGACCAACAATTTCTTAAATATATAACAAGTGATGAAATGCAAAAACATATCAGTTGCAAAGCCTTTTATTGAGCAGATTTAATTAACCAATGACAAAAGATTTAGGATTTAACATTGTACAATGAGAGAAGTGTGGTTTATTTTGCAGAGAAGTAAATGAGTAGATCAGATTATAGACACAAACATGATGTCTTCATTTTTCACGGCAGATATGTCCATGTCCATGGCCGTGGCAAGGATCACAAGGATCAGGACAACAGGGGACAACACAAGGGTTGCATGGATTGCATGGATCTGTCAAGAAAAAAAAAAACCTTCATTAGTCATAAATTACATAAATTAGTCATAAATTACATCCTAACCCCTTCCTGACCAGAGGCCTTTGAAGCTTAAATGCTCAGAATGAGTTTAGCAGCATTAGTATGTGTTGCTTCTCTTGACAACTACTCTAACTTTCCTACCTGATTCATTTTTAAATTGTTTAAATACTTATTACATGACCTGTTTTAATAAATAATTTGCTCTGAATTTATTATAAATCGACAACAATGGAAAACAAATGTTGAAAAGAATAACATTTCGTTAGCAGTATCAAGCGGTTTAAATGTATATTTGCTTTTGTTTTGTATTTTTACAAACTGTAATGCTATCTAACACTTAATTTTGACTGCCCAGAGAAAGAGAGAGAGAGAGAAACATAGTACCATGCAGGATGAGGAAATGTGAAACTTTCATTGACCCCCATGATTGGCATAATGATCAAATGATGGAAAAACCTTTCTAATTGGTTCCTGATCATTTTAAGCCTTGTTTACATTTGCATTTAGGAGGTGGTAAAAAAAAAACGTGTGGGTTATCTGCATTTTTACTGCCCCTTAATCAATCCCCCTGTAATCGGACCTTCAGTCATTTTTTTGACTTTCCATCTATTAAATCTTCTGCCCTTGTTGTTTTAACTTTTGATAGTAAAACTTTTTCTGCCAATAAATACCTTATACAGCCCACTTCCTGTTTCTTGTCTGGTAAAAAGCCTAGGATTACGACATCATGCACTGCTCTCTCTCTTTCTTACTCTTGTGAGAGTTTGCGAAGAAGGGAGGGGGGATGAGTCATAGGAGGGCCAATCAGACCTGCAGGGCTGCAGAGTTGGAGATGTGCCCCTGTGTGTCTGTGTAAATCCAGGATGTGAACAGGCAGCAGTTTCAGCTGCCCACAATTAAGATGGTTGCAGCCAGACTTAGTAGAGTGATATTTCTGCAGCATATCAGAGATATGCACTCCTAGTTCACAACTGCAATATACAGTATATTAACATTATCATTTTCATGGTAGGGATAGCTGAGGATCTTTATCTACAGAATGTAGATGAAGAGTGCATAAGCAAAATATATGCGATTAGTAAATGCATATAATTTACAGAGGTTTGCAAAACAATTCATATTACAGTCTTCTTGGCAAGGAGCACCAACCATCTTATTGTTAATCAGTTTGCAATCATGTTTCACTCCATGTTGCATTAATGTGCCAGAGCTACGGTGATATAAAACTCCACAATATTTACCCACCTTGTTGAGACTGGTAGGAAAAGGTTGCAGTATTGCTACATACTTGTGGAGAATTTGTATGACCTTTCATTTTTACCTACAGGTGGAATGGGGAGCATTTAATGTAGGTGTTAGAAGGGTAAAATACATTTTTTAAGCACAAATAAGGGAAGAAATGTATAGCTTTTGGTGTTCTGATGGACAAAAACAACTGATATAATCAGCAATGTTTAATTCTGTGCAGATTTTTCCCATTATCATGTAAAATCATAAGTACATTTATACACACATTTATAAGTAAGAAAGGGTCGTCTTATATGGTGAGTATATCCCAAAACCAACATTTTAGCTGGAAAATTAGGTCTTATACGCCGGCAGTACGGTATACCACATTTATAAGCCACCTATTAAAGAAAAAAAACAAATGTGCACTGTTTTGTGATCTGTGAAGAATCAGCTTTCTCGGTGATAGGAAGAGGCTTAATTTCACTCTTCATATATTATATTAAATGCTCAAAACAATAATCTATTGCTCCTCTTACCTTGTTGGTGAACATGGACGGCGCCATGGTGATGATGGTGAGGATGGTAAGGCTTACATGCTGAAGAATACAAATATATATTAAAGAAGAATAACAGAAAATTGATAACATTTATCAAATAACATTTAATCAGCCAAATATCAAAACCCCAGTTAAATCTGCATAATTTATGTTTCCCCTCGATTTAATAATGTTCCTCTCAGTAGTATTACCACCACCATGACAGAATTGTCTTGTGTGACTAACGTTTTTGCTCCTACCGTAGTAACAGAAAGGAAATCAGAAAACCTGACCTTACTTTCCCAGGGTTGAGGTGTATAGTAGACTTCAGTCAGATATTCTGCTCATCAGGTCATATGTTTATTTCATATCAGACCTCTGCAATCTAATTTTTCTTCCAACTCTTTTTTAAATGTTATGATATTGTAAGGCATGTAACTGAATGTACAAAGTATAATCTAAGGCTTTTTTTTCTTGGAGATAAAACAGTTTGCTCAAAACTTAACACCAGACTTTTAATAGCTTGTTTGGGCCATCAGTACTGCTGCAGGAACACAACGCTGTATACTGTAAGCAGCTGATGCTAAATAAAGTTTATACAGCGCTGACAGCAGCCACATCAATTAGTAATGGCAATCGTTTGTTTTGACAAGCTAATTTGTGTATTTAACCACTTAAGGACCGCCGCACGCACATTTACGGCCACAGAATGGCACGGCTGGGCACAAGGGCGTAAATTTACGTCCTCGCCCAGTAGCGGGTCGGGGGTCCGATCGGGACCCCCTCCGCGGCGTGCGGCGCTCCCCGTGTCTCCGGGAGCGATCCGGGACGAGCGGGCAGATGTCCGTGTTTGCCCGCCCCCCCGCGATCGCTCCCAACCAATCGCTGCGCTCCCCCTTCGTGTCACTTCCTCCTCCTGTGTAAACACAGGAAGGGGGAAGTGATGTAATCTCTCATCGCAGCGGTATTTCCAACCGCTGCGAATAGAGGAACACCTCACAGTAAGTGTGCACTAACACTACACTGACATACACACACATAGGCACACTTAACCCCTTGCGATCTGCCCCCCCCCACCCCCCTGTCACAGTGTCACTGAATGCAGTGATCTAATCACTGCATTTAGTGTCAGTGTGACAGGCAGTGTAAAAGTCAGTTAGTGTTAGGTTCAGGATAGCCCCCCCACCCCCCCTAATAACGTTTTAACCCCCTGATCACCGCCCTAGTTAACCCTTTCACTCCCTATTGCCAGCGTCACTAAGCGATCATTTTTTTTTTACTAAAGACATGTGGCTAAATAAATTTTGGCCTAAATGTTTGACTAAAATTTAGTTTATTTGATTTTTTTTTTAACAAAAAGTAAAAAATAGTGTTTTTTTTTCAAAAATGTCGCTCTATTTTTGTATATAGCGCAAAAAATAATCAAATAGGTGATCAAATACCACCAAAAGAAAGCTCTATTTGTGGGAAGAAAAGGACGCAAATTTTGTTTGGGAGCCACGTCGCACGACCGCGCAATTGTCTGTTAAAGTGACGCAGTGCCGAATCGCAAAAACACCTTGGGTCATTTACCAGCGTATTGGTCCGGGTCTTAAGTGGTTAAAATAAAAGTTAACCTACATATAAGTTTTAAAATAAATAGCAGCTAAAATGTAATTAACGTTATTGATACAATAACTTATAACTGACACACATGCCTATCCAAATATCTTTAGCAGGAAACTATAAGAAATATATCATCTAACAGTGGAAAAAGTCCAAACAACATTACTACATTTATTAATGTATAGTATAAAAACAATGTAGTTTATAAACACAACACTTACGGTTTTGGCATGGATCTTTGCAGACTACTACGTTTTGGCAAGGGTTGCATGGATCTTGGCATGGATCTTTGCAGACTACTACGTTATGGCAAGGGTTGCATGGATCTTGGCATGGATCTTTGCAGACTACTACGTTATGGCAAGGGTTGCATGGATCTTGGCATTGGATCTTCTGGGCAACACATTTTCCTTTGATTCCAGACATATCTGCTATTAAGTTTAGTTTCCTTCTTGGAAAATTCAGAGGAGATTTGGTTGTTTGAATAATGTATGATGGCACCTTTTTATATATACTGTAAGTGGAGGTGGAATTAGAACACATTCCTCCACTGGCTGGTCATATCAAATTTAAAGGTGTTTAAACACTATCTTATCATTGACTAACTTCATAGATCTTTATTTAGCACTTTGCTAATTATTTACCTACACTCTATGATTTCAACTTTTTAATAGTTTTTTTTTTAATTCCTTTTTAATTGTTTTATGTTCTGATTCACAGTTTTAATTGGGATTTTGTATTAGAGTGCAGATTGAAAAATTGTAGTCATTTTTATATTGCAGCCTGTTGCTCATAGGGATGGGTGAACGGTTCGGCCCGAGCATAAGTTTGGGTCGAACTTTGGTTCTGGCGAACACTGAACAATATGTTGAGTCCGGGGAAAATTTAAAAGCCGCGTAACCCTGTTAACCACTTAATCACCGCCCTATAGCCGAAATACGGCAATAGGGCGGTTCCTGTACTCTAACAGGACGTCCATGGACGTCCTCCGTTAGAGTCAGGTGTGCGCGCCCAACCGGGCGTGCACACGCGATCACCGGTGCTCACCGGGTCCACGGGACCCGCAGCACCGATGATCGCGGTAAGGAGCCAATGGCGGCGGCTCCTTACCACGTGATCGCGCCGTCCAATGACGGCGCGACCACGTGTGTAAACAAATCTGACGTGCGTCAGATCCGCGCGCCCGAGCGGGCGCGCACACGCGGTCACGGCGCTCGGCGGGTCCACGGGACCCGCAGCGTCAGTGATCTCGGTAAGGAGCCAATGGTGGCGGCTCCTTACCACGTGATCGCGCCGTCCAATGACGGCGTGATCACATGTAAACAAACCGCGTCACTTGCTGACGCCGGTTCTTCCCTCCTCTCGCTGTACCGATCGGTACAGCGTGAGAGGAGAGCGCGGATGGCTGCAGCAGTGTGGGATGGATCTGTGACTATTGCAGTCACAGATCCATCCATCCCTGCTCAGCCATCCCTGCATTAACTCCTTCCTTCCCTGCGCAAAACTCTGCATACCCCCCCCAATACTCTGCATACCCCCCCCAATACTCTGCATACCCCCCCCCAATACTCTGCATAACCCCCCCCAATACTCTGCATAACCCCCCCCAATACTCTGCATAACCCCCCCCAATACTCTGCATACCCCCAATACTCCTCAATACTCTGCATACCCCCAATACTCCTCAATACTCTGCATACCCCCAATACTCCTCAATACTCTGCAATACCCCGCAATACTCCGCAATACTCCGCAGTACCCCGCAATACTCCGCAGTACCCCGCAATACTCCGCAGTACCCCGCAATACTCTTCAATACCCCGCAATACTCCGCAGTACCCCGCAATACTCCGCAGTACCCCGCAATACTCCGCAGTACCCCGCAATACTCCGCAATACTCCGCAATACTCCGCAGTACCCCGCAATACTCCGCAGTACCCCGCAATACTCCGCAATACTCCGCAGTACCCCGCAATACTCCGCAGTACCCCGCAATACTCCGCAGTACCCCGCAATACCCCGCAATACTCCGCAATACTCCGCAATACCCCGCAGTACCCCGCACAATACTCCCGCACAATACTCCCGCACAATACTCCCGCACAATACTCTGCAGTACCCCCGCGCAATACTCCCCCGCGCAATACTCCCCCGCGCAATACTCCCCCGCGCAATACTCCCCCGCGCAATACTCTGCAATCGTTTTTTTTTTAGGCTTCCCAGCCTAGAGGGGAGATGTGGGGTCTTATTGACCCCATATCTCACTGTAAAGAGGACCTGTCATGCTATATTCCTATTACAAGGGATGTTTACATTCCTTGTAATAGGAATAAAAGTAACCAAAACATTTATTTTTGGGGAAAAAGGTGTCAAACTAAAATAAATAAAGTAAAATGAACAATAAAAAAATAAAATTACAGCGCCCCTGTACCCGTGTGCTCGTATACAGACGCGACCGCACACGTAAGTCCCGCCCACATATGAAAACGGTGTTCAAACCACACATGTGAGGTATCGCTGCGAACGTTAGAGCGAGAGCAATAATTTTGGCCCTAGACCTCCTCTCCAACTAAAAAGATGTAACCAGGAAAAACATTTAAAGCGTCGCCTATGGGGATTTTTAAGTCGCGTAGTTTGGCGCCATTCCACAAGCGTGTGCAATATTGAAGGGTGACATGTTGGGTATCTATTTACTCGGCGTAACTTCATCTTTCATATTATGCAAAAACATTGGGCTAACTTTACTGTTTTTTTTTTTTTTAAGCACAAAACTGTTTTGTTTCCAAAAAAAAAACGCGTTCGAAAAATTGCTGTGCAAATACAATGCGAGATAAAAAGTTGTAACGGCCGCCATTGTATTCTCTAGGGTCTTTGCTAAAAAAGCATATATAATGTTTTGGGGTTCTATGTAATTTTCTAGCAAATAAATGATGATTTTTCCATGTAGGAGAGAAATGTCAGAATTGGTCTGGGTGTTCCAGAACGCCTGATGGCGTTCCCTGCATGTTGGGCCTCTGTATGTGGCCACGCTGTGTAAAAGTCTCACACATGGGGTATCGCCATACTCGGGAGGAATAGCAGAATGTGTTTTGGGGTGTAATTTGTGGTATGCATATGCTGTGTGTGAGAAATAACCTAATAATATGAACATTTTGTGGGAAAAAAATTAAAATAAAAAAATCTTGATTTTGCAAAGAATTGTGGGGAAAAAATGACAACTTCAAAAAACTCACGATGCCTCTTTCTGAATACCTTGGAATGTCTTCTTTCCAAAAAGGGGTCATTTGGGGGGTATTTGTACTTTTCTGGCATGTTAGGGTCTCAAGAAATGAGAGAGGCTGTCAGTACATCAGATGTGATCAAATTGATCAATTTTCAGTAATTGGTACCATAGCTTGTAGACCCCATAACTTTCACCCAGACTAAATATTATCCAATTTTTTTTTTTTGTTACCAAAGATATGTAGCAGTATACATTTTAGGCCAAATTTATGAAGAAAAATTACTTTTTTGCAAAATTTTATAATAGAAATGAAGAAAATTTCATTTTTTTACAAAATTTACGTTCTTTTTTCATTTATAGCGAAAAAAATAAAAACCGCAGAGGTGATCAAATACCACCAAAAGAAAGCTCTATTTGTGGGAAAAAAAGGACAAAAATTTCATTTGGTTAGAGTGTTGTATGACTGAGTTATTGCCATTCAAACTGTGAGAGCACCGAAAGCTGAAAATTGGTCTGGTTATTAAGGGGGTTTAAGTGCCCAGTGGTCAAGTGGTTAAAGTCTATGGGACAGTAACATTAAAAATCAAAAGTGCTCATTTTAAAGGTGTATATGCATGGTATTATCACAAAGAGTGTTTGGGGACCTAGATCCTGCCCCAGAGGACATGTATTAATGCATTTTTTTTTGGAGCAGTGATTTTAATAATGCTTAAAGTGAAATATTCCATAAAATTTCATACCTGGGGGTGTCTATAGTATGAATGTAAAGTAGCGCATTTTTCCTGTGCTTATAAAAGTCCCTGCACAAAATGACATTTCTAAAGGAAAAAAATAATTTAAAACTACTAGCATCCTGGTAATACAGAAAAAGGTCATTGAAAAAAACAGCTTGGGTTAAAAAATGTGTAGGGGTCCCCTAAATTCCATAGCAGGCCCTGACAATTCATTATAGCCATAAGTAGTTTTAAATATTTTTTTTTTCTTTAGAAATGTCATTTTGTGCAGGGACCCCCCAGGTACGAAATTTAAAGGAATATTTCACTTTTATTGTTTCACTTTAAGCATTATTAAAATCACTGCTCCTGAATAAACTTCAGTTTTTAAAACAATTTTTTGCATTGATACATGTCCCCTGGGGCAGTACCCAGGTCCCCAAACACTTTTTATGAGGATAGCTTGCATATTAACCTTTAGCACTTTTGATTTTTCACATCTGCGTCCCATCGACTTTAATGGTGTTTGCGTGTTCGAACACATTTTTTGCCAGTTCGCATGTTGTGCTGCAAGCCGAACCGGGGGTTAATCGGTTCATCCCTAGTTGCTCATATTAAGACATGTGTGATTCAAGTATACCCCACTTTTAGGTGCACAATGGGGTTTATTTACTATCACTGGAGAGTGCAAAACAGGCTCACTTCTGCATAGAAACCAATGAGCTTCCAGGTTTTATTATCAGGCCTAATTGAACAAGTTGGGGTTAGAAGATTATTGATTTCTATGCAGAAGTGAGCCTGATTTTGCACTCTCCAGCGATAGTAAATAAACCCCATTGTGTACTTAAAAGTGGGGTATGCCTGTATTACTCAAAAGGTACAAATATTTGTGTATAGTGGTCTTGATATTTCAGAAGTACATCATTTGTTTACTCTATTCACATTCACTATTTAGTGCATATTCCATTTGACACATCAAGACACAGTCTAAAAATCTGCATTTTCAGAAGCAGGCCAACAGTGTTCAAACTCTAATCAAGAAGTGGAAAATGAGGGGTTCTGTTGAAACCAAACCAGGTCAGGTAGACCAACTAAAATTTCAGCCACAACTGCCAGGTAAATTGTTTGGGATGCAAAGTAAAACCCACAAATAACTTCAGGTGCAATACAGGACTCTCTGAAAACATGTAGTGTGGCTGTTTCAAGATGCACAATAAGGAGAGGCACTTGAAGAAAGATAGACTGCATGGTCGAGTCGCCAGAAGAAAGCCATTACTAGGCACATAACACAAAGTATCCTGCTTACAATACGCCAAACAGCACAGAGGCAAGCCTCAAATTTTCTGGCACACAGACATTTAGAGTGATGATACCACAAATTAGCTTTTTGCCCACAACCATGAGTCAACAAGGCCTATGACGAAAGGTGCAACATTCCTACTGTGAAAAACGGAGGTGGATTGCTGATGTTTTGGGGATGTGTGAGCTACAAAGGCACAAGAAAATTGGTCACAATTAATTGCAAGATGAATGCAGTATATTATTAAAAAATACTGGAGGAACATTTGCATTCATCAGCCAGAAAGCTGTGCATGGGACTTACTTGGACATTCCAACATGACAATGATCCAAAACACAAGGCCAAGTCAATCTGTCATTCACTACAGCAGAATAAAGTGGTCATTTCAGTCTCCTGACCTCAGTATTGAGCCACTCTGGGGAGATCTCAAACATGCTCTTCATGTAAGACAGCCCAAAAGTTTACAGGAGCTTATTGCCAAGGGGAATGGGCAACTTTACCATCTGTGAAGATAAAGAACCTCATCCACAAAAAGCACAACAGACTTCAAGCTGTCATTGATTTTAAAGGGGGCAAAACATGGTATTAAGAACTGGGGTATGTAAACTTTTTATCAGGGTCATTTGGGTAGTTTCTGCTGTCATTATGATTTAAAAAGAGTAAACACAATTGATTGATAATAAATGGCTTCAGTCAAACACTAACCATGAGTGAAAGAAAAGTTTTTGTGTTATCATTCATATTCTCTAAAAACTTGCTATGAAATTATAAATTCTGCTAGGGTATGTAAACGTATTATTATTATTATTATTTAGGTACTTATAAAGTGCCGTCAATTTACACAGCGCTTTATAAATACATTGTACATTGACATCGGTCACTTATCACTTATCAGGTTCCACTCAAAACAGGCCTCGCCATAGTCGACCATAGAGGTTGAGTGCATATGCTCTGCATTATATCCAGAGGTTGTCTTTGGGTAATAAACGTATGAGTGCAGCAGTGTTGCAGAGGTTTAAGGGTGGGGGTTAGCCTGTCAGTGCCCAGACCATATTCCGCACACTGCATCAAATTTAGATTTGCATGGAAAGAACCCACACTCTGAAATTCATCCAAATACTTTATTCGATATTCACAAAGTACAGAGTAACTGCTAACATGTTTTGGCTAAGAGCTTTGTTCACAGCATAGTTACCCACATAATCAGCACCAAAACATATACAAAAAGAGACTCGAACATTCATTCATTTATTCAACTAGTAGACCTCTGGAGACTAACACACCCCGAGGGAAAAAGAGTACACCTTCTTCTCCACCCCTCAGAACTCATTTTCCAGGATTGACTATATTTTCCTAAACTCTCTCCTCCTTGCACATGCACGGATCCATGTATACATGAAATAGTCATTTCAGACCATGCACCAATATCTGTAAACTTAATAAGGATAGCTACACAAGAATCCGTCAGGATTTGCCATTTCCCATCTTACCTGGCACACGACAAAGAGCTGCAACAGATCATCGATGACACATGGGCGGATTACTCCGCTACCAATTCCGAGCATTGCATTAATACAAATCTCTTTTGGAAAACCAGGAAAGCAGTTCTGCAGGAAAGCATCATTTCCTATGCCTCTGTCTACAAAAAAGGTCTCCAGAGAATATGGTGAAGCAAGCAAAGCTTTATGCCAAGCTCAGGCAAAACTAGCAAAAGATAAATGACCTATTCATAGGGATTTATGGCGAACTGCCAAAGACCGCTTTGACCAGTGGGCAGAGACATAGGAAAAATGCATCAATCACATCTTAGTTACCAGAAATATGGCAACAAATCAGGCAAACTCCTGGTCCTCACACATCCACACATATAACTGCTATTAAAGATCCCTCAGGGAATCTCACCTCCTCTCCTAAAGACATTACCTCATCCTAGAACAATTCTATGCAGCACTCTATGGCCCTGACCCCATTAACGAGGCTACAAAGTTATCCTTTTAGACAGAGTGGCACTCCCCACTATGAATGACACACTCTTGTTTAAGCTTGATGCCCCCATCTTTCCAGCACAATTGAATCGCTAACATCAGGAAAGGCTCCAGGCCCCATCGACTAAACACGTCAGAGTTCTACAAACTCTCCATAGGCACAATTGACCCCACTCTGCAGTCGGTATATCAGAAGATACTAGACAGGAACCATACCCTCAGGCCAACAAGCTCTTCTTAAGCTAATCCCCAAGAAAGGAAAATAACTCACAGACCCAAGCTCTTACTGCCCAATCTCCCTGCTTAAATAGATTAGCCCCTATCATGCCCCCCCCTATATCCACCCCTCACAAGTGGGCTTTACTCAAGGGAGGTCCACTACTTCAAACATTAGTAAAGTCCTGGCAGTCCTAGAAATGGCAAAAGCCAATTCCTCTAAGGAGATTGCCATATTCACACTCGATCCTGAAAAGGCATTTGACAATGTCAGTTTCCATTGGTTGACACTGGTATTGTCACAATTTGGTTTCACAGGCCCATTTTTACATCTTATACACACTATGTATACTCTCCCATCTGCAAATGTGATCACTGTGGACCTCATCTCCAATAACATACATCTACACAAAGGCACAAGGCAAGGATGCCCCCTCTCTCCCTTGCTGTTCAATGTTGCAATTGAGCCCCTATCTCGCTTCCTTCACTTTCATGCAAAGCTTCATGGGGTAAAAATTTGATTTTAAGAACTACGTACCACTCTGTTTGCAGACAACATCTTCATTTTCACCTCAGATCCCAGAGCAGACATGTTACATATCCAAGAAATCTTTACAACTTTCTGGGCATGTTCAGGTTTGAGAATTAACTTCTAGAAAAGTAAAATGCCAACCCATTATCAAAGGACAACCCCCCTTCTTGGCGTCTGATTCAGTTTTCCCTATTGCCAAAAATCACATTACATATCTGGGGATAAAAATAGGGAAAGTACCCTCCTCTCTCTACCAACTCAATCCCCCCCCCCCCCTAGAAAAAATTACTGCTGATCTGGAGAGCATATCAGGCCTCCCTCTATCATTGTTTGGCAGGTGCCACTTATTTAATATTGCTAGTTTCCCAAAGATACCCTCTCCAAATGATTAATTTATTATTAACCTCCCTGGCGGTCTTCCCGTGTGTGGCACGGGGTGAGATTTTTAAGCTAAGATCGGTAACCCCGTGCCACACACGGACTTGCCTCGCTGGATGCAGAAAAAAGTTTACTTACCTTTTCTCTGCGATCCAGCGATGAATCCCCGCAGTACACGGCGGGCGGATGTCCGCCTGATGCTGTGTGTTCCGCCGATTCCCTTCCCTGCGAGCGTCGCGACGTAGGGGGGGGAACGGCGCCAAATTTAAAAAAGTAAACAAACACTATACATACAGTACACTGTAATCTTATAGATTACAGTACTGTATGTAAAAAATACACACCCCCCATGTCCCTAGTGGTCTGCCCTGTACACTACATGTCCTTTTATATAATAAAAACTGTTCTTTCTCCCTGCAAACTGTAGATTGCCCATAGCAACCAAAAGTGTCCCTTTATGGCAAAAATTGTTTTAGAGCAGCTAAAAAACAGCGATAATAAATCAGAATCACTTGCAGAATTTAGCGATAGCGATTTGTGGGGAAATTCGTCATAAAAAATAAATAAATAATGACAGCAAAAATTCTGCAACTGAGCAAATTTCAGTGATTTTGATTTGATTACATTATTGAATAATTTTTACTATAATTATATTATTATTTGTTATAATTTTTTATAATTATTTATTATATTATAATTTTTAATAAGAAAAAAAAAAAAAAATCATACCCAGGATGCCTATTAGACTCTTGTTTGGATAGATTTCAGTGAGTTATTCCTAAGAATTACAAGCCTACAGTATAAAACGCCAAATTCCCTTGCAAATAATGGTACCGCTTTTAGCACCTAAAATCTGAAAGAATCATACCGCCAGGGAGGTTAAAGGGGTTGTAAAGGTAAAACATTTTTTTTCCCTAAATAGCTTCCTTTACCTCAGTGCAGTCCTCCTTCACTTACCTCATCCTTCGATTTTACTTTTAAATGTCCTTATTTCTTATGAGAAATCCTCACTTCCTGTTATTCTGTCTCTTGAGGGGGAGGGGGCGAGCAGGAGGGTCAGGACACTCTCTCCTGCAGATAGAGAAAGGAGCTGTGTGTTAGTTGGCGTCCTGACACTCCTGTGCAAGGAAGCTATTTAGGGATTTTTTTTTTTTACCTTTACAACCCCTTTAAAGCTATAACCACCTCTCTATGGAAAGGGCGCAGACCTCAAATTTCAATACATAAACTATTCATCTTTACAATCTTTCCTGTCTTCTGAGAGTGAGATTAGACTGGATAACACAGGCATCAAGATATTCCAATTATGTGTTAGAATCACAGATGCCTGTGAACGACCTGCACTGCTGCACTGCCGAACCAATGGGTTACCTCTTTATTAAAACACAACCTCCTTATCTGGGTCACAGTTGTGATTTGGAGGGAGACTGAGACTTTCTCCTCACATGTCCTGCCATTTCCCTATCTGTGGCCACCTGTGTTTTCCAGCACCACAGCAGCACGTGGTTTTCTCCACATGGGCCTTGCATGGCCTGCTTAGATTTGCTCAATTATTTGACACCCCTAAGAAAAACCCCTCCCCTCCTCCCAAATTCTACAACTATTCAAGATACCCACCCATCACCTACTCTACATTCACCAAGCAACAAGCTTTGTGGCAACTACTTGCCCCCCCCAGGGACTTATGCTTTAAAACCTCTCACCTGGACACCTTTCTAGATCGGCAACACAGAATCTCAGACATTGCCCCCCCCCCCCCAGGGACTTATGCTTTAAAACCTCTCACCTGGACACCTTTCTAGATCGGCAACACAGAATCTCAGACATTTACAAACCTTTAAACTCCTTCTTTACAAAACCAATCCACTCCACCACCTCTATGTCTTGGAACAAGCACGTACAATCCCTGGAAGCTCTGAACTTCATTCTGGCAGGATACACCATGCGCACATTTGTAGCAAATTAGTATTGGAAAGAACAGCAATACAAAACCCTTCATCGGGCATACATTCTTCACCTTACCTCAAAAGAACTTCTAGATTGTTCTAATTGCCCTCTATGCAAGGCTCACAAACCATCTCTGCTACACAGACTATGGTCCTGCTCTCTTATCTTACAATTTTGGAATCAGGGGGAGCTCCTGGTGGCGAAAACCATCGGACTTCGCCCCCATAAAAATATTTATCTTCTGCTGTTTGGATGTCAAGAAGCCCCCAGTCAAGAACTGCCTAGCTTACAGATTAAAATTATACAAAAAAACTTGTCTCTCTATGTGCTACATGCTACATGACTGCTAAGAGAGCGATCCTCAAAAAGTGGACATCCTCCCTCCCACCCATCATTAAGGACATAAAGGTTCGTTTTTTATTAGATCTGACTGTAAGCTATCATATCACTTACCTCGTTTTTCCTTTTGACCTCCAAAATACAGTAATCCTTTCCTGTCTCTCCTCTTCTTGCTTTCCACCAGCACCTGCATGGTGGAAAGCAGAATGTGCTCACCCCCTCCCTATGACTACAGCTCTGGGTGAGATCTTCTTATCCTACAGGCATGGAGGCTAAGCCTAATTGGAACTGTAGTTCCATTAGGCATGTAAAGAATGAATGTGCACCGCAAACCAGGAAGTGGTGAGAATAACTTTTAAAACAAAACAAATATCAAACTAGTTATAATGCAAAACATTACTTTTTACTTTATCAGCTACTGTCAGACTTTAATTTAAGAGGAAAATATTTTTGTCTTTACAACCCCTTTAAGGACATACAATCTGACCTATCGAGCCTTTATAGGATCCTCAATGGGCCCCACATTAGACTGTCCTCAATGACCTACCTTTCACTAAAGGGGGCACACAATTCAACAGAACATCACCCCATGAATGAGGAAGAATTTGCAATTACCCATACCCATTTATTTCAAGGCTAACCTCTGTATCTACCATTATAGGATTGCAGACATGGTGACTTTTCAGCTACCACCCATTATCTCCCAGGCTTTGGCATTGTTGTCTAGAAGATTTAAAATGTTTCAGGAGGCCACGCTGGACTTTGCTATGGCTTTGTTTTAGGACACATTCTCTCTGTATTTCTAAACTTATGTTCTTGTTTTAAGGCCAGGATATCCAAGCTCCCTGATAGCTCAGGTCTTGTAAACTCGACTAGGGATCACTCCCACCCCCCCCCATACCCCTTGTTCTCAATAGGGATGAGCTTCGCGTTCGACTCAAACCCTGTTCGACTCGAACATTGCCTGTTCGATCGTTCGTTGAATTTTGAACAAAACGGGTCGTGTGCGCCAAATTCGAGTGACGCACCATGGCCCATAATTCACTGCGGCATTGCACGCTGATGATTGGCCAAGCATGCACTATGAAACGCATGCTTGGCCAATCACAGCGTGCAAAGAACGGAGAGCCATAATTGGCCAAAGTCAGGGTGGCTTTGGCCAATTATGGCTCAGGGGGCTTTAGCACATGCCCCACACTATAAAAGGCCGCCTGCTGGGTGGCCTCGTGTAGTGCGTTCTAGCGCTGGTTACAGATCAGACAGATAGAGAGAAAGAGAGATTGTCTTTTTTTTTCTAGCTAGATAGAGCAGGCAGCCTAGTCAGTTTAATTTACAGTGTGTAGAGGATATATATACATCCCAGGAGTTGTACATATATTTATTAGACATGTGCATTCGTTTTCGTTAGAATGCATTTTCGTCCGAAAATCTGGTATTTTCGTTATCGTTTTAACGAACGAAAACGAAAGCGCAAGAAACGAAAACCGAAAGATCCGACATAAAAAATTATTTATTTTCATTTTCGTTCAGATCCAACGATTTTCGATGCTTTGTCGAATTTCCGTCTTTCAATTTCACAAAGTCATCGAAAATTGTCGCTCTGAATACAGGGAATAGGTATATACCCTGTATTCAGGACGAGGATTTTCGATGCTTTGTTGAATTTCCGTTGTTTAAGTCGACAAAGTCATCGAAAATCTTCGTTTTCAGACGAAAACTTTCCCGACGAAAACAAAATAAATCAAAACGATTTTTGGGAGTAACTAAATACATTTATTTTCTGGCCAAAACCAAAAAACGAAACGAAATATTCCAGTCTGCACATGTCTAATATTTATACACTGTATAGTTTAGTTAGATTGGTTCTTCCTAATCTGTCAGGCAGTTGATTGTGCTAGCTGCAGTGTTCTCACTCACGTGTTGTATTGCCCGTGTGCTCAATGCACCTAAACCCACTTGTTTTATAGTACAGGTGTGCTATTTTCTAGCTAGATAGAGCAGGCAGGCTAGTCAGTTAAATTTACAGCGTGTAGAGGATATATATACATCCCAGGAGTTGTACATATATTTATACACTGTATAGTTTAGTTAGATTGGTTCTTCCTAATCTGTCAGGCAGGTGATTGTGCTAGCTGTTGTATTGTTGTATTGCCCATGTGCTCAATGCACCTAAACCCACTTGTTTTATAGTGCAGGTGTGCTAATTACTGTGTGCCTAAGCCCAATTGGTTTATAGTGCAGGTGTGCTAATTACTGTGCACCTAAACCCATTTAGTTTATAGTGCAGGTATGCTAAGTACTTTGCACCTAAACTCACATGGTTTATAGTGCAGGTGTGCTAATTACTGTGCACCTAAACCCATTTGGTTTCTAGTGCAGGTGTGCTAACTACTGTGCACCTAAACCCATTTGGTTTATAGTGCAAGTGTGCAAAGTACTTTGCACCTAAACCCATTTGGTTTATAGTGCAGGTGTGCTAATTATTGTGCACCTAAGCCCACTTGGTTTATAGTGCAAGTGTGCTAAGTACTTTGCACCTAAACACACTTGTTTTATAGTTCAGGTGTGCTAATTACTGTGCACCTAAACCCATCTGGTTTATAGTGCAAGTGTGCTAAGTACTTTGCACCTAAGCCCACTTAGTTTATAGTGCAGGTGTGCTAATTACTTTGCACCCGAAGCTACAAAGTGAGTGTACTGACTTTGTCCTCTGCAGGCCATTATAAGGTCTGGAAGGACAACAAAGAGAGGCAGAGAGTCACAAGGGCAAGTAGGCGCTGCATCTAAAGGCAACAGTGCTGGTGGCGGATACTGTGCATCCTCTTCAGCACATGGCCGTTGCATACGCTTGTCCTTCTTTTCGGGAGCTGGCCGTGTTGAGCCTCAACATGCAGACAAATTGGTAGAGTGGATGATCAAGCCACCCTCATCCTCCTCATACTCTCTTACCCAGGCTCAGGGTACTTTGTCTGGCAAATTAGCTGCCAAGGCGTCCTCCTCCCTCTGCTCAGTGGCATCACTTACTGCTTCCCTAGTCCCACCATGTCCTCCTGAGGAGTCCCCCAAACTGTTTCAACACAGTGTTGGGTACATGCTGCATGAAGATGCACAGCGTTTTGAAGGCTCCGATGATGGAACACAGATAGAGGAAGGCAGTAATGTGATCCTAGAGAAAGGGGGTGCCCGAGAGGGATAGCAATCTGGCAGTCATGTTCCCCCAGCTGCAGCATACTGCCAGGTTTCCGACAGTGATGGGGAGGGAGGGGATGATGAGGTCACTGACTCTACGTGGGTGCCTGATAGGAGACAGGAGGAGGAGGAGGCACAGGCACATCTTCAAAGAGGCAGGATGCCCTCCAGGGGCCAGCTTAAGGGCAGCACACCAACTGCATTATATCGCAGAGCTACGCCTATGCATTGCGCTGCATCGTGTCTCAGCATTACTGCAAAAGTTCTTTGGTGTGGGCCTTTTTTGAGACATGTGCATCAGATCGCACCATTGCTATTTGCAACATATGTCTCAAGCATATCTCGCATGGCCAAAACATCAGCCGCTTGGGCACCACATGCTTAACTAGACATATGTCGACCTGTCATGCAGTTCGTTGGCAAGCATACCTGAAAGACTCACACCAAAGAACAAAGCGGGCCTCCCCTTGCCCCTCATCACCTAGGATCTCTAACCCCACTATACCCTCAGTCCTCTCTGAAGTCTGCACTGATAGGACTGAAGGTGTAGAATTAGGTGTGCCACAACCTAGTAGTACATGTGGGCAATCTACTATCGGTACACCGATGTCAGATTGTACCAGACAAATTTCCCTGCCCCAGCTGCTGCATCGCCGAAAGAAGAACTCTCCCAGCCATCCACATGCCCAGCGGTTGAATGCTAGCTTAGCAAAATTGCTAGCAATTCAACTGCTGCCTTTTCAGTTGGTAGATTCTGCTCCCTTCCGTGAGTTTGTGGAATGTGCGGTACCTCAGTGGCAAGTTCCCAAACGCCACTTTTTCTCACGGAAGGCGATTCCGGCTCTCTGCCACCATGTGGAAGGCAATGTTTAAGCCTCGCTGGACAGGGCGGTCAGTGGTAAGGTGCATATTACCGCTGATTCATGATCCAGCAGGCATGGACAGGGACATTACCTCTCTTTCACGGCGCATTGGGTAACTCTGCTGGCAGCTTGGAAGGACACAGGAAGGCCACCACGCCTCCAAAACACTACTACTGGTTGTGACTCTACTCTCTCCTCCACCCCCTCCTCTTCTTCTTCCTCTGTGGCCTCTTCCTGTGCTGATGTGTCCTCGGAACCAGCCATGCTCCGTAGGCGTACGTGGGGATACGCAGGAATGCAGGCAAAGAGATGCTATGCGGTGCTAGAGCTGGTGTTCTTGGAAGACAGGAGCCACACTGGGGCAGAGGTTCTTTCAGCTCTGCAGGGGCAGCCTCAGAGTTGGTTGATGCCACGCCAGCTTAAGGCAGGAATGGTGGTTAGCGACAATGGCACCAACCTCCTCTCTGCACTGCGACAGGGACAACTGACCCATGTGCCCTGTTTTGCTCATGTTCTGAATTTGGTGGTGCAGCGGTTCTTGGGCAGGTACCCGGGCTTACAGGTTGTCTTTAAGCAGGCCAGGAAAGTCTGTGTGCATTTCCGAAGGTCATATAATGCCACTGCTCGGCTGACAGACCTCCAAAGGGAATACAACCTGCCCAAGAACCTTCTAATCTGTGACATGCCCACCAGATGGAACTCTACATTGGCAATGCTGCAGCGGCTGCACACACAGCAGAGGCCCATCAATGAGTACCTGTGCCAATATGGCAGCAGAACTGGGTCAGGGGAGCTTGTTTTTTTTTCCCACGCCAGTGGGCCTTGATCAGGGATGCATGCACTGTCCTGTCACCATTTGAGGAGGCCACGAGGATAGTGAGCAGTGACAGCGCATTCTTCAGTGAGACTGTCCCTCTTATTCACATGTTGGAGCACACGATACGTGGAATAATGGACAGGGCCCTTGAGGCAGAACAGAGGGAGGAAGAGGAAGACTTCCTTACCTCTCAAGGCCCCCTTTATCCAGACAGTGGTCCTGCTTGCCAGCCTAGCACACAGGAAGAGGAGAAGGAGGAGGAGGAGGAGGAGGCGGAGAAGGAGGAGGAGGATGATTGTATTAGCAGCATGGAGGTGGGGCATAGCACTCAGCATCAGCAAAAGCAGTCTTCAAGGGATCATTTACAGTCCCAAGGAATCCATGGACTTTTACGTGGCTGGGATGAGGTGGCTGTGGATCCTGTCCTCCTCAGTGACCCAGAGGACTGTGCCCCGAATGCCTCAGCAAACCTACGCTGCATGGCCTCCCTGATCCTGCAAAGCCTGCGTAAGGATCCTCGTATTTGTGGTATCAAGGAGAGGGATGATTACTTGTTGGCAAGTCTCCTTGATCCACGTTACAAGAGTAAGGTTGCGGACCTTATCTTGCCATCTCAGAGGGAGCAGAAGATTAAATATCTTCGGGAGGCCTTGCAAAAAGGTCTGTGCAACGCGTTCCCAGAACCAGGGGGAATTCCAAATCCTGGTCCTGGACAACGTGTTGCTGAGGCTTCGATGAGTCAAAGAAGGAGCGGTGGAGAAGGTGGCCGTCTGACCGATGCGTTCAGACAATTTTTTACTCCGCAGCCCCAAGGTCTGACCGGTTCCAGCAGCCATCACCAGCGTCTGGTTTACATGGTGCGGGAGTACCTAGGGGCAAGATCAGACTTGGACACCTTCCCCACCAAAAATCCTCTGGCTTACTGGGTCTTGAGGATGGATCACTGGCCAGAGCTTGCACATTACGCAATTGAGCTACTTGAGCAATCTTGTGAACAGATGCACACAGACAGCAAAACAAATGTTACAGGGGTGATAACCATTCTCTATGTTTTCAGAAAAGCTTAAAAAAAGATTCTATGGCTGAAGCTACACTTTAAAGAAGTACCAGTTGAAAATTACAAACAGATTCTACCTAACAACAAACCTACAGTCTCTGTCATGTTTGCACCACCTGCATACTGCTGTTCCCAAAGTATATAGGGACAAAGGGGCTTGTAATGACCTGGGGGGAAGGGGAATCTAAATTGCGGGGACCAGACATTAAAGCCGCAAGCAGTCTTAAATTACTTTTTTCTCCTTCAATATTTTTATTATTGTAATTCTAGGAATAACAGAAGAAAAAAAAGAAAGGGGGAACAGGAGGTTAAACATCAAATCATAGCCTAGATCACATGAAATATATAGGTAAAACTGAAAAAACAGTCATAGTAAACATATGTTAATATTGTAATCTATTTCAAGGTATTATGTCAAGAAAATTATCCTGTATCCTGTAAAAAGTAATGTCGTGAGGGGAGGGGGAATTCAAGTAACAATTAATTATCTATTCAATATATTGTAGTCAAAGATTGAAGATCGAATAACATTAGTCAAAAACAATATAAAGATAACATAAAGATAACAAAATTACTAATAATAAGTCAGAATTTATATTTATATATTAAAATTATTTCAATGAATATGCCTAAAATCAATGAGTTTGTAGATATTTAATCCACGGGGACCATATCTCATCAAATTTTGTTTGTTTGTCGTTAAGGATGCTGGTCAATTTTTCATTGACCATAATCCATGAAAGTTTACTTTTTAACACTCTAATACTTTTTATTGAAGTTTTCCAAGCGCTTGCTATCGCAATCTTGGCCGCTGAAAATATAACAAAAATAAGTGTCCTAAGATTTCTAGGGATACGTCAAATAAATCTGTAAATAGTGTTGATTTAGGATTATTAGGTATATCATGTCCAGTTACTGAGTGAATCAATGTGAATACTCTGGCCCAAAAATGGAACATGGTACCATCTTGTCCGCATTCTCTGAAGCATAGGGGAGAAGCATCAGGATATATTTTCGCTAATTTTGCTGGAACTAAATACCACCTGGATAACACCTTAAAATTTGCCTCTACAAGGGAAGTATTAAGTATCCCTTTGTGAATCATGGTCGACCAGCGCTCCCAGTTCTCGTCTTCTATAGTTTCATTTAGGTCTGATTCCCATGACAGTTGGTAAGAGGGTTTTGTCTGTTTAATATTGAAAAGATTGTATAGGTCTGAAATCCCCCCACGTGAGTCAGGATTATTAAGACATTTGTCTTCAAATAAGGATTTATAGGTTATATCCACTAGATCCGTATAAAATGATTTTAAGTATTGTATGATTTGATTAAGACGACAGGATTCTGTCTGAGGCATTTGCATTTTTTCTTGGAAGTATTGCTGTGGCTTAATTCCTCTATGGTCTATGAAATGTGCTAATCTATAAAGGCCTTTGTTAACCCACCATGAAAACTGTTGGGGGTCTTGTCCCGGCGGAAAACGAGGGTTATTGAGTATAGGGGCAACAGGGGAGTGAGAGGATTTCAATGGACTATAATTTACATGTCATGTCCCAGAGATGTAATAAGTGGGATAAAGTAGGACTCAAAATTGCCCGACGTTCTTTTATTGAGAGCCATAATAAGTGATCTATAGGTATAGTAGGACTGGCTTGTGTTTCCAAAAGTATCCAATCTGGTTGATAAGTTTTTGAAAAAATTTGATATAGTTGTACTATTTGAGCAGCCTTATAGTACTTTAAGAAATGAGGAACTCCCAGTCCGCCTTTCCATTTGGAGATATGAAGAGCAGAGTGTACCACCCTGCATCAACCATTACCCCAAATACATTTGAAAATGAGAGTTTGTAGTTTCTTGAAAAATGTTAATGGTAATGAAATTGGTAATGTAAGGAAATAATATAAGAAACGAGGAAGAATCGTCATTTTAATAGCTGATATTTTACCCAGCCAGGAAAGATTACAGGACTGCCAGTTTTTCAATTCTTGTTCAATGGAATTATAAAGAGGGGTGTAATTAACTTGAAACAGTGTCGAAATACTTTGCGTGAGTTTGATTCCAAGATAGGGGAGGGCAAGTGTACACCATTTAAATTGAAAATATTGTTGTATCGAATTTCATGTGGTGGTGGGGAGGTTTATATCCAGTGCCTCAGATTTGGACTGATTAACTTTCAGTCCGGAGATATGTTCAAATTTAGATAGAGTAGCAAACACGTTTGGCAAGGTTGTAATGGGATTAGTTATAAATAATAACAAATCGTCAGTAAAGAGAGCACATTTATGTGTTTTGCCACCACTAATTATACCCTGGATGTTGGGATTTGTGCGAATGGCTATCGCCAGCGATTCTATTGCCAGAATGAAGAGAATAGGGGAAAGAGGGCATCCCTGTCTAGTACCCCTTCTTATTGGTAAAAGTTCCGATTTGTATACCTACATTAAAATGTGGGCAGAAGGATTGGAGTACAATGCTTTAATAAGACATAAGAATTTCGGTCCACAATTCCATTTCTTTAAAATATGGAATAGGAAGGGCAAGGAGACGGAGTCAAATGCTTTATGGAGGTCTAATGATAAAAGCATTCCATTCCTAGGTCCTCCATTATCCCAATTAGAATTTAAGATAGAGATTAAGTCAACAGCCCGACGGATTTGATCAGTGGCTTGCCTACCTTTAACAAAGCCTACTTGGTCTATATGAATATATTGCGCTAGGAATGTGTTAAATCGGTTTGTATATATTTTTGTTAGTAACTTCAAGTCGTTGTTGATCAATGATATAGGGAGATAGTTTGCTACATCGCTGTGGTCTTTATTAGGTTTGGGTATCATGCTTATGCGTGCTCTATTAGATAATTTGGTGAGTGTCAAACCATTTTGGAGAGCATTGAAATTTTTTTGTAAATGGGGTACTAATAATGGGGCAAATTTTTTATAATAGGAGGTCGAGAAGCCATCAGGTCCGGGGGCTTTTGAAACATTGGTTTGTTTTATGGCAGTTAAAATTTCGGCGATGGAGATGTCTTCTTCTAAAATCTTGCTATGAGATTCAGAAAAAGACGGGAGAGACACGTCTTCGAACAATTTGTCTAGGTCCCTGTTGGAAGGGTCTTTTTGTGCTGAGTATAAGGAGGAATAATAAGATTGAAAAATGTTCATCATAGTTTGAGGGTTCTGTGTGAAATTCCCATTATGTTGTCTAATTTTAGGGAGCGCTGTTCGATGAATCCGTATAATCCAATAATGTACCAGGTTTGTCTTTTTTCTTATAGTAATCTCATTTTGTGCAGGGACAGTTCTAAACAGGAGCCACTACTATAGACACCCAGCAGGTACGATATTTAAAGGAATTTTTCATTTTTTTTTTTCACTTTAAGAATCATTAAAATCGCTGCTCCAGAAAAATCAACCATTTTTTTCCATTGATACATGTTCCCTGGGGCAAGACCCGGGTTCTCAAAGACATTTTCCGACAATAACTTGAATATTGGGCTTTAAAATGAGCACTTTTGAATTCGAACGTTCGAGTCCCATAGACATCAATGGGGTTCTAAATGTTTGCGCGAACGTTAGGTCCGTTCAAAGGTTCTGGTGTGAACCGAACGCGGGGGTGTTCGGCTCATTCCTAGTTCTCAAAGACAATTCCATGCAGATGTTTATCCCTCTAGTTCTATGTTATGTATACTATAATCACATGTTGATTAGCCTTTGTATTCCAGAGGCGATTCAGTTTGCATGTGCCGCGCTATATAAGTTTTTCATTCATTCACTCCATTATTCATTCATTCATGTATTCCTTAATTGAAAAAAAAATCGAATAAATCTTCTTTAAAAAAATTAAATATTTTTTTTAAAGTTATAGATGCCCCCTATAGCAATCCTGCCAATAGGGAAGACCTGTAAATTGCAAAAAAAACACAACTCAACTCTCTCAATCAACATTTGATCAATTATTTTTAATTACATTTTTATTCAGTCTTCATGGGCACACCTTCCTGACTGCATGTAAATTCTACATGAATCATCTGCCATTACTTAAGATGGCCACAGCTAGAAATGCTAGGGAGACATGAATGGATAGGTGAGTTTGTTTGAAGATTAAAAATTAGTTAAATAGCGTTTTCAGTTTGTGAAGCTCAGATACTGGTAAATTTAGTGACAGGATCTCCACTGCTCTGTACACCATATAAGTTAATAGGACCAGTGGCGGCCAGTCAATAGGGGTTTTTCCAGCACCGCCCCATAAGCTGGACATGAAAAAAAAGTGGTCCTATAAGAGCGTCTGGTCACTGGGCACTGAGCTGTCCACTATAAGATTGACTGCTGCAAAAGTGATTGCAGCTGAAAAACTTAATTTGGAGGTGTTTGGAGTGTAAACAGGGCGTGGGCCATAAGTCCTGTTTACACTCCCAGTCCCACTCTACATCGAATCGTTCATGAGTCTATCCTGTTGCTCTTTTCTGATTGGCAGGTCTGGAGGACAATAGGTGGGGCTAGCACTTCCTGATCAACTGCTGGAGCACTACAAGTCCCAGTGACTCCTGCTGATGTTTGTAGTGCCCCAGGCGATCCCCTGCTTACCTAATCCTTATAGACTGCAGAAATCTTCCACCTCATCTATAACTGCGTAGACAGGAATTAGAATGTGGTGTTGTTACTATTAATATATGGTGTGATCACGGAAGCATGTTTAAACTTTCTGCTCCCCTTTATTTCATTATTTCTTATCAGTCTTCTCTATTTTTCCATATATTGCCTATAATTTTAAGGGCCCCCTCCTATTTAATAAGATCTATCTATCTATCTATCTATCTATCTATCTATCTATCTATCTATCTATCTATATACCATATCTGTAATACTGACCTATATACCCTATCTGTAATGCTGGGCTATATACCCGGATATGTATTACTGACATATATACCCTGATCTGTGAGGCTAAACTATATACTTTCTCCTGTGATGCTGAGCTGTATACTCTGTCCTGTGATTTTGGGGCTGTATACTCTGTCCTGTGTGGCTGAACTATTATATACCCTGATCTGTGATGCTGAGCTGTATATCTTGAGCTGTGAGCTTGAGCTGTATACCCTGACCTGTGATGCTGAGCTGTATATCTCGAGCTGTATACATTGATCTATGTTGCTGAGCTGTATTGCCCAAGCTGTATACCCTGATCTGTGAAGCTGAGCTGTATACTCTGTTCTGTGATGCTGGCGCAGTATACTCTGTCCTTTGATGGTGAGCTGTATACTCCTGACACTATGAATGGAAGCAAGTAGAATACAGGGGATGGAGTGGGTGGATTCTTTAAGGGGTGGGACTTATGACAAGTGGGAGGTGTCAAATGGAAGGGCGAGTCTGGTGCCCCCATCCTAAAACTTCACCAGCTGCCACTGGATGGGATGCTTCTGGACATGCACATGTATTATTAAGAGCAGTGTTTCCCAACTCCAGTCCTCGAGGCACACCAACAGGTCATGTTTTCAGGATTTCCCTCGATTGAAACGGCTGTGGTGATTACTAAGGCAGCGAAACTGATCGAATCACCTGTGCAAAATAATGGAAATCCTGAAAACATGACCTGTTGGTGTGCCTCGAGGACTGGAGTAGGGAAACACTGATTAAGAGGACAGTCAGTCAAATGTAAATGTTGTGTTGGAATACAAGAAGATACAATGTCATAACTCAGTATGTATTTAGCTGAGGAGGGGTAAAGTTACTTAGATTAGCACGAGGGAGGGGTTGAGGGGTAAGGAAACTTAAAAAAAAATGCTTTTTGAAAGTTTCCTTGTAATTTATGATAATACTAAATACAATAGAACATGAGTAATTATTTTTGCATAGAAATAATTAGAATAAAGGGAAACCTGAAGGGTAAAATTTAAAACATTCATGTTTTGTCTTTACTTTGTTATACCTTTCTTCACTCTTTCTTTCCTTTGGCAATATAATGTCGTATCTGATAAAAATAAGATTTTACACTTTGTAGTTATCCCATAGTTCATGAAGTGTGTGAGATCTATCGTCTGTTGTACACATCCTCTGAAGATGATATACAGTACAGTAGGACTGTGGATGTATGTGCCGAAATAACGTTTTAGTTTTTGGCGCATGTTGTTTTAACCTGCTGACTGGATCTGTCTTTTGCAGGGGTGTCCAAACTTTTTTCAACAAGGGCCAGATTTGATGAAGTGAACATGCATGAGGGCCGACCATTTTTGCCTGACATTCTTTGAACCATTAAAATTCGGCCCAAGTGTATTTGTCCGAGCAACTAATACACTGCCCAACAAGAATTGTCCTACCTTTGTGGTGAAGAATTGAGCTTGGGTGTGTTATTTGTGTCTATCTACATATCTATATACTGTAGATATATATCTTTTGCGGCCCCAATGAATCCCCAAGCAGCCACTCAAGACTAAGGATGAGCTAGTGAGTGTTATTTTATGTATACCTTATTTATCGGCATATATAACAGACCGCAAAAGATATATATATCCAAATTACCAGGGGCGCCACATTAAACCAGAACAAGGGTCGCATTCGGCCCGCGGGCCAGACTTTGGACATGCCTTCTCTATTGCTATGGCTTTTAAAAATACAATTGGAATTTATATATTTATATGATGCTTTAGGTCAGTGATGGCGAACCTTGGCACGCCAGATGTTTTGGAACTACATTTCCCATGAAGCTCATTCACTCTGCAGTGTAGCCGAGCATCGTGGGAAATGTAGTTCCAAAACATCTGGGGTTCCAAGGTTCGCCATCACTGCTTTAGGTTATGCCAAGGAAAAGGTCACCTTAAAGCAGTGTTTCTCAACTCCAGTCCTCACACCCCACCCAACAGGTCATGTTTTCAGGATTTCCATTATTTTGCACAGGTGATTTGATCAGTTTCACTGCCTTAGTAATTCCCACAGCCTTTTCATCTGAGGGAAATCCTGAAAACATGACATGTTGGGGGTCTTGAGGTCTGGAATTGAGAAACACTGCCTTAGTATCCAAAACTTATAATAAATAATGGCTCACACTTTCTGCAGGCTCTTAGTTGTTTTGAACCAGTTGTATTTAGTTTTTCCTTATTTCAGCCCAACGCTCCAAACTGGATTGACATTTCCTGGGCTACAATACCTGCCCTGAGTGAATCCAAGCAGGTGCAATATTGTGCCATTAGGAATGGATGTTCTCACTGGCCAGTATGAGCTGGTATGCCAATCCACCCCCTTTAACCACTTCAGCCCCGGAAGAATTTGCCCCCTTCCTGACCAGGCAATTTTTTGCAATGCATCACTTTAACTGACAATTGCGCGGTCGTGCGACAATGTACAAAAGCAACATTTATGTCCTTTTTTCCCCACATATAGAGCATTCTTTTGGTGCTATTTTGGCGGTTTTTATTTTCTGCACTATAAACAAAAAAAAGAGCGACAATTTTGAAAAAAAACACAATATTTTGTACTTATTGCTATAATAAATATCCCCAAATAAAAAATAAAAAAAAACAAATTTATTCCTCAGTTTAGGGCAATTTAAAATCTACATATTTTCCGAAAAAAAAATTGCAATAAGCTTATATTGATTGGTTTGCGCAAAAGTTATAGCGTCTACAAAATAGGGGATAAATTTGTGTTTTTTTTTATTTACTTGTAATGGCGGCGACCTGTGAATTTTATTGGGACTGTGACAGTGAGCTGGACAGATCAGACACTTTTGACACGTTTTTGGGACCATTGATACTTATACAGCTAAAAATAGCCACTGATTACTGTATACATGTCACTGGCAGGGAAGGGGATAACACCAAGGGGCGATCTAGGGGTTAAAAAGTGTTCCCTTAGTGTCTGTTCTAACTGTGGGGGGGATGTGACTGACTGGGAGAGGAGACTGATCATTGTTCCTGTATACTAGGAACACACAATCTGTTTTCTCTCCCCTGACAGAATGTGGATTTGTGTGTTTACACACACAGATCGTTGTTCTGGCATAGCTACTGCAATTGCGATTTGGCAGGGGAGCCATACTGCTGCCGTCAATTGCTTGTTTTTTGGTGATGGATATGATAAGGTATATCAAATGAAAACCTTTTACTGCCCTAAAAACATATTCAAACATCACTATAATACCATAAGGACATTTATAAAATGTGGATGATTTACTAAAACTGGTGCACACAGAATTCAGAGCAGCTTTGCATAGTAACAAATCGGCTTTCAGATATCAAAGATTAATTGAACACGATGAAGTTAGAAGCTGAATGGTTACTATGCAAAACTGCACTCCAGTTTTAGTAAATTTCCCCCAATATTGCCATTGTCATCAATCTGTAAACAAATGTGAAATAATCTCCTTTCTAAATTGTTTTAAACCTTCTAATAGTATGTTAGTATGTTTGATACGACCAACAATTTGCTAAATATATAACAAGCGACAAAATTCAAAAACATATCAGTTGCAAAGATTTTTATTGAGCAGATTTAATTAACCAGAGACTAAAGATTCAGGATATAACATTATACAATGGGAGGATTGTGGTTTATTTTGCAGAGAAGTAAATGAGTAGATCAGATTATAGACACAAACATGATGTCTTCATTTATCACAGCAGAAATGTCTTTGGCCGTGGCAAGGATCACAAGGATCAGGACAACATGGGACAATACAAGGGTTGCATGGATTACATGGATCTGCCAAGAAAAAAAAAAAACTTTATTAGTCATATATTACATCCTAACCCCTTCATGACCAGAGGCCACTGAAGCTTAAATGCTCAGAATGAGTTTAGCGGCATTAGCAGGTAATGGTTCTCTTAACAATAATTCTAATTTGCCTACCTGAATAATTTTTACATTTCTTTGCTTTAAAACCTATTACATGATCTGTTTTAATAAATACTTTGCTTTAAATTTATTATAAGATGACAAATTCACAACAATAGACAAATATGTTGAAAAGAATAATGTTTGGTAATTTTCCATAGCAGTTTTACAAACTGTAATGCTATCAAACACTTCTTCTTGACTGTCGAGAGGAAGGGAGTGAAGCACAGTACCTTCTGCAGGATGAAGACTTTCAGTGACACTGTCTATGATTAGCTGTCATAATGATCACATGATGGAACAAACTTACTAATGGGTTCCTGATCATTTTTAGCCTTTTCTTACATTTGCATTTGGCAGGTGGTAAAAATTGGTGCATTTTTACTGACCCTTAATCCACTTTAAGCTGTTAACGCAGGTGATCACATGCCAAAGCCTCAATGCTTCATTTTTCACACTACCTTTTCACTGATGGTTACGGTTTCACACTGTTATATCAATATGTGTTTGACTTTCAGATACACTGTCATTCACTAATTTTATTATTATTTTTTGAAGTGTTAATTGTTTAAATTTCAGTATTAACCTTATTCACTTTCTTCAAGTCATCTTCTATTATGGAGACTTGATCATATTTCAGCGCCATACCTCACTATACCACATTTATAAAACACCTGTAAAAGAACAACAAATGTGCAATGTTTGTGATCTGTGAAAAATCTCCTTTCTCAGTGATGGAAAGATTGGCTTATTTTAAAGTATACATTCTTCATCTATTATATTAAATGCTCAAAACAATAATCAATTTTTCCTCTTACCTTGTTGGTGAACATAGGTGGTGCCATGGTGATGATGGTGATGATGGTGAGGCTTACATGCTGAATAAATTAAAACATATATTAAAGAAGAATACCAGACAACTGATAAAATTAATTAAATAACATTTAATGCTATCAACCAAATATCGAAAAACCCCATTTAAATCTGCATAATTTATGTTTCCCCTGGATTTAAAGGGGTGTTCCACCCAAATGTAATGTTTATTAAAAGTCAGCAGTTACAAAAAGAGTAGCTGCTGGCTTTTAATATACAGACACTTACCTTCTCCACTTTCCAGCGACGCGCCGACCGGGGCTCCACTCCTCTCCCCCTCTCCCCGGCCGGCATCCTCATTGCGATTGTGGGCACCCAGCCGCGACAGCCTTCGGCTTCATGGCCGGGCACCCACTGCGCATGTGCGAGCCGCACTGCGCATGCGTGCGTGGCGCGGCCCACCGCTGATTGGACAGGTGATCGTCTAGGACCTGTCAGTGTCCTAGACGATCGCCAAAGGGAGAGGCTGCAGTAAGGCGATTAGGCCTAATCGCCTTACCAGCCCCTCGGCGGAAGCAGGAAGTGGGACAGGAAGTCCCACTCCTACTGAAGCCCCCACTCCCCCCCAAAAAAAAATTTACATGCCAAATGTGGCATGTAAGGGAGAGGGGAGGGGATTAAGTGAAAGTTAATTTTTAGGGTGGAACTCCACTTTAATAATTTACTGCAACTGGAGTTTATCACGTTTCTCACAGTAGTATTACCATCACATGACAGGATTGTCTTGTGCGACTAACTGTTTTGCTCTTAGGAACAGGAAGGAGTACACAGTAGGTGAAATCAGAAAACCTGACCTTATAGTTCTTCAGTCAGATATTCTGCTCATCAGGTCATATGTTTATTTCATATCTGATCTCTTCAATCCAAGGCCGCATACACACTATAGGTTAAACCGATGAGAACGGTCTGATGGACCGTTTTCATTGGACCAAACCGATCGTGTGTGGGCGCCATCGGTTATTTATCCATCGGTTAAAAAAAAGGGAACTTGTTTTAAATTTAACCAATGGATTCCTAACTGATAGGTCAAAACCAATCATTAGTAGGCACGATCATCGGTTAAAAATCCATGCATGCTCAGAATCAAGTCGACGCATGCTTGGAAGCATTGAACTTCATTTTTCTCAGCACGTTGTTGTGTTTTACGTCACCGCGTTCTGACACGATCGGTTATTTAACCAAGGGTGTGTGGCCACGACGGTCCAACAGTCAGCTTCATCGGTTAACCGATGAAAACTGTCCATTAGATCGCTCTCATCGGATGGAGAAATTGTTTGGGCAAGCTAATTTGTGTATTTAATATAAAAATTAACCTACATTCAAGTTTTAAAAAGAATACAAGTCCAGCTTAAATTACATTTATTGATACGGTAACTTATAACTGACAGACGTGCCTACCCAAACATCTATAGCAGCAAACTATACGATTGAAATAATTTAACAGTGGAAGGAGTCCATACAACATTTCTACAATTATTTATGTACAGTATAAAAACAATGTAGTTTATATATACAACACTTACGGTCTTGGCATGGATCTTTGCAGACTACTACGTTTTTGCAAGGGTTGCATGGATCTTGGCATTGGATCTTCTGGGTAACACATTTTCCTTTGATTCCAGACATATCTGCTATTAAGTTTAGTTTTCTTCTTGGAAAATTCAGAGGAGATTTTTTGGTTGTTTGAATAATGTATGATGGTACCTTTTTATATATACTGTAAGTGGAGGTGGAATTAGAACACATTCCTAAACTGGCTGGTCATAACAGATTTACAAGGTGTTTAAACACTATCTTATCATTTACTAATTTCCTAGATCTTTATTCGACACTTTGCTAATTATTTAACTACACTCTATGATTTCAACTTTTTAATAGTTTTTTTTATTTTTATTCCCTTGTAATTGTTTTATATACAGTACTGACGCACGGTTTTAATTGGGATTACGTATTATAGTGCAGATTGAAAAACTGTAGTCATTTTTATATTGCAGCATGTTGCTCAAATTAGGACATGTGCGATATTACTCAAAAGGTACAGTACACATGTTTTTGTATAGGTGTCTTGATTATTCAGAAGTACATCATTAGTTGTCCTGTTTACTCTATTCACATTCACTATTTAGTGCATATTCAGTTTCACACATCAAGGCACAGTCTAACAATCCACATTTTCAGAAGCAGGCCAGCAGTGTTCAAACTCTAATCAAGAAGTAGAAAATGAGGGGTTCTGTTAAAACCAAACCACAGTTTGCAGCTACGACTGCCAGAAAAATTGTTTAGAATGCAAAGAAAAACACAAAAATAACTTCAGGTAATAATAATGCAAGTCTTATATAGCGCTGTCTTACCCTAACTTGCCAGGCAAGCTTTCTGAAGCCAGGCAAGCTTATGAAGCCACAGCCGAAGCTGTAGCTCATCGGGTCTCGAGGCGCTTATATAGTAACATAGTCACTATTACCCAAATTAATGGTACTCATTTTACCGACCTCGGAAGAATAGAAGGCTGAGTGGACCCCGCCGGGATCGAACCTGCGACCCTGAGGGCTCAGGTGATCACAGATTGCTGCAACGGAGCATTAGCCCACTGAGCCATCTTACCAGCTTCCAGGTGAAATATAGGATTCTCTGAAAGCATGTGGTATGACTGTTTCAAGATGCACAATAAGGAGGCACTTGAAGAATGATGGGGGCATGGTCGAGTCACCAGAAGAAAGCCATTACTATGCAAAAGCCACAAAGTATCCCGCATAAAATATGCCAAACAGCACAGAGATAAGCCTCAAACCTTCTGGCACAATATCATTTAGAGTGATGAGACCAAAATTTTGCTTTATGGTCACATTTGGAGAGTCAACAAGGCCTATGATGAAAGGTACACCATTCCCACTGTGAAACACGGAGGCAGACCGCTGATGTTTTGGGGATGTGTGAGCTACAAAGGCACAGTAAATTTGGTCAAAATTGATGGCAAAATCAATGCAGTATGTTATTAAAAAATACTGGAGGAACATTTGCATTCATCATCAAAGGAAGCTGCGCGAGACATTCCAACATTACAATGATCCAAAACACAAGGCCAAGTGGACCTGTCATTGGCTTCAGCAGAATAAAGTGAAGGTATTGGTAAGATTTGGTAAGCAGATTTGGTAAGCTGCCCCTCTGTATACTATTTCTCATCTGCTTGATTGCAACACAGAATGAAGATTTGCTTGTTTTGTTCTTTGACTGCAGCAAGTTTTCCTGCAGCTGACTTGAAATGGACATTGCCTGCCATTGAGGTGTACTAAATGCTATATTAGGTCAAAGAATATTTCACCTATTTATCCATTTGCACTTTGTTTGTATCACTATTTGGTTGCGCATCTTACCTGATATTAAACAACTCAATATCATTGAGAATCAAAGATTCAAGGGTTTATGAAAAGTCAAATGAATGCTTACAGCAATACAGGTTAAAAAGCGCAGTAAAGATAAAAACAAAAGCGTTTGGTCACTTCTGGCACACTGCTCACTCCGACTGGGCTTGGAGCTTGGAGGTCAGATTCCAATAGCACATGTACATGCCCATAAGGCTGACTATTCTCCTGACTGAGGTGAGAGTTCTGTGAGCACTGAGCAGTTGTGTGAAGGCACGGAAATTTGTCTTGGTGGACATTTAACTCACACTGAATTTATCATTTTTTTACGTACTGTATTTATTGGCGTATAACACTCACTTTTTTACCCTGAAAATAGAGGGTAATCTGTACCTGCGTGTTTTATGCAGGGAGCTGTAGAATGCTTTTCTATTGAAACTTCCCTTTTAGAGTTAGGGTGCGTGTTATACGCGGATAAATACGGTATCTACTGATACTTGGGCTTTAGGGTTTGACTTATTGCTTTTTATCACTATTTTATTAGTGTTTATACATTAAGTAACTGTGTAATCTCACAAAAGTGAGTACACCCCTCACATTTTTGTAAATATTTTATTATATCTTTTTATGTGACGACACTAAATAAATGACACTTTGCTACAATGTAAAGTAGTGAGTGTACAGCTTGTATACCAGTGTAAATTTGCTGTCCCCTCAAAATAACTTAACACACAGCCATTATTGTCTAAATTGCTGGCAACAAAAGTAAGTACACCACTATGTAAAAATGTCCAAATTGTGCCCAATTAGCCATTTTCCCTCCCCGGTGTCATGTGACTTATTAGTGTTACAAGGTCTCAGGTGTGAATGGGGAGCAGGTGTGCTAAATTTGGTGTTATAGCTCTCACTCTGTCACACTGGTCACTGGTTCAACATGGCAAGATGGCCTAGGGTATAAGATGATTTCCAAGACCCTGAAACTAAGCTGCAGCACGGTGACTATGACCATACAGCAGTTTAACAGGATTAGTTCCACTCAGAACAGTCCTCACCATGATCGACCAAAGAAGTTAAGTGCACATGCTCAGCATCATATCCAGAAGTTAACTTTGGGAACTAAACATATGATTGCTGCCAGCATTGTTGCAGAGGTTAAAGGGACGGAGGGTCAGCCTGTCAGTGCTCAGACCATATGCCGCACACTGCATCAAATTTGGATATATGGAAAAAACATGCACTCTGGAATTCATCCAAATACTTTATTCGATAATCACCAAGTACAGAGTAACTGCTAACATGTTTTAGAAAAGAGCCTTGTTCACAGCATAGTTACACACATAACCAGCACCAACATATATACAAAAAGAGACTCAAACCACTCCCATTCATTAGTAAATGTAATTAGCTGTGGATGAGAATCATCATTGTATAGACTCTCTGAAGTTAAACATTTTTTTTTTTGCATAGATTTAAAATGTATATACCATATATATTTGAGTATAGCTGACTGTTTCAGCACATTTTTTTATGCTGAAAAAGCCCCACTCGGCTTATACTCGAGTGACATCTCCTGCTGTGTCATGCACCTGTTTGGGGGATGCCACTGTAACAAAGCTCCGCCTCCTCCTCGCCCGCGATAGACGGAACACTGATATAATGCTGGGAAACTGAATCACTGTTCTGTCTATTATGGACGAGAAGGAGGCGTGGCTTTGTTACAGTGGACAACTGCTGTTTGACAGAACACCGCAAAAGTTGCATGACACTGCGGGAGACTGTAAACAAGGTGAGGCTGCAGATGGGCACAGTGAGGTTACAGATGGGCACAGTGAGGCTGCAGGTGGGCACAGTGAGGCTGCAGATGGGCACAAATTAACAAAGTGAGGCTGCAGATGGGCACAGTGAGGCTGCAAATGGGCACAGTAAAAGCTGCAGGTGGGCACAGTGAGGCTGAAAATGGGCACAGCGAGGCTACAGATGGGCACAGTGAGGCTGCAGATGGGCATTGTGTACCTTAGGCTTATACTTGAGTCAATACATTTTCTATTTTTTGGTGGTAAAATTAGGTGCCTCGGCTTACAGTATATTCAGGTCGGCTTATACTCGAATATGAAAAAAACAATGATAATAATCATCATAGATTATCGTACATGAATTCTGTGATTTAAAAATCAGAATAAAAAACATTAAACTATTTGTGGGTCAAAACTAAGATTTCAGGAAAATAATGAATTCATAGTCAGAGATCTTGAGGGAAAATTAGGACATATGGATATAGATGAGAAAATTACACATTCACCCTGTTTTTAACTTAAAAAGGAGAATCCCGACAGGAATGAATTTTAGATATGATGTTGATGTATTATTATGGTAATAACAACATCTAATAGGTTGGAAGCATAATTTTCTCATCTATATCCATATGTCTTAATTTTCCCTCAACATCTCTCACTATAAATCAGTTATTTTCCTGAAATCTTAGTTTTGACCCACAAATAGTTAAATGTTTTTTTTTCAGATTTCTAAATCTCAGAATTCATGTACGATAATCTATGATGCTTATTTTCATTGTCCCTTAGAGTATTTCCCTTTTTTATGCATGCTAATATTCTGCCACTTTGGTATCTGCAGCTTGGTACTGCATGCTGTTGCTCAATCTGTCATTTATTAGCACCCCTAGATCCTTCTCCGTCCTTGATTCTCCCAGAGGTTCTCCACCTAGCGAATATTTTTCTTTAATTTTATTTGCCCCCAAGTGTATTACTTTACATTTCTCCACATTGAACCTCATTTGCCGTTTGTCTGCCCACACCTTTATTTTATGTAGGTCATTCTGCAAAATGTATCCTGGTGAGAGTTTATTACAGTACTCTGTTTATCTTTGTGTCATCCGCAAAAACTGAGATTGAACTAGTTATCCAATACTCTATATCATTTATGAATATGTTAAATAGAATTGGTCCCAAAACAGAACCTTGGGATACCCCAATCACCACTCCAACCAGTCTGTGTAAACCCTATGGTCCAAGCCTGCAGACCTAAGCTTGTAAATTAAGCGTTTATGGAGGACTGTATCAAATGCATTGGCAAATTACAGATACACCACATCCACAGCCCTCCCATATCTATATGGCTGATCCCTTCCTCGTAGAATGTTAGCAGATTGGTCTGGCAGGAATGTCCTCTCATAAACCCATGCTGATTACCACTAATGATATTCTTCTCCTCAGTAAAACTTTGAAAGTAGTCCCTAAACATCCCCTCCAATAATTTACCTACTATTGATGTTATTACTCTCGTTATTACTCTCATAATCCTTCTTAGCCATCATGATTGCAATTTTACATCTATTATTGCGTTACTTGTAGTCTTGGAATGCTAATGGTGACCCATTCCCCTTATATTTTTTATAGGCCACACTTTTTTCCCCGATGAGGCTACTCACACTTTAGATACCTTTGTTTAAAATGCTCTTAAATCACTCCCATTTCTCCTCTGTGTTCAATGATGCCAGAACCTGGTCCCAATTGAGGTCATATAGCAATGGAAAATTGGCTAGTTTGAAATGTATTGTTTTTGTACTACCCATATGCCTCCTTTTCCTGTGATTTATGCTAAACACGATCATCTTATGATTGCTAGATCCCAAGTTGTCGCATATCTCTACATCTGAGATCAGAATTGGATCATTCGTAATTAGTAAATCTAACAGGGCATTCTTTCTAGTTGGGAAATCTACCAATTGGGACATGAAGTTGTCCTGTAAGATGTTCATGAAATTATGGGCCTTTAGTGAGTGAGCTTTTTCCTCTACCCAGTCAATATCGTGATAATTGAAGTCCCCGATTATGATGACATTACCCTGTCTCCCTGCCATTTCCAACTGAGATAGTAATTCCAGCTCCTCCTCCTTCTTCATGTTGGATGGCCATTCTTTGAGGAATTGATCTGTTGTCTAAATAAAGGTAAACTTGTGGACCTGGTATACAGTATCTGGATTTTGAAAACGTTTTTAATACAGTGCCACACTTACATTACAGACTGAGGTTTGTCGGAATGGATCATAGAGAGTGTCCAAAGGGTGGTGTTAAATAGTAAGTACTCAGAATGGTCATGCGTGGTGGGGTCCCCAAGGATCTGGGACCAATTTGTTTAATGTATTCATAAATGATATAGAGGTTGGTATAAATAGCTCAATCGTATCCCCAGAATGGGGATTTGTGTATATAAGCACACAAATCACTGTTCTGACAGGGGAGGAGAGACAAGCAAACTGTATATCTGTCAGCACACGAGCCTCCATCCCCCCTCCTACGGAAGGACAGAGCAAGCAGGATAACACACCGGAGCTCTCCTCAAGGCAACAAAACAGATGGTAGATTGCATTCTTCTCCTGACATCTGAGGAGATTGAGAGAGCCTTTCTGGGGGATCGATTACAGTCTGGATATGGGAGACGATTGAATACACTGTTTTGTCAGTTCCTGCTGAACTCAACCTTTTGGTAAGTATAATCCCGAAAGGGGGTGTGTGACACACGGTGAAAGCTATTTGCAGTGAAGAGCACCTCGTAGTCTAGAAGCACTTGTGGGTTTACCTGGACTCTGACACATCTTTTTTCCTCCATGCCTCTTATGATCTATTATAATAAAGATTGGTCACATTAAGAGGAGTGACAATTAGCGCTGGTTTAGTAATTTACAAGACTTTAAAAGATCTCCTTATTTACTTCTTAAATGTGTACGTATCAAAGGACATATTGTACACACGCTTGACAAATACAAGCAAGCTTATTTTAAATTTAGAGAGAATTTATTTACATCACCCTAAAACCATTGTACAACTGTTGGCATTTAGCTTTATAAAGACAAACAAAATTGTATGTCTTTTAATATTTGGAATATAATTATTTCCTACTGCAGTTAAAAATAAAATAATTCCAAATAGACTATATACTGTATATTTAAATGGTTTTAGTTATGTGTATGCAAAAACATTCAATTACCAAAAGGTAAATAAACAAAATAATACATTACCAGTATTTAAGAGTTCTATCTGTTTGTGAAGCAACGTCCCTACATATTTGCGTTCAATCTCTTCCTTCCACCTTCCTTCAGAGATCCTCTCAGAGAGAGAGTCTGTCCAGAGCTCGAGAGCCCGATTAGCGACCCTCCAAGATAGACCCCCCTTCGTGTTCTCTGCAATTACTTTTTAACACACCCAAGAAGTGGGTGTGTATCTCACATTACTATGTCACTGACAATGTCAAATGATGCTATGTTAGGTAGGCTGCCATAGCAACCAACTATGTGGCCATTTTGAGTAATGCCAATTTTAACCTATAGGAACAGTCTTGTATCATAAATAATATTCTAATGTTGATTGATGTGACCATTGCCCCTAGCTTGGTGGAACACCTTTACTTGTTAAATGATGAAAATAAAATGACAACAAACCCAGACACAAAAATGAATGTCTTGAGAAAACGTTTTCTAGTTAAAGATTAATTGAACAAGGTGAAGTTAGAAGCTTAATGGTTACTATGCAAAACTGCACCAGATTATGCATGCTTCAGTTTTAGTTAATTGCCCCCAATATTGCCGTTGTCATTAATCTGTAAATAAATGTGAAAATATCTCCTTCCTACATTTTTTTTAAACCTCCTAATAGTATATAAGTATGTTTGATATGACCAACAATTCGTTAAATATATAACAAGTGATGAAATGCAAAAATGTATCAGTTGCAAAGATTTTTTATTGAACAGGTTTATTTAACCAGTGACAAAAGATTCAGGATTTAACATTGTACAATGAGAGGAGTGTGGTTTATTTTGCAGAAAAGTAAATGAGTAGATCAGATTATAGGCTCAAACATGATGTCTTCATTTATCACAGCAGAAATGTCCATGGTCGTGGCAAGGATCACAAGGATGAGCACAACAGGGGACAATGCAAGGGTTGCATGGATTGCATGGATCTGTCAAGAAAAAAAAAAATAGTCATATATTACATCCTAACCCCTTCATGACCAGAGGCCACTGAAGCTTAAATGCTCAGAATGAGTTTAGCAGCATTAGTATATGTTGGTTCTCTTGACCAGAATTCTAATTTGGCTACCTGAATATTTTTTACATTGTTTAAAAACCTATTACATTACCTGTTTTAGTAAATACTTTGCTCTGAATGTATTAAAAGATGACAAATTCACAACAGACAAATATGTTAAAAATAATAATGTTTGGTTATTTTCCATAGCAGTTTTACAAAGTGTAATGCTATCAACACTTATTGCCTGTCCAGAGAAATAGAGAGGGAAGCACAGTACCTTTTGCAGGATGAAGAAGTTTGAAACTTCCAGTGACCACCATGATTGGCTGACATAATGACCACATGATGGAAAACCCTTACTAATTGGTTCCTGATCATCTTAAGCCTTGTTTACAATTGCACTTGGCAGGTGGTAAAAATGTGTGGAATTTTTACTGCCCATTAATTCACCTCAAGCTGGTAAGGCACGTGATCACAGGCCAAAACCTCAATTCTTTACATCAGCAAACATGATATATCTGAAAGGGGCTGTGCTGCTACCGTGCGATGCACACAGCTGGTGTGGGTTTTTTAGGGGTTAAACAGACAGTGAGGAGGTGACAAAACATCTCCTAGCATCCACCACAATCTGCTCTTCGAGAGCCAAACTGTGTGCAAACAGGCACTTAGTCTGAGACCTGTGGCTGTGATAAGTCCCAGAATTAGTAGGGGGTCAAAGATTTGAACTCCTAGTTCACAGCTGCAATATAGGTTAATATTATAATTTTCATAGTAAGTATAGCATATCATTTACAGAGGTTTGCAAAACAATTCATATTACAGTCTTCTTGGCAAGGAGCACCAACCATCTTATTGTTAATCAGTTTGCAATCATGTTTCACTCCATGTTGCATTAATGTGCCAGAGCTATGGTGATATAAAACTCCACTATTTTTACCCATTGTGTTGCAAGTGGTAGAAACGTTTGCAGTATTGATAAATACTTGTGGATAATTTGTATGACTTTACATTTCGGCCTACAGGTGGAATGGGGAACAGTTCATGTAGGTGTTAGAAGGGTCAAATATTTTTTTTAAGCTCAAATAAGGGGAAAAAGAGTTTTCATTTTGATGTTCTGTTGGAAAAAAAACAACTGATACAATCAGCAATGCTTAACTCTGTGGAGATTTGACCCATTATCATGTAAAATCATAAGTACCTTTATAAGCCACCTGTAAAAGAAACAACAAATGTGCAATGTTTGTGATCTGTGAAGAATCAGCTTTCTCAGTGATGGGAGGATTGGCTTGTTTTAAAGTATACACTCTTCATCTATTATATTAAATGCTCAAAACAATAATCTATTGCTCCTCTTACCTTGTTGGTGAACATGGACGGTGCCATGGTGATGATGGTGAGAATGGTGAGGATGGTGAGGCTTACATGCTGAAGAAATAAAAACATACATTAAAGAAGAATACCGTTAAATCTGCATAATTTATGTTTTCCCTGGATTTAATAATTTACTGCAACTGAAGCTCATCATGTTTTTCTCAGTGGTATTACCACCACCATGACAGGATTGTCTTGTGCGACTAACGTTTTCGCTCTTAGGAACAGGAAGGAATCCACAGTAGGTAAAATCAGAAAACCTGACCTTACTTTCCCAGGGTTGAGGTGTATAGTAGACTGCAGTCAGATATTCTGCTCACCAGGTCACCTCTGCAATCGAATTCTTCTTCCAACTAATTTTTATATGTTATGATACTGTAAGGCATGTAACTGAACATTATTAATGTATAGTGTAAACACAATGTAGTTTACAAACACAACACTTACGGTCTTGGCATGGATCTTTGCAGACTACTACATTTTGGCAAGGGTTGCATGGATCTAGGCATTGGATCTTCTGAGCAACACATTTTCCTTTGATTCCAGACATATCTGCTATTACGTTCAGTTTTCTTCTTGGAAAATTCAGAGGAGATTTTTTGGTTGTTTAAATAATGTATGATGGCACCTTTTTATATATACTGCAAGTAGAGGTGGAATTAAAACACATTCCTGGCTGGTCATAACAAATTTACAAGGTATTTAAACACTATCTTATCATTTACTAATTTCTTAAATCTTTATTCAACTAATTATTAACCTACACTCTATGATTTTAACCTTTTAATCGTTTTTTTTTTTTAATTCCTTTTTAATTGTTTTATATACTGATGTACAGTTTTAATTGGGATTACGTATTAGAATGCAGATTGAAAAACTGTAGTCATTTTTATATTGCAGCATGTTGCTCAAATTAAGACATGTGCAATATTACTCAAAAGGTAAACATGTTTGCGTATAGGGGTCTTGATTATTCAGTACATCATTAGTTGTTCTTTGTTTAATCTATTAAAATTCACTATTTACTGCATATTCACACATCAAGGCAAAGTTCAACAATTCACCTTTTCATAAGCAGGCCAACAGTGTCCAAACTCTAATCAAGAAGTAGAAAAGTAGGGGTTCTGTTAAAACCAAACCATGGTCAGGTAGACCAACTAAAATGTCAGCCACAACTGCCAGGAAAATTGTTTGGGATGCAAAGAAAAAGTCTCTGAAAACATGTGGTGTGGCTGTTTCAAGATGCACAATAAGGAGGCAGTTGAAGAAGGATGAGCTACATGGGCGAGTCGCCAGAAGAAAGCAAATGCCAGAAAATATCCTACTTACAATATGCCAAACAGCACAGAGACAAGCCACAAACCTTCTGGCACAAAGGAATTTGGAGTGATGACGCCAAAATGTAGCTTTTTGACAACAACCATACATGCTTAATTTGGAGAAAAGTCAACAAGGCCTATGATGAAAGGTACACCATTCATATTCTCTGAAAAATGGCCATGAAATTATAAATTCTGCCAGGGTATGTAAACTTATGAGCACAATTAATGCTGATGAAATCCAAACTCCAGATTACAGGCTCTTGTAGTATTTCCAACAGCGACACACCACATGTAGAAATGAAATAGATAGAAAGCCTCCCATAGTGTAAATCGTATAAAGAATCAAAGATTCATCAGAAGACAAATGAATACTTACAGCAGTACAGGTTAAAAAAAAGCACAATAAAGATATAAACAAAACAACAGGCATTGGGTCGCCTCTCACACCACTTCCTGTCCACTGCTAACTCCGACCTGGCATGGAGCTTGGAGGTTGGATTTTAACAGCACATGTACATGCCCATAATGCTGATTATTTTTCTGACTGAGGTGAGAGTTTAGTGAGCACTGAGCAGTTGTGTGAAAGCACGGAAATTTGTCTTGATACTTGGACTTTAGGGTTGGACTTATTGATTTATTAATTATCACTATTTTGTTAGAGTTGATACATTAATTGACACTTAGGAAACTGTGCATGCTCACAAAAGTGAGTACTCCCCTCACATTTTTGTAAATATTTTATTTTATCTTTTATGTGACAACACTAAAGAAATTACATTTTGCTACAATGTAAAGTAGTGAGTGTACAGCTTGTATAACAGTATAAATTTGCTGTCCCCTCAAAATAACTCAACACACTGCCATTCATGTCTAAACTGCTGGCAACAAAAGTGAGTGCACCACTAAGTGAAAAAGTCGAAATTGGGCCCAATTGTCATTTTCCCTCCCTGGTGTCGTGTGACTCATTAGTGTTACAAAGTCTCAGGTATGAATGGGGAGCAGGTGGGTTAAATCTGATGTTATAGCTCACGCTCTCATACTGGTTACTGGAAGTTCAACATGGCACCTCATGGCAAAGCACTTTCTGAGAATCTGAAAAAAAGAACTGTTGCTCTACATAAAGATGGGCTAGGCTATAAGAAGCTGAAACTGAGCTGCAGCACGATGGCTAAGACATTCAGCGGTTTAACAGGATTTGTTCCACTCAGAACAGGCCTCGCCATGGTCGACCAAAGCAGTTGCAGAAGTTGAAGGGGTGGGGGGTCAGCCTGTCAGTGCTAAGACCATATGCTGCACACTGCATCAAATTTGGATATATGGAAATAACCCTCACTCTGGAATCCATCCAAATACTTTATCAGATAATCAACAAGTACAGAGTAACTGCTAACATGTTTTGGCAAGGAGCCTTGTTCACAGCATAGTTACCCACATAACCAGCTCCAACATATATACAAAAATACAAATAAAGAAAATATTGCGCTAACCAAGGTGAAAAACAAAAAATTGTGTATACATTAAAACTAAAGCGGCTACACTACAATTTGACAAAAATTGGAAAGGAATGTGGAAATAAATGTAACGCTGTAAAACTCAAACAAAAGTGATAACAATGATAATACATAAATGATGAAGTCCAAAAATCCACAGCAGTGAAAGTGAAGTCCTTGTGAGGACGGTGTTAGGGTACACCAATCAAAAGACATAAATGGAAGTCCATCAACAATTGTGGAATCAATGGATGTAGGACGACTTAAAAAAAAAGAGATAATATGCTCTTACTGGAAACGTAGGACCTGTCTGTCATGAACAGCAGATCATTAAGGCCTATGGACTCCTGTGGCACAATCAGCTGGGCTCACTCAGACGTAGTAGAAGGAATTCCAATCTTTGGTGGAAAACCAGACGTGCACGATGTCCTTATTGCGTTCTCCAGAGGAATGGAAAAGCGAAGGTACAATCCTGTAATCCAGGCTTGGCAGCTTTGAAAGGTCACAAGGTAATCATGTTCATCACATATCAAGTTGACAAGATGTTCTTTCATAAGACTACCTCCCACCACCTCTGATCACACCATTCCACAAACATGCCGGGTGACCTAGGTCTACTGTCTACTGTTAATATATTTCAACTATGTGTCTCTCGTGATCCTTTTTAGCCATCCTGATTGCGATTTGACATCTCTTATAGCATTCCTTGTAGTCCTGGAATGCTAATGGTGACCAATTCCCCCTATATTTTTAAAGGCCACACTTTTCTCCCTGATCAGGCTACTTACATTACAGTTTAGCCACTCAAGTTTAACTTTCGCTCCTCTATATTTATTGTCCATTGGAATGCCCTTTTTAATACCTTTGTTTAAAATGCTCCTAAAGGATTCCCATTTCTTCTCCATCCCAATTGATGTCATGTAGCAATGAAAAATTGGCTAGTTGTCGCGTATATCTACATCTGAGATCAGACTCGGATCATGCGTAATTGGTAAATCTAACAGGGCATATTTTTTAGTTGGGGAATCCACCAATTGGGGCAAGAAGTTGTCCTGTAAGATGTTCATGAAATGATGGGTCTTCAGTGAGTGAGCTTTTCCCTCTACCTAGTCAATATCGGGAAAATTGAAGTCCCCGATTATGATGACATTTCCCTGTCTCCCTGCCATTTTGAGATAGTAATTCCAGCTCCTCCTCCTTCTTCATGTTGGGTGGCCATTCTTTGAGGAAATGAGTTGTCGTCTAGATAAAGGTAGGCCTGTGGACATGTTATACAGTATCTGTATTTTACAAAGGTTTTTAATACAGTTCCTCATAAACACTTACTTTGCAAGCTGAGGTTTGTTGGAATGGACCATAGAAAGTGTTCAAGGGGTAGTGTTAAATAGTGAGTACTCAGAATCATATGTGGTCAGTGGGGTCCCCCAAGGATCTGTCCTGGGACCAATTCTGTTTAATTTCTTCATAAATGATATAAAGGTTGGTATACATAGCTCAATCTCAGTGTTAACTGACAATACAAAGCTAAACAGGGCAACAAAAATTCATAGCAAGATGTGGAAACCTTACAAGAATACCTAATTAACCACTTCCCGACCGGCTCACATACATATATGGCGGGAGGTTGGCTCTCCTGTGTGAATCGCCGTATATGTACGATGGTAAACCCGATGCGTGTGGCTGGCAGGTGTGATAGCAGGCACGAGAGCCAGAATGTGTATATAAGCACACAAATCACTGTTCTGACAGGGGAGTACTAAGTAGAAACAGTGATCTGGCTCCTCCTCTAAATTTTTATTGCATCGATCATTGTATAAATGTCAGTGGTCCCAAAAAAAGTGTCAAAAGTGTCCGATCTGGTTACCTCTTCAGCTGCCTTTCATAACAGCTTCTTAATGCAGGACAGAATACAGCAAACCACTATCGCAATTAATACAAGCAGCAACAAAATTGCTATACCTATCTGAGTACAAATGCGTTGCCATCCACTCATCCACCCAAAATACTGGTCACAGGGATCTGTCAACCCTGAATTTCTTTTTAACTCTTTTGAGAGATCCTCTAATTTCTTAATAGCCAAGGTTACCTTACCATTTGGACCTGTATTGTCCGGAATATACGTACAAAATATACTTGTCCCAGGTAACATTTTACATACACCCCCCTTCTCAGCCAAAATCCTGTCTAGGGCCATACGATTTTGGAAAGTCATTTGTGAAGTGGCCTCTAGTTGTTCAGCTAAACCTTGGAGTGCATCCCCGGTATAGTTAAGAAACCTCTGTTGGTTATAGTAGATATAATTAATCCAATCTACATTATTTACAGTGATTATGGGAATCAGGGACTCAAAACTAGAGATGTCCCAAACTATTTGCCGGAGAATAGTTCCCGGCGAACATAGCTTGTTCGCGTTCGTAGTGGTGGGGGAACATATGCGGTCCGCCCCCTGAATAGTCATCATTGAGCAAACTTTGATCCTGTACCTCACAGTCAGTAGACACATTCCAGCCAATCAGCAGCATACCCTCCGTCCCAGACCCTCCCACCCCCTGGACAGCATCCATTTTAGATTCATTCGGAAGCTGCAGTCTTAGTGAGAGGAGGGACAGTGTAGCTGCTGCTGATTTAATAGAGAAATCTATAGCTAGGCCAGTGTATTCAGTGTCCACACCAGTCATGAAAGACTCATCTGATCTCTGCTGTAAGGACAGCGTCCTGAGAGCACCCCAAAAAGTCCTTTTTAGGGCTAATATATCAGTCTGCTTTTTTTTTTCTCTGTAAGCGTATACTGTGCCTACTTGCCCAGTGCCACCACTCATATATCTGGTGGCACAGTAGATTACATATAAAAAAACTATTTTGACTGCAATAGAACAGCAGTCAGTTGCTTGCCAGCGTGTGTGTGTCAGGCTCACAGCGTATACTGTGCCCACTTGCCCAGTGCCACCACTCATATATCTGGTGGCACAGTAGATTACATAAAAAAAATTGACTGCAATTGAATAGCAGTCAGTTGCTTGCCAGCGTGTGTATGTCAGTCTCACAGCATATACTGTGCCCCTTGCCCAGTGCCACCACTCATATATTTGGTGGCACAGTAGATTACATTTAAAAAAACAACAATAATTTTGACTGCAATAGAACAGCAGTCTGTTGCTTGCCAGCGTGTGTGTGTCAGGCTCACAGCGTATACTGTGCCTACTTGCCCAGTGCCGCCACTCATATATCTGGTGGCACAGTAGATTACAATTTTGACTGCAATAGAATAGCAGTCAGTTGCTTGCCAGCGTGTGTGTCAGGCTCACAGCGTATACTGTGCCCACTTGCCCAGTGCCACCACTCATATATCTGGTGGCACAGTAGATTACATTTAAAAAAATAAATACAATTTTGACTGCAATAGAATAGCAGTCAGTTGCCTGCCAGCTCTGTGTGTCAGGCCTACAGTGTCTGCTCCGCCAACTTCTGCCAGTGCACAGTGCCACTCATATCTGGTGTCACAGTAGCTTGCACGCATAGTACAACTAAACTAATCTGAAAAAAATGACAGGCAGAGGCAGGCCACCCCACAGTGGGCGTTGTGGTCGTGGTGCTGTGATTCCCTAGAATAATGCCCAGTGTTCAGAGGCCACGTACCCTGAACTCAAAAAGTTCTAAGGACATAGTTGACTGGCTAACACAGGACACCCAATCTTCTACAGCTTCCACTCAGAACCTTTACGCACCATCCTCCTCCAGCTCAGCTTCGGGCACCTCTCAAGTTACCACTCACCCACCTTCTGCCACCACCAACACTAGCACCACAGCTACTTCACTTGATCTGTCAGAGGAGTTATTTACACATGAGTTGGAAGAAATTAGTTATGCACAACCATTATTGCCAGAGCATGTAGATAAAAGGGATATGTCTCAGTCAGGCAGCATTACACTCAAGGACGTACGGTGTGATGATGATGTTGTACCCACTGCTGCTTCCTTTGCTGAGTTGTCAGATACAAGTGAAGCGGTTGATGATAATGTGTCCGTGGATGTCACGTGGGTGCCTGCTCGAAGAGAAGAAGAACAGGGGGAAAGTTCAGATGGGGAGACAGAAAGGAAGATGAGTTGGAAGCAGGGGGAGGTCGTCGCAAGGAGCTAGTGGCACAGTCAGACAGCATGTATCAGCACCCAGGGTCAGCCAGACAGCACGCCAATCAATGCATGCTGTTGCCACCACCAGAACGGCATTTTTTTTGTGTGTCTGCCTCTGATAACAGTGATGCCATTTGCAACCTGTGCCAAAAGAAACTGAGTCGTGGGAAATCCAACACCCACCTAGGTACAACTGCTTTGTGAAGGCACATGATCGCACATCACAAACGCCTATGGGATCAACACATGATGACGAGTACAAGCAGCACACAAGCTCAAAGCCATCATCCTCCTCCTGGTCCAGCATCTTCAGCCACATCAACAACTGCTGTCCTCCTTGCCCCCTTTCAACCATCCGCCACTCCGTCTCTCGCCTTGAGCAGTTCCTGCTCATCTGTCCACAGTCAGGTGTCTGTCAAGGACATGTTTGAGCGCATCTGACAGCTGGCTTGTCGGAACTCTTAGCCCGCCAGCTTTTACCATACAAGCTGGTGGAGTCTGAGGCCTTCAAAGAAATTGTATCTATTGGGACACCGCAGTGGAAGGTACCCGGCCGAAATTTCGTTTCACAAAAGGCAATCCCCAACCTGTACTCTATTGTGCAAAAGGAAGTCATGGCATGTCTGGCACACAGTGTTGGGGCAAGGGTCCATCTGACCACTGATACTTGGTCTGCAAAGCATGGTCAAGGAAGGTATATCACCTACACTGCGCATTGGGTAAACCTGCTGACAGCTCTGCAGAGGAGTTGGTGGTGACACCGCCACGACTTGCAGGCAGGCCTGCTGCCACCTCCTCTACTCCTCCTACTCCATCCTCTTCGATAACCTCCTCGGCTGAGTCCTCTTCTGCTGCTGCGTCTTGCTCCACATCAACTGCACCCCCCAGCTACCCAGGGGCTTTTTTCACATCCCGGATAAGACAGTGTCACGCCGTCTTGGGGTTGACTTGCCTGAAAGCAGAGATTTACACGGGACCAGCACTCCTGTCTGCCCTGAATGCACAGGTGGATCAGTGGCTGACTCTGCACCAACTGGAGATCGGCAAAGTGGTGTGTGAAAACGGAAGCAATTTGTTGGCGGCATTGAATTTGGGCAAGTTGACACATGTGCCGTGCATGGCACATGTGTTGAATCTGATTGTACAACTCTTTGTGCATAAGTACCCAGACTTACAGGACGTCCTCAAGCAGGCCAGGAAAGTGTGTGGCCATTTCAGGCATTCCTACACGGCCATGGTGCACTTTTCAGATATCCAGCGGCAAAACAACATGCCAGTGAGGTGCTTGATTTGCGACAGCCCGACACGTTTGAACTCAACACTTCTAATGTTCGACCGCCTGCTCCAACAAGAAAAAGCAGTCAACGAGTATTTGTATGACCAGCCTCTGCGCAGCTAGGAAATTGTATGCCACGTTACTGGATGCTCATGTGCAATGCCTGTAGGCCCATGAGTCCTTTTGAGGAGGTGACAAACCTAGTCAGTTGCACTGAAGGCACCATCAGCGACATCATCCCATTTGTTTTCTTCCTGGAGCGTGCCCTACAAAGAGTGCTGGATCAGGCCGTAGATGAGCGTGAAGCAGGAGAGGAAGAGTTGTGGTCACCATCACCACCAGAAACAGCATTATCAGCATCGCTTCCTGGACCTGCGGCAACGCTGGATGAGGAGTCAGAGAAGGAATGTGGCTTTGAGGAGGAGGAGAAAGACTAACCACAGAAGGCATCCCAGGGAGCTCGTTGTCACCTATCTGGTACCCGTGGTGTTGTACGTGGCTGGGGGGAAGAACAGACCTTCAGTGAGATCAGTGAGGATGAGGAACAGGACATGAGTAGCTCGGCATCCAACCTTGTGCAAATGGGATCTTTCATGCTGTCGTGCCTGTTAAGGGACCCTTGCATAAAAAGGCTGAAGGAGAATGACTTGTACTGGGTGGCCACGCTACTAGACCCCCGGTATAAGCAGAAAGTGCCTGAAATGTTACCGAATTACCGGAAGTCAGAAAGGATGCAGCAGTTCCAATATAAATTAAAAAGTATGCTTTACACAGAGTATAAGCGTGATGTCACAGCACAACAGGAATCTAACAGTGGAAGAGGTGAAGGTAATCCTCCTCCTACTACGACCAAGCCTGCAAGGACAGGACGCTTTACAGATGTGTTGTTGATGGAGGACATGCAGAGCTTTTTACGTCCTACGCCTCGCTACATCCCTTCGGGGTCCACCCTCAGAGAATGACTCGACCGACAAGTAGCAGACTACCTCGCCTTAACTGCAGATATCGACACTCTGAGGAGCGATGAACCCCTTGACTACTGGGTGTGCAGGCTTGACCTGTGGCCTGAGCTATGCCAATTTGTGATAGAACTTCTGGCCTGCCCCGCTTTAAGTGTCCTTTCAGAAAGGACCTTTAGTGCAGAAGGAGGTATTATCACTGAGAAGAGAAGTCGTCTAGGTCAAAGAAGTCTAGATTACCTCACCCTTATTAAGATGAATGAGGCATGGATCCCGAAGGGACTGACAGTGGGCGATACATTTGACTAAAAAAGGCCTGATGAGATGGGCTGCCTTGGTCCACATGCTGCTGTATTTTATCTCTGCATTCCGGATGACTTGCGTGACTTATCCGCCACCAACTAGGGTTCAAGCCGCAATGTTTTAGTTCACTTTCTGCCTGAAAAACTAAATTTTTCTGGTCGCTGCTACAGCAATACCTAATTTTTCAGGCATGTGTACATGCCTAATTTTTCTGACCTCTGGTGCTGCAAAAACAAAACAAAACAAAAAAAAAGCGCATACATGTGTCAATTCCCCATCGTGATTGTTACCTTGTTGCTGTGCGTTAAACGTGGAGTTTGGTCTGTCAGAGTTTGGTCTGTCACTGTGAAGCGGGTGTAACCTTTACACTACCTGATCCATACAACATCATACCTGATGTTTTAAAGCACGTTATTTCAAACAATTTAGGAATGTTAGGTGATTTATGCCCTTTATGGAATTAAAACCAGACTCTGCGTCAACTACGTAATTTTCCATGGGAGTTTTGCCATGGATCCCCCTCCGGCATGCCACAGTCCGGGTGTTAGTCCCCTTGAAACAACTTTTTCATCACTATTGTGGCCAGAAAGAGTCCCTGTGGGTTTTAAAATTAGCCTGCCTAATGAAGTTTATGAAGGCTCGCCCGTTCGCGAACATTAGCAGAAATTCGCGTTTGCCGTTCGGGAGAGGAAAATGTTATGTTTGGGACATCACTACTCAAAACCTGCAGCTACTTGGTCTCTTGCTTTAAACTCGGGACCCCTATGGCATCTATATATACATGGGGGTCAAAACTATTTCTACGCTTCTACGCTTCCTGTTGGATTCAGATGAGTGCTTCCCCTTTGAATAAGGTCAATCTACTAATTAATAACTCTCCATATTTGTCTTTCTTGTTCAGGGCACTCTGTGGCCTATATCCCCAGTCATCACCTGTATTCCAGCCCACAGATTCCCAGTGGTCACAATCGTCACCTATGTCACATATATATATGATTCCGGGGGCGATAAGCGCCCGCCGGTACACCTTACACTGCCAGTCGAATGGAGGGGAGGAGACTATAATATAGTAATTAAATATAAAGGCAGCTATATGTGTGTCTGATGAATTATACCAGAATTGTGTTACACCATCTACTTGTTTGATAGCCACCTCCTGTATGTGTACAGCTGCTATAAGAAAAAATATATATAATTTTATTCTGATGCGGGTGGTGGACGTTCCTCAGGAACTGGAGCCTGGACCATCATATCTTGTCTCCTGAGAGTGTTTTCGAAGGAACTTCTTATCATACATTTATCAGGGAGTATGCAGTGAATACCTGTATCTAATTCAGGATCTGGAATGGAAGAAAATACTCGTACATGGATATTAGTTAATTATTTTGCAAGAGCCGTCACATAATCTATCAAAGTATCAGACTGTAATTGCAACTGCTGTGGGTAAAAACAACCTAATCTAGGGGCTGTTCCAAACAAGATTTCAAAAGGGGATAAAGAATGCTTCCCCCTTGGGAAATACTGTACACTGAATAAGGCTATTGGCAAGCTTTGTGGCCAGGACATGCCTGTGTCCGTGGCCATTTTCACCATTCGGGTTTTAAGTGTCTGGTTCATTCTTTCCACTTTCCCACTACTCTGAGGGTGGTAAGGTGTGTGAAACGCTAATGTGGTACCTAGGGCCTTGATCACTCTCTATCACCTCAGGTACCCCATATCTGAATCTTTAGCAATTAAAATACAAGGTGAGTTGAGGCATTGGGATTAGGGCATCCAGGGCAGAGGGTAGATAAGTGGTTTCCACCTTCATACAGACATCCGCTGAAATAGCCACATTCAAGTCAACACACAACATAACATAACATAAAATATCAGCCGGCAGAATAGGTCTACATGTTCTCATTAAATCGGCTTTGGACAAGAAATTACCAGTCTTTTCGTGGCCTAGAAACAGCAGACAAACCGTGCGTGAAACAAGGGCATCTAGGCGGAATGACACAGGTAAGGAGTAAAACATACTTCTCTTCCCATGTTCCAAAGTTGATCAGGCTTTGTTCCGTCCCAGGTGCTCCTTAATTCGCAGACAGCTACATCCAGGTCAGCAACTGGCTCACAATCCAAAGTCCACGTTGGGTAGCCAAATTGTAATAGATCTTTCCCTGGCTCAATTCCAGGATACATGTTCTATTCTGCCGCTGAGCCAAAATTATGATGATGTAAGCACATGCATGCAGGAGAAAATAATTCACATTGCTTCAGTCTCCATAATCTTCTCCAACAGAAAGAAAGCCTTTATTCAAATTACGGCTTTTATAGCCAAAGTGACTTGAGCAAACATCATCACATATGGGTGCATCTGATTGGCTCATTCATATGGTCTTCTCTTATTATATCTGTTTCTTGACCACAAGGCTTCGCATTCCAGACTTTCAGCAGCCATTTTCTTTACATGGTGGGAGGGGCAAAAAGGAGTGGGGAATAGTAGTTAGTGTGGGCTGAGAATAAAGGAGTCGTAAAGGAATTTTTTTTTCCCTAAATAGCTTCCTTTACCTTAGTGCTGTCCTCCTTCACTTACCTAATCTTCCGATTTTGCTTTTAAATGTCCTTATTTCTTCTGAGAAATCCTCACTTCCTGTTCTTCTGTCTGTAACTACACAGTAAAGCAAGGCTTTTTTCCTGCTGTGGAGAAAGCCTCTTGAGGGGGGAGGGGGCGAGCGGGAGTGTCAAGACGCCCACTAACACACAGCTCCTTTCTCTATCTGCAAAGTAGAGAGTTTCCTGACTTGCCTGCTCGCCCCCTCCCCCCTCAAGAGGCTTTCTCCACACCAAGGAGAAAGCCTTGCATTACTGTGTGTAGTTACAGACAGAAGAACAGGAAGTGAGGATTTCTCAGAAGAAATAAGGACATTTAAAAGCAAAATTTAAGGATGAGGTAAGTGAAGGAGGATTGCACTAAGGTAAAGGAAGCTATTTAGGGATTTTTTTTTTCCTTAACAACCCCCTTAACTCTGTCATGACTTTCATTCAAGGAAAATAATACTAATGTGATAATGAAATACACATATATATATATATATATATATATATATATATATATATATACATACATACACACACACACATCGCAACAGGAAAGAAAAGCAATTAAATAATAAAAGAAAATAAGCAATATTTGAGTGGTAAGATAACAAAGACATTTTATTTCACTTCATCACAGTATCAGCAGAGAGCATCAATAGTTTAAAAAAAAAAAATTTAAATGGACATCTTAATGATTGCAACATACAGGGGTATGGGATTTACTATTAACATAAACATGCAGACACACAGACACACCATAGGTTGCACTAGTTGGACGGGTGTCTTCATTCAGCCTTACCAACTATGTAACCCAACACCTGCTGGTATTACAAACTTTTTTTTTTTTTTTTACAGTGGTAGATGCATGGCAATCCTGTAAATAGGGAAGACCTGTACATTGTAAAAAAAAGCGAAACAAAACTCTCTCAATCAACATTTGATTAATTATTTTGTAATCATTTTTTTACATTTATTCCGTTGCTTCCTGATTTCTGACCTAGGCTAGAGTCTTCATGGGCATTCTCTCATCTGGAGGAGAGGGGAAGAGGGTTTGTTTCAACTAAGCACACCTTCCTGTCTGCATGTAAATGCTACATGAATCATCTGCCATTAATAGGGGATGTGTTTCAAAGTGATTTTTCAACAAAATTAAACATGGAGACATGAATGGATGGGTATATAAAAAGTGGAAAAATTGGGATCAGTTTATCACGGTGCTTGCAAATAATAATGGAAACCATATTCATAAAATATTTTGTAATGTTTAATATGAACAAGATTAAAACAAAACAAGACAGTTTGTTGGATTGTATTTAACATTCCTATTATGGTGGTCACATGGTGATTTTGGATAAACAGGGATCTGATATTTGTATACTGTCCCGACATGTTTTGCCTTATGGCTTCATCAGGGGATACACGAATCAACCAATGACTACAAGAAACTATACAGAAAAATAGAAAATATTACATGAGAAAATTATGTCAAATATAAACCATACATCAATGCATGTAACAAGTAGTGTTGAGCGGAATACGCCATATTCGATTTCGCGATATATCACGAATATATAGAAGAATATTCGAGAAATATTCACTAAAATCGAATATTCGTGATATTTTGTCCAAATAACAATATTGCGAAATTTTGCTAATGCGATTGCGAAATAATTGCGAAATTCTCGTCACCGCGCATGCGCATGCACGCGAACAACACGCGAAAACGGAGATCATTTCATGGATCTGTGCCAGTCTATTTTCGGATCGCTTTTCTGTGCTGCCCTGCGAAGCGAAGATGGTGGGAAGTAATTTTACATCCAGTGAGGAAAACCTGTTGATTAGTGTGAGTAATTTCACCACTGTTATTTCATTATCTGTAACTGCATTTTAGACTATTTTAAAAGTTAGGATATAAGATCAGATATTAGTATTTCCCAAAAAGTGTGTCTCCAGCTGTTGCAAAAGTACAACTCCCAGCATGCCTGGACAGCTGCAGACACCCTGGTTGGTAAATGTGTATTTAGGCACTTTTCTTGCTATTTAGCATAATTAACATGTTGTGGACATAAGACGTATGCGAACGTCCTGACTTCAGGGTCCTTAAGGCCCAAGGTTGTTCGAATACATATTGCCCTTTAGATTTTTGCAGAACTACAACTTCCGCATGCCTGGGCATGCTGGGACTTCTAGTTTTGCAAGTTCTGCAGACCCACATTTTTCAGACCACTATACACGGGTCTCTAAACTGTGGCACTCTAGATGCAGCAAAAGTAAAATTCTTAGCATGCACTGACAGACCATGCCAGATGGGAGTATTAGTTTTGCAACAGCTGGAGGCACACTGGTCTTGAAACCCTGAGTTAGGTAACAAACTCGCAGTGTTTTGCAACCATTGTGCCTCTAGCTGTTGCAAAACTACAACTCCCTGCATGCAACTGGCTGCAATAACCCCCCCATCTCCCCCAATGTGAATGTACAGGGTACATCCACATGGGCTGGGGCTTACAGTGTGCTTCTAGCTGAAGCAAATTTTGCGCTGCAGCTCAAACCCTCAGTGGGAAACTACTGTGAACCCCACGCCCCTCTGACTGTACCATAAAAACACTACACCACACAAAATAAAAATTTAAAAACACAACATATACACATACCCCTACATAGCCACCCTCCCCTCCACAATAAAAAAAAAAAACGTCTGGTACAGCACTGTTTCCTAAACGGAGCCTACAGCTGTTGCAAAACAACTCCCCAGTATTACCGGACAGCCATTAACTGTCCAGGCATGCTGGGAGTTAAAGTAAAATAGTTGTACAGCTGGTGACGGTGAGCTACATGGTGTATCAGAGCATGCTGGTACTTGTAGTTTTTAAATAACATCAACTGCATTATTTATTCAAAATTCATTCATCAAAAAGTCAAAAGAAACAAACATATTATTGTTCCTTTATAAAGATAGGGATGAAAAAAAATAATCTATTTTACAGGCCCAGTATAAGGGTCAAAAAATGATTATAGCGGTCAGATGAATAGCAACGCATTTCTTCCCTATACGTGTATCCTGTGTTGTTACTCATATATACATAATTATGCAAATGATAATGGCTGCTATATTTATGCAAAAAAGGTGGCGACCAAAATGGCAAGATATAAAATCTGTCATGTTACCCCTGTCATTGATTAATAAGGCGAGAATGCTTCCAATTGTTGAATACCATACATTTACGTCATATATCCATAAGGGTTTAAACAAAAGTATTATAATATACTTTGTTCTTCATCTTGCAGAGGTTCCTGCAAAAGGGATACGATCAGCTGCGGAGGCAGCAGGAAAAAAAAAAGTTGTCAGCTCCCTATTGCGGGAGTTACGCGATGTACATGGCCACACACATGACCGCATGGCCATCTTAAAAAAGTGGTCGGACCTAAAGAGGCGCCACATGGGCCAGGTGACACAGATCTGGGATGAATTTCATCCAGGTAAGTTATTGGTGACAGTTATATAAGGTCATATGTAATTAACCTTAGGGCAGATGTTGTTAACCCAGACGCCATGTTGTGGTAACATATATCACCACCCAAGGTATTCATAGTACTGTTGAAAAAAGACATGGGACAGCAGACAGGAACACTTACTAACTATAATTCAACTAAATAAACAAGACACCCCATTAATGTACGAATACTGGCCGAGGCTGCTTTATTATTGGATTTCAGACATATATTTTAAATAAATACTTTAATAATGTAAAAAACAGCCTAGTCACTACGGCTCAGGCTGTACCTAAATATATTCCAACTTTAAAATGTATCCAACAACAACTAAACTAAACAGATTTGTCACCCTTTGTATAATTTTTTTTTTTTAAATAAAGGTGACCATCCCACATAATTAGCAGCTGCGACAAAAAGAAAAGAAAAAAGGGGGGGGTAGGGGAACACAACAGTCCCGTCTACTAAGGCGACTGAGAGCAAGGCTGACGGAACCCTACTTATATACCCCTAAGTAACACTGGATTTTTCCAGAACCAGCAGGCCCACAGGCCTAAAAAGTGCGGGAAAAGCACGTGTAGGCCGCGTGATCACCTCGTGTTCACCAAAAAAACGGGAAAAGCACGTTTTCCAGCTAACTAGGCCATGTGAGGACCAGCTTACACCTAAAGAGCCCTATTAGGTTCCCAAAAGGGGAACTTGAAACCGTCACTACTAATTTTATTAAGTCCTGCCGTTTTCCCATGAGAAAAGGGGGAATTGAAACCTTCTCCCCCTTTTCTATCATTATTCCATCAAGTTAAACCATGGAATTAAAGTGGTGGTGTGGTGGGTTAAAGGGGAAGGGGTGGTATTTTATAACTCAACTAGCTGAATACCCGGTGTTGCCCGGTCTTCCTATCTTAACCTTTTGTGTAGGAAAATGAAGAGACCACAGTCCCATGTACTTGCATGGGACTTGAAACCAAAACCCATCTTTTATATAAGGGTGTAGGTAAGGGTTAATTTAACTGTCATATATTTTTATTTAGCATATAAGTAATATGTGTACCAGGTATTATTGAAATATCTCCAGGCGTACAGAAGTTATGTGGGAACATACATTTCCCATTGATTTGCATGAGACTTTAAACAAAAACCCCGACCCTCACAAATGGGGGTAGTTAAAGGATAAATTAACTATCCTATAGTTTAAGTGGACATATAAGTAACATGTGACCAAGTGTTATCGACAATATCTACAGCCATTATGAAGTAACATGTATTTCCCATAGAGGTTGAATGGG